>JAGIQG010000019.1:51683153-52283153 GCA_024679065.1 Sphyrna mokarran
ATAGGAAAATCTCTTGGCAACCAGAACACTGCTGCAGGCAATGGCAAACCACTATATTACCTTGCCAAGCACAACCATGGACCATGGTCACCAGTGCCCTTTTAGGATATGGCACCTAGAGAGAGAATGTAATGAAATGTCCCAAGGCACTCCTTCACTGGAACATTATAGAACAGTCAAATAAGGAACTTGGGTCAGAAGATCCAAAGGTTTGACTCAAAAGTAGGTTTTACTAGAGGTCTGACGGAGGAAAGAAAGCAGATGTGTATGGAGAGTATTCCAGATCTTAGAGCCAATGCAACTGAAAACATCATCAGCAATTTTGTAATCAGAGATGCACAAGAGGCCAGAATTAAATAAATAGAGATCTCGCAGGACGGTGGTGCTGGAAGAATTTCTAGAGAAAGGGAAAGGAAGGCCATGAAGGGATTTGAAAACAAGAATATGAATTTTAAAATGGAGATACTGTTTGGAGAGAAACCAATGTTGGTCAGTGAGCACAGGGGTGAGAAGGGAATGAGAATTGTGGGTTTAGACCCAGGCAGCAGTGTTTAAGATGAGCTCAGATTTACAGAGAATAGAATGTGTTGGAATCATCCAGAGGTAACAAAAACAAGAAAGAAGGTTCAACATCAGATGAGTTGACACTGCAGCAAGGACGGACAATGTTACAGAGATGGAAAGAGATGCATTTGAGACTGGAAAATCATCTCAGGCATAAATGTGACACCAAGTTTATGAAGGGACTGTCACCAGGGAAAGGAATGGGATTGGCAGCTAGAGAATGGAGATATTTTAAAATTAACAATAACTATATAGTAATGCCAAGGATGTAGTTTGCTGCTTCTGTCACTGGGAATCTAAGCCCAGATCTAAGCACAGATCTTCACTCATCACAACCCAAACACTTCATTTACAAGTGACACATTATTGTACAGGGCTCCATGACAGCACAGATAACAAGGTCACTGCGATGATGTGATGCTAATTCAACTCTTTTATAATTGAAGAAGCTTCAGGAAGAATGAGTATGAGAAAATATCATGGAAATAAAATGTTATAATAGAGTTCTGATGAAGGGTCACACCCAAATATGAGCATAGCTTTTCTTTTCCCATGTGTTGATTAACTTGCAAGTGGTGGCGTAGTGGGATTGTTACTAGACTGGTAATCTACAGGCTGATGGAGACCTGGGTTCGAATCTCAACGAAGCAGATAGTAAAATTTGAATTCCATAAAAAAAGAACTAAAGAAACCCTAACAATGACCATGAAACTATTGTTCACTGTTGTAAAAGTCTATCTGATTCAGTAATGCCCTTTAGGGAAGGAAATCTGCTGTCCTCATCAAGTCCATCTCAAGTCTGGCCCACAGATAACATTGTGTTAAATCCTGTCGGACATGCAATGTCCTCGATAATAACATTAGAACATAGAACACTACAGCACAAACAGGCCCTTCGGCTCACAAGTTGTGCCGAACACATCAAAACCTACCCAGCCATAGACCTATCTATAACCCCCAATCCCATTGGATCCCATATACTCATCCAGAAGTCTTTTAAAGGACCCCAGCGAGTTCGCCTCGACCACCACCGACGGCAGCCGATTCCATTCACTCACCACCCTCTGAGTGAAAAACTTTCCCCTAGCATCCCCTCTGTACTTGCTTCCCTGCACCTTAAAGCTGTGCCCTCTCGTCGCGACCATTTCAGCCCTGGGAAATAGTCTCTGAGAGTCCACCCTATCTATTCCTCTCAACATCTTGTAAACCTCTATCAGGTCGCCTCTCAACCTTTGTCTCTCCAGGGAGGACAGTCCCAGCTCCCTCAACCTGTCTTCATAAGGCATGCCTCCCAATCCAGGCAACATCCTTGTAAATCTCCTCTGCACCCCTTCAATAGCTTCCACGTCCTTCCTATAGTGAGGCAACCAGAAACTACACACAGTCTCCAATGTGGCTGACAAGGGTCCTATAAAGCTGCAGCATTACCTCCTGACTCCTGAACTCAATCCCTCGATGAATGAAGGCCAGTACACCGTAAGCTTTCTTAACCACATCCTCCACCTGGGAGGGCGATTTGAGAGTCTTATGGACCCGGACCCCAAGATCCCTCTGCTCTTCCACACAGCTAAGACTCCTACCTTTGATAGTGTACTCATTCATCCCGTTGATCTGCCAAAATGGACCACAACACATTTATTCGCGTTGAAGTCCATCTGCCACTTCTCCGCCCAGTCTTGCATCCTGTCGATGTCATGCTGCAACTTCTGACATCCCTCCAGAACCAATCCACAACACACCACGCGTGTCATCGGGCAAACTTAATCCCCAGCCCTCCATCCTCATCCAGGTCATTTATGAAAATGGACAAAAGCAAGGGTCCTGAAAAGGCTTTGGATAAGGTGGCCCATGGAAGACTTCTACAGAAAATGCAGATGCGTGGAATAGAGGGTGATTTAGCTAATTGGATTAGGAATTGGCTGGCAGATAGAAGACAGAGGGTGGTGGTTGATGGGAGATATTCATCGTGGAGTTCGGTGACGAGTGGTGTGACTCAGGGGTCTGTTTTGGGGCCCCTGCTGTTTGTAATTTTTATAAATGATCTGGATGAGGGTATTGAGGGATGGATCAGTAAATTTGCAGATGATACTAAAGTTGGTGGAGTGGTAGATAGTGAAGAGGGGTGTTTTTAGTTTACAGAGTGACTTGGACAAGTTGCAGAAGCAGATGCGGACCGCCCCCCCCCGCCGCCCCCCGACCCGAGCCCTCCCCGGAGGACGCCCCCCCGAGCCGACGCCGCCCCCCAGAGACCGAGGCCGCCCCCCGCACAGAGTTCCGCGCGAGACGAGAGCCGAGACCGCCCGGAGAAACCCCGACGCCCCCACCCCCCCCCCCCAGAGCCGACCCCCGACCACCGAGCCCCCCGAGACCGCCGAGAGGTGCCCACCGAGCGCCCGACCCCGAGCAGCCCCGACCCGCCGGGCCGAGAGCCGCGACGAGGTGGCAAATGGAGTTTAATGTGGAAAGTGTGAGGTAACACTTGGCAGGAACAATAAATGTGTAGATGTAGAGTATAGGGCTAATGGTAGGGCTCTTAATTAGTGTTGAGGAACAGAAGGATCTTGGTGTATGTGTCAATAGATCCTGAAAGTAGGCAGTCAAGGGATAAAGTTGGTTAAGAAGGCTTATGGAGTCTTCTTAGCTTTTAGTCGGAGGGGGATTGAATTTAGGCGCCGCAGCATCATGTTGAAGCTGTACAAAACTCTAGTGCGGCCGCACTTGGAGTATTGTGTGCAGTTCTGGTCGCCACATTATAAGAAAGATGTGGAGGCATTGGATAGGGTACAGAGGAGGTTTACTAGGATGTTGCCTGGTATGGAGGGCAGGTCCTATGAAGAGAGGTTGAAGGATTTGAGGTTGGTTTTCGTTAGAAAGGAGGCGTCTAAGGGGGGATCTTATTGAAGCATATAAGATAATTAGAGGTTTGGATAGGGTGGACAGTGATAGCCTTTTTCCTAGGATGGAGAAAGCTAGCACGAGCGGACACAACTTTAAATTAAGGGGTATGAGTTATAGGACGGATATCAGAGGTAGGTTCTTTACTCAAAGAGTGATTAGGGAGTGGAATGCCCTGCCTGCAGCTGTTGTAGATGCGCCAAGTTTGGTGGCGTTTAAGAGGTTAGTTGATAAGTATATGGATGAGAAGGGAATGGTTTCGTTAGGAGGGGCATTGCTTTTTATTTTGGTCGGCACAACATCGAAGGCCGAAGGGCCTGTTCTGTGCTGTATTGTTCTATGTTCTATGTTCTATGTTAACAGATCCCTGGGGCACTGCACTGGTGACCGACCTCCATGCATAAAAAGAGCCATCCTCAACCACACTCTGCCTTCTGCAGGCAAGCCAGTTCTGGACCCACAAGGCCAAAGCCCCTTGGATCCCATGGCCTCTCACCTTCTCAAGAAGTCTTGCATGTGGGACCTTGTCAAATGCCTTGCTGAAGTCCATGTACACCACGTCCACTGCTCTTCCTTCGTCAATGTGTTCAGTCACATTTTCGAAGAACTCAATTAAGCTCGTAAGGCACGACCTGCCTTTTACAAAACCATGCTGACTATTTCTAATCAACCTAAACTTCTCCAAATGCTCGTAAATCTTGTCCCTCAGAAGCCTCTCCATCAGCTTACCAACCACTGAGGTCAGACTCACCGGTCGGTAATTTCCAGGACTATCCCTGTTCCCTTTCTTGAAAATAGGGACCACATCCGCAATCCTCCAATCCTCCGGAACCTCTCCCGTCTCCATCGACGACGCAAAGATCATTGCCAGGGGCTCTGCAATGACATCCCTCACCTCCCACAATAACCTGGGGTACATCCCATCTGGTCCCGGAGACTTGTCTATCTTGATAGCATTTAAAAGTTCTAACACATCCGCTTCCTTAATATCTACATACTCAATCTTTTCAGTCTGCCGCAAACTTGTAGTGCATCCTCCCAGATCACTTTCCACCGTGAATACTGAGGCAAAGTACTCATTAAGCACCTCTGCCATTTCTTCCGGTTCCATACAGACTTTTCCCCTTCACCTTTTATAGGTCCTATCCCTTCTCTTCTCATCCTTTTACTTTTCACATATTTGTAGAAGGCCTTGGGATTCTCCTTAATCCTACCAGCCAAGGCCTTCTCATGACCCCTTCTGGCTCTCCTAATTTCCTTTTTAAGCTCTCTTCTATAAGCCTTATACTTCTCTAGATCCCCAACATCTCCTAGCTCTTTGAACCTTTTATACGCCTATATAACATTTGGGACTTTCTGCCAAAATTGGGAGAACTATCTCACAGTCAAGTAACTGTGGCATTACTATATTCCAGTCATTACCATCACTATCCCTGGGTAGCTCTGTCCCATAGGCAGATGGCAGCACTGTGTACAGCTGAGAGCGAGTTGAATCCTCAACATCGACTCCGGGTCCTTCATGGCATCCAGTCAAACATGGGCGACAAAACTTCCTGCTGATTACCATGAACTGTGCCCCCAGCTAAACTGATGAATCAATATGTCTCCATGCTGAATACCATTTGGAGAAAGCACTGAGGGTGACAAGGACATAGAATGTATTCTGAGTGGGGGACTTAAATGTCCATCACCATGAGTGGCTCAGTAACATCACACAGATTGAGTTGGCTGTGTCCTAAATGACATAAACAGCTACACTAGATCTGTAGCAGGTGGTAAAGGAACCCACAAAAGGGAAAAACATACTTGACCTCATCTTTACCAATAAACATGAGCAGCAAGTGATAGACAGAGCTGAGAAATACCACAACAAATGGAACAGATCTAAGTTCTGCAGAACTTTCACATCCAGCCATGAATGGCGGTGGACAATTAAACAACTCTGGGGGAGGACGCTCCATAAATATCTCGATCCGCTGTGATGGAAGAACCCAACATATCAGTGAAAACAATAAGAATGAAGCTTTTGCATCAGTCTTCAGCCAGAAGTACCGAGTGGATGATCCATGTTGGCCTCCTCCAGAGGTCCCCAACATCACAGATGTCAGTCTTCAGCCAATGTGATTCATGCCACGAGTCGTCAGAAAATGGCTGAAGTCATTGGATCCTGCAAAGGCTATGGGCCCTGACGATGGTCTAGCAATAATCCTGAAGGTTTGTATTCCAGAATTTGTTTCAGTACAGCACTGGCATCCATCCAACAACGTGGAAAATTGTCAGATATGTCCTGTTCATAAGAAATAGGATAAATCCAACCTGGCCAATTACTGGCCTATCCGTCTATTCTCAATCACCCGTAAAGTGATGGAAGGGATTATCAACGATGTCATCAAGTTGCATTTACTTAGCAGTAACCTGTTCACAGACGTTCAATCTGAGTTTCACCAGAGTCACTCAGCTCTTGGTCTCATTAAAGCTTTGGTTTAAAAGACCTGAATTCCATAGTTAAGAGGTGAGAGTGACTGCCTTTGACATCAAGGGAGTATTTGACCAAATGTGGCATCAAAAAGCCCGAGGAAAACTGGAGTTAATGGAAATTAGGGGGAAAAGCTCTGCTGGTTAGAATCATACTTGGCACAAAGTCAGATGGTTGTGATGATTGGAGATCAATTATCTCAGCTCTAGGACATCTCCAGGAGTCCCTCTGAGTAGTTCTCCAAGACCCAACCATTATCAGTTGCTTCATCAATGACCTTCCTTCCATCATAAGGTCAGAAGTGGCAATGTGCAGATATCAGTGAACAATGTTCAGCACCATTCGCCACTGCTCTAATACTGAAGAATTTCATGTCCACATGCAGCAAGGTCTGGACAATATCCAGGCTTGAACAGACAAGTGGCAAATAACATTCACGCCACACAAATACCAAGCAGTGATTATCTTCAACAAGAAAGGATCTAACCGTTTGCCCTTGATATTTGCCTTCACTGAATTCTCCACAATCAACACTCTGGGAGTTACAATTGAGCAGGAACTAAACAGGAGTAACCATATAAATGCTGTAGTTACAAGAGAAGTCAAAGGTTATGAATCTTGCAATGAGTAACTCACCTCTTGAAGCCCCCCTCCCCGCCCCAGTCCTGTCCATTTTCCCCCCAAGAAGCTCAACATTATCTGTTCAAAACAGTCCCCTGATTGTGAACCTTCTGCAAACTTTTAACACCCCCCCCTCCCCAAAACTGATGAACTATATTTGCTGTGTGTGTGCCATCTGCAAAATGCTCTACAGGAACTCGCTCTAATGCACCCTAACTGTGAGACAGCATCTCTCAAATCAGCAGCCATCTAAGAGACAAAGATAGCAGGTACATAGGAACACCACCACCTGCAAGTTCCCCTCCAAGTCACACTCCATCCTGACTGGCAAATATATCACCATTCCTTCACTGTCACTGGGTGAAATTCCTGGAACTCTGTCCTGAACAGCACTGTGTGTGTACCTACATCACAGGGACTGCAGAGATTCAAGGCGGCAGATCACCACTACCTTCTCAAGGGGCAATGAGAGTGTGCGCAATGAAAATGCTGGCCTACTCAGCAACACCTATAACCCGAACTGAATTTTAAAAACCCATTCACTTTGAAATTACCATTAGTTTGTAATAACTGATTTGGAATAACTAATCACTCGGCAGCAGTGATTCAAAGTCTCATCTCACTACCTTCTCAGGCAACTCAGACTCAGCAATAAACACTAACCCAGCTGGCAACTTTCACAAGCAAAAATAAAATGAATATACTGGGATTTAGCCATAAACAAGCCAACATTCCTCATATCCCAGTACAATAGTAAACTTCTGAGCATGGAAATCTGTTTGCTTTAAATCAAACTGACTCCCACTTCATCAGATTTTTCATTTGACTTCTTTTATTTTACCTGGAGTCACCACAACATTGATTGGTCACCCTAACCTAAACCCATCTCCTCTGTTTGTCACCCATTCCTCATCCAATCCCACTGCGTTTAAATCTCTGGTCACAGCATTTTTCCATCTGATGTCTGGCCTTCCTTTTCCCATTCTTGCTAACTGTCTCATTTCTGTCACGTGTCACCACATTTCCTGTCTCTGTACGGATAATCATGCCACATCAATCCCTTCTCAGTAAATGTCTTTGATGATCCCACAATCTTCCCTGACCCCCTGCTATGCTGGTTCCTGAGTTTTGACCTTTCTTGTTACTCCATCCATCCATCTCAGTGTCCACATCTCATTAATATCCAATGTCCTCTTGATGTTGCCCAGGTTTCTGCACTAAATAGCGAGGCCAGATTCACAACTGTCTTATAGATTAAAAGGGATCCTCTCTCTAACTTCATTTATTTGAATTCCAAACCATGGTAGTTTTCAGATTGGAGTATAGGAACGAAACCACTTATATAATCACTACATGGAATATATTCAAAGAAAATGTAATTTCAACCAGGAATGATTGGGGAGGGGAGGGGAGGGGCAGAGGGCAGTGATGTAATCACCCTCAATAAAATAAACACAAAATTTCTTTGCATTTTTAATTTATTGTTTGACAAAATATCTTTTATTAATTATTTGGATGTAATTGGCTGGATTTTCCAATCCCATCCCTGCTGCCAGCGAGAACGGGGAATTTGGCACACACCCTAAACTCTATTCGCTGCAGCGGGACTGGAGAATTCCAGCCATGGGTCAAGTTGGAGAATTCCAGCTCAGAACTAAATAAACACACATATAAATATGGCATTCAAAAACTATTCACTTATCTTAAAAATGTTCATATCCTTTGTTAGGGTGCAAGCAACACTGAGAGAGTGAAGTCTTATTGAGAGAATGATATCTTATTGAGAGAGTGCTGTCTTATTGATGCTGGCAGACCCCAGCCCAGCAGATTATTCATGCTGAGTATTTGTCACCAGCAGAAAAAGCAGATGATTGTAACGAAGCATCAACAGGTTTACCGTCAGTTTAAAATATTGATTATTCACATGTAAATATCTGCAATTTCAGAAGTGTTACTAACAGTTGCCTGCCTGAAAAACACTACAGCTGGAGTTTATTAGTTTCTTTTTAATTTGATTTTAATATATTTCAGCTTGCTTTTTAAAAATGATGTTTAGGCCACGTCGTCTAATAAACACTTTTAGTGTTAGGAAAGTCATATGACGGACATGCCAGATTACACATTGAATTCAGACAGCTCGGATAGAATTATAAATCATTTCATATTTGGCCAGAGGCACACAATTATGCAATATTTCTATTTATGCAAAAGTCTACTATTGTAGCTGTTAATAGGGACCTCAGTAGTGCATTGTCACTGGAGCAGTAGTCCGGAGACCCAGGGACCCGGGTTCGAATCCCCATTGCAGCAAATGGTGACATTTGAATTCATTGAAAACCTAGAATTAAAAAAGTCTAACGATGACCGTGAAACCATTGTCAATTGTCATAAAACTCATTTGGTTCACCCATGTCTTTACCCGGTCTGGCCTACATGTGACTCCAAACCCACAGCAAAGTGGCTGACTCTCAAATACCCTCTGTTAATGATGTGGATAAATGCTGCCTAGAAAATGATGCTCCCATAGAATGAATTAAAAATATATATATATTGCTTGCATGTGTGTGAGATTTGATAGTGCCGTATAACAGACTTGTGAGAAAAGTATGGCTCATGGAATAAAAGTGAAAGTCACAATGTGAGTATGAAACTGACTGAAGCAGAGAGTTCCGGACATTGGATATTTTTCAGGATGGAAGAAGGTTTGTAATGGTGTTCCCCGGTGCTGGTATTGGGACCATTATTCTTCCTGATCTATGTCAATAATCTAGATCTTAGTGTGCAGGGGACAATTTCAAAGTTTGCGATGACACAAAACTTGGAAGTATGGTAAATTGCGAGAAGGACAGTGTAAAACTTCAAAAGGAAAAGGACAGGCTGTTGGATTGGGCAGATAGGTGACAGCTGAAATTCAATGTGGAGAAGCGTTAGATGATTCATTTTGGTAGGAAAAACATGGAGAAACAATACAAAATAAGGGGTGAAATTCTTAAAGGGAACAGAGGGGGTTGAGTATATCTGTGCTTCGATCATTGAAATGGCAGAGCAGATGGAGAAAGTGGTGAATAAAGTGTTTAGAATGCTGTGTTTTATTAATAGGGGTACAGAGTCCAAGAGTAAGGAGGTTATGCTACATTTATACAAGACACTAGTTAGACCTCAGCGGGAATATTGTGTATAGTTCTAGGTGCTACAGTATGGGAAGGATGTGAACACATTGGAGAGAGTGTGGATAAGATTTATACAAATGGTTGCAGGGCTGAGAAATTTCAGTTATGAGAATGGATTAGAGAGGTCGGGATTGTTTCCCTTGGAGAGAAGAAAGCTCAGAGAAGATTTGATAGAAATGTTCAAAATCATGAGGGGACTGGACAGGGTAGGCGCGGAGAAACTGTTCCCGTTCGGAAAAAGGTCTAGAATGAGAGGGCACAGATTTAAAGTGATTTGCAAAAGAAGCACATGTGATGTGAAATTTATTTTCACACAGCAGTGATCGGGGTCTGGAATGTTCTGCCTGGAATTGTAGTAGAGACAGGCTCAAAGAAAAAGGAACTCAAAGATTATTTGATTAGAAGTGATGTGCAGCGGAGCAAGGAAAAGGCAGGAGAATGGCACAAAAATGGCTGTTCATTTAGAGAGCTAGTACAGACATGATGGGCCAAATGACCTCCTTCTGCACCATAACAGTCCTGTGATTCAGTTAATTTTTAGATTGTTATAGTCTCCAAATCTGTTTCACGTTGCTATTTCCTTGGTTAATCTGTTTATTAATGAGAGCATTCATACAGGGTGTGTAGGGCTGAAAGTCAATGTATTGTCACCATTACAGACTGACACTCAACAAATAACAATGCTTCACGTCTGTCTCTCAGTATAGAAAGGGAAATTTTACTTTTAACGACTGCCAGTGAGTTTGTTGTCTGTTCTCGTTTTGTGCTTTTGTGTCCTCGCTGGGACTTATTCCAATTGTCCAAGGCTGTGACTTTAAAGAGAATTAATCAAATGCAGTTTTGATTGGTCAGGATTATACTGCTTTAATTGGTGTTTCTGAAATGTTTATAAGAACTGTTTTTCCCAATTCTCTCTCCGTTAATAGGGAAACAAAAGGCAGTGGCCTTCCTAATGACTGTAAGAGGTTGTAAAGTTGCCCATATCCCCTCACAGTAGCATACCAGTCATTACTGCATTCTTCCTGTGGTGACATTTTGTAGCACTGACCTGAACAAGGAGTAGTTTGTCAATGATTGTAGATTATTCAATCAATCAGATTAACACTGGCTGGCTGTTTCTCAAAGTTTGCTTGTAAGGGTCAGGGAATATTTCTTAGGACATTAAATGGACCAGAATAAGTTATTCTTGGACAGTAGTTGGAACGGACATGATGACCTGTTTTTTGTTACATGTTTGATATGATTTTAATTTCGGAGAGTTATTTTGTGAGGCTGGAACAGAATTACTTTTACAAGGAATGGTAAACAGATACAGCCTCGAGTGCCAATGTGATGACAGGGGAAACTAAGAGAGGCCTGTAATCGATCACAAAACTTTTATAGCAGTTCTGTAAAAAAAACTATCACAGAAGTTTCTGGGTGATATCTGAAACACAGATCTTTCTTTCTGGAGACTAAACTTTTCAGATAAGGCAGAGTTCAAAGTCCCGGGATTTTAAAATTGAATCACCAATCTCAGAGAATATCAGAAATGCGAGCTGGTTTTGGTTAGCAATCACAATGTAAAAATATTTCAAACTCTGATTTGTCCCAAATACAGCAGCTCTGACAAAGGTCATCCAGAGGCGAAACATTTGCTCTATTTTCTCTCCACAGATGCTGTCAGGCCTGCTGAGATTTTCCGGCATTTTCTGTTTTTGTTTCAGATTCCAGCATCTGCAGCGTTTTGCCTTTATATATATTACAGCATGTTTCCCACAATGCAGTTTTCACAGGGAATAAACCATTAGCCACTTTCAGTTTCAAATCTCCATTGAGTCATAACATCCAATGACTGAAGGTTCCCTTCCTCGGTCTTACAGAATTCTGATAAAACCTGCTAATATCTTCCCTCAGCCTTAAAAAATCTTTCACTGTCCTTATTATGGATTCCTTCTCTTTGCCCAATGGAAAATCTTTCCCTTGCATTCAATTTGCTCTAACTGAGAAAACAGCTTTTCTCTCTGTATAGACCACTCTAATTGCAGTTCTGTCTTGCCTGAAAAGCTTTCCAAATGGCTTCTCAGGGTGTTTGGAAGTCTCATTATCATTGGTTAAGTGCCTTGCCAAGTGTGATACGAAGAACGAAGAACAACGAAGAACAAAACAGCATGGGAAACAGGCCCTTCGGCCCAATGAGCCTGCACCGCCACCCCGATGTTCCCACCTCTACCTGTGATCCCTGTTTATGTTTATAGATTTCGTCACCTCCCTCACCTGTGGTCTTTCAAACCTCCCAAACAGAGCATTAGGGTGGCTGGTGGCATTGCTGCCTCACAACACCAGAGACCAGGGTTCGATTCCCCACTTGGGTCACTGTCTGTGTGGCATCTGCACATTCTCCTCGTGACTGCTCCGGTTTCCTCCCAAATGATGTACTAGTTAGGGTGCATTGGGCAAGCTAAATTCTCCCTCAGTGCATTCAAACAGGTGCTGGAGTGTGGCAACTAGGGGATTGTCAGAATAAATTTATTGCAGTGTTAACATAAGCCTACATGTGACTAATAAATAGGTGAACTTTAAACAAATGAATGTGCTGGTTGTTGGGGTTCTGGTTAAGCTAGTCTTCATTGCTGTCTTGCTGCTTCCTTCTCTGTTGGCCTTTTGCTTTCATTCTGTTCATGGTGAT
Organism: Sphyrna mokarran; assembly: GCA_024679065.1. NCBI lineage: Eukaryota > Metazoa > Chordata > Chondrichthyes > Carcharhiniformes > Carcharhinidae > Sphyrna > Sphyrna mokarran. The sequence goes on from JAGIQG010000019.1 coordinate 51,695,548, forward strand.
GAGGCAGAGACATGTCCAAAGAACTCCTTTTGTCATCTTTTGATGTTCTACTTTGAGGTTTTTTGTTTTCCAGCCTCACTCTGTACTTTCTCATTTATTCCCCGCTCAGCTTCTCTTACCCTTAGGACCTGTTTTAAGCATCACATTTCAAAGCTGCTGATTTTCGTTTCTTCCTCCTTCCCAGGGCTCCTAAGCTTTACATCCATTATTCATCACTGACCAGACAGAACATTCTAGAACACAGATTCTTCTTTCAGACTCAAGCTGACCTTTTGTAGAATTTTGTAAAAACACTTTGGGCTTGTTCCAATCCTTTTTTAAGTTTTCTGGATTGTTTTTGACATTGGCTGACACGAGGTGAGTGGCAGCTGCCTCTCTCGGTAAGGTCAGCTGTGAAAATGGATATGGGTTTCAGTAAACTTTACCTCCGACAACCAGACCTCCTGTTCCCTTGGTAACTATCACTTGGTCTGTTGCCAGGCAGTCGAATGTATCTCACACTATCCCCGTATCCCAGGGCATTTTGTTTTACCTTTAAATTAAAAAGCGATCATTGAAACTTAATTGATAAAAACTTTGTATTTGACAAAGAGCGATGATACTGGGAAATCTGTCCAGCGTTCTCTATTACCGATTATTTGGAATTTCCTGATTTATACTTAGCTAGTCGTTTTCACTTCCTGGTATCACATCCTGTGCCAAGAGTGATCTCAAAGCGCAACCTGTCATTCAATCTCCCATACACCATCTGGGCAAAATATATGGACAACCTGGGCAGCACAAACATCAGGATTCAGTCTCCACCTCCCCATCGCACCCAAAGGGATGCAAAGTTTATTGTTTGAATTATAGAGTCATGGAATCCATGGAGACAGGCCCTTTGGTCCAAACTGGTCCATGCTGACCAAAATGTTCATTTAAATTAACTCCATTTGGCCCATATCCCCCTATCCATGTATTTGCCCAAATACTTCTTAAACGTTGTCAATGTACCTCCAGCAGCTCATTCCACACATGTACCACCCTCTGTGTAAAAAAGTTACTCCACACATTCCCATTAATTTTTTCCACTTTTAACTTAAACCTATGCCTTCCAGTTCTTGATTTCCCAACCTTGGAAAAAGAGATTCACGCTATCAATGTCTCTCATGATCTTATACACCTCCATAAGCTTACTCCCTCAGTCTCCTACGCTCCAAAGAAAAAAGTCCTAGCATGAACAATCTCTCCCTAAAACTCAACCCCTTCAGTTCTGGCAATATACTTGTAATTCTCTTCTGCCTTCTCTCCAGTTTAATAACATTTTTCCTAGAGCAAGGTGACCAAAACTGAACACAATACTCCAAGTGCAGCCTCATTCTGTACAACTGCATTTTAACTTCCCAACTTTTATACTCAATGCCCTGACTAATGAAGGCCAGCGTGCCAAAAGCCTTCTTCACTGCCTATCTATCTTTAGAGAACAGTGCACCTGAACTGTAAGGTCCCTCTGTTCCACGATGCTCCCTAAGGTCCTACTATTCACCGTGAAAGTCCTCTGGCACCAGCTTGTTTGCAGGAGTTTCCTTAAAAATGTGATATTTAGACATCAGTCCATATTTTGGAACCGTTCTGGGTTTTCTTTCCCTTGATGTTCAACTCCCCTGAGGTATCCACAACACTGTGGATCTATTTGCCATGGAACTGGGAGTTAGGTTCATGAGTGGCAAAGAGTGTCTACATGCTAATGAGACTGCACGCTGCTAATCTGTGGGCTACACCTTCTCAAACTTCTTCTGAAGCTTTAGTCGCTGCTGTGAGGGATCCAGTTTCCATGTGTTGCCAAAGGGAGGTAGTCACAGTGGAAGTCTTGCTGATGTACTGGCAGTGAGAGTCACACACCTCTGTCTCTCCCTTTCTCACATTGTGCTGAGCTAGGACTGAAAACAAATGAGCACAATAGGGAAAAGCATGCGGGAGTCAGTAGCATCATTGTCTTGTTAGTAGGCTGGTAATCTGGGGACCTGGCACGCTACAACAGAATGTGAATTCAATAAAAAAAAAATTGGAATTAAAAGTCTTTTGTTACCAGAGAAGGAAATCTGCCATCCTTACCTGATCTGGTTTACAGATGACTCCAGATCCACAGCAATGTGGATGATTCTTATCTGCCCCGTCGAGGACAATTAGGGATGAGAAATCAATGCTTGTCCAGCCACTAACACTCACATACCATAAAAGGAATTTAAAAATAGATGGATCTCATCAACTTGTTAGATGCACAATTGTGCATTACACAGGGGTCAATGCCTACATCAACAGTAACAATTCTAATAAATTCCTACATTGTACAAGAGAACGAAAATCTTGTTTTGTGCTTTTTACAACATTCAGCTGTCTCAAAGTGTTTTGCAGCTAAAGAATTTAAGTTGTTTGTAATGTAGGAAAAACAGTGACTAATTTCCACACAACAATCTCCCTCAAACAGCAATGTGATAATGATCACATAACCTCTTATTGTGATGTTAATTGATAAATATTGGCCCAGACACTGTTGATAACAATCCCTTGCTACTCCTTAAATAGTTCCTTGGGATCTTTAGCATCTATCTGTGCAGACAAGTGAAGTTTTGGTTTACAAACTCAGCCAAACGATTGTATCTCTGACAGTGCTGTATTCCCTCGGCACTGCACTGGAGTGTCAGCGTTGATTTTTGTATTCAATCTCTGGAGTGGGATTTGAATGTCAAGACAGAAAGGTAAATGTGTTGCCAACTAAGCAACGAAGGATTAATGACAATTAATTGATATTTTGTCTTTATTGTGCACCCCAGAAACGTTTTTAACACTTTACTGAATATATATTTTTTGATAAAAGCAAAATCCTGCAGATGCTGTAGAAACAAAAAGAAAATCAATATTGATTTATACTTTTGAGGGTGGGGGTCGGGGGAGTGTAATGGGACAAAGGAAGTGTAAATGATGTCAGGGAGGCTGCAGGGCTGATCACGCTGGTTTCACCATCTCGGTTGTACTGCCTGAGGTGGGAAATTGGGCACGAATCCGATTTTTCACCTTTCTCACCTTCCTACTGGCTCGTTACTTTGATCAACCAGCGGAATAAACTGGGCAAGATCAGCTCCAGTAAGTAATAAAGAAAGCAGAGTATTAGAGTACAGTCAGAGTGTGTGTTTCTGATTCATTCCCGGGGGCTCTCTCAGTTACTCTCACCCACTGTGAGAGTTCACGATAGCGTGTGTGGGTGAGTACAAACCTCTGATAATGGGAGTGAGGCAGGTTTATAAACCCATTCTACCCCTGAACTCTCCACGCAACCCCACACTCTCTCTCTCTTTCTCTCTGTCCCTCATATATTCACCCCCATACACACGCACACACATGTGCACACTCACTTGCACACAGTCACGCATATGTGCTCACACTTGCATTCACACACTTAATAAACAATCTCAGAGTAAAGGCTGCTCTAGGAAACAGTGACCATAACATGGTAGGGTTTAACATTCAGTTGGAAAGTGAGAAGTGTGAGTCAGGAACAGCTGTGCTCCATTCATACAAGGATAATTATAAAGGAATGAGGGCAGACTTGACTGGAGTCAACTGGAAAAGGAATTTAGAAGGCAAGACAGTTAATCTGCAATGACAGATGTTCATGAAAATTGTTCATGATTCAGAAAAAAAATATATCTCAGTGATGAAGGAGGATTTTAGAAAGGGGATAAATCATCTATTAACCAAGAAAGTTAAAGACAATTTCAAACTGAAAAATAAAAACATACGTGGATGGGATTCTTCCACCCGCTGTGCTAATCGAGTAACATAGAGGGTTGGGAAATATGAGTGAGAGACATAAAACCGTTATCTCGATTTCTCGCCTCTCTCAATACAGCTGGCCCCATCCTGACAGCGTAATGTGCCTCACACCTGGGAAGGGCCTGAGGCTGATTTAAATATGTTAAACTAATTTTAATGTTATTACTGAGCCTGGAAAATGACAGCAACGATGGGACAAATTACTAAATAACGATTTTTAATTTATTGGTTGGAAAATAACTGAACTTTTAAAAAATCAGACTTTTCAAAAACCCAGTGACTGAAATGATTTGAACCTTAATCTGTTCCGATTAAATGGGAAGATGACAAAACAGGGCAACATTTGAACCTCTCCTCTCCTGCTCGTAGCAACTTGCTCCAGGAGGACTCACCGATCACAAGGCAACAAATTACACAACATTTCATATTCCTCTTTAACATCCCAAAGGGAAACTGCTCCACCCCATTGCAGAGAAAACACAGGTGGGGGTGGGGAGAGGGGGTGGGGAGGGTGGAGGGGGTGGTTTCTCAGTGTCCTGGCTAATAGTTATCCCTCAATCTACAAAGTCAATTATCTTCTCACCAACACATTTTGCAAGTGAGTTTTACTCTGTGAAAATAGCTAGGTGCATTTTATATATATATATATATATACACACACACGCACATACATACATATCAATCACTACACTTCAAAAATACTTCATTCAGTGTAAAGCACTTTGAGATATCTTGAGGTTATGCAAGGTGCACAGGTCTTTCCTGTATATTTCTCTACCTCCCTTTCCACTCCCAACTGAAGCACTTCCCCAATCACAGGCAGGAATCCCAAAAAAACAACTAGCTGAAATGAAACAACCAAACTTGGGGCCATCTCCATCTCCATTGAAATCTACCCCCGACCCATTTCAATCAGGATCCAGACAGAAAGCAAAATCCAGGATTTGCTCTTTGTCGGGTTTTAAAACGTAAAAACTGTTTTAGATCCATTATCAAAGAATTAGTGAATTATTAGATGAATTACTCTGAACAGGAACAACCTAGTAGGAGGTAAGTAATTAAAAGTGGATAATGCATAACACCACAGTAAAGCCATTACATATTACTGCTGCCCCAATAGATTATTAACTCAAGCAGTTCATATGTGATGAAGACACTCAAACTGCACTGTCTGGTATACATAATGGAGAAAAGACTGAGATACAGTGATGGCTGAACACATAAAAGAGCTACAAAACCAGTTGTCAGATAATAGTTTCTTCTATCGTTAATTTTACAATTGAAACCATTTATACGATTAAATGATTTTGATCTGTTAATGTTCTTTCAGACATTACAAATTATGGCATTGAAACTGAGAAAGAACAGACAGCTGAGTACAAAAGGGACGGTGAAGACAGAGAACCATTGGTGGAAAGGAACACCTTTCTAACCTGAATTCTAGTTTGTCTCCTGTGTAGCTATTTTAATCTTCATTCCGATCAGACACAGCCGTCAACCCACAGAGTGTTATAAATGTGCTGTATCTCTTTGTGGTATTTACACACATCTCAGTTAACTGGCTGACTGAAATGGGCCCCAGACTTCTGCTGCCACATAAAAACACAGTACAATAGCTGACACAAAGTGATGTATTACCTTTCCTGCAGTGTGGCAGCTTCCAGAGCTGCTGTAATTTTTATTTAAAATGGAACCAAGCTAAAGGTTATCATTGCCAGCAAATCTAATGGATTACCACAGGGTTTGAGCATGTGACCCAACCGTTACTCTTTAAAAATTGATAGACCACAAGTGGATCATCAAGGCTGACTTGTAATTCATTTTCATTTGGCTGGGAAGTTATTAACATTTGCTCGAGGGGAAATAAGCATTAAGTGCAATGAATTAGAATGAGTTTGGTTATTGTTCACATGAAAGGGCAAGCTAATTTTGTTTACTTTTTAACTCGTCGGATGCTGGCACAGATATTCAATTCTTTTCCCTTCCATTTTGATAGTGAAAGTGTTTGAATATTTACATAGAACATAGATCACTTTTACATCATGTTCAGGCCACATACAGGACAGGAACCAGCCACTTGGCTCAACATTGCAGGACGAAGTTTGTTCTCCCACTCCCCCCTCCTCAAACTTGCTTTCATTCCATCACCATTTCCTTCTTTTCCTCTATCCCTCATCTATTCATCCAGCTTCCCATTAAACGCAGCTTTGCTCGTCACCTCAACCACATCCTCATCATGCCCTACATATAAAGTCATTAACATTAACGACTCCTTAGTGAGTTCCTTAGTGGACTGATCAGAACCTATTTAATATTCAAGGCCCTCGGTTTTGGTCCCCGACTCTGCCCTGCCGTTCCTCAGTAAGACCTCGAGCAGCCACTTCTTAGCCTTGACTTTCTAAGAGCCCAGAGCTATTCAGCCTTTTGTGACAGTTACAATCTTAACAAGGCATTTTGATACAAGCTTATTGAGAAAATGGATCAGGAACTCTTCTGTTTTCATGCTCATTCTAGATTTAGAATTCTTTTCATAAGATCATCCCCAGTTGCCTAATCCCACCTTCGCTCCCATATCCTTTGATCCCCTTCACCTGAAATGTTATATCTAACTGATTCAATGTGTTGATTTCTGTTGTGTCCAGTGGTAATGATTTCCATAGACTCATCATTCTTTGGGTGAAGAAATTTCTCCTCATTTCAGTCCTTAAATGGTCTACTCCGAATCCTCAGACAGTGACGTCTGATTCTGGACACCTCTGCCATTGGGAACATCCTTCCGGCATCAATCCTGTCTAGTCCTGATAGAATTTAATAGGTTTCTCAAGATCCCCCTTTGATGAGAACTATCTTTGAGGTTGGCTGTATCCTCTGGTTGTTCTGTATATCGTGGTGGAACCACACTGATGGTACCTGGTCTGCCTTTGGATTTGGGTGTCATGTTGCAAAGACACCCAACGACACTGACCCAGAATTCAACAAGGAAGATGAACCTTCAGAAAATGAAGATAGACTCTGAGGCTGGAAGATGGACCTCTTCAGGATGCTGAGTCAGGAAGATCCAGCTGTAACTGTTCCGCGGATCCACTGCTGTGGTGTTCCAGGATTCGGCATTCCCGGCGACCTCCATCCTTAATTTCGGAGGCAGCCCCAGGCATTGATCAGGCGAATCCCAACATTTGCACAGCACATTGTTCCAAACGTGTTCAAAACAGATTGACCTCAGGAAGCGTCATGGAAAACATGCCCCTTTGTCCAACAGGGACAAAGTAGAAAGGGTTAAAAACTTCAAGATTTTAGGCTTCCAAATCACCAACAACCTGTCCTTGTTCCCCAATGCCAATGCTATAGTTCAGAAAGCTCACCAACACCTCTACTTTTTCAGAAGACTAAGGAGATTTGGCATGTCAGCAATGACTCTCATCATCTTTATAAATGCACCATAGAAAGCATTCTTTCTGGTTGTATCGCAGCTTGATATGACTCTTGCTCTGATCGTAAGAAACTACATAGAATTGAAAATGAAGCCCAGTCCATCATTCAAACCAGCTTCTTAACTTTTGATACTATCTACATTTCCCGCTGCCTCGGCAAAGCAGCAAGCATAATCAAGCACCTGGACACGCTCTCTTCCACCTTCTTCCATCGGGAAAAAGATAATAAAAATCTGAGGTCATGTACCAACCGACTCAAGAGCAGCTTCTTCCCTGCTGCTGTTAGACTTTTGAATGGACTTGTCTCGCATTAAGTTGATCTTTCTCTACACCTTAGCTATGATTGTAACACTACATTCTACATCCTCTCCTTTCCTTTTCTATGAATGGTATGTTCTGTCTGTACAGTATGCAAAGAAACAGTACTTCTCAATATATGCTTATACATGTGACAATAATAAATCAAATCAAATCTGAAGTGTTTTTCTGCTAACCTGGAGTGTGAGCTTTGCTCCTTCATCTGCATCTTATTAGTGGGGCGCAAATCAGTTTCTCATCAGCCTGCAGCGGGTTTCCCGATTACAATGCCGGAAACAGGTGGAAAATCCCATGGGAAATTCATGCCAGTGTAAGATCAATTTTTGGACACCCCGTTGACCTCAGCAAGCCGCCCGGGTACAACAAAGCATATTTGCTGCCTTAACCTCTGTTCTTCCCGCATAGCTGACATTTTCTTTTCATTTTTGTGAATATACATCCTGTCCCCATTTGAAAGTTATTATTCAATCTGCTTCCAGCACCTTCCAGGCAATGCATTCCAGATCATAACACATCACTGAATACTCAAAAGAATTCTTGGCCTTCCATTATATTTTTCTGGCCAAATTGGCTCAGAATGCACAAATAATCCCATTTTTTGGTCGTATAATAGTGATTTTTAGAGCTGGTTTGTTGTATTTGTACATGGCTTTTTGGCTCTTCCAATCATGCACAATGTGCTGCATTCGGCAATCACACAAAACTTATATTTGTACAAAAGTGAAGGTTCAATAAAATCCCACAAGCTGAATTCAGCCAAATTTCACTTCCACATTCCTGAAAGTCTCCAAGAAAAGTTCATATTTGACGTGAAAAGGAAAATAAGGCTGGCAAAGAGAGAATGTGAGGAAAGAATGTGAGTTTACAGAAAGACATTTGAGATTTCCTTCTACAAGGGAGTAAAATGTATTTAAACTGTGGATTGGGTCTCACTATGGACAAAGAGAGTGAGATATGTTCAGAGGTGGAGGGCAAGGCTCAAATCATTTTATCAGTACTTAGTGTTGACAAATTAAATTGAGAAGCAGCAGGTTCTTGAAAGATTGCCTGTACTTGGAGTGGACAAGTCACCAGATCTGGATGGTCTCAATCCCAGATAGCTAAAGGAAGTAAAGGTTGAGATAATGGAAAAGTTCATCCTAATCCTCCAAACCTCCTGAGACTTTGGGCAATATTCCAAAAGATTGAACAGTGGCAAATGTGATATCCTTGTTTAAGAAAGGGTAAAGTAATGTTTGTTTCTTTGTCACAAATAGGCCTCCATTAACAATGCAATGAAGTTACGGTGAAAATCCCCTCTGTCACCTGTTTGGATAAACTGAGAATCTAGCATGGCGAAATTCTCACCTAACCAGCACGTCTTTCAGACTGTGGGAAGAAACTGGAGGTCCTGGAGTAAACCCACACAGACATGGGGAGAATGTGCAGACGCCACATAGACAGTAACCCAAGCCAGGAATTGAATCCAAGTCCCTGGCACTGTGAAGCAGACTTGCTAACCATTGTGTTACTGTGCTTCAAAGGGAGCAAGTACAAAGGCAGCTTAATTTCAGGGAAGCATTAGGTTTCAAACAAAATACTCAGATTAAAAAGTAGCAAAATTTTGGGGAGCTTTATTCAGCACACTTAACACATCCACCTCTGTGGATTTTAAGAAAGCATTTGACACTGTGTCGCATGAAAGGCTGATAAAATTCAGGTGTGGGGAACAGCTTCGATAAATATTTGACTTCAGGACAGAAAAACAACAAGAAAGATGAAATGGGTGCTCTCGGGCTGATAGACAGTGGTATATCATAAGGGTCAGTGAAGAGAGGAGCATACAAACAATGCCTCAGTGAATAGTTGGAAATCAGGTGCAATGAGAATCTCATGCGGGGGGAAGCGAGGTGCTTCTTTTTCTACATTTTTCAGCCTAGTGTAGTTAGAAATTTTCCTTCATCATCTCCAGGCTGGGTGAATGCAACTTTCTATTGTTTGATTTTATAGGTTGTTAGTAAATTAACTAATTAAATAAATAAGATTAGACAGAAATGGCATTATTGCCATTTGTTTTGTCATGTGCTGTGAATGCAGTATGTGGGAATCTGTGGAATGCTTAGCAATCTCAGATAACCCTATCTATCGAAAATGTCAACAGCTTAGGCAAAAATTGGTTCCAAGTTACTGAGCTGGAGTTTGAGTTGGGGATATTGCGGAGAATCACAGTGTTGGGCGAGTCACTGAGACACTTTGTTCCAGGAGAGAGTCACTCCGCTTAGACTAGACAGGACTTTAACTTTGGTCAGTGGTCACTGCCGGTAGGACCAGAGAATCCTGCTGATTTTAACGGCCGGAGAATTCCAACCGAGGTTATTAGAAAACAAAGTAACATTTCAAAATTTGATGATGATATCGAACCTGGAGGGTTTTTTATTCATTCACGGGTTATGGGTGTCACTGGCTGAGTCAGCATTTATTGCCCATCTCTAATTTCCCTTGAACTGAGTGAATTACTAGCCATTTCAGAGGGCATTTAACATTACTGTTGGTCTGGAGTCACAAATAGGCCAGACCAGGTGAGCACAGCAGGTTTCCCCGTAGGATGTTAGGTAAATCTTTGTTTGTCTTTGAACTTTCTTGGAGGTTTTACAATTTCCATTCTCAAAGGCAGTTTGAGATGGTCAGTAAATATTGGTCTACCAGCAATGTCCACGTCTCCTGAACGAATAAACATTTGAAAAAAAAAGTTGTACATCCTCAATTATCTTTACTCCAACATTGGTGGTCAAGCTTTCTGTGCTCTAAGACTTGGAATTTTCTTTCTGGACTCTCCTCCAAGAGTTACACAATCATACAGCACAGAAACATGTCCATGTTCTCTTTATGAAATTCCTTAAAAGATATCTTTCTGTTCAATCTTTCAGCCACTTTTAACATTCGGAATAAGATGCATGGAATCCAAACTGACTCAATCATTTGGATTCAGAATTGGTTTGCCCATGAAGTCAGAGAGTAGTGATGGAAGGGTGTTTCTCTGGCTGGAGGTCAGTGACTAGTGTTCTTCCATAGGGATCCTCTGAGATCTCTGCCTCTATTACTTTTACATACCACCTTTATGATATATACAAACAGCTCGGATGAAAATGTAGATGGGTGAGTTAGTAAGTTTGAAGATGACAAAAAGGCAGGTGAAGTTGTGAATAGTTAGAAGGTTGTAAAAGGATTCCATGGAATATAGATCTGTTGCAGATGTGGGAGGAGACATGGCAGTGTGAGGTGCTGCACTCTGGGGGATCAAATGTTAAGGATAAAGATACAGGTAATGGCAGGACTCTGAATAGCACTGACATACAGAAGGATCTTGGGGTTTGAGTCCATAGCTCCCTGGAAGTGGCTATATACTAGGATGATAAAGAAAGCGTATGGCATGCTTGTTTTTATTAGTTGAGCACAAGAGTCATGTTGCAGCTTTATAAAACTTTGGTGAGAGCACAATTAGAGTATTGCATTCAATTCGGGTCACCACGTTATAGGAAGGATATGGAGGTTTTGGAGAGAGAAGAGAAGAGGTTTACTAGGATGTTGCCTGGATTAGAGGATTTGAGTTATAAGGACAAACGAGGATTGTTTCCTCTGGAGCGACGGAGGGTGAGGGGAGACCTGATAAAAGCTGATAAAATTATGAGAAGCATAGATAGGGTTGACAGCCAGAATCTTTTTCCCAGAGTTGGAAGGTCTAATACTAGGGGGCACACACTTAAGGTGAAAAGAGGAAAGTTCAAAGAACATGAGGGGCAAACTTTTTACACAGAGAGTGATAGGCGTCTGGGACACACTGCCAAGGATGATGGTGCAGACTGACACAATTGGGGTGTTTAAGGGGCTTTTAGGTAGGAACATAAATATGCAAGGAGTAAAGGTACATGGAGCAAGGGCAGGCAGAAGGGATTAGTCTGTGTTTGTAATGTTTGAAAATTCAATTGACCAACGGTGGAAGCAAATAATTGACTGCAGTGTCCCTGACACTGAGATGAGAAAAACCTGCCTGCTATTTGCCACATCAAATGCTGACTAATGATTCTTGCAGAAATTTGTAATATATATAAATGACTTGGAAGAGGGAGTGAGTGGAGTGATCAGCAATTTTGCAGACGATACAAAGATGGCTGGACGTGCAGATAGTGAGGAGCATTGTCAGGCGATGCAGCAGGACATAGATAGGCTGGTAACTTGGGCAGACAGATGGCAGATGGAATTCAATCTTGATAAATGTGAGGTGATGCATTTCGGGAGAAAGAATGTAGGGGGGAGGTATATGATAAAAGGTAGAAATATTAAGAGTATAGAAATGCAGTGGGACCTGGGGGTGCAGGTGAACAAGTCTCTGAAGGTGGCAGAGCAAGTGGAGAAGGTTGTGAAGAAAGCATATAGTATGTTAGCCTTTATAGCAAGGGGTATAGAGTACAAGAGCTGGCCTTTAATGTTGCAGTTGTACAAAACGCTGGTTAGACCTCATTTGGAATACTGCGTCCAGTTCTGGTCGCCTTACTACTGGAAGGACGTGGAGACTCTGGAGAGAGTGCAGAGGAGGTTCACCAGGATGCTGCCTGGTATGGAAGGTCTGAATTATGAGGAGATATTAGGCAAATTGGGACTGTTTTCCTTAGAAAGACGTAGACTTAGAGGAGATCTGATAGAGGTGTACAAGATTTTGAAGGGGATAGATAGAGTAAACAGGGTTAAGTTTTTTCCTAGGATGGACTCAAATAGCACGAGGGGTCACGGGCTTAGGGTGAGGGGGTTAAGGTATAATTTGGATGCTAGAGGAAGTTTTTTCACACAGAGGGTGGTGGGGGTATGGAATGCGCTGCCAAGTAAAGTGGTGGAGGCAGGTACTCTGGAGTTATTTAAGAAATACTTAGATGGGCACATGAACAGAATGGGAATGGAGGGGTTTAGAAAACTGATTTAAAATAGGGATCATGAGCCTTGGGAGTCCCTGGGAAGTGTGTAAATAGGTGATGATATTGATGTACTTGTTTTTATCCTACAGGTGCTTTGGTCCACCTTGTTGTCTAACGAGGGACATACACGTGATGGGTCGTGAGAGGGCTGCTCTTGGATCTTTTTCGAGAGTATCCTAGTGCTTCACATCGTTAGTGTACGCTTGACCTGGACCTTCTGATGGGCAACACGACAGCTCAGTGACTATCGCTGTGCTGTGCAGATACATGGATTTGGGCCTGTGTCTGTGGGAGTTTGCGCATTCTCCCCGTGCTTGCGTGGGTTTTCTCCGGGTGCTCCGGTTTCCTCCCACATCCCAAAGATGTGCTCGTAGGCTAATTGGCAAAACAAATTCTCCCTAAATTGTCTCAAATTTGGTTTTTAAATCCATAGATCTATAAACATGGACAGGGATCGCGGGTAGAGATGGGAACATCGGGGTGGCGGCGCGGGCTCGTTGGGCCGAAGGGCCTGTTTCCTGTGCTGTTTTGTTCTTTGTTCTTTGTTCTTTGAATATAACTGTGTGTGGACACTGATTCAAATTGGACTGGGCTATGACGGATATCAGAGGTAGGTTCTACGGATATCAGAGGTAGGTTCTTTACCCAGAGGGTGGTTAGGGAGTGGAATGCCCTGCCTGCGGCAGTTGTAGATGCGCCAAGTTTGGTGGCGTTTAAGAGATTAGTTGATAAGTTTATGGAAGAGAAGGGAATGGTTTAGTTTGGAGGGTCATTGCTTTTTATAATGGTCGGCGCGACATCGAAGGCCAAAGGGCCTGTTCTGCGCTGTAATGTTCTATGATCTATGTTCTATGTTCTATGATACCCCACATAGTTGAATATCTGCTGACAGCCGCACATGGTGAATGACCACTTGGGTAATGAATTAAAAATCATTTAATGTCATCGGAACCATATCTCAGCACATGTCAGTGCCTTTAATGTAACAAGGAAAAGGGATGGTAAAACTACTTCAAAATGTTGATTGAATGGAAAATAAAGACATGATTTGGAATTATTACAGGTGGATGAAAAGTAAGATGTTTTGGATATTCACTTAAGTGAAACGAGGAGGCATATACGTGGCCTTTTTATTCCTTCACAGATGGATCTGCTCAAGGGTTCTATATACATGGGATTTAAGAGGTTGTACATTCTTACCACATGTAGGATAAAATCAGTGGGGGGTTGGCATAACATTGGAGAGAAAACAACATCCCAACTAATTCTACAAAGTACACAGCAAATAAAACAGCAGTGACCTGGCCATTTCCCGAAGTGTGTCGTGTCACACATCAGAGACACAGCACCTGCTGTTGTCCGCTGCTCACTAATTCCCATGTGAAAATGCAGTGAAAAATCGGTCTGAAAGCAAACACCAAGTGAATAAAGGGGGAGACACAGTGGTTCCGCATCTGGCACTTCCTGAATTTGTTGGCAATGTCCAGATAGACCTTTTGTGGTTTTGAGGTTACCATCATGTCTTTGCTGAATTACAGGGCAAACGCTGGGACTCTGCAGAGTAATAATTGCGCTCTCTGCACTGCTCATTTAAATATCACTTTATCTAATAGTTAGCAGAATTATAATAAATAAATGTTCAAATCAAAATATCTTTTTACCTGCTCACTAACTGACCTTCCAGTTAAATCCTAATTTGATGTGAATTATTCAATAGAAGTCACTGATATATAAAGGGGCTACAGCTGGCACTGGGTGTGGTGGAGAATTGTGTGTGAAGTTGGATCAAAGAAATAAAGGTATTTTGTAAAGAAGCAGAACTCCTGCCTCCTTTACTGTAACTGAGAGGCTCAAACAATCAAAATCTACGGTGCAGGTCGAAGAAGCCTAAATTATTCCAGACCGGCTTTCTGATCCTGAACTTTCTGTAAAGAAATTCCCAGTTGAGTTCATGAAAGAGGTAAATATATTTAAATCCTGGGACTTTAGGAGCTGAGGTAAAAGCTAGCTTTTGTCCCAAACCTTGGTTTAATTTTCATCATATGTTGAAACTTCTTTTATTAAAAGATTATTCTTACAAAGGCCACATCTAAAGTCTTGCACAATCAATGCAAACACATTGTCAATTTTATTTGCTGAAATCTGAAAGTTCTCTGGCATTTTCTTGGTATGATGGACCTGCTTGTAAAATATAAGATTTGTTTTGCCCAATATAAACACTCCAATCCTTTTCCCTCAGACGGTTATGAGTACGTGGAACACTTCTTCAAAACACAGAGTTTTTGAATATCTTTAAGATAGAGTAAGATAGATTCTTGATTACTTATTGGGGATAGGTGGGAATGTGGTTTGAGATTACAGTCAGATCAGCCATGACTTTATTGAATAGTGTAACAGGCTTGATGGGCTGTGTAACCTACTCCTGATTCCAATGTGTGTTTGTATACATGTACGGAGTACATCTTGAAAAATTGAGAAAACTAATGGTTACTGCATCACTTAGCTTTTATAATGAGATTGGATATTCAAAAAAGGAGGTGATGCGGATTTGGAAATTTTTATTTGAGGAAAATATTAATGTCATCTATCAGCTTTTTTATTGGCTGTTATTGTTCAGAAAAACAATGAAGGCTATGTACAACTTTCTCAACTCCGTCATATTATTTAGCAGAACCATTTGAAGGCATTAATGTAAAGCATTCGGACGCAATGGTATTTGATGGGTCTTGGTTTTGTCCATTAAGAACTCTTTATTCTTCAAATGACTTCTTGTTATGTTGACACAAACACATGATGGGTTTCTGCTGCAGCGTATTATATGGGCTGTTATCAGCTTAGCTTGGAGGTCAGAAATATTCAATCACTGACATTATCGAAGAGGAGGGCCGTGTGGTTCCAAAAAATTAACAAAATGCAAACGTATAAAATTCCGATGATCATTTAGCATTGGCCAGAATTTGACAAGTGTTCAATGTGTCAGAGACCTCGGTTGTGACTGTCTCTGACACATGTTGGTGAGGTGATCACCAGCTCGAGAACATGAAGCTGTTCTGGAATATGCACCCACTCTGTGTCTTTGCACTGATGAAGGTTACAGGAGGATACACTCATCAGTCTTCATTAGATGATTCTTCCATCGCCTTACCTGGGCTACTCAGTGATCTGGAACGGAGCCATTTGCTTGAGGATGTCCTCTACCTTTTCTCGCTCTTAGCTGTTATAGAGAATGGACATTGATTCAACAGATTTACTTATTATTGGTCACTGTCACCATATGGCTAATGTGATCTGCGTGGACTCTCAATGGCTTGTTGGCAGAGGCTGATCTTATCTTCCATGCAGGAACAATCTCTATCCGATCCTGTGAAATCTGTAGCCTATCCCCTCATCAGTGGAGAGTATCCTCAATTCTGAGATGTCCTCTTCCTGTCCCAGCTCTCTCTGCACTGATGTAGAACAAAACCTCCTACAACAAGACAGCTGGATTGAGTGTGAGCATTGTCGGTGAAGGAGCCATTCAGGAGCAGGTGTGCCTGTTGTGTGCTGAGTTCCTCTCCAGTCAGGGATGAGTGGTTCGTGCAGAGTCTGACCTGAGATGGTGAGGTTAAAGAGTCAGCAGACATTCAGTGCTGATGTCCCATCTGCTGGTTTGGTAACATCCCTGTGAACTGTAATCCTCAGACTGCCTGATACCTGGATGAGAGAGTGAGTTTGGAGTGAGAGGAAGTTTCACTTATCCTGGTGAAGCAGAGAAGATCATTCATTCTTTTCCTGCATTGTAAGGTGGTCCTTTCCCATTGGCCACAGGTGCTGACCCCTGGTGACCTCCTCTCAGGTGGGTGAGGGCAGGTGAGAAGACCTCTTGCTTCCATCCTGAGGAGAGAGGACCTTCTGCCTTTCCTGGCAGGGAGGCCTCGCTGAAACACGCATCACACTGACCTCCCTATCCACCAGTGCACTTGGGGTGCATTTCTCTATTTTGGAGAATATGGACAGGATCTTTCAGTCCTGCTGGAAGTGAGCCCCTGTGGCAGATTCCCCAGCAGCAAGAGGAGGAAGCCTCACAAAAAACCATCAACATCGGCAGGACAGGAAGACCTTACCACCGGCTAAAGTCAATCCATCTCTGCAACCAGAATCACATTTTGTTTTGGTTTGATAAGCTTTCTTTGGAATTTTCTCTTTTGTGAAATTTTAAGAGGCAATCACTTTCATTTAATTTGTCAATTCGATCAGTACAACTCAGAAAAGTTTCAAGAGAGACATATCAGCTGACTTGACTATCTTCCCCTCTTCTCAGACATATTGGCAGCTTTGTGTCGCTGGAGGAGGAGTACATGGTGTTTATCGATCTGCTTGGAGCCTCCTGGGCACGTTGACAGTGCAAGGATGGGAGTGCATCATCAGCCCTGGGAACGACATTTTAATTTGATTAGTTAAGTTTCCTTTAAAGTTTGAATTCTGTTTCAGTGCCCCTTCAGTAGCTCTCACCCCCTCTTGTTCAATGATTTTTATTTATTTATGGTTCTATAAACCAAGACCTGTCACCTGGCCTTGTTTCATTGGTGGTGACTGGGCCAAGTTCTCCCAGAAAGCTCCTCAATGAAGTCTCTTGGCCACCTCTGCTGGATTCGGCTATGTGCTGTCCTCTGTCCTGACAGGAGGCTGGTACCTGGTGCCTCTGCTGTTGAGTCATGGTGAACATTTGGTTCTTTATGTTGTATGAATCTAATGATTCAGTCTATACAGATTTTGAGTTGATATTATGTGTAACGATTTGCAAATGTTTCCCAGAACAGCTCAGTTTAATTTTAAGTATTTTCGTGGTGACATTTTCAAGTCCTTGCGCACAGGACAATCAGTGTCACTTGTGATATTTTTCCAACTGTTGCAGTGAAAGCCAGGCAGAGGAATTCACCAAGATTTTTTAGACAGCACTTTCCAAACCAATGGCTACTTTCATCTGGCAGGACAAGGGCAGCAGACACAGTAACACAGCCCCACCTGCAAGTTCCCCTCTAAGCCACTCACCATCCTGACTTAGAAATATATTACCATTCCTTCACTGTCAGTGGATCAAAATCCTGGAACTCCTTCCTTAACACAATGTACCTACATTTCATGGACTACAGCAGTTTCAGAAAGCAGACCACTACCACTTTCTCAAAGGCAATTAGAAATTGGCAATAAAAGTTGACATAGCTAATGGCATCCATATCCCTTGAATGAATTTTTAAAAATTGGAGCAGTGTTGGGAGCCACTCTTGCAATGGACTAATGCTGCCTCATGGCGATGTTTAGCAGCAAGTCCATAATCACTCTATAGTGTCCACAAGACAAGAGGCAGAGCAATATTCTCTAGAAGAAACTAAGGCCACCATTGGAATGTGACATTGTCTGGCACTCTCATGATAATGCACCAAGTTCAGGTGGAAAAATGAATCAGGAAATTTGTTTGCCAGTTGATATCACCTTTGATTTAATTTTTCCAGGATTTTGATCCACTGACAGTGAAGGAATGGTAATACATTTCTAAGTCAGGATGGTGAGTGGTTTGGAGGGAAACTTGCAAGTGGGGCTGTGGGTGATGCTGGTTTCAATATGATGACTCTCTATAAATGTCGTAAATAGTGTGCAAAGCTTATTCACAAAAGTGAAAATTCCAGATACTGTTCATTCCCATTTAATTTAATTTACATTCTCAGTTTTAAGTTTGTGACCAACTTTAATCAATCAAGTCAGTATGAAGGAGATTTGATTGTGGCTTTGATATCAAGGCAATATATATCTGCTTTTTTTTTATACATGCCTCTGTAGACAATACAAAAATTGTGCCTAAAAAAAATATAACTAGTATCATATGAATATTGGAAGCAGAATAAAAGAGCTAATGGACTGCATTAAATTTAAGATTAAAGATGAAATTTAAAACCACAATTGACTATTACATTCTCCTTGGCATGAACAAACTTTGATTAAATGTCTTGTGATCAGATGAGACAATGCTGTAATGTCTCTTAGGCTCTGATGTGAAATGATCCAGTTCCATGGCACAAAATGTCTTAAACCAGCATAAAACTCACTCAGTTACTTGCCAGGATGACTAAAATAAAATGTATTCAGCTGTGGAGGAACATTGAAGATCTTGGCTGAAGAGGCTTTATTCTGCCTCTTGTTTTCCTGATTAAGCTGTATGTTAAAGCCGCATTAATAATGGGGGAAGTGTTCCATTTTCAGTAGATGTTTGTGTCTTCTGGTTCCCATAAGTTTCAGATAATCACTGATACTTGGTGAAGCTGCCAGATTTCGAGTCTATTTCTTACTGTTCTTCATGTGGCTGGCGTACTGATACTGTGATACTTTGTTACTCTGCACATTGACTGCAGTGAATGTGGTATCTCTGGATATATGTTCAATAACAATTAGTTCCAGCTCTTTATTAAGAATATTACAGTAAGAATGTTCATTATCTTGTTCACCAAAAAAGAAGTGAATATTTGTTTAGCAATATTTAATTGGCATTAATCTACTTAGTGAGAATAATGTTTAAAGTTTATTTATTCATGTCACAAGTAGGCTTATATTAACACTGCAATGAGGTTACTGTGAAAATCCCCTTGTCTTGCTGCTTCATAACCACTGAGGTAAATGAATTAGGTTGAGGAGAATTGGTAAAGTTTGCAATGGGAGGGAAGAGGTACTGTGGGGGGATGAAGGGATTTGAGTGTCCAGGTACACAAACCACTAAGAGTTGGTACACAACTAGAAAGATCAAGAAAGTTAACAAAATGTTAATTACTGACTCAAATTGTTTTGGAATACGGAATGAGGAAGCAATATTTCAAATGTATAAAATAGTTTGGGTCCTACCTCCAGTACTGTAGTTAGTTCTGGGCAGTCTGGAATTGTATATTGCTCTGGAGGAGATTTCACACAGATTTAGGCAAAATATACCAAAGCTTTAAGATTTAAATCCTGAAGATAGATTTCATGAACATGATTTGCATTTATTTCTATTTAGAAGGGTCTTTAAAATAACAGACTTGATAACATGGATATTGAAGGAAATGAAAAGGCTATAATCTTATATTAGGCCAAGCAGAAATGAAAGCCTGAAGGACTTTTTCACACAAAGCAGAGTAGAAATCTGGAACCGACTCAACCAAAAAGGCCCAGGTGAAATGTTAACTATTTGTAACTAAGAGTAATAAGAGAAATGGAGTCAAGGTGCAAAAGTCAGTCAAGGTTTACCTCAGACATTTTCTAATTAAATAATAGAACAAACACAAGGAACTGCAAGGCCTATCTTTTCATCTATTTATCCTCACATTTCTGGCTCTGACTGATTCAGAACCTGTTTTATCCTGACAAAGGGTTATCCAGACTCAAAACATTGGCTCTGTTCTCTCTCCACAGATGCTATCACACCTGCTGAGATTTTCCAGCATTTTCTGTTTTTGTTTTCAGATTCCAGCATTCGCAGTATTTTGCTTTTATCCTGTTTTTATTGAGCTGTTATCCTGATGCTGTCAGTGATGTTGTACACAAGTCCAAAAACTGTCTGATATTCCACTAAAAATTCAGAGGATGGTTCCCATGTGTTTAAGTAGCAGAAACGCTATTGAGTTTTCATGTTATCATGAGATAGCAACAATGCAACAAAAAATTACATTCAAAGATTTAATTGCTGGTGTTGTATTTATTTTCCACCTTTAGGGATAGTTTCATGGATTTTTCCCACCTGCAAGGAGGGGCATGGTGTCACAGTGGTTAGAACTGCTACCTCACAGCTCCAGGGACCTGGGTTCAATTCCCTGCTTGGGTCACTGTCTGTGTGAAGTTTGCACGTTCTCCCAGTGTCTGCGTGGGTGTCCTCCAGGTGCTCTGATTTCCTCCCACAGTCCAAAGATGTGCTAGTTAGGTGGATTGGCCTCTTATTGTCCTGGGATGTTTAGGTTAGAGGGATTAGTGGGATAAATGTGTGGGATTGTGATGATAGGGTTTGGGATGGGATTATTAACTTGATGGGCCAAATGGCCTCCTTCTACACTGTCAGGATTCTATGATTCAATAGTTTCTTTTCTTGCCCCTATATCCCGTTACACCCTGAGAACTCAGTTTGTGTTGAACTAGATCTTTTATATGTAGCAATCAACACTTGTTTGAATGAGTATTCCTTGTGTATTACCCTAGATATATTTAGTGATGGGCTGCTTGGTTAGGACAGAATGTATCAATGCAGTAATATAGGGAGGGATTATCCAACCCTGATGCCAGTGGACACTGTCACACACACAGTGAGAATAAACAGAGAGTGAAAGTTTTCCTGTCCCGTCCACAATGCTGACAGGACTGGAAATTCCAGCTTCAGATACACAAGACTGAAGTATATCACAAATAGAAAAATGTTGTATTTCATAACATTTCTTTATCCTGTTATGCACTAAGTTATACCTGAAAAGACAAAATTTAAGAAAACATGAAAACCATTTTCAACAAATCTATAGTATCAATGTTCATTATTAATACCAATATACTATGTCATTCTTCCATTTGCCTGGGGAAATTAACTGTAGTGTTTCCTCTGCTTATCTGCTGTCTACCCAAGTAATTGGTAAACAGTGATCAGAGTAAGTTTCAGCTTATTTATTAGTGTCACAAGTAAGGCTTATATTAACCCTGCAATAAAGTTATTGTGAAAATCCCCTAGTGGCCACACTCCGATGCATGTTTGGGTACTCTGAGGGAAAATTTAGCATGGCCAATATACATAAAGAGCACGAGGAAACCGGAGTATCTGGAGGAAACCCATGCAGATACGGGGAGAATGTGTAGACACCACAAGGATAGTGACCCAAGCTGGGAATCGAACCTGGGTCCCTGGCGCTATGAGGCAGCAGTGCTAACTGCTATGCCACTGTGCCATCCACAGATCTCTGCAGGAATTCCTCCCAATCTTGAGCAGCTGAGGCGGGTTTTAATATCCACACTGCTACTGTAGCTGAGCCAAGCAAACTCAGTACAAACTCTAGAACAATCCTACAACCTCCCTTGCTCTCTCTGGCTCAAAGCAACAGCACATTGTTACAAGACCAACTGAGCCATCAGGATGCTGCTGTGTTCTCTCTGATAAAACCTTAGCTAGTTTCGACTTTCAACAGAATGTTAGGTATATTCAGAACAACTCTAACTGGAGACTTTTCCAAACTGATAGTTCTGTGCAAGGAGGATCACCTTGATCACTGGAGCAAACTAGAAGCTCTGAAGCATTCCAAAGGATCTTGTGTTCATTCGTTGAAACGCAATGCCTTCTCCATTCTATACACTGAATGGGTCAGTAAACTCGAATTGCTTTTGAACATTCTTTCACTTTTCATGGATTGAAAGCTGAAATGGTGCTTGGAGGTAATCCAGACACTTGGCAAAGTGATAATTCTAGCATTACCCTTACAGTTTTATCTAATAATTGGGTTCTGATGAGATCATTCAGCGAGAACACCCTACAGATGAATTGGATTGTTTGTGTATTTTTTTCAGCTTGTAGTCCTCTCTCTCCCATGACATTTTCTCAGAGGGAGAATGCTGCAGGGAATTTCAGCTAGAATCAATGCACGACAAAGGGATATCAATGCCATTTGACTGACTGGCTAATATTTACTGAACATTATATAGGATTTCATTACAAATATATTAAAACATCATTTTACGTTTTAATCCCAGAGGCAACTCCAGTTGTGCTCCTGAACTTAGCAATTTAAAAATACAATCATGATCATTTTACACTGTTAAAGCAACGATGCAGTTAAAACATTCTTGCAGTTCATCAACAAACTACTACAATAAAAATAGAAAGCTCAGCAGATCTGCAGCATCTATGGAGAGAGAAACAGAATTAACATTTTAAGTCCAATATGACCCTTCTTGGAAGTGTCTGTTCTGAAGTAGAATCAAATTTGGACTGGAAAGGTTAACCCTGTTTTTCTCTCTCTGAAGATTCTGCCAGAATAGCTGAGCTTTTCCAGCATTTCCTGATTTAATTCCAGAATCCACAACTTTTATTTCCCTTTTTAAGATTTTCTCGCTCATGAAACTTGTTTTCTTTTCTCCATTAGGCACTACATTGATGAAGTGTCAAAACACCAGGTTAAAGTACAACAAGTTTATTTGGAATCACAAGTTTTCAGACTGCTGTCCCTTCATCAGGTGAGCCACCCACTTCTTACTGTGCCCACCCCACCCCAGTGCTGACATCTTCACATCATTGCTGAAATATTCACTGCTTCACCTTGTTTTGGGGATCACAGGAGCGGAGAGCAGGGGAACATTGTGTTCTGAATTCATTGTCCTGGTCTGACTCTTTAATTGCCAAGCATTATTGGGTACTTGACATAATTCTTGAAAAATGTACATGTTGTGGAGTTTACACAGTGAGCATCAGTTTATAAATGAAAGTCTCTGTCATTTACTCCATGGTTAGGACAGAATGTATCAATGCAGTAATATAGAGAGGGATTATCCAACCCTGACGTCAGTGGACACTGTCACACACAGAGTGAGAATAAACAGAGAGTGAAAGTTTTCCTGTCCCGTCCACAATGATGACAGGACTGGAAACTCCAGCTTCAGATACACAAGACTGAAGTGTATCACAATTAGAGAAATGTTCACAGCATTTCTTTATCCTGTTATGCACTAAGTTATACCTGAAAAGACAAAATGTAAGAAAACATGAAAATCGTTTTGTATAATGTATGGTATCAATTGTATAATATCAATGTAAATGTATAATATTAATATTTATTATTAATATCAATAAAACATAGAACATAGAACATCGAACATTACAGCGCAGAACAGGCCCTTCGGCCTTCGATGTTGTGCCGACCAATTAAGAAAAAGCAATGACCCTCTAACCTAAACCATTCCCTTTTCATCCATAAACTTATCTACTAACCTCTTAAACGCCACCAAACCTGGCGCATCTACAACTGCAGCAGGCAGGGCATTCCATACCCTTACCACCTTCTGGGTGAAGAAGGTCAATATGCTGGTCATTCGTCCATTTAAAAATTCTGTTTGTAACAGAGGGATTGTTCACTAGGTTAAAATCCAACAGCTTTATTTGATTGCATGAGTGTTGCCAAATAAACCTATTGGACTTTAACCTGGTGTTGGGAGAGTCTTACTGTGCCCATCCCAGTCCAACACTGGCATCTCCACATCAGTATTTCATGTAAGATATTTCCATTCTTCTGGACCCTGATGTTCTGCCACTGATTGATGTTGAATTTTATGTGATTTGATTTATTTATTGTCACATGTCTAGGTATACAGTGAAAAGTATTGTTTCTTGTTCACTATACAGACAAAGTATACCTTTCATAAAGGTGAGACTGCAGAATGTAGTGTTACAGAATGTAACTAGAATGTAGAGAAAGATCAATTTAATACGAGGTAGATCCATTCAAAAGTTTGACGGCAACAGGGAAGAAGCTGTTCTTGAGTCAGTTGGTACGTAACTTCAGATGTTTGTATCTTTTTACCAAAGGAAGAAGGTGAAAGAGAGAATGATGATCGAGAGTATATTGATGGGATAGTAATCAGCAGGTTGGTTTTGTGCTGTTTTTGTGTACAGGACACACCTGGGCAATTTTCCACATTGTCGAGTAGATGCCAGTGTTGTAGCTGTACTGAAAGTTCTTGGCTAAGGATACAGCTCATTCTGCATAACAAGTCTTCAATGCTATTGATGGAATATTCTCAAGGCTCATTTCCTTCTCTGTTCAGCTATTTCCTGATATCATGTAGAAATGAACTTAGGTCCCAGAGTCTTTCCCTGGGTGTCTGGATTAGTCATCCAGTGATAATATCACCCACTCCCCCAGAGGGGAGAGTTATCATATCAGTCATGGGCTCATTGAATGGAATAACAGATTTGATGGGCTGAATGGCCTACTTATGCTCCTACATCTTATAGTCTTAGTGATACTAATATTCAAAGTAGCTTTGGAATGTTCAAACTCTTCTTATTGGAATATGGCAGATATTGTAGTAAGCGGAAAGTGTGGTTTCTGTGGGGATTTTCTGTGTTGCTCCCTCTCTTGCCACATTGGATCAGATATGAAAGAAAACTGAAATAATTGCTCAGAAATTTGGACGCATTTTTTGTCTGATCAGAGTCACAAACAATGGGACAAATTCTCTGGTGGCACTCGCCTCAAAATAGAAAATACCTCCACCCCCGCCAGGTCAATGCACGCCACCTTTCTACTATGATTCCTGTGGCAGGCAGGATGGGAGAGTTCCTCCTGAGGTCTCTGAACCTGATTAGGAGGAGCTGGGTGTATAGTTTTACATTTCTAAATACTGGCTGCTGAAAGGGAAGGAAGACATTTTGACTGGAGTTCATTTTTTTTTTACGTGACCCGGATCAGATGAAAGTGAGAGGTGACATTAATTAGCTCCATAAGTGGATTTGGACCCTGGTCTCAAGAGCTTAAAGCATTTTTGGGCAGCACCTGGATCTGATGAATGTTCTATACATCATCATTTAATTCATTTCTAAATGGGGAACGGTGCCCACAACAATCATCATGATCAATGCCAGAAACCTTTCCTTGTGTAAAGGTCAAACCCTCTGCCGTGAAGCTGTAAAATGTTCAAGCCACTTTTGGAAAAGAGCTGTAATTTCAGTTCAAAGTGTTTTGTGGTGTCCCCTCCCATAACTGTCTTCCTGCTCTTGTCCTGACAGCTTAATTCACTGCTCATATCGAAGCTCTTATCCCGAGACATAAGGAGCACAATCAGAGGATCACTCCTGCCAATCTGTCAATTCTAGACAACCTTGAGGATGAGGTTTTGTCATCAAATTAATTGATCATTACGAGGTAGCGTTTTTTTTGGAATTTTAACCTGGCCATCCCAATTAACCTTAATGGTTGTGTATACTGGACTCTGCCCTAGATGTTAGAGACAAAGTCAGCTGCCTGTACATTATCGAGAAGGAGTTTGAATTAATCACAGGCTTCAGAGTCTCCAGGGATACAATCACTTTCTTTGCCTGTTTAAAACATCCAGCTGCAAGAAATTAAATTCATTTTCACACATTGCTTGGTGGAGTACATTTGTTTCTTTCAGGCACTTTTGTCTTGTACGTTTTGTGAACTTATTGGTGTCACTTTACACCCACTCAAATATGATCTGCTTTTCTGTGAAGGAGAGGCACTGGGGTCTGCAATGGGAGGAGACCATTCAGCCCCTTTAACCACTTCTGTCTCCCTGGAAGATCAACCATCATCTATTTGAATTGTGGAATGGGCTTGAGGGGCCAAATGACCTGCTCCAATTTTCCAATTCAATTAGTTTAATTTAGTGTCATGTTCAGCCCAACACTGTGGAACAAAGGGCTGGTTCCTGTGCTGTATTATTCTACATTCCATGATCTATGAGGACATGGCTGCTCTGTATCCTAACTTCATTTCTGGGCTCCAGATCCCAGAAGGTGGATTGAAGGTAGGGGGATTGAATTTAGGAGCCGCAGCATCATGTTGCAGCTGTACAAAACTCTAGTGCGGCCGCACTTGGAGTATTGTGTGCAGTTCTGGTCGCCACATTATAAGAAAGATGTGGAGGCATTGGAGAGGGTACAGAGGAGGTTTACTAGGATGTTGCCTGGTATGGAGGGCAGGTCCTATGAAGAGAGGTTGAAGGATTTGAGGTTGTTTTCGTTAGAAAGGAGGCGGCTAAGGGGGGATCTTATTGAAGCATATAAGATTAATTAGAGGTTTGGATAGGGTGGACAGTGATAGCCTTTTTCCTAGGATGGAGAAAGCTAGCACGAGGGGACACAACTTTAAATTAAGGGGTATGAGTTATAGGACGGATATCAGAGGTAGGTTCTTTACTCAAAGAGTGATTAGGGAGTGGAATGCCCTGCCTGCAGCTGTTGTAGATGCGCCAAGTTTGGTGGCGTTTAAGAGGTTAATTGATAAGTATATGGATGAGAAGGGAATGGTTTAGTTAGGAGGGGCATTGCTTTTTATTTTGGTCGGCACAACATCGAAGGCCGAAGGGCCTGTTCTGTGCTATATTGTTCTATGTTCTATGTTCTAAGGCCTTTGATTAGCAAAAAAACTAAAGTTATTTATTGAACTAACATTTGTTCCTTTCAAAGAAGACCTTTTCTTGTGCAGATTAACCATTGCATTACAATCTCAAAGTACTGGGAGGGAATTTTCCATAATGTTGGACTGTGGTAAACACAGTAAAAAGTCTCACTACACCAGGTTAAAGTCCAACAGGGGAGATGAGTAGTCAAAGGCCGTTGTACAAATTGGTATCAACGACATAGGTAGGAAAAGGGATGAGGTTCTGAAATGTGAATATAGAGAGTTAGGCAGAAGGCTAATGTGCAGGACCTTAAAGGTAGTAATTGCAAGACTAGTGCTCATACCATGTGCTAGTGAGAGTAGGAGTAGGAGGAGTAGGCAGATGATTGCCTGGCTTGAGAGCTGGTGCAGGGGCAGAGATTTAGAGTTTTGGATCATTGGGATCTTCTCTAGGGAAGGGCTGATCTACTCAAGAGGAATGTGTTACATTTGAACTGGAAGGGGACTAGCATCCTGGTCAGGAGATTTGCTAGAGCCATTTGGGATGATAGTTTGGCAGGGGGTGTGGGACCCAAAGCAATAGGGAGACAGAAGAGAAGTCTGAGAACAGCACGGAAATTAAAGAGAGCACATTAATTAATTAAGGCAGTGTCAGTAATCCTGTAATAAAAGTCTCACAACACCAGGTTTAAGTCCAACCAGTTTGTTTGATAGTAAACCCACAAGCTTTTGGAAACGGTATTCCTTCAAGTGTGTGGTAGGTTCTGATCAGAGAAAGGCATATAAAGACACACAAAGTTTATAGAATACTGATTAGAGTGCAAGTTCTTGCAGCTAACCTGCTATTCAAGTCTTAAAGATGCAGACAATGTGAGTGGAGATAGCATTAGCATATGTTAAAGGGATGCATATTGTCTCCAAACAGGACAGTAAGTGAGATTTTACAAACCCAGGCAATTCATGGAGGTTACAGATAATGCGACATGAACTTAAGATCCCGGTTAAGGCTGTCCTCATGTGTGGGGTGTTGTGAGACTTCTTACTGTGTTACCTAGTCCAACGCAGCATCTCTACAACAGTAATCCTAGTACCAGAGAGATCATACAGAGCAAGCAAAGTCCAGATTAAACTGCATTTATTTCAGTAAGAGGTCTGACGGGCAAGGCAAATTGACTCAGGGGCATTGATGGGTCCATAGGACTGCAATATTATAGCAATTACTGAGACATGGCTAAGCTCAATGTTCCAGGATACAGATGCTATAGGAAAGATAGAACAGGAGGTAAGACAGGAGGGGGAATTGCACTTTTGATTAGAGAAAACATCGCAGTTACACTGAGAGGGGATATATCCGAGTCTATATGGGTAGAACTGAGAAATAAGAAGGTAGATATCACTTTGATAGGATTGTTCACCCATGAGTCCAAAGGAATAAAATGTCAAGGATGTTTCTAGTGTCTCTCATTGGTCGAAGGTCCTGTGTGGTGAAGAGGTTTTGTTTGAACCAGTGCATAAAGTTATTGGCATATTGAGGTGTGAATTTCATCCTGATGGCTGTTCCATGTGTCTGAACGAAGAATTGGTTGTTGAAGGTGAAGGCATTGTGATCCAGGATGAAGTGGATGAGTTGAAGAATTGCATCTGGAGATTGGCAGTTGTCGGCGTTGAGTACCGAGGCAGTTGCAGCAATGGAAGTTTCAGCACTCTACACCAGCATCCCCCACAAAATTTTCTATTTCACACATTCTGAATCCCACGACAGGTGAGATGATGGGAGAATTTCAGCCACTCACTTACTGTCACCTGTGAAAGGTAACGTGATAAATATAATTCCAACTAACGTGGGTGCAATTAGTTATTGCCATGTTAGTCTCTGCTTGATTTTTGAAGAATGTTTCTTTAGTACAGCCACTGATCTGTCAATAATGATAATCTATATTCTACACCATGAGGCCAATCCACATGTTGGACATTAGATCCTAAAATTTCTGCACAAGTGATGGGAGGATAATAAGAGAGGATGCGAAGTTTATGGGAGAACTTGCTGTGGAGGATTCTGGTGCTGTCAAAGATAAATAACAGTCTGAAATGTGGTTACTAATTTCATCAAGAGGATAATGCATATTTCCTGATTTGATAAATTGTGCTAATATGGAAGTTTATTTAAACAGCTGGTTTTAACAACAGTACCAGCTAAAGTAGGAAAATTAGGCATAATATTCTGCCCTACCCCCTCCCACAGGAAGTTTTGTGGTGATAGATGTGACCTGCCAGCAGTGGGATCTTCCAGACCCTCTGCTGCCAGCAAGCCCACAGTGGGAGGAAGATCACTTTGATGGGATTGGCTTGAAATTCCAGCCCAATCTTTCAAGATTCAAAGAAAACATGAAGAAAATTGAAGCAAACTGAATTTAGGCCAAAAAAATTTACACTAATAAACTAACTGATCAGGAAAAGTCAAATCTATATTTGAGTTCAGAGGCAGCTGGATGTGTTTATTAACAAAGAATGGAGTGATGAGAAGATAAGAATCTAGGCCAGAATTCTCCAGCCGTTCACACTGTCATCACCACGGCCATTGAGAATAGCACTCAGTCAAATCTCCACTCACTGCAGTGGGACTGGAAAATCTCAACCACAGCTGAAGTCAGCCCCTGGACTGTAATTGAAACGGATATGTTTGCTAGGTCAAACAGTCTTCTCCTAGTTCCAGTGATTGAAGTGTAAATCAATGATTTTGTTTTTATTCATTTGTGGGACACGGGCATCGCTGGCTGGCCGGTATTTATTGCCCATCCCTAGTCGCCGCTCAAAGGCAGTCTTTCCATTGCAGTGGCTCTGGGATCAGGTGTAGGCCAGACTAGGTAAGGACGGCAGATTTCCTTCCTTAAAGGACAGTAGTGAACCAGATGGGTTTTTCCAGCAATTGACAATGGTTTCATGGCTATCAGTAGACTCTTAATTCCAAATATTTTTTATTAAATTCAAATTCCAATGTTCCAAAAATGACTCCAACCCACGAATTAAATTAACAGCCAAGACGAGGCATGTGTTTGCCTTATTGTCAATTCTGGTGCACAAAGAACCCTAGAAATAACCACTCTTACCGCAGGATCTTCATTCAAGGTGATGACTAAGCTTTCTCTCTATGCATGCTTCCTGACCTGCTCTGTGTTTCCAGCACTCTCTGTTCTCTTTCAAATTTTCACTACAAAGAAACAAAAGAATGCATAGAACTGTTGAAAAAGAGCTGGGGAATAGGGTATTGTAGGAGCTTTTCCAAAGAACCAGAACAAGCCAATTGATCTCTTCCTGACTCTACAATTCTAGGGTATCAGTTTTAATCGCAGGGCATATTTTTATTTGAGCAAAAACCGTTTAAGGGTTAACAGTTTCAGGCAATAGGAGAATGAATTACAAACGTACTGACAGCTTTGTACAACAATAATGTAGATCAGGAGGGGAGCAGAGCAAGGCCATTGAGTGATACTATTCAAAGCCTGCTTCCTGGAGCTCACAAACCAGCAGTTATTGATTTATAGACATGTGAACAAATCCTTGGCCAAGAATGGACCAATTTTCTGCTTCACAGAGGAAATTGGCTGGCAGGTGGTAGCCATTGAAACTGAAAAAATAAAGGAGACTGTTTCATCGAGAGAATCCCAGGAGAAAGTGGATTCTATACATTTGCAAGTTTCTACGACACTAGTGACCTTGAGGGTGAAGCTGAAATGGATTACACAAATCCTGATATTACATCACTGCTTTGATTTTATTCTAAATGCTACTTTATCTCAGTAATTTGCTTTGCTTTGCCTTTTTGTGCACATTCCAATTGATATTTTTACCACTGTTTCTATCATGTTACTTTTTCAATTGTGACTACGGAGATTTTCCTTGTGTTTTTCTCATGAACCATGGAAAATAGTTATAATTCTGTGTTTCCTTCCATGCTGCGTAGTTTCACTGTCGGCAGGTTTTGTTCCATTATTCCACATCTGCAGGACTGTACGCAATAACCCGAACCCTCATTCAGAACTTCACCGCCTCGCTTTTTCCATATACTTTAAAGTTATTATTTAATAAGAAGTTTCTTTCTCATATTTGAATTTGTATTGTGATCCACTTAGGGACCATTAATATTTCAAGAAATCAAAACAACCATCGATCTATCAACAGAATTGTACCACAACATTTCCTATTTTTAAACAGGAATAAACTTGATTTTTAAAAGCTAGTTTATGGGACATGGGCATTGCTGGTTAGGCCAGCATTTATTGCCCATCCTTAATTGCCCTTGAGAAGGTGGTGATGAGCTGTCTTCTTGAACCACTGCAGTCTGAGGTACACCCATTGTGCTGTTAGAGAGGTATTCCAAGATTTTGACCCAGTGACAGTGAAGGGATGGCGATATTTTTCCAAATCAAGATGATGACTGGTTCAAAGGTGGCGGTGTTCTAAGGTATCTGCTGCCCTTTGTCCTTCTGGATGGTAGTGGTCATGGGTTTGGAAGGAGCTGCTTCACGAATCTTGGTGAGTTCCTGCAGCACATCTTGTAGGTGTGACACATGACTCTCACTATTCATCGATGATGGAGGGAGTGACTACAAGTGGAACATATGCAAATCAAATGGGCTGTCTTGTCAAGTTTGAGAGTGTTGTTGGAGCTGCCCTCATCCAGATAAGTAGAGAGTATTCCACCATATTCCCAATTTGAATCTTGTAGATAGTGGACAGGCTTTGGGAAATCAGGATGTGTTACTCACTGCAGAAATGCTAACCTCTGACCTGCTCTGGTATCCCCACAATATTTATATGGTTAATTCAGTTCATTTTCTATCAATGGTAGCCCTCAGGGAGATTCAGTAATGGTAACACCATTAAATCTCAAGGTTCAATGATTAGATCCTTTCTTGTTTGAGATGGTCATTGCCTGGCACCTGTAAGGCATGAATAACACTTGCCACATGTCAGCCCAAGCCTGGATGTTGTCCAGGTCTTGCTGCACTTGGACATGGTGCTGGACATTGTGCAGTCATCAGCGAACATCCCAACTTCTGACTTATGACGGGAGGAAGATCATTGATGAAGATGATTGGGTCTAGGACACTGCCCTGAGGATCTCCTGAAGTGGTGTCCTGGGGCTGAGATGATTGTGTTTCAGCAAAGAAGTAAATAAAGTAATCACTATTAACTTAATACTTTCATTTATAGATTCTTATACAAACTGAGTTCCACTTTTTACTTTTCCCCCAAGACTTCTTATGAAATCTTTAAGGTTCGTTTACTCTTTCTTTGATCAATCCTTTCCAGAATTTACTCTGGTTTGTTTTCAGTGTTCTAACTATTTTCTAATGTACAAGATTCTCAGCCTATCCTTTTATTACTTTTTGGCTAAGCAATTTTTCAACTTTCCTTTAAAACCTCATGATTCTCAATTCCACAGCTCGAGCACAAATCTTCCTGTGCTTCCCACATTGTGGCTTAAAACATCAGAAAATACCTTTGGTTTCCAATAGCATTTGTTTCAAACTGCAACTGAGTCAATATCCTCCAGGACTCCAACTGCAACAATCTTAACTGTCTTTCGTGCAGAGGTAATAGCAGATCTTTTTCCTTTAGTTTCCAGTTTAATAAAACTTTCAGTGATTTTTTGTTACCATCTTTGTCTTATTCTGAGCCTCAGGTGTGTTCTGAATAATATATCGAGTGTTTTCTCCATTCCAGGTATAGATCTGGTTTAGAGTCAGAGGTTTCCAGCATGGAAACAGGCCCTTTGGCTTCATCTCTTGACTTCAAAGGAATTACAAGCTACAGAAGACTTAAACCTGACAGGTACTTATTCAGACATCATTCAGTTTTGCCTGCTGGCTACAACCTGACTAAATTCACAGAGATAAACTCAAAGCAAAGAATTGCATTAAGTTCTACCCATCTCCATAGCAATAGGGTAGACATGACATGTTTTAGGTAGAAATGCAGGTTTTTTTAGTTTAAAAGCTTTCTTTTACTGGAATATCCACAAACATCATATCTCCATTTCTTTAGCTAGATAAACCCATCTGCAGGTTTGTGATCTAAATGTAAAAATTATATTCTGAAACATAGGAATTATGAACTAAAAAAATAGTGAAATGTTACAAGTAGATTGGAAAATTCATGCTGGTGGAACAGTCAAAGATAAACTTATTAACAACTGAATAATTAATTTCACACATGCAAAGTTGAAAGCAATACTGATAACCCCAGGGATACCAAAATCAAAATAGTTTAGATCAAATAAAACAGCAAGACTCACTAAGTTACAAGAATTATCAGCAAGCCAAGGAATTCCTGTGGAGTTGGACAATTGAACTATTTGCTTTAAATGCACATGCAAAGAGTAAATGGAAATTCTGCACCGTTATTAAGTTTGCAAACACTTTTCACAGGCAAGGCATCAACCGGTAAATGAAACCTTATGTACTGCTAGAGTTATTGGCTGGAATTTTACTGCCCCACCTGCTACAGGAATGGGAACAGGTCTGGGGAGGACAATGGAAATTTTCGTTGACGTTGTGTGGGATTTTACAGTTTTGGGGTGAGTGAGGTGGTAAAATCCCGTCCGTAGAATCAGAGCTCGTTATAACTCAGAAAAATGCCATTCAACGCAACCACTTTGTGCTGTCCATCTGAGCAATCCATTCATTATATGAAACCTGATGTCTTTTCCCCATGCTGACATTTTTTTTTACTTTTCAAATTTTCATTTCTTTACATTTTAAAAATTACTATTGTAGTTTGAAAAATGTACTCCGTCTCTTAATTACTCTGCATAACATTTTCCTAACGTGTCCTTTTATTCCTTTGGATTTATAGATTTATAGGAGGAGAGAATATTCAGCGCCCATTGTAAAAGCTAGTGGTAATTAATCCCAGAAGCTCCCATTGTTAAAGTAGTTTGCCCTGTCCTCATTATGAACCCAAAAAAGAAATGAATGAAATGCATACCAATTCCTAATGCCTTATTTCTGGATATTGATTGATGGAAATAGCATTTCTCTATTCTCAGTTAAACAGTGTACAATTATAAACCCTTCATTCTAATTACGTCCTCAATGTCTCTGCTGGACTGAAATGATCCTCAGTTTCTCTAATCTTTATTAATAACAAAAGATTCTCATCTTCAATATTATCCTATTGAATCATTTCTGTACACTCTTCATAACCTTCATAAAGGTTTGATTAGTGAAGAGCAGCATGAATATCAATATAAAGTGGGAAACTTAAAAGAGTTCATCTGACCAGTTAACAATTTGATTTTTTTTATATATATTGTTGATAAGGATGCAAAACTCTGGCTGGATTTTTGGAACAATGTTCATATATTGCCAGGGAAGCCTATTTAATTTAAATGCCTGTATTAAAATAATGACATCTGTAAAATCCAATGTCTCAAATTGCTTGAAAAGTTTTGTCATGATGCGTACACTCATAGATTTAGTCAGAAACACAAGGAATATATAATGACAAGGAAAAACTGTACTGGGGCTGACAGTCCACTGGCTGCCTGAGTCTCTTCACATCTTCTACCCAAGAGAAAACTCCACTCCTTGGGGTGATTATCCACTGATCATCAACCCAGATGAAATGACTGTCATATTGCCCTTAAAGGGATAACAATTACAAGTTTACTCTTCAATAAATACTGAAAATAGAAAGAACTTTGTCATTTAGTCTGAAGATAAGACCTATGACAAACATCATATCACTTCTTCTCAAATTAGTTAAAAAATATTTATCAAAATGATACCAGGACTGAGAGGTTCCAGTTATCAGACTGAACTCTAGAATCAGGAGAAATTTCTAAACGCAGACAGTAGTCGAAACATGAAACTCTCTATTATGGGGAAAAGTTGAAGTGAATATTTTTGACACAGGGGAGGCTAGATAAAAAAAGAGAAAACATAGAACATAGAACATAGAACAATACAGCACAGAACAGGCCCTTCGGCCTTCGATGTTGTGCCGACCAAAATAAAAAGCAATGCCCCTCCTAACTAAACCATTCCCTTCTCATCCATATACTTATCAACTAACCTCTTAAACGCCACCAAACTTGGCGCATCTAAAACAGCTGCAGGCAGGGCATTCCACTCCCTAATCACTCTTTGAGTAAAGAACCTACCTCTGATATCCGTCCTATAACTCATACCCCTTAATTTAAAGCTGTGTCCCCTCGTGCTAGCTTTCTCCATCCTAGGAAAAAGGCTATCACTGTCCACCCTATCTAAACCTCTAATCATCTTATATGCTTCAATAAGATCCCCTCTTAGCCGCCTCCTTTCTAACGAAAACAACCTCAAATCCTTCAACTCTCTTCATAGGACCTGCCCTCCATACCAGGCAACATCCTGGTAAACCTCCTCTGTACCCTCTCCAATGCCTCCACATCTTTCTTATAATGTGGCGACCAGAACTGCACACAATACTCCAAGTGCGGCCGCACTAGAGTTTTGTACAGCTGCAACATGATGCTGCGGCTCCTAAATTCAATCCCCCTACCAATAAAAGCTAAGACTCCATAAGCCGTCTTAACAACTTTATCCACTTGACTGCCTACTTTCAGGGATCTATTGACACATACACCAAGATCCTTCTGTTCCTCAACACTATTAAGAGCCCTACCATTAGCCCTATACTCTACACATTTATTGTTCCTGCCAAAGTGCATTACCTCACACTTTTCCACATTAAACTCCATTTGCCACCTCTCGGCCCAGCTCTGCAACTTGTCCAAGTCACTCTGTAAACTAAAACACCCCTCTTCACTATCTACCACACCACCAACTTTAGTATCATCTGCAAATTTACTGATCCATCCCTCAATACCCTCATCCAGATCATTTATAAAAATTACAAACAGCAGGGGCCCCAAAACAGACCCCTGAGGCACACCACTCGTCACCGAACTCCACGATGAAAATCTCCCATCAACCACCACCCTCTGTCTTCTATCTGCCAGCCAATTTCTAATCCAATTAGCTAAATCACCCTCTATTCCACACATCTGCATTTTCTGTAGAAGTCTTCCATGGGCCACCTTATCAAAAGCCTTACTAAAGTCCATATATACTACATCAACCGCCTTACCCCCATCCACCTCTCTGGTCACTTTCTCAAAAAACTCAATGAGGTTAGTAAGGCATGACCTACCATTCACGAAACCATGCTGACTATCCCCAATCAATTCATTTCTCTCTAAATAACTATAAATCCTATCCCTAATAATTCTCTCCAATACTTTGCCCACAACAGAAGTAAGACTCACTGGCCTATAATTCCCTGGAAGGTCTCTCTTCCCCTTCTTAAACAATGGGACCACATTCGCTATCCTCCAGTCCTCCGGAACCACACCCGTAACCAACGAGGACCTGAAGATCAGAGCCAGAGGCTCTGCAATCTCCTCTCTTGCCTCCCAGAGAATCCTAGGGTAAATCCCGTCCGGCCCAGGGGACTTATCCAACTTCAAACCCTCGAGAATTTCTAACACATCCTCCCTATCTACTACAATACTCCCCAATTTGCAACCCTGTACCTCAGTGCTCTCCACAGCTACATATCCAGCACTCTGCGTGAATACCGAAGAGAAATATTTATTCAGTGCCTCACCAATCTCTTCAGGCTCCACGCACAACTTCCCACTGCTGTCTATGACTGGCCCTAATCTTGCCCTAACCAATCTTCTATTCTTAACATATCGAAAGAAAGCTTTAGGATTCTCCTTAATCCTATCAGCCAACATCTTCTCGTGTCCCCTCTTAGCTCTCCTCAATTCACTTTTTACCTCCTTCCTAGCTAATCGATAGCTATCCATTGCACTACCTGAGCCTTCAAGCCTCATCCTGACATAAGCCTCCTTTTTCTTCTTAACCAGCAAATCAACTCTTTTCGTACACCAAGGCTCTCTTACTCGTCCATTTCCTCCCTGCCTGACAGGGACATACTTATCAAGGACTTGCAGCAGCTGCTCCTTGAATAAGCTCCACATTTCAGATGTTCCCAGTCCCTGTAGTTTCCTAGTCCAATCTACGCACCCTAATTCTCTCCTGATGGCCTCATAATTACCCTTCCCCCAGCTATAACTACAGCCCCCAGCTTCATGCCTATCCCTGTCCATCACTAAGGTGAACGTAACCGCATTGTGGTCACTATCACCAAAATGTTCACTAACTTCCAAGCCTAACACCTGGTCTGGCTCATTGCCCAGCACCAAATCCAATGTAGCCTCACCTCTAGTTGGCCTATCTACATACTGAGTCAAAAAACCTTCCTGCACACTCTGTACGAAAACTGACCCCTCTAACGAGCTAGAGCTATAGCTATTCCAATCAATATTAGCAAAGTTAAAGTCCCCCATCACAATTACCCTACTACTTTCACTCCTAATCAGAATTGACTTTGCAATCCTTTCCTCACCCTCTCTAGAACTATTAGGAGGTCTGTAAAAGACTCCCAACAGGGTGACCTCTCCTCTCCTGTTTCTAATCTCAGCCCATACTACCTCAACAGAGCAGAAGATGCTGATGATGTGGAATGAAGGTTGGAAAGAGGCTCATGTGGAGTATAACCATAGAGCTATTAACCTGGACAGCACATTCCTGTGCTGTAAATGCTATGCCACTGAATTCATTGGCATGTGTAGAGGATTGTTTCTGAGTTGCTGGCTTGTTACAGTCTACAGCAACTATTTCTGCAATAAAGAGTTTTTGCAAACTCTATGAAATTTCTTCCATATTGCCATTTCTGCTTTTCTTCATTCTGGGATCTCACTCCGTGCTCCAAGAGGAAATTCTTGATCAAACTGGATGTTCCGGCCATGGCAAGAATCCATTGCCAGAATGAAGCAGAAGAATCATTAGTACAGGTCAAACCAACAGCAAAGAACAGCTCAACGGAATAGAGGGGAGAGAAGGTTAGAGAGAGATGGTGAACTTGGTTACAGTGTGGGGAACCAGCAAGAAATTAGATTCTCTATGAAAGGGATATAATAATGTCTTGGAAGCCTTCAGTGAAATGATGGTCTGGGTTATTTATTGAATACGATTAATTTAATATATCAGTTCATTTTCTCTTGCAGTCTATTTCTATTCATTTAAAGGTTTTTAATGCTAACATTTGAATTCTCAAATAATTTAATTAAGCAATGTAATTAAAGCATTAGAAGTAGGAAAGTCATCCTAGAAAACTGAATTATCAGAATTAAAATTGTGATTTTTAATTAAAAGTGACTTGATTTTTTGATTAAGTTCAACAACAATTTTTAACAAATCATTTGTTAACTCCACCACCCACAATCCTACGGATCCTCATAATCCCATGTCAATTCACCTAATATCCTTGAAATGTGTGTAACAGCTTTCATGGTAATTTGACAGTTCATTGACAGCTATGGCGGAGTCTTGATAGCTTGACAGTTCTTTGACAGCTTGACATTCCTAATGAGTTTGTGCATAAGAAATGCATAATCATATTTAATTTCAATGATTCTAAAAGATCTTATTGCTTCCAATGTTGTATAGGAACTCTATCCAAAAGAATATTATATCTCTTTAAAACGTGATCCCTAGCTACCCAAGCGAATTCACTTCCAAGTTCAGATCTCCTCTTGTTTTAATCTGCACAGTGCAGGTTTCAGACTTCTGCCCTTCAGTGAGGCAGCTGGTGATTGAAATAGTTGCCACCACAAATTGCAACACATGAACCCCAGCCTGACTCTGCCCACACTCCAAGGAAGGTGGGAAATAGCTGGGTTTAGGGATGGGATAATAGTGGACAATTTCCAGGATTTTCATCATCACGGAAGGTTAATTCTGGGCTATAATTTCTACATGATTGAAACATTGGAGGTCCAAAGGGACTCAGCAATTAAAGTACAAATATCACTAACATACTGTAAACAGGTACAGAAATTAATCAAAAGGCTGATGGAATACTAGCCTCTACATTTAGAAGACTCAAAGATCTGACAATAGAAATTATGCTTCAGCTATCAAAAACCCTGGAGTAACTGTGAACAGATCTGGGCTCCAGATACTGGAAGAATGTATTGGCCCTGGAGGGAGTACAGAATTGATTTACCAGAATGACACTTGAGACACTACAGATAGAAGTTAATGGCTGCAGAAGTGGCCCCCCATCACCAGCCAGACAGAGGTGGCACTGTCACAGTCATTAAACTTCGTGTAGGACGGGCATCCAGGCAATTTAGCAAGAAGGTGATTGGCAGCAATCAGAGCAACATGTTCTGAAAGAAGGGAAACCCACTTAATGAAATCCCAATGCTTTACATTCAGGAATTTCTGTTACATTCCAGTTGCCAGTGAGACTTTTCAAATTATTTTCCTGAGTCTGTATGTTTCTCTCCTTTCCACAGAGGATGGCAACGGTGTGAATTGTTCAGTCACAAGAGGCAGATATTGTGAAAAGTATTCAGGAGAAACATCAATCATCATTTGAGAAGAAGCTGATTGAAGTGTTGATAGTTTTTCAAATTGTTTGGATAGATTGTATTATCCTCTGCTGGTATACTTACATCTGTCTGTATGTGACATCGATTTAGCAAAGATGAGAAATGAAGTAATGCCTCTCCCAACGGTTTATGAAATCCACTAACATTTATTTCCCTTTGAGGTTATACCTGACTGTTTAACCTTTTTATAGATTTCTTTGTGAAACTTTGACCCTTTTCTGAGTTCATTACTTCCACATGTGTTTGGTGCATTAGAAAACCTTGCAGAATTTTCATTGACCCACATGGAAGTATCTGAGTGGTAGGAAAGATTTGCTAATATAGTTGAATACCAATCAGGAAGAATCCCATCAACTGGATGCATTGCTTTGTGTATTGTACATCCAGACTGCGCCACCAGAGAATTCCTTTATTCGTTTGCTTATTAATGTTTCACAGTAAAACAATGTTCCACTGCACTACTGAGGCAAAAATCTTTGCCCACAACACTTTCCTGGTAAATATACCTTCTAAGTGTTACATTAGTGTATTTTATTGAATAATGTATGTCTTGCCTTTCTGATTTTGTGTATAGTATCTGCTATTACGTAGAGGGTTTGAATGGGTTCAGACATTTGCTGCAGTCAATAACTATATTCCACATGTAAGTTGTCTCACAACACCAGTTATGCCTGATGAAGGGGCAGCACTCTGAAAGCTCATTCAATATCTGTTATCATCTTTTACACCTCGATCAGATCTTCCTCTCATTCGTCTAAACTCTTGACAGTATAGGCCTAAACTGCCAAATCTCTCTTGGTAAAACAAATCCCTTCTCCACAGTGATTCTCTTCTGATTTGCCTCTAATGCTAATAAAACTCTCCTTAGATAAGGGGACCTTAAATATACACTTTACCCAGGTGCTGTCTCACCAATGTCTTGTCTAGTCGCAGCAATATTTTCTTACTTTTATACGCTATTCCTTTAGCTATAAATGTCAAAATTCAAGTTGCTTTCCTTACTATCACATCTGAAACTCCATGGTATAAAATGGAATTAGCCATAGAACATAGAACATAGAAATAGAACATTACAGCGCAGTACAGGCCCTTCGGCCCTCGATGTTGCGCCGGCCAGTGGACCCTCTAACCTAAACTATTCCAATATCATCCATATGCCTATCCACCGATCATTTGAATGCCCCCAAAGTAGGCGAGTCCACAACTGCTGCAGGCAGGGCATTCCACGCCCTCACCACCCTCTGTGTAAAGAACCTGCCTCTGACATCCGTCCTATAACTACCACCTCTTAATTTAAAGTTATGTCCCCTCATGTTGGTCATCACCATCCGAGGAAAAAGGCTCTCACTATCCACCCTATCCAATCCCTTGATCATCTTATACGCCTCAATTAGGTCACCGCGTAACCTTCTTCTCTCTAATGAAAATAACCTCAGGTCCCTCAGCCTTTCCTCATAAGGCCTTCCCACCATACCAGGCAACATCCTGGTAAACCTCCTCTGCACCCTTTCCAATGCTTCCACATCTTTCTTATAATGCGGCGACCAGAACTGTACGCAATACTCCAAGTGCGGCCGCACCAGAATTTTGTACAGTTGTAACATAACCTCACGGCTCCTAAATTCAATCCCTCTACCAATAAAAGCTAACACACCGTACGCCTTCTTAACAACTTTATCAACCTGGGTGCCAACTTTCAAAGAGCTATGTACTTGAACCCCAAGATCCTTCTGCTCGACAAAAAATTAAGGGTCCTTCCATTAGCCCTATATTTCATATGCCTGTTATTCCTACCAAACTGAATCACCTCACACTTATCGGATGGATGGACGGATGTCAGAGGCAGGTTCTTCACACAGAGGGTGATGAGGGCGTGGAATGCCCTGCCTGCAGCAGTTGTGGACTCGCCTACTTTGAGGGCATTCAAATGTTCAGTGGATAGGCATATGGATGATATTGGAATAGTTTAGGTTAGAGGGTCCACTGGCCGGCGCAACATCGAGGGCCGAAGGGCCTGTACTGCGCTGTAATGTTCTATGTTCTATCCGTATTGAATTCCATTTGCCACCTCACGGCCCAGCTCTGTAACCTATGTCCCTCTGCAAACTGTAACATCCATCCTCGCTGTGTACAACTCCCCCCAATTTGGTATCATCAGCAAATTTACTAATCCAACCCTCTACACCCTCATCTAGGTCATTTATAAAAATAACAAACAGCAGTGGCCCCAAAACAGATCCTTGAGGTACACCACTTGTAACTGCACTCCAGGTTGAATATTTCCCATCAACCACCACCCTCTGTCTTCTATCAGCTAGCCAATTCCTAATCCAAACTGCTAAATCACCTTCAATCCCATGCATCTGCACTTTCTGCAGTAGCCTACCATGGGGAACCTTATCAAACGCTTTGCTAAAATCCATATACACTACATCAACTGCCTTACCCTTATCTACCTCTTTGGTCACCTCCTCAAAAAACTCAATAAGGTTTGTGAGGCACGACCTACCCTTCACAAAACCGTGCTGACTATCCCTAATCAATTTATTTCTCTCTAGATGCTTATAAATCCTATCCCTTATAATTCTTTCCAAGACTTTGCCAACAACAGAAGTCAGGCTCACCGGTCTATAATTTCCAGGATGGTCCCTACTCCCCTTTTTGAACAAAGGGACAACATTTGCCATCCTTCAGTCTTCCGGCACTATACCTGTAGCCAACGACGACATGAAGATCAAAGCCAAAGGCTCTGCAATCTCCTCTCTAGCCTCCCAGAGAATCCTAGGGTAAATCCCATCTGGCCCAGGGGACTTATCAATTTTCATACCCTCAAGATTCGCTAACACCTCCTCCTTATGAACCTCAATCCTGCCCAGTCTACAACCTGGTATCACAGTATTCTCCCCGACAACATTGTCTTTCTCCTGTGTGAATACTGACGAAAAATACTCATTCAGTGTCTCTCCTATCTCCTCAGGCTCCACGCACAACTTCCCACTGCTATCTCTGACTGGCCCTAATCTTGCCCTAACCAATCTTTTATTATTTATATACCTGTAAAAAGCTTTAGGAATCTCCTTAATCCTATCCGCCAAAGTCTTCTCGTGTCCTCTTCTAGCTCTTCTCAACTCCCTCTTTAGCTCCTTCCTGGCTAATTTATAGCTCTATTGTTCCTTGGGAGCGGTTGGTGTGAGGAGAGCTAGTGAGTAAATTTCTGTGTTTTTTTTTTCCCCCAAAAATCGTCTCTAGTTTTTTTTTAAACTTTTAAAACCAGATACAGGAAGTAGTCACAGGGAGGCCTGTGCAGGAGTTTTTTTTTCACCTGGACCTCCATAAATTGGGAAG
The DNA here is from genome assembly GCA_024679065.1 of Sphyrna mokarran. Taxonomy (NCBI): domain Eukaryota; kingdom Metazoa; phylum Chordata; class Chondrichthyes; order Carcharhiniformes; family Carcharhinidae; genus Sphyrna; species Sphyrna mokarran. Next base: position 51,738,020 of record JAGIQG010000019.1, read on the forward strand.
GTGAAGAATCCCGATAGTCTACACGTGTAGAGTATCCCAACCCTCCCCCCTCCTCTAACCTAATAAAAAAAGGAGAGCGACTAGGAGTGTGAGCAGGTAAGTTTAAGTTTATATTTGTTTCTGTGTAAAGGAAGTAATAGTGATGGCAGTGCAGGCAGTGCGATGTACCTCCTGTGGGATGTTTGAGGTGAGGGACACTGGTAGTGTCCCAGCTGATGACACCTGCCAGAGGTGCATCCAGTTCCACCTCCTTGAGGACCGTGTTAGGGACCTGGAGCTGGAACTGGAGGAACTAAGAATTATTAGGGAAGCAGAGATGGCTGTTGATAAAAGCTACAGGGAGATAGTTACTCCTAAATGTGATACATGGGTGACTGTTAGAAGGGGTAAGAAGCAGTCAGTGCAGAGTTCCCCTGAGGCTGTTCCTCTACGTAATAAGTACTCTGCTTTGGATGCTGTTGGGGATGAAGATACAACCGGGGTAAGCCATGGAGTACAGGTCTCGGGAGTTGAGCCTGTCCTTAATGCTCAGGTGGGAAGGGGGAAGAAAAGATCTGGATTAGTGATTGGGGACTCCCTAGTTAAGGGGATAGATAGGAGGGTCTGTGGGAAGGAGCGGGACTCGCGGTTGGTATGTTGCCTCCTGGGCGCTGAGGTCAGTGATATCTCTGACCGAGTGTTCGGGATCCTTAAGTGGGAGGGGAACCAGCCCCAAATTGTGGTGCATGTAGGTACCCATGGCATAGGTAGGAAAAGGGATGGGGATATAAAACAGAAATTCAGAGAGTTAGGGTGGAAACTTAGGGCTAAAACAAACGGAGTGGTTATCTCTGGTTTGTTACCTGTGCCGTGGGATAGCATAGAAAAGAATAGGGAGAGAGAACATTTGAACTCGTGGCTAAAGGGATGGTGCAGGAGGGAAGGGTTCAGGTATTTGGACAATTGGGGCTCATTCTGGGGAAGGTGGGACCTCTACAAGAGGGATGGTCTGCACCTGAACCGGAGAGGTACCAATATCTTGGGGGGTAAATTTGCCAGTGCTATTCGGGGGGGTTTAAACTGATTCGGGGGGGATGGGAACCTGAATTGTTGTGCCAGTATACAGGAGGATGTGAATAGGGAGGTCACGGATAAGGTTTCTAGGTCGCAGCAGTATAGTGGCAAACGGGAGGGTGGTTTGAAGTGTGTATACTTTAATGCGAGGAGCATACGCAATAAGGTGGATGAACTTGCAGCCTGGATTGGTGCTTGGGACTTCGATGTTGTGGCCATTTCAGAGACGTGGATAGAGCAGGGGCAGGAATGGTTGTTGCAGGTTCCGGGGTTCAGATGTTTCAGTCAGAGCAGAGGTGGTGGTAGAAGAGGGGGAGGAGTGGCATTGTTAGTTAAGGACAGCATTACGGTGGCAGAAAAGACGTTTGATGTGGACTTGTCTGCTGAGGTAGTGTGGGCTGAGATTAGAAACAAGAAAGGAGAGGTCACACTGTTGGGAGTTTTTTATAGGCCTCCAAAAAGTTCCAGAGAAGTAGAGGAAGGGATTGCAAAGTTGATCCTGGATAGGTGTGAAAGTAACAGGGTAGTTGTAATGGGGGACTTTAACTTTTCTAATATCGATTGGAAAAGCTATAGTTCAAGTACGTTAGAGGGGTCAGTTTTTGTTCAATGTGTGCAGGAAGGTTTCATGACTCAGTATGTAGATAGGCCAACAAGAGGTGAGGCTATATTGGATTTGGTACTGGGTAATGAACCAGACCAGGTGTTAGACTTGGAGGTGGGTGAGCACTTTGGTGATAGTGACCACAATTCAGTTACATTTACCTTAGTTTTGGAAAGGGATGGGCACATATGTGCCCATCCCTTTAGAGTGACTTGGACAAGTTGCAGAGCTGGGCCGAGAGGTGGCAAATGGAGTTTAATGTGGAAAAGTGTGAGGTAATGCACTTTGGCAGGAACAATAAATGTGTAGAGTATAGGGCTAATGGTAGGGCTCTTAATAGTGTTGAGGAACAGAAGGATCTTGGTGTATGTGTCAATAGATCCCTGAAAGTAGGCAGTCAAGTGGATAAAGTTGTTAAGAAGGCATATGGAGTCTTAGCTTTTATTGGTAGGGGGATTGAATTTAGGAGCCACAGCATCATGTTGCAACTGTACAAAACTCTAGTGCGGCCGCACTTGGAGTATTGTGTGCAGTTCTGGTCGCCACATTATAAGAAAGATGTGGAGGCATTGGAGAGGGTACAGAGGAGGTTTACCAGGATGTTGCCTGGTATGGAGGGCAGGTCCTATGAAGAGAGGTTGAAGGATTTGAGGTTGTTTTCGTTAGAAAGGAGGCGGCTAAGAGGGGATCTTATTGAAGCATATAAGATGATTAGAGGTTTAGATAGGGTGGACAGTGATAGCCTTTTTCCTAGGATGGAGAAAGCTAGCACGAGGGGGACACAGCTTTAAATTAAGGGGTATGAGTTATAGGACGGATATCAGAGGTAGGTTCTTTACTCAAAGAGTGATTAGGGAGTGGAATGCCCTGCCTGCAGCTGTTGTAGATGCGCCAAGTTTGGTGGCGTTTAAGAGGTTAATTGATAAGTATATGGAAGAGAAGGGAATGGTTTAGTTTGGAGGGGCATTGCTTTTTATTTTGGTCGGCACAACATCGAAGGCCGAAGGGCCTGTTCTGTGCTGTAATGTTCTATGTTCTATGTTCTATATCAAATAACAGTAGTTATAGCTGGGGGGAAGGTAATTATGAGGCTATTGGGAGAGATTTAGGATGCATAGGGTGGAGCAGGAAATTGCAGGGGCTGGAGACATCTGAAATGTGGAGCATATTTAAGGAACAGCTTCTGCATGTCCGTAATAAATATGTACCTGCCAGGCAGGGAGGAAGTGGTCGAGTGAGGGAACCATGATGTACTAGGGAAGTTGAATCTCTGGTGAAGAGGAAGAAGGAGGCTTATATAATGATGCCACGATGTGGCAATGCCAGTGTTGGACTCGGGTGAGCAGTAAGAAGTGTCACAACACCAGGTTAATGTCCAACGAGTTTATTTGCTGCTCCTTCATCAGGTGTTGTGAGACTTCTTACTGTAAAATTGAATTAACCTAGATCCCAACTATTTTTGATTTTGGTATTAGTGTGAGGTTAAAGTGTTTCATTGTAGGTATGTTTCAATTGAGCCATTAAGAAGTTTTTATTAAAACAAACTTTAGGCCTTATTTTAATTTTTATAGAGTTACATTTGGAATTGGTATCAAAAGGAGACTGTATGCTTTAAAGAATAGTGTTTAAAAGAATGCTTTAAAGAATAAAGAATAGAGCCATATATTTCTCATTGCAACACCATCCTTTATCTTCACTCTAGACTTTTCTTTGATTCCCTTCCATTCTGTGTTTCTGACCACTCTTGTTATATCATGGCCAATCCCTATCCCTCTCTGTTCCTGTGTAAGCACTGGATAATTGTTGTTGATCAGCATACTATGTGAAATACACCAGTCTGTGAATGAAGATCTTGGAAACTGTTTATAGGAACTCTAACATTGCAACTTCTCAACTCCATTGTGTCTTTATTGTTCTGGGTTCGGGATTGATGCCACTGTTAATCTGAAAGTGAATACTATTGAAATTTGTTTAGTACATTCTGAATAAATTCTATTGAATAAAAAACACAGAAGTGCTGAAAGTGTTCTGATAAGGTTGGACACCCACTTACCCTATTACAGCACTCAGTATTCATTCTGCTTGTTGAGGAGTTGAACTCGGATAGAATTTCAGTGCCATTTGTAAATATTTGTCTTGTGCTTCAGTCAGATATGTGTCTGATAATTCAGTTTCTAAATAAACTTTACTGGAATTTAGGTCAACAGACAGCTGAGTTTGCTAATGCTTTTTGTGTTTATTCCAGAGGGAATGTGTTTTGGTAACATATCACTCTGCACAATAATACACATGCACATCGGTTACATTCCTACAAACGTATTAATTTCTTTCGATTCAGTGTGAAGAAGAAGGTTTTGTTTAATGTTTTGGGATTTATTGCATAGTGCTGGAAATCAGGCTTGTGGCTGTTGTTTTGTGTCTAATGTAATTAACCTGCAACTCAGCTTCACAAAGTCAAGGGCATTAAAGATGCCCAGCGGAAAAGACCAGCACCTGAACTGAATAGTGCTCAGATCTTCCACAAGTAACTAAGATGGAAGCAGAAATTTAGAATCTTGGAGTCATAGAGGTTTACAGCATGGAAACAGGCCCTTTGGCCCAACTTGTCCATGCCACCCTTATTTTTTTTAAGCCCCTAAGCTAATCCCAGTTGCCCACATTTGGCCCATATCCCTCTATATCCATCATATCCATGTAACCATCTAAATGCTTTTCTAAAAGTTAAAAGTCTACTACTACATCTGGCAGCTTGTTCCAGACACTCACCATCCTCTGTGTGAAAAAATTGCCCCTCTGGACAGTTTTGCATCTCTTCTCTCTCACCTCAAACCTATGCCCTCTAGTTTTAGACTCCCCTATCTTTGGGAAAAGATATTGACCATCTACCTTGTCCAGGCCCTTCATTATTTATAGCCCTCTATGAGATCACCCCTCAGCCTCCTATGCTCCAGAGAAAAAAGTCCCAGTCTATTCAGCCTCTCCTTATAACTCAATCCATCAAGCCCCAATAGCATCCTAGTAAATCTTCTCTGCACTCTTTCTAGTTTAATAATATCCTTTCTATAATACAGTGACCAGAATTGCATACAGTATTCCAAGTGTGGCCTTACCAATGTCTTGTACAACTTCAACAAAATCACCCAACTCCTGTATTCAATATTTTGATCAATGAACCAAGCTGAATGCTTTCTTCACCACTCTGTCCATCTGTGACTCCAAGTTCAAGAGCTATGAGCATGTACCCCTAGACCTCTTTGTTCTGTAACTCTCCCCAACACCCCACCATTAACTGAGTAAGTCCTACCCTGGGTCAATCTACCAAAATGCATCACCTCACATTTGTCTAAATTAATCTCTATCTGCCATTCGTCAGCCCACTGGCCCAATTGATCAAGATCCCACCGCAATTAGAGATAACTTTCTTCACTGTCCACTATGCCACCAATCTTAATGTCATCTGCAAACTCACTAGACATGCCCCATATATTCTCATCCGAATCATTAATATAAATGATAAATAACAGTGGTACCAGCACTGATCCCTGAGGCACACTGCTGGTGACAGGCTTCCAGTTTGAAAACATCTCTTTACAACCACCCCATGCCTCTTATCAAGTTAATTTTGTATCCAATTGACTACCTCACCCTGAATTCTGTGAAATTTAACCTTATGCAACTGACCATGTGGTACCTTGTCAAAGGCCTTGCTAAAATCCATGTAGACAACATCAACTGCACTGCCCTCATCTACCTTCTTTGTTACCCTTTCAAAAAACTCAATTAAATTTGTGAGACATGATTTTCCACTCACAAAGCCATCCCTAATTAGTCTTTGCCTCTTCAAATGCTTGTAGGTCCTCTCTCTCAAAAAATCTTCCAACAATTTACTCACGACAGATGTGAGGTTCACTGGCCTGTAGTTCCCAGGCTTTTCTCTGCAGCCTTTTTTTAACAAAGGCACAACATTTGCCACTCTCCAGTCTTCAGGCACCTCACCTGTGACCATCACTGATTCAAATATCTCAGCTAAGAAACCCTCAATTTCATCTCTAGCCTCCCACAATGTCCTGGGGTACACTTCATTATCAGGTCCTCGGGATTTATCTACCTTGATGCACTTTAAGGCTTCCAGCACCTCCTTCTCTGTAATATATACACTCCCCTAGGCATCAATATTTAATTGCCCAAATTCCCTAACATCCATGCTTTTTTCAGCAGTAAGTACTGATGAGAAATATTCATTTAGGATCTTACCCATCAAATGCATGAGGAGATTAAAAAGGTTCAGTTATTAAACTTTAAAGAGATGTAAAAAGGGTTTCCAATGAGGAAAAAGGTCATGAATCAATAAGGTGAAGTTATTAAATTTTATTTGCCTGAATGTGGCAGCCACAAGGAGAACACAAAAGACTTAAATTTTCTGGGTAAGGTAAATTCCATTACCCTGATCATTTAAAAGTTTAAGTTGCTGGTGGGGTGCCTCAATTAAAGTGTCTAAAATATGGCAGTGCAGCTGGTGGGTTCCTTCTGCTTTTCCCACACATGACACTTTGTCAAAAGTGGCAGAATTACCTCTGAGATTCTACAGCAGAGTGGGAGTGAAGTGTTGTGTGATATCCCCTCACTAAAGTGACAATGGCTTTACCTTGAGGGAACTTTTACTGGATTTTTACACTGAGACAATGGAGAAAGAATTGTTGCCTGAAGGGCTACTTACATCAAACCAAGGGAGAAATTTGTTTTGGAGGAATATTCTGTTAAACTAATTGTAACTATGTAAATAAAATCTTATGTGCTTAAGTTTTTTTTTGTTAATAAATGTTTTAAATTAACATTTAAATCTTCAAAACTGATTGAAATTTATAAACCTGGTTTCAGTGTAGGTTTCTCATTGTAAAATATAAATTGTCTGTCAGGCCAATTATCAAAAAGAAATGCATATTTTAGACCAAAACATTCTTTGTGGTGAATTCCATCTTAGATTATCACCTGAAGTGTTTTCACAACCTGATGTATCTCCTGATTCATTCCCCTCAGCTTCAGGCAGTAGCGACCAGATTCGAACATCCAGCTAACCTTCAAACACATCGTCAAGTGAAAGCAGCATGACATCATTAGAAAGGAGTGTGTCATGTGACCCAGTCTTAGTTTGACATTTGTTTCCAGCACACCACACAACTTCAACTCTGCTGCTAATGTCTTTGAGATTTCTATCCACGTATGTCTATTCTCAGTTGCCTAAACTTAATAGCTGAACCCATGGTGTGTTTACACAATCCCTGTGATTGGTTCCCTTGTCTTTCAAGAACGTGACAGCCACAGTCTCAGAATAAAGAGTTGATCATTTTGGACTGAAACTCAGAGGGTTGTGAATTTTTGGAATTCTCTGTCCCAGAGTCATGAATCCTCTCTTGTTGAGTACATTTAAGGGTGAAGTAGACTTCTGGTCTCTTAGGGAACCAGATGATATGAAGAGTGGGCAGGAAAGAGGAGTTAGGACAAAAGATTCACTACGATTGGGTTGAATAATGGAGTAAGTTCTGGGGGGGCGTACAGGCTGAAACCCTCTGTCTTCATTTACAGCTGGGATTTTCCAGGGCTATTTAAAATGAATGGAGTTTGGCTGGAATGCTAAATTTTCCATTCTCGCTCACAAAGGGGCCTGGAAGCAGACAAGACTGGAAAATTCACCCAGAGCTTACATTTATTTTACGTTTCATGTTCTTAAAACAGGATTAACAGAATGTTCATTATGCTGGAACTGAACACTTACTCTCCAAGGTAATAATTATAAACTCTGCGTAATTATAGTTTGTGTTTTCTTCCGTAAATGTTAAAGTGCCACATTACAGCCTTTGTGGTTTTTATATAATGTTTGCTTGAACAACATACTCCATTTCCTTTCCTTATCATCCATTCTTGGTTTTTCAGCTGTGTGTGATAAATCTATCTAATTTATAATTTTCCATTGCCAACATTTTAGCACAAGTTTGAGAGTTTTAATTTTATTACCTATTTAATATTAAAGCAATGCATTTGAGATCATAGCATCTGCTGCTTGTTGGACTCGCAAGGGCACGTTTAGATTTTTACATTTTTTGTGTGTCAGCCTGAATATATGAACTGATAATGTGGCAGTAAAGGCAGCACATCTCCCTCACAGCACCCAGAACATGGATTCCATTCTGGTCTTGGATGATTGCCTATGCAGAGTTTGCATGTTCTCCCTGCATTTGCATGGGTTTCCTCCTCGTGCTTTGGTTTCCTCCATAATGCCATGCTAAACTGCTCATTAGTGTACCAAAATGTGTAAGTTAGGGGGTTATGTGGAGGGTTAAGGGAAGAGGGTATAGGTGGGTCTGGATAAAATGCTCTGTCAGAGAGTCAATGCAGACTCAAATGGTCTCCTTCTGCATTGTAGGGAATCTATGAAACAGAGGAAGGGGGCAATTTGGAGCCCATGCTCGCTGTCTGCGAGAATGGCAGTGGGGGCTCAAAATTCAGTGAAACCTAGAAAGCCACAGACTCTCTGTTGAGATTGCAACTTATGAATTTCACTGCCCCTCGCTGGTAACATAGTCAGGTGAATGCCCCTAATGGGAGTGAATGTGATTTACTTACATTTAATGTATTTAATTCGAATGACAGATCTCTGCCAGATGTTGACCCCAATCCCACCTGCCATATTATCAAACCACACCGATGTGATGTCACATTGCCACAGTTTATAACAGATTGACCCAGTTGTGAATCTGTCGTGGGGATTCCTCTGAGTATAGCCCCGGACAAGGGGGACATGACCAGAGAGTTGGCACTGCCAGGTTGCACCATGTAATGGCCATTTTGTGGGGGGCTTAGGGAGGATGCTGTCATGGACTGTATGGATGAAGCGTTGGAGATAAGGTATCCAATGTTTGCATGTAAATGGTGGGCATCAGCACTGACTGTTATTGCCTGGTATGGTGGTAACGTCTTATGAGGAAAGGCTGAGGGACTAGAGGTTATTTTCATTAGGGAGAAGAAGGTTAAGAGGTGACCTAATTGAGGCATACAAGACGATCAGAGGGTTAGATAGGGTGGACAGTGAGAGCCTTTTTCCTTGGATGGTGATGGGTAACACGAGGGGACATAGCTTTAAATTAAGGGGTGGTAGTTATAGGGCAGATGTCAGAGGTGGGTTCTTTACTCAGAGGGTAGTAAGGGCATGGAATACCCTGCCTGCAGCAGTTGTGGACTCGTCAACTTGAAGGGCGTTCAGATGGTCAGTGGATAGGCATATGGATAGCATTGGAATAGTTTAGGTTAGAGGGTCATTAGATTGGTTCCACTGGTCAGCACAACATCAAGGGCCGAAGGGCCTGTACTGTGCTGTAATGTTCTATGTTGGGGATGCAGGTCTGGGGAGAAAGGTGCTATGTTCAGGGAGAAATGGAGGATGCCAGCTCTGATTAAGTGAGTTGAAATTGCTCAGTCTGATTGAGGGGAGGGGGGTTTGCTGGAGGGAGTGGGAATCACTGAAACATCTATAGTGGGCTGGGGAGGGTGGGTCAAGGGAAGCTCATTGTTTGTCGTGATTGGGGTGCCCTTTAAACACCAGTCTTTATCTGCATGCTGAGGTTCCACCCCACAACGTAATGGTGTGAAGAATGCTCATCTCTTTTTGTGTCTCACCAATAAATCCTGATCTCAGTGGACTTCAAATTCTTTAACATTTGAGATTGAAATATTCAGTGAGAAAATGTTGCTCTGGATTTGAGACTCATGTTAACTTGGCAATCTCCCCAAGAGCATGCTAAAAATATATTTTATAGAAATCTGAAGTGTCACACTGCCAGATGATTCAACAGTGTTTTAGCAGCACGTTTAATGGGGAAGACTAAAGCGAATTTTACATTGCATGTAGATCACGAGAGTGCTTGATCTTTCCTTTGAAGGAGAGCAACACAGTGGCACAATGTTTAGCACTGCTGTCTCACAACACCAGGAACCTGGGTTCAATTCCAGTCTTGAGTCACTGACTTATATGGAGTTTACACGTTCTCCCAGTATCTGCGTGGATTTCCTGTGGGGTGCTCTGGTTTCCTCCTTCAGTCCTGAGATGTGCAGATTAGGTAGATTGGCCATGCTAAATTGCCCTTTAGTGACAAAGCTGTGTAAATGAGGTGGATTATCCATGGTAAATTCATGGGCTTACAGGAATAGAGAGAGGTGAGAGTCGGTGCAATTTTGATGGATCAAAAGGGCCTCCTTCCTCACTGTAGTCGTTCTATTGCAAGGTTGTAGATCTTAGCTTGAGAAACATGCTAACAGGATTGATTAGAAAGAATTGTAGTCGGACTTATAAACACAGTGATACTTTCTCATAAATAGGGTTACATTACAAAATACCAATTTATGGAGCAAGTTTTGGTCATACCTCATATTTTGGTGATGTTCAGTGAATTACATGAACATAAAGTTACTTGGCAGGATGTATAAAATAATTGCCAATAAAAGAACCTGTTCATAGCTATGTCAGGTGGTGACATTTGTCACAAACTCTGATAGTTACAATACACAATGTCTATAAACATTGAAAACATGGGTCAAGTGATGGATCAGAGTGAGGGAGTCATTGGTAATAGATGGCAATGAATTTGTAATGTTGCAGCAGCAGCAACATTGTCCAGTCAGCAACTGCAGGATTAGACCGTTTGACAGTGAGAGTACAGGATATAACATCAGAGGGTTTTGTCTGCTTCATTTACAGGGATCTTTATCTTTTTTTTGAATGAATTCATTTTTTGTATTTAACATTATGCTGGATTGTAGGACACTGAAGGGTGATCTTATAGAGGTCTATAAAATAATGAGGGGAACAGATCAGCGAGATAGTCAATATCTTTTCCCAAAAGTGGAGGAATCTGAAACGGAAAGGCGTCAGTTTAAAGTGAGAGGGGAGAGATACAGAAGTGTCCAGAGGAGCATTTTTTTCACAGCGGGTGGTGAGTGTCTGGAACAAACTGCCAGAGGCAGTAGTAAAGGTGGGTACAATTTTGTCTTTAAAAAGCATTTAGATAGCTACAATGGGTATATTGGGTATAGAGGGATATAGGCCAAATGCAGGAAATTAGGATTAGTTAGGGGTTTAAAAGAAAAGGGCAACATGGACAAGTTGAGCCAAAGGGCCTTTTTCCAGGCTGTAAACCTCTACAACTCTATGATTCTATGACTCTGTGACGATGACTCCATAACATCACTGGTACGTTAGTGAAGGTTTTGCCTCAATATTTCTCACAAAATGATGAATGAATGCAGGCAGACAGCAGGTAGGATTTTGTTTTTTGGTGTCAGGGCGTTGGGCCAAATGGAAATCCAAATCACAGATTGTATCAGGAGCAGGCATCCAGGAGTTCTATTTTAGAATTTAAATGTAACCATCTACCACTCTGAGATTGGATCCCTGAATCTAAGAACATTGCTTTGCTTTATGATTTACTACTCAATGACATTTATCTTCCCGTCACAGGAGAAACCAACCTTCATTTATTCTGAATTGACCAGTGGCTCATTGTCCAATGAAGGACGTGAATACACTCTCACATTCCCCCACCACAGTCGATCCCCCCCTCACAGACCACAATCAGGCTTCACAGCTTTGACACAACCCCTAGAACATTGATGGTACCCAACTGGCGCTGCCATAAGTTGGCTACTGCTGGGTTGTGTGGCGGACATTGCCAGGTCAGCACTGCCTGGCTGTACCCATGACCACCCAGGGGTTTCAGTGGCCTCTGTGCCTCCTCACGTGGCCACTGCTCCAGGTTTCTACTGGTGGAGACCAGTATTGATTCATTCTGATGTGACCTCTCGCTGGGGAGGTGAGAACATTCCAGGAAAAGAAACATATATGTGCCAGACCCACTAATGAGTTTGGAATCCAGTCAATCTCATACAAATCAACCTCATGATCTGGTTTATGCAATTGCGAAGTGGCTGGGATGACGCAAACTGGCACCGGGTGCGATACTGATTTCTAAACTCTTACATTACTCTCCAGAATCAATGCGATCTGTGACAGGCGAGGTCAGAGAATCACCCCTTCATTGCTAATCTGGTTTTGATGATACATTTGATTATCACATTTTGGATGAAATTGTCATTTGCTCTGATTTGTCCTTTATCTCTCTGAGCAGAGCTGTCCTTTAAAGCGAGTTTTGCAGTTTGACCAGATCAGTTGCAGTCAGTGAAGCCATGATGAATTATTGAAAAGGTCACTGCAGGATTTTACAGCAGAAAGGCTCGCTGCTTCTCAGAGGCAATGAACTCAACTGAAAAAGCTCCTCTGTCCAGCTCTTATTACATAGAAGCTTCGTGCATGCCTCAGGCACAAATCCCAGTCACAAGTTCATCAAAACCATGTGTAGGGTAAGGAATGGTTAATAAAAGTTTAAATGAGGCTACACAATTATAACCCAATTAGTGCCCTTGACTGGTATTGCAGAATCATTTACACAGGGATGACAGGAGGTTTCAAAAACAGAAAGCATCCCGGCAGTTATTGAGGAAGGATTATATTGTGGAAGTGTTAGTTTCTCCAGTTTGCCAAGCTTTGATTTGATTTATTATTGTTACATGTATTAGTACACAGCGATAAGTATTGTTTTTTGTGCATTATACAGACAAAGCATACCATTCATAGAGAAGGAAAGGAGAGGATACAGAATGATAGCTAGGGTGTAGAGAAAGATCAGCTTAATGCAAGGTAGATCCATTCAGTGGACATTTGGAACAACGCCATGAAGCTGATACTTGATGCTTATCACAAAGACAACACAATTATTTGTTTGGCCACAATCTCTGACAGGTACCAATGCATTTGTCTGTCCTTCAGGAGATTCTTGTTCATTTTGAAATGCTCTACACTTCAGGAATTGGCCCACTCACACTGTCAATGAAATAATGTCACCTCCAATATTTGACCCATTCCATTGGCTACAAATTTAACCTTCGAAGCTGGCTTTGTACGTATAAAAGCTCAGATTCAAAACATAGAACAGCACAGTATGGGAACAGGCCCTCTGGCCCACAATGTTGTGTCAAACATGACATCAAATTAAACTAATCTCATCTGCCTGTCCTTGCTCCTTATCTCTCTACGTATTTATGTATTTATCTAAAAGCCCCTTAAATGCTGCTATCATACCCAGCCTGCATCACTACTCCTGGCAGCGCATTCCAGACACCTACCACACTCTGTGTAAAAAAACTTGTCCCTCACATCTCCTTTCAACTGCCCCCCTCTCACCTTAAGTGCATGCCCCCGAGTATTCGACATTTCAAATCTGGGAAAAAAGATTCCATCAATCCTTTCAATGCCTTTCATAATTTTATAGACTTCTACCAGGTCTCTTCTCAACTTCTGCCACTCCAGTGAAAACAACCCTAGTTTGTCTAACCTCTCCTTATCGCTCAAACACTCTAATCCAGGCAGCATCCTGTTAAACTTCTTCTGCATTCTCTCCAAAGTCTCCACAGCCTTTCTGTAATGTGGTGACTGGAATTGAATGCAATAGTCTAATTGTGGCCTAACTAAAGTTTTATAAAGCTGTAACATGACACCCTGACTCTTGTACTCAGTGCCCTAATGAATAAAGGCCAGTATACCATATGCCCTCTTTACCACCCTATCTACTCGTATGGCCACTTTAAGGGAACTATGGACTTGAACCCCAAGATCCCTCTGTACATTAATGCTGTTTAGGGTACTACCACTAACTGTATAATCACCCTTAACATTTGATCTCCCAAAATGTAGCACCTCACCCTTGCTTGGATCCATCGTTTCTCATAGAAACATGGAAACTTAAAGCAGGAGTAGGCCATTCGGCCCTTCGAGCCTGCTTCACCATTCATTTGATCATGGCTGATCATCAAATTCAATATCCTGATTCCCCCCTTTCCTCCCATGTCCTTTGATCCCTTTAGCCCCAAGAACTATATGTAATTTCTTCTTGAAAACATCCAACATTTTGTCCACTACTACATTCTGTGTTAGTGAATTCCACACATGCACCACCCTCTGGGTGAAGAATTTTCTCCTCACCTCAGTTCTAAAAGGTTTCTTCCTTATCCTCAAAATATGACTCTAGTTCTGGCGAGTCCCCCCACCCCTCATCCCTCTGCAAAAATCAGGAATATTCTTTGGGTCTATCCTATCTAACTCTGTTAGAATTTTATAAGTTTCTAAGAGATCCCCTCTCACTCTTTTAAACTCCAGTGAATATAATGCTAACAGTTTAATCTCTCCTCATATTATACATGCCATCCCAGACATCAGCCTGGTAAACCTTCACTGAAAATGAATGCTGTACTGGGTCTTGACCATTAACTGTATACTTATCCTTAACATTTGATTCTCCAAAGTGCAGCACCTCCCACTTGCCCAGATTCAACTCCATCTGCCATTTCTCATAGAAACATGACATTCATTTCAATTAATAATCTGTCTCCCTATTATTGCTACCAAGGTGGATAACTTCACAATTATCCACATTATACTGCATCTACTGTGCAAATTCCCACACACAATGCAGATTCTCCACCCACATCTGCAGCTGGTCTGTATCCTGCTGTATTCTTTGACAACCTTCTACATTATCCACAACTCCACTTATCTTTGTGTCATCTGCAAAATTATTAACTCACCCTTCTATGTTTTTATCTAACTCATTTTTACATATCATAAACAGCTGAGGTCCCAGTACAGATCCCCGTGGAACACAACTAGTCACGGACCTCAGCCAGAAAAACACCCTACCATAACACTCTGACTTCTTTGGACAAACCAATTCTGAATTCAAGCACCCAGTATCTCATGCATCTTAATCTTCTAGATGAGCCTGCCACGCAGGACTTTGTTGAAACCTTTACTAAAATTCATGTAGACAACATCCATTGCTCTGCCCTCATCAATCACCTTGATCATTTCCTTGAAAAAATTAGTCAAGTTATTAAATATGACTTGCCCTGCACAAAGCCATGCTGACTTTCCCTAATTGGACCATGCTTTTCCAAATGCGCATAAATCCTATCCCTAAGACTTGTAGGTGATTTTGAAACTTCTAAGGAGCAGGAGTCTGAGATATCAACTAGCAAATAAATACAAGATGTTCGAGGCAGATTCCACCCATAGACAATGCAAAGCAAAAAATAGTGTACTCAAGTGATTAAATATACACCGAGTTTAAAAAAAACTAATAGGCAGCAATCGTGGACAGGATAAGTTAATACAGAATGTTCAGAATATTTTCATAACTATGATTATATACTGGATGACTATATTAATGGGTTAAGATTAAGAAAATAAATCTGTTGAAATATGATCACACTGGGATATTAATGTTTTCTTCAGCATTGCATTGTGTGAAATAACAATGTACAAAAGATTTTGTATGCTGCTTGAACTGCTATAATTCAGGATTGCTAAACTCTCGCTATCATTTTTTGCAGCACCCACTTTCTCTCAAAGGTGTTAATGCTTCAATAGCATCTCTTCATTTATGGTATTAATCAACAAATAAAGTTGGATCAGGATGCAAGGGAATGTTTACTTCTGGCCAGCAGGTTTCAGCCTTAAAACACATTCTTTCTCATGTTGCAGATTCTTGCCAGGATTCAGGATCTTATTTTTCCAAACAGCTGGTGGGGCTACAAAACTTTGTAAACAATTTTCCTCTGAGTGATTCAGATTTCACTTCAGCTGATCATGCAACTCCAAACAGAAAATGCTGTGAGGATAATAAATATTGTATGTACCTTTGTGGAGAGAGGAGGTTGCTCACATGAGCTCTGTCATCCCTGCACAGCACACACACGGTATATTGATTGGGTTTCCCCAAGGCAATATTCAATATTTTAGTCCGGCTGAGTTTACATGCAAGCCTAACCTCTCCTTGCACATTTTATTTTTCATTACTGAGCTCTACTTTGATGCTGGGGCGTTGTGGCTCTGTGGGTCGCACCCTACCACTGGACCAGAAACTCTGTGTTTGACTCCAGTGGCAAGAACAGGAGGAGCATTCAGCACGTTGACAATCAGCTTGGAATTCCTTCCACCACTTCCCTGACTATTCCCCAGAGAATACATTAACAGTAAAGATATGCTAGCAACAACAACTTTGATGTTCTGGTTGATGTAAAGTTAAACTCGACTCCTGTTTTACGACAGATCACAATATTGCATTAATTTGTCATTAAGAAAACTGTAATGTGAATTTGATATCTACAATTGAATAGCTTGACTTGGCTTTTTAATTCATTGACTTGAACTGTGTACAGTTCTGGTCACCCTATTATAGAAAGGATATTATTAAACTTGAAAGAGTACAGAAAAGATTTACTAGGATGCTACTGGGACTTGGTGGATTCAGTTACAAGGAGAGTTGGATAGACTAGGACTTTTTTCTCTCAAGTGTAGAAGGCTGAGGGGTGATCTTATGGAGCCTGTAAAATAATGAGAGCCATAGATCAGTTAGATAGTCAATATCTTTTTCCAAAAGTAGGGGAGTCTAAAACAGAAGGCATACTAACAAAGTTACTAACAATGACGGCATAACAAAGGTTACTCTCTCTTTTCATAGTTTTATTGATGCATTTGTTTTTATCCTACAGGTACTTTGGTCCGCCTTGTTGTCTAACAAGGGGCATACACGCAATGGGTTGTGAGAGGGCTGCTGTTGGATTTTTTTTCAAGAATATCCTAGTGCTTCACGTCGTTAGTGTACACTTGACCTGGACCATTTAATGGGAAACACAACAGTTCAATGACTATCGCTGTGCTGTGCAGATACATGGATTTGGGCCTGTGTCTGTGGGAGTTTGCACATTCTCCCTGTGCTTGCGTGGGTTTTCTCCGGGTGCTCCGGATTCTTCCCACATCCCAAAAATGTGCTCTTAGGTTGATTGGCAGAACAAATTCTCCCTAAATTGCCTCAAATTTGGTTTCAATCCATAGATCTATAAACATAGACAGGGATTACGGGTTAGAAGTGGGAACATCAAGGTGGCGGCACGGGCTCATTGGGCTGAAGGACCTGTTTCCTGTGCTGTTTTGTTCTTTGTTCATAGGTTTAAGGTGAGAGGGGAGAGAGACAAAAGTGTCCAGAGGGGCAATTGTTTCACACAGAGGTTGGTGAGTGTCTGGAACAAGCTGCCACAGGTAATAGTAATAAAGCAGGTATAATTTTGTCCTTCAAAAAGTTACTTGGGTAAGATGGATATAGAGGGATATGGGCCAAATGCGGACATTTGGGATTAGCTTTGGGGTTTTTAAAAAAAAAAGGGCAGCATGGACAAGTTGGGCCGAAGGACCTCTATGACACCGTGACTTTCCTAATCCGAGCTGTTCCACTAAATGTTAAGTTTTACACAATTCACAATAAACACTTGCTCTAAATGAAGAAACTAAAGGCCAGGAGGCAAAAGTTTTCACCTTTCTTTCCTCAGTTGGAGCCAGCAAAGTTCATACCTTGGACTCTGTTTGAATACTTGTCAGATTTCATTCATATTTTGATATATTTCTCATATTCTTGCAGTGATTCATTTTGGCAGGAAAAATGTGCGAGATAGTAAATATAAAGGGAGAAACTCGAAAGGAGATGCAGGAACACAGGGACCTTGATGTAAAATAATAGAATCATACAATTCCTATAGTGCAGAAGGAGAATATTTGGCCATTGAGTCTGCACCAACAACAATCGCACTCAGGCTCTATCCCTGTAACCCCACATATCTACTCTGCTAATTTCCCTGACACTAAGAGGCAATTTAGCATGGCCAAAGTACCTAACCCACACACATATGTATAAAAGTTATTGAATGTATCAGGGCATTTTTTTAAATTCATTTCTAGGATTGGATAACACTGGCTGACCAATGTTTAATCCCCCTTTCGTAATTGCCCTTGAGAAGCTGGTGGTGAACTGCTCTTAAATCACTGCAGTTCATGTGGTGTACATACACGGACAGTGCTTTTAGGGAGGAAATTCCAGGATTTTGACCTAGTGGCAGTGGAAGAATAGCAATATATTTCCAAGTCAGGATAGTTTGAGAGTTGGAGGGGAAACTCCAGGTGGTGGTATTCCAGGCATCTGTTGTCTTGTCCTTCTAGATGGTAGTGGTCAGAAGGTCTAAAGAACCTTGATGAGTTTCTGCAATTCATCTTGTAGAGGACAGTTACCATGGCTGTGAGTAATTGAGTGTTTATGGAAGCAATCAAATGGACTACTTTGTTTTGGACCGGGTTGGATTGTCCTGGCTTTTTGTGTACAGGACATACCTGGCAATTATCCACATTGTCGGGTAGCTGCCAGTGTTGTCACTGTATTGGGATGGCTTGGCTAGGAACATGGCAAGTTGTGGAGCACAAGTCTCCAGCAATATTGTCAGAGCCCACAGCCTTTAACAGTATCCAGTGTCTTTAGCTGTTTCCTGATACTGTGTGAAATGAATTGAATTGGTTGAAGATTGACACCTTTGTTGAGACAGGATATATCCAGGAATGGTCATGGTGTTACCTGGGGTCTTATCTGTAAAATATGATCCTATCAGTATGACTATAGTAAGCTTCTGTTTGTCTCGTCTATGGGACAATTTTACCAATTTTGGAACAAGCCCCAAGATGTTAGTAAAGAGGAGTTTGCAGGGTTGACAGGGCTGAGTTTGCTGTCTTTGCTTCCAGTGACTCAGTGATGAACGGTGGCTGATCTAGTTTCATTTCATTGTGGTAATTTTATAGCAGTTGAATATAGCTGAGTGATTCACTCTGCCATTTCAGAGAATACATTGCTGTGGGTCTCGAGTTACATGTTGGCCAGATCAGGTAAGGATGGCAGATTTCCTTCCTTAACAGGCATCAGTGAACCAGATGGGTTTTTATGGCCAATCTTTCATGGCTATCATTTGGCTTTCAATTCCAGATATTTTACTGAGTTTAAATACCACCATCTGTCATAGCAGAAAATTCCACATGATTTCTGTATTACTAGGCTAGCAGTAAAACCACTGCTTCCCTTGCAAAAGAGTGATTAATAAAGTATATAGTATCTTACATCTTAGAACAGAGGCATTGAATACAAAAGTAACGAGATCATGGTGAACTTGTATAAGACACTAGTTAGGTTTCATCTGGAGACCATGTCCAGTTCTGGGCAACATATCTGAGGAAGGATAGAAACATAGAATCCCCACATGCAGGAGGAGGCCATTGAGCCTGCACCAAGAAAAATTCCATCCACGCCTTATCCCCGTAACCCCAAATATTTACCTTAGTTAGTCCCAATGACATTGAAGGGCAATTTATCATGGCCAATCCACCTAACCTGCAAATCTTTGCAAGGAAACCAGAACACTCTTAGGAAACCGCACAGACATAGGGTGAATGTGCAGACTACACACAGACAGTGACCCAAGCCAGGAATTCAAACTGGTTTCCTGGCACTGTGAGGCAGCAGTACTAACTACTGTCCCTCACGCAGGCATTGGTGAGAGTACAGAGGAGATCACAAGAATGATTCCAGGGATAAGGAACTGTAGCTGTGGGAATAGATTGGAAAGATTGGAACTGTTTCTTCTTGGAGAAAAGGAGATTGAGAGGAACCTTGGTAGAGATATTCAAGATCCTTGGAGGGATAGACTCGGTAAATAGTGAGAAACTGATCTCACTGAAACATATATCAAGAACAAGAGGACACAGATTCAGAACAATGGGCAAAGGAAAAATAATGTGAGGAAGGAAAATTTCACCCAGAGGATGGTTAGAATTTGGAATGGAATTCCTGAGCGTGTGGTGGAGGCAGATTTGATCGAGCTGTTCAAAATGAAATTGGATTGCTATCTGAAAAGAGAGAATGTGCAAAGCAAGGAAGTGGGATTGGGTAGAAGGGTTTTTTTTTCAGGCAGCCAATGTAAATCCAATCACCTGAATTGTCTCTTACTGCACTATAAAAATTCTGTGATTCTTTTCTGCAGTGTTTTTTTATTGCTGAGTGGTTAGCGCTGCTGCTTCACCCTACCAGGGATCCGGATTCAATTGCATCCTTGGGTGACTGTGCGGAATCTGCATATTCTCCCTGTGTCTATGTGGGTTTTTGGGGTGACCCAGTTTCCTTCCACAGTCCACAGATGTGCAGATTAGATGGATTAGCCATGCTAAATTACCCCTTAGATGTGTAGATTAAGGGGATTAGCCAGCTAGAAGTTTGAGATTATGGGGATAGAGCATGAGGAATGGGCTAGAGAGAGTTGGTGTAGACTCAGTGGACTGAATGGCCTCCTTTGACACTGTAGGGATTCTATGAATTTCAGTGATATCCCATAATAAATCAAAGTACATTGGAAACAAACAAATCCTAAGAGACTGTCCAATAAAAGAAACACATCATGATTGTCAACTATGAAAGCAGATTATAAATTTAAGACAAGTTATTCGAGGTGGCTGCGATAATTAATAGAATAAATGCAACAATAGATGTCAAAACTGAGTGAATATTTTTCTAATCTGGGTGTGGAGTTTAACATTGAATGTGAAAGGCCTGTGTCTGGAAGAAGGATTTTCTGCAGCTTGTTTTGTTATGAAGCCTCACATATTAATTCCCTCCTCTCCCCAGCTCAGTGTTGGCACTTGCTACATTTCTTTTTCTGGAAGGCTGCAGACAGCAAACAGTGCCACAATTTGCAAACAGTCTAAAGGGTTGCTGTAATATTATCTGCCATTCTTTGAATGTTTGAATATACGTTGCAGAATCTATATAATTACAGTGTAATAACTCCATATACACAGCTGTCAAATGTCAGGTTTTGTACCAAAACAGGAAAGGAGAATAATGATAATAAATACAGACCTGTAAGGAAATTAAATTAACAGTTCTGTCTGAGACTAACCCTGCAGAAAATACAGTTTTTCAGAATAAGAAAGTAAGTTACGACTGATACCATATTTTAATATAGTCTATGAATAATAGGGATGTACATTTTCTTATCACAGAATTCATAGAAGGAGCCTTTCTATCTATCAGTGTAATTAGGTCAATGTGAGATTAGTTTAACTTGTCTCAGGACCAGATTGGATCAACGGCGAGATAACCAGATGTGTGAAATACTTTTCTGATGCTGCTGCACTTTATTTCACAGACCCCAATCTCCCCAGTAAGTACAGAAAAAAATTATCAGGATGTTGTCTGATCTGGAAGGTATTAGTTATGAGGAGAAGTTGGATAAATTCAGTTTGTTCTCATTGGATTGATAAGTTGATATGCAATCTGATAGAGGTTTACAAGATTATGAGTGGCACAGACAGAATGGATAGTCAGATGTTCTTTCCTAGGGTAGAAAAATCAAGCAACGGGGACATAGATTTAAGGTGCATGGGGAAAAGTTTAGAGGAGATGCGCAAGATAAATTTTTCTAAACAAAGGATAGTGAATGTCTGGAATGCGCTGCCCAAGGAGGAGGTGGGAGTAGATACGATAGCGGCATTTAGGGAGCATTTAGGTGAATACATGAATTGGGTGGGGATAGAAGGATATGAATTCCGTAAGTATATACAGTTTTAGCTCAGTAAGGACATCATGATCAATGCAGGCTTGGAGCGCCTGTTCACGTGGTGCACTGATCTTTGTTCTTTGTAAGGTTATGTAACTTGATCCAGCATCGATTGATCTTTATGTCAAGCCTCACAAACAAACAGATAGTGTAATATCCCTGAAGATCTGATTCCTACAATCTGAACCACGTATATCCACGACAGCATCAATTAGCAGAGTCATTCAGAGCCTGAATGACAGCCGTCACCCTGAGTCAGGAAATCAGCAGGTGAATCCCCACTCCAGAGACTTGGTTAACACTACAGTACAGACCTGAGGGAGTGCTGCACTAATGGATGCCATCTTCCAGATGCACTTTAAACCAAGACCATATCTGCCTCTCATATAGATGTAAAATATGTCATAATCATTACTTTGAAGAATAACCAATAACATTAAAACAGATTATCTGATCATTATTATATTGTTAGAGGTGCTGGAATCTTAAAGTGCAGCCAAGTAGATAAACCCCCAGGAGCTGCTGGTGTATCCCAGTATGTTGCAGGAGTCTGGGGAGGAAATTGCAGGTCCCCCAACAGAAATATTTGAAACATCGACAGCCCCAGGTAAGGTACCTGAAGATTAGAGGGTAGCAATGTTGTGCCTTTGTTTAAGAAGGGCTGCAGGAATAAACCTGAGAACTACAGGCCAGTGAGTCTAATGTCTGTCATGGGTAAATTGCCAGAAGGGATTCTGAGACACAGGATTTATAGACATTTAGACATGCAAGGACTGATTAGGCACAGTCAGCATGGCTTTGTGAGTGGAAAATCTTGTCTTATGACATTAATTGAGTTTTTTTGAAGGGGTAACCAAAAAAAATAGATGAGGGCAGTGTTGTCTACACGGACTTTAGCAAGGCCTTTGACAAGGTACCGCATGGTAGGTTGTTGCATAAAGTTAAATCTTACAGGATATAGAGTGAGGTAGCCAATTGAATATAAAATTGGGTCCACTGTTGTTTGTTATTTATGCTAATAATTGGGATGAGAATTTAGAAGGTATGGTTAGTAAGTTGCAGGTTGCATCAAGATTGGTGACAGAGTGGACAATGAGGTTATCTAGGATTGCAGCGGGATCTTGATCAATTGGGCCAGTGGGCTGATAAGTGGCAGATGGAGTTTAATTTAGACAAACGCGAAGTAATGCATTTTGGTAGATCAAATCAGGCAGGACTTACTCAACTAATGATAGGGAGAGTTCTAGAATAAAGTGATCATGGAGTACAAGTTCATAGCTCCTTGAAAGTGCAGTCACAGTTGGACAGAGTAGTGAGGAAGGCATTTGGCATGCTTGGTTTCATTGGTTAAAACATTGACTACAAGAGTTAGGATGTTTTGTTGAAATTGTACAAAACATTGGTAAGCCCACACTTGAAATATGTTCTTGTCACCCTATTATAGAAAGGATATTATTAAACTAGAAAGAGCGCAAAAAAGATTTATTTGAATGCCACTGGGACTTGATGGTTTGAGTTATAAGGAGAGGCTGGATAGATTGGGACTTTTTTTTCCCTGGATCGTCAGAGGCTTAGGGGTGATCTTATAGAGGTCTGTAAAATAATGAGAGGCATAGATAAGGTAGATAACTTTTCACAAAGGTGAGAGCAGAAATATACACAAGGATCCAGAGGGGCAAATTTTTCACACAGAGGTTGGTGAGTGCCTGGAACAAGCTGCCAGAGGTAGTCATTGAGGTGGGTGCAATTTTGTCTTTTAAAGAGCATTTAGACAGTTACATGGATAAGAGCATAAGAAATAGGAGCAGGAGTAGGCCATCCAGCCCCTCGAGACTGCCCCGCCATTCAATAAGATCATGGCTGATCTGTAGTGGTTCAGTACCACTTTCCGGCTTTCTCCCCATAACCCTTAATTCCCTTGTCAATCAAAAACCTATCCACTCTCGACTTGAACATATTCAGTGAGGAAGCCTCCACCACCTCATCAGACAGAGAATTCCAAAGATTCACCACCCTTTGCGTGAAGTATAAGATGGGTATAGAGAGATATGGGCCAAATGAGGGCAAGTGGGACTAGCTTAGTGGTAAAAACTGGATAGTGTGGACAAGTTGGGCCAAAGCGCTTTTTTCCATGCTGTAAACCTCTGTGACTCTATGCTGTTTTTGGCAGCTTGCTGTGCACAAATTGTCTCCTACGTTTCCCACATGACAACAGTAACTACATTTCAAAAGTACTTTTTCATTGGCTGTGAAGTGTTCCGATATAGAAAAAGGTTCTACATAAATACAAGTTCATCTTCTCCCTGAATCCTTTCTCGTATTGTTTATCATACTTGTCTCTATCAGTTTCTCAATTTGTTTCGTGGTTATTAGAATCTGGAAGGAGCCCCAGCCCAGACATTAATGATTGCGACAGCATTCACATTCCTTCTGTCAATCACGCTTGTGAACTGCTGATGCTGTAAATACCAGTGGACTGTGAAACTGAACACTTTCACTTCAAACATTCCCAGTGTCCAGATTTACAGACACTATTGACAAGAAGGAATTTGAAAAGAGTCAAGACGAACAAAGTGAGGCTCTCTGAAATAAATCCAAAATTGAATCGAAAAAGGAAGCGTTAACTTTATCAGATCTCCTAAATCCCCCTGAATATTCGAAACAAGTATCGCTCTCTGGACTATTCACTGAACACTATCTGCTCACCATTACTCTCTCAGACATTATCAGCTGGGAGTGTGATTTCATCAACTGATGAGTGATCAAGGGGAAACTCTGAGTTAGATTGATTGCTTCACAAAGCAGATTGGTGACTTCTAATGGATTGTAAAGGTCAAATTCCCTCCAAACAGGTAGATTTCTTGCCCTTTGACTGAGTGAGCACAAAATCCAGTCAACGTCATTAACACCTGGCTTGGGTAGATAGAGTTGACAGCCTGGATTCTGTGTTTTCTATATTTCTGGGTATTTCAGAACATTTTTATTTGTTTGATTGTTTCATGTTTTCTGCTGCTTCATTTTTAATTTACACATTTTACTTAAAACACCTAACTAGAGAAAACAAGGTAAAAATAGTTACACAGTGAGTGTAGAAAGAAGTGAGAGATTTAGATATCACAATTTACAGCCTCTGTTCTGTTCCTCAATTTATTTCCCAGTATAATAAGCACAAATATTACAGACATTAACGGGGTAAATAGTCCTGAATGTCATGCGGGTACAGATTTTTCACAAGGCATCTTTTGTTCTTCTTGGAAGGCACGTTGGAGAAAATTTTTCCATTCTACTCACCACGGGAATCAGAGTGGGGGAGGGAGGGACAGTACATGGAAAGATCCGTTTACCTCGGGTGGGATTTTCCATTTCAGCATGAATGTGACTGGAAAATCCTGCCCTGTAATTCTATTGTTGCTGATTTCAGATGTATCAGGAAAGAAACACACTCCTCATGTTCACAGAATCTACTGTGATTCCTGATCCTAATTGGATTAGGAATTGGCTAGCAGATAGAAGACAGAGGGTGGTGGTTGATGGGAGATATTCATCATGGAGTTCAGTTACAAGTGGTGTACCTCAGGGGTCTGTTTTGGGGCCCCTGCTGTTTGTAATTTTTATAAATGATCTGGATGAGGGTATTGAAGGATGGATTAGTAAATTTGCAGATGACACTAAAGTCGGTGGAGTGGTAGATAGTGAAGAGGGGTGTTATAGTTTGCAGAGAGACTTGGACAAGTTGCAGAGCTGGGCCGAGAGGTGGCAAATGGAGTTTAATGTGGAAAAGTGTGAGGTAATGCACTTTGGCAGGAATAATAAATGTGTAGAGTACACGGCTAATGGTAGGATTCTTAATAGTGTTGATGAACAGAGGGATCTTGGTGTATATGCGCATAGATCCCCAAAAGTAGGCAGTCAAGTCGATAAGGTTGTCAAGAAGGCATATGGAGTCTTAGCTTTTATTGGTAGGGGGATTGAATTTCGCAGCCACAATGTCATGTTGCAACTATACAAAACTCTAGTGCGGCCGCACTTGGAGTATTGTGTGCAGATCTGGTCCCCACATTATAAGAAAGATGTGGAGGCATTGGAGAGGGTACAGAGGAGGTTTACCAGAATGTTACCTGGTATGGAGGGCAGGTCTTATGAAGAGAGGCTGAGGGATTTGAGGTTGTTTTCGTTAGAAGGGAGGCGGCTAAGAGGAGACCTTATTGAAACATATAAGATGATTAGAAGTTTAGATAGGGTGGACAGTGATAGCCTTTTTCCTAGGATGGAGAAAGCTAGCACGAGGGGACACAGCTTTAAATTAAGGGGTGATAGTTATAGGACGGATATCAGAGGTAGGTTCTTTACCCAGAGGGTGGTTCGGGAGTGGAATGCCCTGCCTGCGGCAGTTGTAGATGCGCCAAGTTTGGTGGCGTTTAAGAGGTTAGTTGATAAGTATATGGAAGAGAAGGGAATGGTTTAGTTAGGAGGGGCATTGCTTTTTATAATGGTTGGCGCAACATCGAAGGCCGAAGGGCCTGTTCTGTGCTGTAATGTTCTATGTTCTATGTAATTTTACCAGCGCGGGCGAGGCTCACAGAACAGAATTCTCTGTTGGCCTAGGGGAGGATTTTACCGCCCGCTTGCCTCTGAAGTTAAACTTGCCCTGATGCAAATTGCCTCACTGATAGGATCATAGAGTCAGGGAGATATCCAGTACAGAAACTGGCTCTTCAGCACAAATTGTCCATGCCGACTAAGTTTCCTAAACTGAACTCATTCCATTTGCCTGCATCTCTCTAAACCTTTCCCATCCATTGACCTGTCCAAATTTTTGTAAACGGGGTGATTGCACCTGCCTCTACCTCAGAGAACTGCACGCCATTCGAAGCACGCTGCTCAGTTCTGTGTGTTTCCTTGTGTCAACATCTAACATCAAAGTTGCTATCTCACTGGTACGCACTGTGTGCCTCCAAATCCCATCCACTAACAACACAATATGATATCAAGAAGGATCAGCAGATACAGCACAGAGGCAATGCCCTAGTTTTTGCATGGTGGCACTGTGGGTACCAGGTTCAATTCAGGCCTTAGCTGACTGTCCGTGGAGTGCTTGCATGTTCTCCCCATGTCTGCATGGGTTTCTCTGGGTGCTCCTGTTTCCTCCCACAGTCTCAAGAGTTGTGGGGTAAGTGGATTGGCCATGATAAATTGACCCTAGCGTTGGCAGAGTTAGCAGGACAAATGAGGGTTGTGGCAATAGAGCCAGAGCGGGATTGTGATCGATACAGACACGATGGGCTGAATGGCCATCCTTCTGTACTGTGGGGATTCTATGGTATTATCACTAGATACTTATCAAGATACTCAGCTAATGTTCGAGGGTCCAGAGTTTGAATCCACCATGGCAGATTGTGGAATTTGAATTCAATAAAAAATATCTGGAATTAAGAATATATTGGAAGACCACGTAAACCATTGTTGATTGTTTATGCTGCTCAGCACACAAGTAGCCCTATGTGCTAGCATCTCTGGGTTAACGCCTCATTTTTAAATATGCTTGCTTTTGCTCTTGGAATGCCTCCTTGGTTTAATAACAGCGGTAAGGTGGGGGACACGTCAGACCATGAGATTACAGATTGTGGTTGAGTACAATTCTACTGCTGCTGATGGCCCACAGGTTGCCTCATGGTTGCCCAGTCTTGAGTTGCTAGATCTGTTCAAAGTCTATCCCATTTAGCATCATGCCACACATATGCTGACGTTAGATCACAAAACAGTGACATTGCAGTGAGTTCTGATGATGCAGCCAGCCTTGTAAAACCATTTGATGTCTTTGTTAACAAGCTCTTCAAGAGTAGCATGAGAAAAATTAGGAATGACTGGATGATTGGAAGAAAGGAGATATTTATCACAAGGCTCAGGCTGTCTGCGAATGGGTAGGTAGAGCTCGAGAAAAATCAGAATAGAGATCATTGTCAAATTGTGAAGTGTAGGATATTCAGTGATGATTGTTTGTGGATGAGGGTGCCATTTGTGAACACAGAGACAAGAAGAACGATGATTCTTATGGAGTTTAATACACATTCAGTGCAGTCCTTGCCACTAAATAGGATCCTTTCCCCTGTTGTGAAAATAACTCAGTGAAATTGTATAAACATTTTGTTTTTTTTTTGTTTTTGAGGTTAATAAATTTGCTGAATTTAATGTATACAAATGAATGTCTGCTTCCCTGGAAGTTATTATTCATATATAAATAAAGGAACAATCATAAAAATACTCTTTGGCTCATTTTGTGCTGGTTTTGGGGTTGGGTCTCTGACCTGATCATCCTGCAATAGAGCAATGAAGGAAGAGTGTAGATTGCAGTCCTCAAAACTATTATTTGTGTTAATTTGAACCCAATTAGTTTTTGGCTGAATATTTTGGTGGAACAATACTCTAATTCTGTGATACTGTCCAAGGGACGTGCCGCACTGTCAGAGGGTCAGCGCCGAGGGAGGTGCCGCACTGTCAGAGGGTCAGCGCCGAGGGAGGTGCCGCACTGTCAGAGGGTCAGTATTGATGAAAGTTCAGATGAAATATTAAGCCACATCCTCTCTGCTGTCTCAGGTGAATGTCAAAATCCCATAGCTGTATTTCAGAGATTCATAGAATCATACCCTACGGTTCAGAAGGAGACTATTTGAGCCTGAACTGACAACAATCTCACCCAGGCCCCATTCCTGTAACCCTACGATTTACCCTGTTATTCCCCCTGACATTAAGGGCAATTTAGCATGGCCAATCCATCTAACCTGCATAATATCTCCCTCCCACTTCCTGGTCAATATTATCTCTCAGTGAACACAATATCTTGTCAGGCTAGGGGAACTTACCAAGAATAAATTGGCTGCTTTGTTTCTACTTTATAACAATGATCACATTTCAAAAATACTAATTGATGATAATCACAAAAGGCACTATATAGACACAAATCATTCTTTATAATAATCTATCTTCTGTTACAAATTGCAAGTAATTTGTGAACGTACTTATTTCGCATAGTACTGAGTTAATGATTAATTTATTAACTTTTAAATACTTTCTAATTCTTATCATTCAAGCAATTTGAGACATTAATGCACTGCCACCTTAACATCAAATAAAACAATGGAACAGAGAGAATAACTAATCCTTTCTGAATGACATGTCAGTCAATGGAACCTGATGGGACATGATGTGATAGGCTGATTGATTCATAGAATTATAAAATCTCTACAGTGCAGAAGGAGGCCATTTGGCCCATTGAATCTGTACAAAGAGCAATCCCACCTAGGCCCTATCCCTGTAACCCCACATGTTTATCCTCTTACTGGTACCTGACACTAAGGGGTAATTTAGCATAGCCAAACCACCTAACCTGCACATGTTTAGAACATGGAGGGAAACCGGAGTACTCGGAGGAACTAGACACTGACACGTGGGGGGACATGCAAAGTTCACACAGATAGTGACCCAAGACTGAAATCGAATCTGGATCCCCGCTGCTGTGAAGCAGCAGGGCTAACCATTGTGCCACCAGGCTGATGTGTGGGGAAGCATTGAGGTGTTGGACTTTCATTCAATGATCAGTGTTGTATTGGATGACTGGAAAGAAGCTTTGAGACAGTGTGTCCCGTGCGTTAGTGACAGTGTGAGAATTTGGGCCATTGTGAGTTGATGTTGTGAGTAACCCGCCATTAATAAAAACATTTTCATGTAACAGAAACATCACAGAGACACTTCACAGCAAAACATCTGAATAAAGAATCCGGAATTTTACTGTCCCGCCCGCCACGGGAATCGGAGCAGGCGAGGGGCAGACCAGGGAAAGGCCATTGACCCTCGAGTGGGATTTCATGATTCCGTACTGAGCAGGTCATAAAATCCCACCCTCGCTGTTTTATAAGATCCTCACAGTCTGACTGCTTAAACTGTCTGGTGATTGATAACTCTGGGATAAATTTCATACATACTGTCTTGAGGTTAATAATTCCAGCCAAATCACAGGAGTGACATCCTGACAGGAAAAGCAAATCCCATAGGGAAAAAAAAAAATCGCATCCTCCCCAAATCCTACAGGAAAATCACACCCTCCCTGAATCCGACAGGAGGAGTCACATCCTCTCCCTCAATCCCAAGGAGGAATTATGAACTGTCTCAAGTTCTGAGAATTTTTATGTTCCAATGTAAATGAGGGACAAACTGTTTGGATTTTTTGCATGCAATCGTCTCTGAAGTATTCATTGTGCCCATCCTCTGCTTAACTCCAGGAGATTAAAGGCAAGAATCTACCAGTGTGTTTATAAAAAATGGAGCAAAATAAATGATAAGTGGATATATCAAACAGTATGAAAGCTATTCCCTTAACCTTGTGCAGTGCCAGAATTAACAGTTCTTAACACATATGTACAGAATGTGCCTGAGGTGAAGTCTGCTGCTCCTGTATATTTTATCCATAACTTACACCTGTGCAAATGATAGACTTGTCAGCTTTCATGTGACATGTATTTTCATAGAAATATTTTGGACTTTCTCTGGAGACCTCCTGTGTTTAACACATTTATAAAGAATTCTGGAGTCGGGAACAGCAAGCACGACAATCCTATGTTCAGAGGATAGAGAGCGAATGAACGTGGTAATCTGCAAAGTGAAACAAGAGAAAGTACAGAGGATTAGAATGTACTTGGGAATTGGACCAGATGAAATTCAATTCAGAGAAATGTAATTCCTTCTCCTGAGGTTCAGAATTCCAGGAAAGCAAATATTACAGAAAGAGAAAAAGGTCTATAGAAAACACAAGTACTAGAAACCCCAATTAACAACAATGGGATGTTCCCTGAAAGATTCCCCATAAAACAAATCAGCATGTCAGGACACTAGTATTGATCTTAAATAGTGAAGTAATCCTAACATTTTGTAAACAATTGGTGTAACTACAGTAAAAATAGTGTAATAATGCTTGCAGAATACTATGAGGCCTATAGAGTGGACGTGGAGAGGATATTTCCACTGGTAGGAAAAAATTAGAGTAAGAAGTCTGGCAACACCAGGTGTAAGTCCAACCGATTTATTTGATAGTAAACTCACACAAGCTTTCGAGGCTGTCCTCTTTGTCAGGTGAACAGAGGACAGCTTCGAAAGCTTGTGTGAGTTTACCATCAAATAAATCGGTCGGACTTGCACCTGGTGTTGCCAGACTTCTTACTGTGTTCACCCCAATCCAATGCCGGCATCAGGAAAAATTAGAACCAGAGGGCAGAACCTCAGGCTAAAGGCATGATCCTTTCTTCAGTGAGAGAGTGGTGAATCTGTGGAACTTTTTGCCACTGAAGGTTGTGCAGGGCAAGTCATTGAGTGTCTTAAAGACACAAACAGATAGGTTCTTGATTAATAAGGGGAGCAGAGGTTATAGGGAAAAGGCAGGAGAATGGGGATTTAAAAAATATCAGCCATGATTGAATGCAGAGCAGATTTTATGGACTGAGTAGCCTCATCCTGCTCCAATGTCTTATGGTTTTATGTTGGGCATCACGCACAGAAATAACATAGTAATTGTCAATCACTTAAGTAGCAGCTAAAATGATTAGTGGGATGGAGGAATTGGATTGTGAGGAACAATGACTTAAATCATGGATGTTCCACTAGATTAGAGAAAGTTGAGTGGGATCATTTTTTAGGATTCAAATGGGATTGGATCACGTTAACCATGACAAACCACTTCACCTTGTCCTGACAGATAGAACCAGAGAATATGGCCAGTGCCTGAAGGGAAGTAAATTAAAACTACACAGAAACATTTCAGCAAATGAGTGGTAAAGTCCTGGGAAAGTCTTCCAAAGTGGATGATGGAAGGAGGTAGTTTTAATTAATTTTAATCCAAATTAGATAGATTTAATTCAGAAAAGAATATTTTAGGATACAGAATATGACAATATGAGAAAGACAGACTATATTTGAGAGATTCGTTCTGCTCTTGGATGCAAGTCTGTGTACTCAGTGAGCAGACAATGTACCCACAGGCTAGTTAGTGTACCCAGAGAGCAGCCAATGTATTCACAGCTAGCCAGTGTACCCACAAATCAGCAAGTGTGCCTAGAGGCCAGCCAGTGTATCCATAGGCTGAAGTTGTATGTTATCGACTTGCTAGAATTTAGAACAGAAAAAACACTTCAACACTCCATCAGCAACCTTGACATTCAAACATCACAGGAGCCCCCTCAGGATGTTGTCCTGCACAGGTTTGAGTTCAAAGTAAGTGCAATATAATTCAATCCCATCACAAGAGATCAAGGTGAAGGTTTGGGGAGCTGATCATGACCTGTGGAAATATTTTTCGTTCTATTTATCTTGTCCGTTAAGCTAAATAACCAAGAGTGAAAGATGTTGTATGCCTAATGAATCAAGGTGAAAGATACAGTATTTAGACAGTGCTGCTTCATTTGTGCCAAGACCTATCTTTGTAAGAAGAATGAAAGCGGAACCACGATTCAGCATGGTTCTGTGCTTTCAAACCTCAAGGCTCACCTGAATTGCTATTTGGTTTCTGGTCAAAGCAGGTGCAAGTGTTATTTTGATTTTGTGTCATGCCTGAATGTTCACGCTGTATGCACATTTAATAAAGAACAATAGCAGTCATTACTTTTAAAGTAACATTCGGTGGTCTGGTAATGATTCCATTCCTTCCCCAGACAAAGATAAATGAGAAGCAGGAAAATCTATCAGATGTTGTTGGAATTTGTACTTTGGAGGCTGGCAGCTGTTCATGAATACAATTTAGTGAAAAGGCACGGAACAATCACCCTAGACCTTGAACTTTAGGATAAGTTATAGTGACGAGCTTACAGAACTAAAGACAAATTTATGCAGCAAATTCCAATGACTGTGTGACTTATGGCATGTTGTTCATTTCTGTTTAGCTGAAAGGGTGAGCTTATGTAAGCACTGCATAGCTAATACTGCGGTCATTTAAAATTACATCATTTACTCCTGTTAATCATTGTTGAGTTTTAACATAGAGACGTAGAAACTAGAAGCAGGAGGCAGCCATTTGGTCCTTCAAGCCTGTTCCACTATTCATTTTGATCATGGCTGATCATCAAACTCAATATCCTGACTCCTCCCCTTCCCCCCATATCCCTCAATCCCTTTAGCCCCAAGAGCTATATCTAATTTCTTCTGGAAATCACACAATGTTTTTGCCTCAACTACACTCTGTGATAATGAATTCCACACATTCACCATCCTCTGGGTGAAGAAATTCCTTCTTATCTCATCTCTAAAAGGATTACCCCCTATCCTCAAGCTATGACCCCTAGTTCTAGACCATCGGGAACATTTTCTTCTGAATCTACGTTTTGTTATACCATTTAAAATAGGCTGCAGTGTTTTAATTCTCAAGTACCAAGTTTTGCCTGTGTTGCAATATAAATGCTGTTATCTTGATAAAGGAAGGAGCAATCAACTCCTGTCATTCTAAATATAATCATCTGCTGTAAAAATCAACAGATGTACGGTGAACTTGACTTGCAATGAATTGTCCAGCCTGGGCCGTACACCTTCACTGACCTGACCTTCCCACTCGGTCAATCCCCAGCGAGAAGGTTCAAGATCACAGCTGGATTTTCCGAAGATAGCATCAAGCACGATGCCTTTCCAATAGGAAATGAGAAAAAAAACCCCTAAAGGTCACACACTAGCAGTGCAGCAGTAAGCAATACAGACTATGAATATTTTTGTAGCGATCTATTGTTTCCTTCAAGCAGAATTTAAAATGCATGGTTTGGGAACAGGTCACAATGCCTAGAAAGGAATAAGGATTGATATTGAGAGTTAGTTTCAATTTCAGACTTATTGCAGCATTTAAATCAGCTTTCAAATGTCTGGAACGTGTCGATGTGCAAAGTCAACCCTTGCAATCCAGCGTCAAAATTGTGAATCTGCACATCAAGGTCATAATGGATTTTAATTAATGCAGGGAAAGTGAGTTTATTAAATAATGAGAACTGTGCAGTACAGCATGGCTGCAAAGAGCAAATAATCCAATGGACAATGAATGTCCTACATCCCTGTCTCTGGAAACCCTGGTAACCAGGTTACTCACGATCCTGTCCACATTCTTTACAAAAATAAGCTGGCTGCACCAAGATCTTGAAGCTACATCTACCTAACCAGGTTACCGGGATGTATTCCGAGACAAAACATTGGCATGTGCCATCAACCCAGATAATTGGGTAGCTACTTGATTTGGAAAGATACCTGGTTTCTGTTGTCTTCCATTTGAACCACAAAATGGCAAATGGAGGGGTAGTCCTTTCTTAAACATGACGTGGAAATGCCAGCGTTCAACTGGGGTAAACACAGTGAGAAGTCTCAGAACACCAGGTTAAAGTTCAACAGATTTATTTGGCAGCACTAGCTTTTGGAGTGCTGCTCCTTCATCAGGTAAGTGAGAGTTGTGTTCACAAACAGAATATATCTCGACACAAACTTAATTTACAAGATAGTGGTTGGAATGTGAATCTTTACAGGGAATCAAGTCTTAAAAGGTACCGATAATGTGAATGGAGAGAAGGTTAAGCATAGGTTAAAGAGATGTATATTGTCTCCAATCAGGACAGTTAGTGAGAATTTGCAAGTCCAGGCAAGTTGTGCGGGTTACAGATAGTGTGACAGGAATCCCAAGATAACTTTTTTAAACATGCAGAGAGGAGTCCGATGATGTAGGTAGCATTGTGGGCAACAAGGTGACACAGTGGTTGGCACTGTGCCTCAGAGTTCTGGGAACTTGTGTTCAATTCTGGCCTTGGTCAACGTGCGGAGTTTGCACGTTCTCCCTATGTCTGCGTGGGTTTCCTCCGGATGCTCCTGTTTTCTTCCACAGTCCGAAAACATGCTGGTTACGTAGATTGGCCATGATAAATCACCCCTTGGTGTCCCAGGTTGTGTAGGTTATATGATCAGTCATGGTAACTGTGTGGAGTTGAAGGGTTAAGGTGAGAGAGAGGGCCTGTATAACATACTCTGTCAGAGAGTTGGTGCAAACTCGATGGTCCAAACAGCCTCTTCTGCACCGTCAGAATTCTAACATGATGTTATTGGGGTCTGGATGCAATTTCAAATACTACATAACCCAGAAACCCTCTGCAAATTTCCTGGCAGTGAAACCAATTGAGAAGAGGATCAGGAAGATCATTTAGGCGTTCCTCTCAATCTTATCTGGAAAGTTTATACCTCCCCCTTCCATTCTGCAAGGTCCCCTCCCAGAATGCCAGAGCTATGCATCGACAGGCAACTCTTGACTATCAAATTTCTGCAGGCAATCAGAAAGTTGCCAACCATTGCATGCTGGAAATTGGTGGACAGTACGTTTGTCTCTACTGCTCATTAACACTGGTTAACTGAGGGCAGAAACTTACAGCTGAAACCTGCTGGTTGTTAATATGTGCTTTGCTTGCCTTTCTAGGTTGACTGGGAAGTGTATATTGTAACTTGTCTAGAATACATAACGAATTGGTAAATTTAGTTTATTTTACTTTTTTTAATAAATTAAAATCTATAAAGAAAAACATTATAAATGTTTTTTTAGCACTGACGTTACAATACACAATCTTTTCAGCCCTTTTAGAACATAGAACATAGAACATTACAGCACAGAACAGGCCCTTCGGCCTTCGATGTTGTGCCGACCAAAATAAAAAGCAATGCCCCTCCAAACTAAACCATTCCCTTCTCTTCCATATACTTATCAATTAACCTCTTAAACGCCACCAAACTTGGCGCATCTACAACAGCTGCAGGCAGGGCATTCCACTCCCTAATCACTCTTTGAGTAAAGAACCTACCTCTGATATCCGTCCTATAACTCATACCCCTTAATTTAAAGCTGTGTCCCCTCGTGCTAGCTTTCTCCATCCTAGGAAAAAGGCTATCACTGTCCACCCTATCTAAACCTCTAATCATCTTATATGCTTCAATAAGATCCCCTCTTAGCCGCCTCCTTTCTAACGAAAACAACCTCAAATCCTTCAACCTCTCTTCATAGGACCTGCCCTCCATACCAGGCAACATCCTGGTAAACCTCCTCTGTACCCTCTCCAATGCCTCCACATCTTTCTTATAATGTGGGGACCAGAACTGCACACAATACTCCAAGTGCGGCCGCACTTTTAATTAGTTGAATTTAATTATTTGAAGCATGGAGCACTTGTCACTTTAGTAATTTTAGTTAAGCAGTGAGGTGAGTTGAGTCTGACAGCAGACTTGCAGTGCTGATTCTGCCTGTCTGTCAGTTGGAAAGCTGAGAATGGTCTCATGGGCTAGTAAATGTTGTCATGGGCTTTTCAACTGCACTGGTGGAGAAAGTATTAAATTGAACTGAAGGGTTCGGTCTCTGAATTTAATCCACAGTAAAAATATACATAATCTTTAGGGTCACATTTGCTTTATTCAGAGAGCGTATATCGAAGATAACCTTCAGTGACTACATAATTAATCACTGCAAGTTGTCCCTTGTATCGGAGTAATGCACATGGCAATGTGATGGTGTGATGTAATTCCATTCCTGTCTGCTCTCAGCGCCTGTCTGACTGTTCTTCAAGTTCCTGCCATGCTCTCACTGGAATATGTGACATTTGACATAATGCAAAGTAGCATAATTTAAAATGAAGCTATACACAGCGACAGTGTTCCCATATAACTGTAATTTAATACATGCTCACTGATCCCACTTATATCTTTAGTAAACAAAAATCAGCATCAATCATGGGTCATGTTGATATGCAATTTATTCTTCAAAACAGTTCCACGACAGTAGCTCTCTCAATTTAGAAATGAATAAGATCAGATTGTGGGAGTGGTGGAAGAAAAAGGCATGAAGATTTCATGATAACAGTTTGTTTGGAACCAATTTGATTTACATGTGATACGGGAGGGTGGAAATAAACATCAAAGATGATGAAACTGAACCTACAACAGAAATTCATCATGAAAAGGGCTGTCTTACGAGGAAAGATTGAACACACTGGGGTTGTTTTCCCTTGAAAGACGTCGGCTGAGAGGGGATCTAATAGAGGTATATAAGGTTATGAGGGGTATAGATAGAGTAAAAGGTGGTAAGCTTTTTCCACCATTACAAATGGATAGAACGAGGGGTCATGGCCTTAGGGTGAGGGGGGCTATGTATAAGACGAATATTAGAGGGCAGTTTTTCACACAAAGGGTAGTGGGGGTGTGGAATGCACTGCCGAGTAAGGTGGTGGGAGCAGGCACGCTAGGGTTGTTTAAGGGTCTCTTGGACAGCCACATGAGCGGTCTGCAGATAGAGGGATATAGCAGGACTGTCTAAATATCTTATTTGTTTCCACAGGCAATTCGGTCCACCTTGTTGACCAACAAGGTGCATGCATTCGGCAGGTCGTGCGAGGGCTGCTCTTGGATGTTGCTTCAGGAGTGGCCTAGTGCTTCAAGTCGTTAGTGTATGCTTAAACTGGACCATCTGATGGGCACCATGACAGCTCAGAGACTATCGCTGTTGCTGTGCAGACACTTGGAATTGGGCCGGTGTCTGCGGGAGTTTGCGCGTTCTCCCCGTGGTTGCGTGGGTTTTCTCTGGGTGCTCCGGTTTCCTCCCACATCCCAAAAATGTGCTCTTAGGCTGATTGGGTAACAAAATTGTCCCTATATTGGTCCTTATATGGGAATCTTCCAGAATAGGCATAGCCTAAAGTCATGGATATGGCATTAAGACGTTAGGATGGTGGCGCGGGCTCGTTGGGCCGAAGGGCCTGTTTCTCGTGCTGTGTTGCTCTTTGTTCTTTGTTAAATCATAGTCATTTCTTTTCACCAGAACTGATAAACTTTCTGATGCAGTTCACAGAAAGATGGTTCAAATTCTTTAAGGAGTTTCATTTTCTTGTCTCACTTATACTTTTACAAAACTTGAAACTGAAAATCTTGACAATATTTTTTTAAAGAATAATAATCTGCGGCAGTGCAAAAATCGGTCGCTGATTTTGAGATGGTTTTACAATGCCAACAACAATCCATTTCACCCCCTTATATATCTCATTTGGATCAAATCTTGATACACATTTTCTCTGCAAAAAAAAAACACAAGTTGTGCTCAATTAATTGGTGTTTTCATAAAGCTATCAGTTCATACTTCTGAAAGAGTTCTTTTATACCCACAGCTCAGGCAGTCAATTACAAATAAACAGTAGCATGCTCATCAAAGGACCGCCCTACTCTGTCACACTTTCTCTGACCTGTCAAAGATGTCCTTGGGAAATGCGTTTATGTTTTACTCTCCAGGGTTAAAGACTCTAACATATGTAACGATTTTGTTTTATTATCCGTGGGCTAATTTCTATTCCTCCTTTTCCATTTATGATTTTTGCCCCTGCCGTTCAGTCAGTAATTGGCCTAGTTTGATAACTGTTTGTTCAGGGGAATTGCACACAGGGGAATCTGCTCAAAGTGAGAGAAACCCATCAATCTCCTTCCAGACATTCTCAAGTGGATTGGAGATTGTTGTATTTGCACCTTAGGAAAAGGCATCAGCAGCTGGTGGTAGTATGGCCATGGATGGATCTGTGGGAGATTCATTTTCCTCCTGACTTAGGGACTCTAGTCTCATTTTATGAGCTTGAAACGTTACTGAGATTTCCTATTGCTGCTACCAAATCTATTCTTTAACCTTGGTTTTGAATTATTTTGTGGGAACTTCATCCACCTGTTGGAGGTTGGCTTAAAATCGTCCATTCAAAAGTAATCTGTGGTGTGTAACAGGAAAGTATATTCATTACTGATGAAATTCTTACTGCTCTGATAGATCTAATAAGTGTAAAATATTACATAACAAAAACAAGGGTATTATCCGAGAATCCAGTGATAATTTATTATTCTTGACTCTCCCACCCTGCATTGCAGACTCATTTGGGGGTAAATCCTAAAAATTTCCAATATGAGCAAATACAGGACTCTATATATAAATATGCAAAAAGTTAACAATTGTACAATATGCCTAATTGTACTTTGAATAAATTTGAGCAATAGAAGAGTTATTGTTGTGGGCAAAGGGGTATATTTGAACAACGGGATTGCTGGTCCGAATGATGGTTTTCTGAGGACGGCACAGTGGGTTAGCACTGCTGCCTCACGGCGCCAGGAACCCAGGTTTGATTCCCAGCTTGCGTCGCTGTCTGTGTGGAGTTTGCATGTTCTCCCTGTGTCTGCGAGAATTTCCTTCAGGTGCTCTGGTCTCTTCCCACAGATGTGGAGATGCTGGTGTTGGACTGGAGTAAACACAGTAAGAAGTCTCGCAACACCAGGTTAAAGTCCAACAGGTTTATTTGGTAGTAAATACCACTAGCTTCCAGGGATCTGTCCCTTCGTCAAGTGAGTAAGGAGTTCTGATCACAAACAGAGCATATAAAGTCACACACTCAGTTTACAGAATACTGATTAGAATGCGAGTCTTTAAAGCTAATCTTAAAGGTGCATTCAATGTGAATGGAGATAGCATTAAGCATAGGTTAAAGAGATCTCTTGGGTTCATGTCACACTATTTGTAACCCCCATGATTTGCCTTG
This sequence comes from Sphyrna mokarran, assembly GCA_024679065.1. NCBI lineage: Eukaryota > Metazoa > Chordata > Chondrichthyes > Carcharhiniformes > Carcharhinidae > Sphyrna > Sphyrna mokarran. The sequence goes on from JAGIQG010000019.1 coordinate 51,776,852, forward strand.
GGCTTGCAAAATCTCACTTACTGTCCCTGTCTGGAGACAATACACATCCCTTTAACCTCAAATTGTCTGGAACTTTGAGACTTGGTTAGCTGTAAAGACTTGCACCCACTCATCTAACGAAGGGGCAGAGCTCCAAAAGCTAGTGGCGTTTACTACCAAATAAACCTGTTGGATTTTAACGTGGTGTTGTGAGACTTCTTACTGTGTTCCTCTCACAGTCCAAAGATGTGCAGTTTAGCTGGATTGGCCGTGCCAAACTGACCCTTAGTGTCAGGGGGACTGTAAGGGTAAACGCGTGGGGTTATGAAAACATAAGAAATAGGAACAGGAGTGGGCCATCTAGCCCCTCAAGCCTGCCCCGCCATTCAATAAAATCATCGCTGATCTGAAGTGGATCAGTTCCACTTTCCCACTTTCTCCCCATGACCCTTACTTCCCTTGTATATCAGAAACCTATCTATCTACCCGTGACTTAAATATATTTAGCGAGGTAGCCTCCACCACTTCAATGGGCAGAGAATTCCAGAAATTCACTACCCTTTGAGTGAAGAAGTTCCTCCTCAAATCCTTTCTATACTGTGTCCCCCCTGCTTTATTTTGAGGCTGTGCCCTCTCATTCTGCTATCCTTTCTAAGCGGGAAGTATCTCTCTACCTCTACCCTATCTAGCCCCTTCATTATCTTTAAGCCTCTATAAGATTCCCCCTCAGCTTTCTAAACTCCAACAAGTACAGATAATGTATCTGGGGATACATTATAATGGGGATAAGGCCTAGATGGGACTGTGGTCAGTGCAGGCTTGTTGGGCCAAATGGCTTCCTACTGCACTGTATGATAAAGCTTTTCTGCTTTGGGGTGTTTTATTACATTAAAGGTTCTATAGAAATGCATGTTGCAATTTTGTACAGTTCAGCAGGGAGCTATACTCAGCAGGAGTTTGAGGTGCTTTGCAGGAATTCCCTGTCGATTGTGTTGAGATAAGGTGATTACACAAAGTTATGAAAAAGAAGCATGTCATGGAATATCCAAATATTCTGCCAATGGTATTATGAGAGATTGATGATGATTTGTTGTGGTTATCACCAATAAGAGGGAGGCCAAAAGGTCCAGCAATAATTGAATCATTTTCAGGGTCTCGCGTAGTTCATTGTTTTTCTAAACTGAACACATGACATGGACCATGATGACTTCTGGGACACGGGTTGGGAATTGCCACAGCTCATTATTACCAGACTCAAACCTTTCCTTCCTTTACTGCCTTCTGAAAATACTCAAGCTTTCATTGTGAATATTTTAGCATTTTAAATTTGAAAATAGGCAACAGAGAGTTGATTAATTACATCTGTTAAAATGTTCCCCCTCATTTAAATGTAATCGATTCTGGAATGCTTGTTATAATTAATTATAAGTTAATAAAAATTTAAAGAGTTAATAGTTTAAAACTTTGTAATCAAGTTTTTGGTTTCTGTTTGTTGACTTTAGGTGTTTTATTTGTATGGGACATTAGTTCTGAGGAACAGAATCTTTTTACAAATTTTGTTGCTTGGGTTCTTTCCTCAGAAAAGCTATACCTCCCGGAACAATGCAAAACATCACAGCAACTGAACTAGGCAGCTGCTTTGAACCACTGGGAGGATTGTCAGCTTCTGGTTTGTTTGGAGCTGAATGTTCACTTCCTTTCTAACTCATATTCATCTTCCACAGGAGGATTAAAGTTTGCAAAATGAGACTATTTCACCCTGATTGCTGCTCATTCCAAATTGCCTCTCATTCAACCCCAACACTAAATCAGGAATTTCGATCAAAGACCTGATAGGTCGGGTGAATGTAAAAAGAAGATATTTACATTGGTGTGGTACAAGCATCAACAAGGATAGCAGTAAGATTAGGGTTGATGTACACAATTATGGGATCATAGTGCTATAAAAGTTTAATCCTCTCTTTGAGAACTAACACCTAACCACTCAAAGGGAAGTATCTCACTTTATAATCCGCTGAAAGTGTGTGACAAATAGCACAATCTGCTCTTCAGCAACTTTTAATCATTAAATCAAAATAACTCCAACATTCTAAAAATCAACAAATAACATTTTATTTATCTAACAGTGATTAACTCAACTATTAACAGAATAAAACCCAATTCTAGTGATATGCTGTTCAGATAGACAAATTGCCCATGGAAGACTTCTACAGAAAATGCAGATGTGTGGAATAGAGGGTGATTTAGCTAATTGGATTAGAAATTGGCTGGCAGATAGAAGACAGAGGGTGGTGGTTGATGGGAGATATTCATCGTGGAGTTCGGTGACGAGTGGTGTGCCTCAGGGGTCTGTTTTGGGGCCCCTGCTGTTTGTAATTTTTATAAATGATCTGGATGAGGGTATTGAGGGATGGATCAGTAAATTTGCAGATGATACTAAAGTTGGTGGTGTGGTAGATAGTGAAGAGGGGTGTTTTAGTTTACAGAGTGACTTGGACAAGTTGCAGAGCTGGGCCGAGAGGTGGCAAATGGAGTTTAATGTGGAAAAGTGTGAGGTAATGCACTTTGGCAGGAACAATAAATGTGTAGAGTATAGGGCTAATGGTAGGGCTCTTAATAGTGTTGAGGAACAGAAGGATCTTGGTGTATGTGTCAATAGATCCCTGAAAGTAGGCAGTCAAGTGGATAAAGTTGTTAAGAAGGCATATGGAGTCTTAGCTTTTATTGGTAGGGGGATTGAATTTAGGAGCCGCAGCATCATGTTGCAACTGTACAAAACTCTAGTGCGGCCGCACTTGGAGTATTGTGTGCAGTTCTGGCGCCCACATTATAAGAAAGATGTGGAGGCATTGGAGAGGGTACAGAGGAGGTTTACCAGGATGTTGCCTGGTATGGAGGGCAGGTCCTATGAAGAGAGGTTGAAGGATTTGAGGTTGTTTTCGTTAGAAAGGAGGCGGCTAAGAGGGGATCTTATTGAAGCATATAAGATAATTAGAGGTTTGGATAGGGTGGACAGTGATAGCCTTTTTCCTAGGATGGAGAAAGCTAGCACGAGGGGACACAGCTTTAAATTAAGGGGTATGAGTTATAGGACGGATATCAGAGGTAGGTTCTTTACTCAAAGAGTGATTAGGGAGTGGAATGCCCTGCCTGCAGCTGTTGTAGATGCGCCAAGTTTGGTGGCGTTTAAGAGGTTAGTTGATAAGTATATGGATGAGAAGGGAATGGTTTAGTTAGGAGGGGCATTGCTTTTTATTTTGGTCGGCACAACATCGAAGGCCGAAGGGCCTGTTCTGTGCTGTATTGTTCTATAACAATTCTCACTTATTAACAGAAAAAAAAAGATTTTTTTAATCACACTCAAAATTACAACCAGGTTTATCTTCCAGAATATTCTATGCCTTCTCTGTTAATTTCTCTGTCTGGAACTTCTGTCTTTTGTTGGTACCTTTGCGATTGAGATGAGGCTTTCTTTTAAGACATAAGTGCAGCTCTGAGAGACTCAGCAAGTCTCTCTTTCTCCCTCTGAGAGCTGAGCTAAGCTGTTACTCAAGAGTTGGCAAGCATTCTTCTTCAGTTTGTGCCATTGTTCCCCCACATCTCTTATACCCCTGATGACATGTCCACATCCCCACAATGGGATTGGTTCTCAGCTTACCAAAACATCAAGTTTAAATCTAATGAGTTGCTTGGTAGCTAATTGCCTAATTTAAACCAACTGGTTAAATCAAAAGCCTGTTCTAATTAAAATGCCTGGAGTCTGTTACCATGGTAATCCTGCTACTTGTCCTTTTATACAATATTTTAACCCATGTACTGACTCCATATGCACCTGCACCGTTTTAAAAAAAGACCTCTAAGTACAGAGAAAACATCACCTTTTGAAAGGAGCCACACTATACTTTCACCTCTTAGCATTTTACAATTCTTTTTATAATTTACAATCACTAAATTCTAACATTCTACTCAACTTGCAACAATGGAAAGACCTGGAATCAGCATCTTAACCATATTATCTTTCACTATAAATTGTTTGACTGACTAAATTTGAAGTCTTTTATGAACAACATTTACAGAAACACCGCCTCAATGGCAACTACAAAAAAAATATAAACCCAGGAGGTTTGAATAACACCATAAACTGCAGAAGATACTTCAGGTGTTTTCTGAAAAAGTGAAAAATATAAGATGACATTGAAATCATTCTGAAATTTATATTTAAGAACAGATATGGCTATGTGGAAATTTCATGCCCACACTTTGTGGTATTTAGTGGAAGCAAATACTATAATTTTATAAGTACTATAAAATTAAGCAGATATGTTGGAAAAAGTCTCTATTCCCATCCTCTATTGATTATAGATCTAATTACAGGGCAGTATGTAGCAAACCAACACCTCTTTAATCTTCTGGGGTGGGATAAAGATGAGCTTTAGACATCAAATATTCATCAGGCAAAGTTACACGACTCAGCAATGGAAAAATTCTTCTTGTGTGTCCTTGTTTTCTTGGTTGTCCTTTGATTTTAAAGAAACAAGAATCTATTAGCCCTTAAATATGAGATTGCATTTTGGAGACACATAAAAAGACAATTCACTTGGGAAGTTTTGAAATTACAGCAGATTCACAAGTGTTTTATTTATTCAGTTTCTAGACTTTTGGTTCACCACAGGGCATCTGAGTGAGCAGTTTGTACAGATGTTATATACCTCTCTGTTAGTACATTGAGGTTTTCATTGCTATAATTTTATTTTTGTTGTTTTAAGACACACTGCATTGGAACATATATTCTCAGCTTGATTTTCAGTTGCCTGTTGGGGTGAGATTAGGTGTTGGCTGGCTTTAAAAATATTCTTCTCGAATGATGTGTCAATATCCTGACATATCTGGGCCACCCGACTATTTTCACAGTGAGGGTAAGGTGAGGGAGGGATGCCTACAGTTAGCAAACCGTATGTCTCTAATTCACTGCCCACTAAACTCTTTGAAGATCTTGTCAATGGGCCATGGAGGACCAGAAGGTAATTTTCAAAGTGCAAAGCATGAAGACTGACCGATCGGTCTCGTATATATTAGCGCACAGCTGCTGGGTGAAATGTGAAGAGCCACGAGGCCATGTTTCTTCCAAACAAAACCTGTTGGAAATCAGAGTTATTTTCTGAGTGAGTTTTGCACTTCTTTCTTGACCATTTGGTGATTTTTCTATGCCATGAAGTCCTGTGATCTCAAAGAACAAAGAACAGGACAGCATCAGAACAGGCACCATGGTTCACTAAACCTGCACCAATCACATTGGTCTCATTAGGACAATCACCTGTATCCCTCTTTATCTCTTATCCCCTCTATTCTGCAAGATTCCAGCACTTTGAATCATGCTTGTGTTGGCCTTTGAGAATTAAATTCTGCAACTAGTTTCTATCTTCAGCCAGGACCTGACTGCTGAGCTCACTTCAGGTTCAGCAATGGGATCTGCATTTAAAAGGTAGCATGAAGAGTGCAGATATGCACAGATGTACAGATTCTATGACACGGAAGGGAGCCAGAACAAGGAAATAACCTGGATGTCAGGTTTCCGAACCCAGACTGAAATTCCAGCACCCACAGATTGTCATCCTCCAATCCTGCTGTAGAAAGAGCTTTTAAATCAGGGGTTTTGCTCCTTGCCAGCAGCAGTTAGACTAGAGGGGATGAAGGAACACAGGGAAAAGCTGCAGGAAAGACAGCCTCTTTGTATCAAAAGGAAATCATTTTTAAACATGATTATAAATTTCTTGTGAAGAATGCAGAGAATTTCTCATGAATCTGTGTAATGTTTACTTTGTTGTGAATTCAATTACTAAAAAATACATTGACACCATAGGCCAAAGAAAAACTGGGCCTGATATTTATTTAAAGATTAAAATTTTGGGTTCCCAGTTTATAAAAGATAGGGTTCAAATTTAAAAAGGACTAAAAGAAAAAGTGTTCTTTTTCCTTCCAGATCTTGTTTCCTCTTCAATTTGATCCAATGGACAAGAAAATGGCCTGTGCATTAATTGTAATTCAAAATATAAACTGATCAGTGGCACTTTTGTCTCACCCCATCTAAACTCAAAGTTGGACAATAAAATGATCATGAGGCAAGATTATTTTTGTCCATTTGGAAGAAGTCAGTTTGGCATCTACATTTGTATAGCTGGAGAGAGCAGCACCCTGCAGTCTCAGTACATTCCATTAGTAATACTACACCATCGGGGTGGAGTTATTTCACTTATGTTGAAAAAGTCTCGGCATATGTGATATAAGTTTGTATTCTGATTCTTGTATTTGAAGTCTCTAGTGCCAATTCCTGCTCCCAGTAGCTTCTTCTAACATTTGATTCTCCATTAATAGGAGATGCCGGCGTTGGACTGGGGTGCACGCAATAAGAAGTCTCGCTACTCCAGGCTAAAGTCCAACAGGTTTATTTGGGATTACAGGCTTTTGGAACACTGCTCGTTCCTTCATCAGATGAGTAACTCACTGAGGCTCACCTGATGAAGGAGCAGTGCTCCAAACGCTCGTGATTCCAAATAAACTTGTTGGACTTTAACTTGGTGTTATGAGACTTATTACTTGATTCTTGCAGGAAGTGAAGGTCTCCAGGTTGCAGTCAATTTGAGTGCCTCTTGGTAGAGCAAAGTCCTTTCAATTGAACCAAAGTCAAATCCTCTCTTCTTGTCTCACTGTGAAAATACTATGTTTTCATCTCTTCCACAGAAATCTCAATGAAGCTGTGAAACATTTCAATGGAGCTTTTGGCAGATCTTTCCACATCATTCATTATCTGTGTTTTATTTTAGATTGTTTTATTGCAAAAATCAAGCACACATTCCTGATGACATTATAGTGGAATTTTAATATCTACATAAGCATTTAGACAGTTACATGGGTAAGATGGTTCTAAAGGGATATGGGCCAAATGTAGGCAATTGGGATTTGCTTAGGATTTTTAAAAAGAGGGTGGCATGGACAAGTTGAGCTGAAAGGCCTGTTTCCATGCTGTAAACCTCTATAACTTTATGACATGATTTACAAAAAGAAACTACAGTCAGTTTAGCATTTCTCTATTTACTGAAATGTTCTTGTTAATAGATGACACAAAAATAACAATTCCCAAACTTAAGGAAATATAACTCACTTCCCTATCATTCCATCAGGAAACTACCACCTAGAAATAGCTTTATGTTTAAACTGACTTGCTAATAGAGAAAGACTCAATGGGCCAGATTCTCCAGCCTCACAGCACGTGCATCCAGCGGCAGGAGGTGGCGCGTGGTTTGCTAGTGGTGGGATTCTCTGGTTCCACTGCTGTCACTCAACGCTGGCAGGAAACTCACCAGTAGGGATATGCTTTCAGCGGGACTGGAGAATCCCACCAGCGTGAAAAGCCAGAGGATTGTGGCCAATTATTCTTAAAGGCATGGGATGATTATGATGGAGAATGAATGGAATTGATGAATGATTGCAGAACATGAATCCCTTTTGGGTTCTGAGCTGAAACGGGGATGAATAGGTTGTTGGGGGATTTGAATTCAGGGTTTATGGGGTTCATCTGCCAAGTGTTAAAATATAACGGCTGTTATGATGTAACTGCCATAAATTATGCATATTATCCTCATTACGTTAAACATTCAGAATGCAAACATGGTTAAAATTGCACTGAGGAAATAAGGTTATATTCTATAACCCCATTATTAGAATCAATAATAAGAGCTGGAATTCTCCAACCTCGTCTGTAATTAGGGTTTTCCAATCCTGCTGAAATGAACAGTTACTTGGCTGGATTCCAAATCCTCTATTCTGGCTGGCAGTGGGAAAGGGGCATAAGAGACTGGAGAATTCCAGGCAAGATCTTACAGACTTTGGGGGAAATTTTTCCAAAATATTTCTAAGTATTGAATCTGCATAAAAACTGGAATAACCCCTGTTGGTTTCTTCAACAGGTTTTCAAAATGAACCTTTCACACTCTGTGCAATGCTGAGTGCCCTAGCGAGATACACTTTGAAAGTCTGTGAATGGGGCTTATTCACGCAGGTCACAGCGCATGCAGATCTGTCAACACCGAGATCGGCGAATACACAGTGGCTCTGCACTGCCGCCTTCCAATTATTGGCCAGCTCAATTGCTGGCCAGTCCGTGACTCCACATTGCTGACCGTACAAACCCCCATCCCCAATTACAGGCCTCCCAAATGTCTTCGGCCAGCCCTGGTGTCCTCCCCCCCAGCCAACCCCAGTGCCCCTGCCCCAACCCAACACCCCCAGCCCAACTCTGTCACCCCTTCCCCCACCCACCAGGATGGTCAGCCTTGATTTAGGGGACATAGACTTAAGGTGCCAGGGGCAAGGTTTAAAGATGACCTAGGAAGGATTTTTTTTTTAAACACAGAGGATGGTGGGTGCCTGGAACTTGCTGCTGGGGGAAGCAGATACGATAATGAGTTTTAAGGGGCATCTGGATAAATACATGAATAGGATGGGAATAAAGGGATACAGTCCCCAGAAGGTTCGCAGTTTTATATCGGTTGGTCAGTGCAGGCTTGGAGGGCTGAAGGGCCTGTTTCTGTGATGTAATTTTCTTTACTCTTTGTTCCCACCTCCGCTTGCGTGCGTACGTGTGCACCTGCATGTGTCTGTGTGGGTGCGTGCATATGTGTATGTGGGTGTGTGTTAGAGTCCATGCCCCAAACACAGTAAAGTTCAGTCTGAGGTATTGGTGTAAGAAAACAAGCTTCATTAGAATGCAAAAATGCAAAGGAAAAATATTCAATGCCACTGGACAGCAACAACAGATCGAATGAATCAAATAGTAGGGACATGAGGTCAAACTGGGAGACAAACACTTTCAAAGGAAAATCACATTGAAGTTTCTGATTGAAAGGAAATTTGTTTCTCATGGTTGTATAATAATGGAAGTGAAAATAGAGGAACCACAATAAATAACTTATGGAAGAGCATCAAACCCAGGCAAAGCATATGCTGTGTTGGTTAGGTTTAGATCATTTTCTGAAAAATACTGAGGGAAAATAGAAAGGTTTTGTGTGCATTTTTTGAAGGATTAGCAGCAGTTATCAATCATAATATTTTCAAAGATGGTGAGGACTGAGGGAGATTTGAAGCAAAGCAGGGAGAATGCATGATGATATCAAAGGCCCCACTAAGATGATGATGAAAACAGACAGATAAATACTCAAATATTAATGGAGGAAAAGGAAGAGAATTTTGTGAGTGCATCTCAACATTACTATAATGATACAGATGATACAAAAATTGGGGAAGTAGCAGATAATGGGGAAGACTGTCAGAGGATGCAGCAGGATATAAATTGGCTGGAGAACCTTGGCCGAAAAATGCCTGATGGAATTTAACCCGGATAATTATGATGTAATTTGGAAGGACTACTGCAGAAGGAAAGTATACAATAAATGGTTGAGTCCTTAGGAATATTAACATACAGAGGGATCTAGGCGTGTAGATCCATAGTTCTCTGAAGGTGGTAACTCAGGTTGACAAGGTGGCCAAGTAAGTGTATAGCATGCTGGCTTTCATCAGTCAGGGCAGTGACTATAGGAATTGGAAAATCATTTTGCAGTTGTACAAGACCTTGGTTAGGCTGTATTTGGAGTATCGTGTACATTACTGGAAGGATGTTGATGCATTGGAAAGAGTGCAGACGAGATTTACCAGGTTGTTGCCTGGTTTGGAGGATATGGACTGTGAAGAAAGGTTGAACAAACTTGGATTGTTTTCATTGGAGCGTTGGAAAATGAGGGGGGACTGGATAGAGATTTACAAAATAATGACATGCTGAGGTAGAATGGATAGTCAGAGTCTCTTTCCCAGTGTCAAAGAATCAATTGCTCTGGGGCATAGGTTGAAAGTGAGAGAAGAAAATATTAAAAGAGATGCAAAGAGAACGTTTTTTTTCATACAGAGGGTGGTCAATGCCTGGAACGCGTTGCTGGAGGAGGTGGTGGAAGCAGATTCTATAACAACATTCAAAAGGCATTTGGATAGGCAGGAAATAGAGGGATATGGACCACATAGAGGCAAGAGAATATTAGATTAGAGAGGCATTAGTGTCAGCATAGACTTGGTGACTGAAGCGTCTGTTCCCATGCTTGCTGTTCTTTGTTTTTTGTTCATATTCCAACATCTGGGTGCATCAAACCCACTTGTTTAGATTTTCATGACAGAATGGAATACAATGCTCAACGGGAATATAAGGTTACGCCGAGGAGTGAAAGCTGCGTAAGAATGAGTGCACCTGGTAAATAGTTATTAAAATGGGAACATTTTATTGCAACCAGGACCCATAAACAAACTGCTGAAAAATCAGGCCCTAAGTCATAGATTCAGCCCAAACTTTGCTTAAAAAGGGTGGTAAGGGTATGGAATGCCCTGCCTGCTGCAGTTGCAGATGTGCCAAGTTTGGTGGTGTTTAAGAGGTTAGTAGATAAGTTTATGGACAAAAAGGGAATGGTTTAGGTTAGAGGGTCATTGCTTTTTCCTAATTGGTCGGCGCAACATCGAAGGCCGAAGGACCTGTTCTGTGCTGTAATGTTCTATGTTCTAAACTTTAATTGCTAGCACCTCCTGTTTGAATTTGATAGGTTTAGAGGTTTTGAAAAGGATTTTTTGAGCTGTTGCCTCCTTGATAAATGTTGTATCAGAACATCAGGCACTTTGTTGAAAAGCTCCAATTCGCTGTACAATTGGGATGCTCCAGTGCAACGGAAAGTGACTGGAGTTTTGGCTGGAATGGCAAATTCTCTGTTCTCACTGGCAGTGGGACGGGCACAGGTGAGATCAGAGAATCCTACCCATTGGATGCTCTGAAGATTCCATATTGTAGACAATATGTTTCTGATGATGAAAGACTTGGACAATTCTGCACTAAGGTATTCTGGTTTTGTGTTTTGCGATTAAGAAAGGGTGCTAATTCTTGTTTTAAAAACCTGAGCGTTGATGTGTGGATAATCCGTGTAAACACAGTGAAATTGAAACTTTTCATGATAACTAAGCAAGTTCAAGTTTGATTTCAAAGAGAAAAGGGACTGGTTTGTAATCTGCTGTTAAAGAAACAGGAAGAATAAGGAAAATACATCATGAGAAAGATGCGAGGTGCTGAGGGGACAAACCCCAATCTGGCCAGTTATCTTTCGTCATCATCATTTAGGAAAGATGTTTGGAAAGGAGTTTTTCTGTAGTTCTGACATCTATGTGCAACAAGTTACATTCGGAGTGGAAATCCTGGTTATTTTTTCCTCTCTATCCCAGGAGAACCACAGCCAGTTTTGAAATGCTTAATGCTGCCTTTAATCAGACCTAAGATTAAATTTAGGAATTCCTTGCTTTGTAAGGTTCAGTGTTACACACTGAGCCTTTGGAGGAATGTTTGCGTTATTCTATATATTTAACTCACAACTCCCATGTGCCGGATTTTAAATAAATCCCAAAGCAGCTCTGTTCCATCAAGGACTTTATCTGCCTCAGAAATTGTCTTTGCAATCTTTGATCAGATGGAAACACAAATTAAGAGTAAGTTTGGGGATTCAATGACTCAATACAAGTTCTCAGTGACTGAAGCAATATTTATGCTTTGGAATAATGAGGTCCCAGCATTACATGTGCATTAACTTCATTTGGATACTCTTTGTTAACTGAGTTTGAAGACATTTTAAAAGATGATTATGTTTGGGGTCTGTACCTTCATGCAAAGTAAAATGAAGAAATGAAGAGGATCATGTGTCGAGCTTCCAATTCTGCCCAACAACAAGCCTGAGTAGCTTGGACACCATGGAAGGTGCATAAGACACTAAATGTTTCGTTAGATCTCAGCTGGAATATTGTGTACAGTTGTGGATGCCACACCATAGGAAGGAGTGAGTGGATTGGAAAAAGCGCAGAAGAGGTTTACGAGAATGGATCCAGGGATGAGGCTAGAGTTTAAAATCCAGTTGAGGTTATGTTGCAGCTATATAAATGCTGGTGATGCCACACCTGAAGCACTGTGTACAGTTTTGGTCTCCTTATTTGAGAAACAATATACTGGCACTGGAGGGGATACAGAGGAGATTCACTGGGATGATTCTAGTGTTGAGAGATTCCAATGGCTTACGAGGAGAAACTGAGTCAACTGGGGTTATACTCATTGGAATTCAGAAGAATGAGAGGGAGATCTTATAGAAACAATATAAGATTATGAAGGGAATAGACAAGGTAGAAATAAGGAAGTTGTTTCCACTGGCAGATGAAACTAAAAATAGCCTCAAAATAAGGGAAAGCAGATTTAGGATTGAGTTGAGGAGAAAGTTCTTCATATAAAGGTTTGTGAATCTGTGGAATTCCAATGAAGCCTCCAGTTGAGGCTACCTCATTGAATGGTTTTAAGGCAAGGATTGATATATTTTTGAACAATAAAGGAATTAAGGATTATGGTGAGCAGGTGGGTAAGTGGAGCTAAATCCACAAAAAGATCAGCCATGTTCTTACTGAATTTTGGAGCAGGTTTGAGGGGCCAGATGGCCCACTCCTGCTCCTGGTTCTTAAGTTCTGATGAGAAATTTCAGTTACGAGGATAGATTAGAGAGATTGAGGCTGTTCTCTTTGGAGAGAAGAATGTTAAGGGGAGATTAGGTAGGGATATTCAAAATCCCAAGAGGGCTGGATAGCATAGGCAGGGATAAACTGTTCCCAATCACAAAAGGCTCAAGAACAAGAGGGCACAAATTTAAAGTGATTTGCAAAAGAAACAAATATGTAAGAAAAAAAACATTTTCATACAGTGAGAGGTTGGGGTCTGGATTGCACCACCTGGAAGTGTGGTGGAGGCAGAGTCAATCGAGGCTTCGCAAGGGCATTCGTTGAGTATTTGAATAGAAACAATTTGCAAGAATACGGAGATAAGGCAGGAAAATGGCTAAGTTGTGATGCTCATTTAAAATGGGCTGAATGGCCTCCTTCTACACATTGACAACTCTGATTCTGAGAGTCCAGACTGAGACTTTCAGAGCAAGGTGCAAAGATCTTGCACCCAAAAATAAACAGCAGCTGGGCCTGATTTTCTGGGTATGAAAGGGAGACAAAAGGCTGAAGCTGGTGTGGTCAACAGGTCAAAGAAGAAAAATAATTTGCTTTGAGCAGCTGGACAGATTATTTCTAGTGGAAGAGGTGCTTCCCATGGTAACCTAAAGAATCTGACAAGGCCAGGTAGGGAAATCACCGGAGTAAGTCTTCCTGCTAATAGTCAGTTTGGAAATGCTCCAAAAACTGAGGGAGCAAATTTCATTGATTACTGAATGTTAAAATACAGTGAATCAGGGAGACATGAACCCATTGGAAGTATGGAGTTGGACTGATTCCCATAAAAGCTGCAATGCAGGTTGTGAACTATATCTGTGATGTGGGGGCTTGCAGTCACGTTAAAATTAAAAGTGTAGTTTGATGCACAAGTTGCTAATTAGTGTTTAGTCAATGCTGCTTTTAGTTTGTTATGTTATGTTACTTATGATTTAAAACTTGAAATCTCATTGCACAACTCCTTTAAGTTGATAAATGTCTTTTAAAAAGTTATTAATAGACCTATGAAACTTGCAGCAAATGTAAGAGTTGGCATGTACACTTTGTGTTTCTAAAACCTTGGACTTCAGTGTCAATTGCACTTGTAGGAGAATCTTTATTTGCCTGTCAAGGCACATTACAGCACATTATATGCAAATAGGTTGCATTTCAGGGAAAGAACCAATGAACTATAATACCAATTCATATTGCGGAAATGACTGAGTGGAATTGCCTTTGATAAGTCACACTGTCGTTTAATCTATCTGAACAAAAAGCAGAGTTTCTTGAAGGTGAAGAATAAAAGACGAAGATCGATCAGGAATAACATGAGCAACACCAGCCCTGTCCCCCATCACCTCCACTCCTCCCCGTCACCCCTCACAACACCACACACTGGTAGTGTGACAGAAAACTGTTCCAACATGAAAATTAACAGCTCACAAATACCCAACCTGAAAGTAGCCATTTTGTATTATATATGGCAATTTCTAACTCCAGGAGAATCCTTTACTGTCCTTTAGCCATTTTGAAGGTTAATGTTTCAATCTGCTTGGGAAATCAGACACCTGCCGCGATCCAAAGTGCCCGCATCAATCTGAGCACTTTGGAAATTTATCATTCTTCCCCAATGATTGATAGTCAATTGTACTGAAATTCCTTTTCTAGAAAATCATTGAATGTTAAGGGACACGAGAAGTGAGTAGGTCAAACAAGAGCTCCATGAGGAGAGTAATCCGTACATTCTAACTGAGGTTTAATACTTGGGTTTGATTTTATCAAGAGGATTGAGGCATTCATTAAACAGAACATAGAGAACCACAGCATGTTGTTGGATTGGTTTCACTCTGACAGCAGTGTTATTTTGACATGAAAAATCATCACTGTAGTGAGAGGCTGCATTAATTAATCAATTAAGCTACATTAATTAAGGATATTATTTATGTCTACTTAAATGAAACACATTTATTAGCAATCAAACATTATTAATTTGTCAAGTCAGAAAAAAAGCCAAAGCATATTACGTGGGAATGTTAGCATGTATCGAGTTTCACATAGCTGCAGCCCTGAGCTAGAGTATACAAAATAATCCTCGCTTTGGAAAAATGACACAATCCGTTATAAAATGGATAAGTGTGAATAAGTGTCAGTAAATTCTTGTCACAATGACTTTGTTTTACTGAAATGTAAACTGTCAGTAAACTGTCTTCGGTCCTGATGATGGAGGGAGATTCAGATATCTCCCTGTCACTGTTCAAAATGCAGCATCAACCCAGGGTGCAGTAAAAACCCAGCCCAATGTGATATCCTTTACTGAAACCACAGCAGTCCCACGTGGGACTTTCTGTGATGATTACAGAAACACCCGACTACCTCCTAAGCATGGAATCTCCTACAACAAATGTATTTTTACATTTGTGTTCCCCTGGGGAGTCCCTTTCGCTCTCTGCCTTGGGTTGAACTACACTCCTTCAAGCTGTCCTTACTCCTGCAATCTCAAATACTGAGTACCAGTTTGGGAGGGCCACACAGTCTGCCCTTCCTGCTGTACCACTTAATCACCCACCTTCTATCCTTAATTCTAACTGGCTGGGGGTGAGGAAGGAGGGAGGGTGACTGTGGTATAAGGGTTTGGCATAGAAGGGGTTAATATGTACATAGTTATGAGTAGTTAATAAACACTTGCTGTTGAACTATACAAATTTCAGAACTCTTCATGATATGATTGAAGTACACACATCTTACAATGGTGATTATTGTGTGGAACATACAGTCCAAGAAATTCTCATCTCACATCCTGGTACAGAAGACAATAAAAACTGGTGGATAGGTAATTATAAACAAACAATCAAAATGGTCAATGAGACACTGGTCTTTATCTCAAGGGAGCTGGAACCGAAAGGTGGTGGTGTAGTGTCATTGGATTAGTAATGCAGAGACCCCAGGGCAATAATCTTTGGACCTGAGTTTAAATCCCACTATGATAGGTGGTGAAATTTAAATTCTAATTAAAAATTTAATCGACCATTGTCAATCATCGTGAAAATACATTGAATGCACTAATGTCCTTGAGGGAAGGAAATCTGCTGCCCTTATCCAGTCTAGTCTACATGTGACTCCAGACCCACAGCAATGTGCTTGATTCTTTAAATCATATGTTTTTTAAATGCCCTCTGAAATGCACTCAGCTGGATAGGTCAATAAATGTTCAGATCCCAAGAATGAACAGAAAGGTTCACGCAAAGGGGAGGAAGATATATCATCAACTTTGATCTCTATCTGAAATTGCATTCAATTGAGGATTTTTGTCCTGGAGTGGGAAGGGTTACTGTGCAAATTCACCACAATAATACCAGGGCCTAAAGAGTTAAATTATTAGGACAGATTGCACAAACAAAGTTTGCATGTCCTTGAGGGTTGATCCCATTGTGTTGTTAAATTAATCATAGGGTTTGATAAAGTGTGTATGGAGCACTTATTCCCACTGGCTGGATATTCCAGAATGGAGACAATGCAACCTTCAAATTTAAGCAAACCCCATCAGGGATGAGAACAGGAAGCTATTATCCACACACAGCCTGGGAGGGAAAGCTGTGCCAAGCTGGGCCATTTCAGAGACTTGGGTAGAGCAGGGACAGGAAGGCCATTTCAGAGACTTGGGTAGAGCAGGGACAGGAATGGATGTTGCAGGTTCCGGGGTTCAAATGCTTTAGTCGGAGTAGAGAAGGAGGTAGAAGGGGGGGGAGGAGTGGCATTATTAGTCAAAGACTGTATCACAGTGACAGAAAGAAAGTTTGATGAGGACTTGTCTGTTGAGGTAGTATGGGCTGAGGTTAGAAACAGGAGAGGAGAGGTCACCCTGTTGGGAGTCTTTTATAGACCTCCTAAAAGTTCTAGAGAGGTAGAGGAAAGGATTGCAAAGTCGATCCTAGACAGGAGTGAAAGTAATAGGTTAATTGTTATGGGGGACTTTAACTTTACTAATATTGATTGGAATAGCTATAGCTCTAGCTCGTTAGAGGGGTCAATTTTTGTACAAAGTGTGCAGGAAGGTTTTTTGACTCAGTATGTAGATAGGCCAACTAGAGGTGAGGCTACATTGGATTGGGTGCTGGGCAATGAGCCAGACCAGGTGTTAGGCTTGGAAGTTGGTGAACATTTTGGTGATAGTGACCACAATTCGGTTACGTTCACCTTAGTGATGGATAGGGATAGGCATAAAGCTGGGAGCAGTAGTTATAGCTGGGGGAAGGGTAATTATGAGGCCATAAGGAGAGAATTAGGGTGCATAGGTTGGACTAGGAAACTACAGGGACTGGGAACGTCTGAAATGTGGAGCTTATTCAAGGAGCAGCTACTGCAAGTCCTTGATAAGTATGTCCCTGTCAGGCAAGGAGGAAATGGTCGATAAGGGAACATTGGTGTGCGAAAAAAGTTAATTCGCTGGTTAAAAGGAAAAAGGAGGCTTATGTCAGGATGAGGCTTGAAGGCTCGGTTAGTGCAATGGATAGCTATAGATTAGCCAGGAGGGAGCTAAAGAGTGAATTGAGGAGAGCTAAGAGTGGACACGAGAAGACTTTGGCTGATAGGATTAAGGAGAATCCTAAAGCTTTCTTTAGATATGTTAAGAATAGAAGATTGGTTTGGGCAAGATTAGGGCCAGTCATAGACAGCAGTGGGAAGTTGTGCGTGGAGCCTGAAGAGATTGGAGAGGCATTGAACAAATATTTCTCTTCGGTATTCACGCAGGGAGATGTAAATGTAGTTGTGGAGAACACTGAGGTACCGGGTTGCAAACTGGAAAGTATTGAAGTAGATAGGGAGGATGTGCTAGATATTCTTGAGGGTTTGAAGTTGGATAAGTCCCCTGGGCCGGACGGGATTTACCTAGGATTCTCTGGGAGGCAAGAGAGGAGATTGCAGAGCCTCTGGCTCTGATCTTCAGGTCGTCGTTGGTTACGGGTGTGGTTCCGGAGGACTGGAGGATAGCGAATGTGGTTCCATTGTTCAAGAAGGGGAAGAGAGACCTTCCAGGGAATTATAGGCCAGTGAGTCTTACTTCTGTTGTAGGCAAAGTATTGGAGAGAATTATTAGGGATAGGATTTATAGTTATTTAGAGAGAAATGAATTGATTGGGGATAGTCAGCATGGTTTTGTGAAGGGTAGGTCGTGCCTTACTAACCTTATTTAGTTTTTTGAAAAAGTGACCAAAGAGGTGGATGGGGGTAAGGCGGTTGATGTGGTATATATGGACTTTAGTAAGGCGTTTGATAAGGTGGCCCATGGAAGACTTCTGCAGGAAATGCAGATGTATGGGATAGAGGGTGATTTAGCTAATTGGGTTAGGAATTGGCTAGCAGATAGAAGACAGAGGGTGGTGGTTGATGGAGATATTCATCGTGGAGTTCGGTGACAAGTGGTGTACCTCAGGGGTCTGTTTTGGGGCCCCTGCTGTTTGTAATTTTTATAAATGATCTGATGAGGGTATTGAAGGATGGATTAGTAAATTTGCAGATGACACTAAAGTCGGTGGAGTGGTAGATAGTGAAGAGGGGTGTTATAGTTTGCAGAGGGACTTGGACAAGTTGCAGAGCTGGGCCGAGAGGTGGCAAATGGAGTTTTATGTGGAAAAGTGTGAGGTAATGCACTATGGCAGAAATAATAAATGTGTAGCGTATAGGGCTAATGGTAGGATTCTTAGTAGTCTTGATGAACAGAGGGATCTTGGTGTGTATGTGCATAGATCCCTGAAAGTAGGCAGTCAAGTCGAGAAGGTTGTGAAGAAGGCATATGGAGTCTTAGCTTTTATTGGTAGGGGGATTGAATTTTGGAGCCGCAACGTCATGTTGCAACTGTACAAAACTCTAGTGCGGCCGCACTTGGAGTATTGTGTGCAGTTCTGGTCCCCACATTAGAAGAAAGATGTGGAGGCATTGGAGAGGGTACAGAGGAGGTTTACCAGGATGTTGCCTGGTATGGAGGGCAGGTCTTATGAATAGAGGCTGAGGGATTTGAGGTTGTTTTCGTTAGAAAGGAGGCGGCTAAGAGGGGACCTAATCGAAACATATAAGATGATTAGAGGTTAGATAGGGTGGACAGTGATAGCCTTTTTCCTAGGATGGAGAAAGCTAGCACGAGGGGACACAGCTTTAAATTAAGGGGTGATAGTTATAGGACGGATATCATAGGTAGGTTCTTTACCCAGAGGGTGGTTAGGGAGTGGAATGCCCTGCCTGCGGCAGTTGTAGATGCGCCAAGTTTGGTGGCGGTTAAGAGGTTAGTTGATAAGTTTATGGAAGAGAAGGGAATGGTTTAGTTTGGAGGGTCATTGCTTTTTTCATAATTGGTCGGCGCAACATCGAAGGCCGAAGGGCCTGTTCTGCGCTGTAATGTTCTATGTTCCAACACTCCAACATGGCCAGCTGTCTGAGTCCTGATCAATATTTAGATTGAGTTACAAAATGTGCAGCACAGCCATCGATCTAACCCATAAAGATCAATCTGAAGATAAAATCAAATTACTGTGGATGTTGGAATCTGAAGCAAAACCAGAAAATTCTGGAAAATCTCAGCTGGTGACAAGGGTCATCTAGATTCGAAACATTGGCTCTCTTCTCCTTCCCACAGATCGATCTACCAGATGCAGTCTGGTCTAACCAAAGTAGATTGATTAACCAGTCGAGCTGAAATATATCAATCTAACCAATACAGGTTGATCTTACAAATACCAATCTCATGGATTGGTGGGACAAGTCCTTGGGATTGAGTAGCCTCCTCCTGTTCCTATGTTTCTGAAAAAGGCAGAGCAGCAAAGTTTTATTTTATTGTTTTCTTTGTTTAGTCGCCTCTCAGGATCATTGACAAAGCCAGCATTTATTGTTCACCACCAGTTAAGTTTTATTAAATTTTTTGCAGCGACTTGCACAGTCACATCAGAGTGTAGTTAACTGTTAACCAGCTGGTGCAGGACTGGAGTTGCAATTAGTGAAGACTCCTGAATCGCAAATCCAGCCTCGGAGCTGTGTCACTAACACAAACGTTAAGATGCCTCTTTTTCCTACACTTAAGGAATTAAGGAATTCTCACTCATTGTTAAATATCAATGTGCATGTCATTATTTTCAAATATCCTTTTATAACTCTTGTTTTTGTTTAAGTTTGATCAATAAGCACCAATGTATTTGAATGAATGTTCCTCCTTTGATGAACCTACATTCTTGACCTTTTAAGAATAAATGTGTACATTGTTTGATGACATGTGCTCAGTTATGTTGAATTCAATGTGTGCTGAATTATTCACCACTGCACTCAGTTAACATTTGATCAGAATTTACTTTGGCACAAATCACTAGGGAAGAAAATGATGCAACTAATATCACCATTCCTTATATTGTCACAGTGTGAATAGACTGCATCACCTTACCTTAAATAAATTAAAATAAATTCTGCCAATATTAAACAAAACAAAGCTGCTTAATAATTCCCTGTTTAAATCCCAGTCGAGGTCACCGGCTGGGATTCTGTTCCATTTGTGTTTGCAGCATTTCATGTTTATTTTGGCTCCAGTATGAACCGTATGTTATTCAGTTTCCGGCTTGGTGTATCCCTATGTTTTCCTTTAGCTTCACAAAGTGACAGCAATTTGCATTTGCTGTTTATACTAAAGTGATGTAAACGCTCTAATGTATAGTAGAGCTCACAGTCAGTGACCAGAGGTGGCAGTTTTTACTCCAAACTCATTATGAGATTTAACAAAGTGAACCACTTTTCATGCGCACAATTCATGGATTTACAGATGGAGTGGAAATTAAAGATTTCTAACTTGTTGGAAGTTTGACATGATATTTATATTATAGCACTACTCAATACTCAGACTATTGTATAATGTCTACCCTCTTCAGAATGAGTTCACCGATTGTAAAGTGACTAATTTATTATCAACTAGTTTGTTATTTTGAATGGTGTGGGTAAATTGATTCAATAACAACTTGTATTTATATAGTACCTTTAACACAATAAAATATTCAAAGTTGCTTCACAGGAGGCACTGAACTAAAATAAATGGATATTTGATCTGGTGAAAGAAAGCTTAGTTAAAGAGATAGATTTTCTGGAGTGCTTCAAAGGAGTGAAAAGTAGGGAGCGAGGGGAAATGAGGGCTAAGGCAGCTGAAGGCATGGCCATCAATGATGGAACAATACAGATTAATTTTTCATATCTTTTTTGAATCAAACACCAAATTGGATTCTACAATTCTCCAATATGCATAATGTCCTCTTAATGATTATCAGTACTTTATAGATTTTATTCTGTAAAAATGCACTTTGACAGACTTTGTTAGTTAACATAAAAGTTTTTTTATTGTTAAGAATTGCATTGTAGCCAAATGACTGTAATCAGCTCCCAAACTATATCTGCCTTGGAGCCTCTTTCATCATGAGATGATTCCATACCCTGAGACCCAATTGACACACAAGCCATATGACCCTTACTCTGCTGTGTTTCCCTAAAAGTGACAATTGTTGCATCCCTCCCCTTTTAACTCCTTTGGATCAGTACCTGGAACTTCGATGTTGTGGCCATTTCAGAGACATGGATAGAGCAGGGACAGGAATGGTTGTTGCAGGTTCCGGGGTTCAAATGCTTTAGTCGGAGTACAGAAGGAGGTAGAAGGGGGGGAAGAGTGGCATTATTAGTCAAAGATTGTATCACAGTGACAGAAAGGAAGTTTGATGAAGACTTGTCTGTTGAGGTAGTATGGGCTGAGATTAGAAACAGGAGAGGAGAGGTCACCCTGTTGGGAGTCTTTTATAGACCTCCTAAAAGTTCTAGAGAGGTAGAGGAAAGGATTGCAAAGTCAATTCTGGTCAGGAGTGAAAGTAATAGGGTAATTGTTATGGGGGGCTTTAACTTTACTAATATTGATTGGAATAGCTATAGCTCTAGCTCGTTAGAGGGGTCAGTTTTCGTACAAAGTGTGCAGGAGGGTTTTTTGACTCAGTATGTAGATAGGCCAACGAGAGGTGAGGCTACATTGGATTTGGTGCTGGGCAATGAGCCAGACCAGGTGTTAGGCTTGGAAGTTGGTGAACATTTTGGTGATAGTGACCACAATTCGGTTATGTTCACCTTAGTGATGGATAGGGATAGGCATGAACCTGGGAGCAGTAGTTATAGCTGGGGGAATGGTAACTATGAGGCTATTAGGAGAGAATTAGGGTGCATTAGGTTGGACTAGGAAACTACAGGGACTGGGAACATCTGAAATGTGGAGTTTATTCAAGGAACAGCTACTGCGAGTCCTTGATAAGTTTGTCCCTGTCAGGCAAGGAGGAAATGGTCGAGTAAGGGAACTATGCTGTACTAAAAAAGTTAATTTGCTGGTTAAAAGGAAAAAGGAGGCTTATGTCAGGATGAGGCTTGAAGGCTCAGTTAGCGCAGTGGAAAGCTATAGATTAGCCAGGAGGGAGCTAAAGAGTGAGTTGAGAAGAGCTAAAAGAGGACACGAGAAGACTTTGGCTGATAGCTTTAGGATTCTCCTTGATCCTTTCTTTAGATATGTTGAGAATAGAAGATTGGTTAGGGCAAAGTTAGGGCCAGTCATAGACAGCAGTGGGAAGTTGTGCGTGGAGCCTGAAGAGATTGGAGAGACACTGAACAAATATTTCTCTTCGGTATTCATGCAGGGAGATGTAAATGTAGTTGTGGAGAACACTGGGATACAGGGTTGCAAACTGGAAAGTATTGAAGTAGATAAGGAGGATGAGCTAGATATTCTTGAGGGTTTGAAGTTAGATAAGTCCCCTGGGCCGGACGGGATTTACCCTAGGATTCTCTGGGAGGCGAGAGAGGCGATTACAGAGCCTCTGGCTCTGATCTTCAGGTCGTCGTTGGTTACGGGTATAGTGCCAGAAGACTGGAGGATAGCGAATGTGGTCCCATTGTTCAAGAAAGGGAATAGAGACTTTCCGGGGAATTATAGGCCGGTGAGTCTTACTTCTGTTGTGGGCAAAGTATTGGAAAGAATTATTAGGGATAGGATTTATAGTTATTTAGAGAGAAATGAATGATTGGGGATAGTCAGCATGGTTTTGTGAAGGGTAGGTCGTGCCTTACTAACCTTATTGAGTTTTTTGAAAAAGTGACCAAATAGGTGGATGGGGGTAAGGCAGTTGATGTGGTATATATGGACTTTAGTAAGGCGTTCGATAAGGTGGCCCATGGAAGGCTTCTGCAGGAAATGCAGATGTATGGGATTGAGGGTGATTTAGCTAATTGGATTAGGAATTGGCTAGCTGATAAAAGACAGAGGGTGGTGGTTGATGGAAATTATTCATCATGGAGTTCGGTTACAAGTGGTGTACCTTAGGAATCTGTTTTGGGGCCCCTGTTGTTTGTAATTTTTATAAATGATCTGGATGAGGGTATAGAAGGATGGATTAGTAAATTTGCGGATGACACCAAAGTCGGAGGAGTGGTAGATAGTGAAGAGGGGTGTTATAGTTTGCAGAGAGACGTGGACAAGTTGCAGAGCTGGGCTGAGAGGTGGCAAATGGAGTTTAATGTGGAAAAGTGTGAGGTAATGCACTTTGGCAGGAATAATAAATGTGTAGAGTATAGGGCTAATGGTAGGATTCTTAATAGTGTTGATGAACAGAGGAATCTTGGTGTATATGTGCATAGATCCCTGAAAGTAGGCAGTCAAGTCGATAAGGTTGTTAAGAAGGCATATGGAGTCTTAGCTTTTATTGGTAGGGGGATTGAATTTCGGAGCCGCAACGTCATGTGCAACTGTACAAAACTCTAGTGCGGCCGCACTTGGAGTATTGTGTGCAGTTCTGGTCCCCACATTATAAGAAAGATGTGGAGGCATTGGAGAGGGTACAGAGGAGGTTTACCATGATGTTGCCTGGTATGGAGGGCAGGTCTTATGAAGAGAGGCTGAGGGATTTGAGGTTGTTTTCATTAGAAAGAAGGCGGCTAAGAGGAGACCTTATTGAAACATATAAGATGATTAGAGGTTTAGATAGGGTGGACAGTGATAGCCTTTTTCCTAGGATGGAGAAAGCTAGCACGAAGTGACATAGCTTTAAATTAAGGGGTGGTAATTATAGGACGGATGTCAGAGATAGGTTCTTTACCCGGAGGGTGGTAAGGGTATGGAATGCCCTGCCTGCTGCAGTTGTAGTTGCGCCAAGTTTGGTGGCATTTAAGAGGTTGGTGGATAAGTTTATGGATGAAAAGGGAATGGTTTAGTTAAAGGGTCATTGCTTTTTCTTAATTGGTCGGCACAACATCTAAGGCCAAAGGGCCTGTTCTGCGCTGTAATGTTCTATGTCCTCTTTGTTCTATTATGCTGCTTGCTTCTGTGAAGAGATCAGTTATGTCAATAACAAGATGATCAGGTACTTCGGTGCTTACAAGTTCAAAACATTTCTGGTGGCAGCATTGAGTACTGAAGCATTTCTCTAATCCTCAGTGTCCCACATGTTTATGAATGTTTCATGCCCACTGGAAATGAAAGGAATTTGGTCAGAGAGATAATAATTCTGAAGAACCAGCTTGATCCACTATCAAGGTTTCTCATCTATATGACTTCCTCTACTCTAAATGATTGTGTGGATTGTGTGAATTATGGCTTGCTTTCTGATTACTTTGGCTGGCTCCCCCCTCCCTGGTAAATTTGGATGCAGGAGGATCAGTTTTATTCTGGGAAGATGCTTCATTATCAGCTTTGCTTACAGAGCAAAATCTACCGATTCCTCCTTCGCTATTGCACCATTTCCTTGGTGCATGAGGAGTGGTGCAATGACGAAGGAGGAATCGGTAGATTTCGCTCTGTAAGGTTTCTCCTAACACTTTGCAGTCAGGCCTTCAATTTTCACAATTGGATATTTACGCAGCTTAGTGACCCAATTAACTGTTAGTTTATTATTACCACAAATGTGAATGGTCTTGTCCAATTTAAATGTGGGGGCTATTGGTGCTGCCCTTTCTGAAAACTGAACTGATTGGATAATACCTCATCCGTCCAACCTATTTCACTCATTATCCACTTTCTTTCATAAGAAATATGGAACTGGTCTTCTCCTAAAGAATCAGGGAATTACTTCTGGATCCAAATATGTCTTGGTTTGTAGCTCTTTGATTTTTTTCTGATTCATCATGGATGACGCTCTTGTATTTTCTTATCAGTTCAGGCAGTCCCCCTTCCTGTATCAATTCAACTTGACTTCTTTAACCCATTCACGTTCAAGAGGGTTTGGTTCTCCCCCCCTCAGTAATAGCACTGGGAGTTGGGTAGATTACACGTCCCATTGTGCTACCTTTAATCGCTTATGCTTCTCCCTGTAAGTCTCCAACTCAGCAGGAATGTTCCTTAAATTCAATGGTTGGATTCCCTCTCTTTAGGTATTGAAATGTACGTTCATCCATCACAGCGACAGATCCCTGTTTCCATTTCCATATTAAGCAGTTTGCCATTTACCTGGAGTGTTACAGTAATAGGGTCTCTCTTGCTCGTTTTTAGATTAAACAGGGAGTGAATACCACATTCCATACTTATAACATCATGCTTGATTGATTACTCTGTGATCTTGGCTTTGCTCTGCGCTGCTTCATCAAATATCCTCTTTAGTGACAATAAAAACGCTTATCCAACATGATTCAGGAGTGTGGCAACTCCACACCAGTAACATTTCTCTTTAAGAGGGGGGGAATTTGATAAAATTCCAACTGGACAAGACAGGGTAGGTGCAGAGAGGACATTCCTGATTGTAAGGGAATCCAGGACCAGACGTCACAGTCTGAGAATACTGGGTAGATCATTTAGGACAGAAATGAGGAGACATTTCTTCACCCAGAGAGTAGTAAGCCTGTGGAATTCATTCCCACAGGAAGTAATTGATGCCAAAACATTGAATGTATTCAAAAGGCAGCTGGATATAACATTTAGGATGAAGGAATCAAATGTTATGGGGAGAAAGCAGGATGAGGCTTTTGAGTTGGATGATCAGCCATGCTCATAATGAATGGTGGAGCAGGCTCAAAGGGCCAAGTGGACTCCTGCTCCTATCTTCTATGTTTCTATGTTTAAGCATTACTGTCTGACTGCTTATTCTATGGCTTTGTTGTGTTGGTGCCTGAAATGGTTTCCTGCTTCATGGCTGCTTTAGCAGTTTTGGTATCATGGCTGATTACAGGTTTTTGTCCTAATTGATGAATGGCACCATTTTGTGCACACTTTTCAGCACTTTTTACGTCCAGCACCATCTCCATTGCTCTTTTAAAGTTCATGTCAACCTTTGCAATCTGTGTTGAATAACATTGTTGTTCACAACACAAATTAATCTATCCTGTAACATATCTTTTGGGGTGGATCCAAAATCACAATTCTCTAATCATGATCAATCTACCAGGGACTCTCAGTTTTGAATAAAATTTGAATATTTAGAGAGACTGAGTGATAGTTGAAGTTACAATTGAGCCTTCGCTAAATCCAAATGACTTAGAGATTGGTCTGGTTAGGGTTGTAAGACTGTAGATAAGGTTAGAGGTCGGAGTTCTACAAACACTTTGGAGAATTGCTTTGCATTTTGCCTCTTACTCTATTTTATCTATTTGGTCCTCCATAAAAAATCAAATGGGTTCATTCACCCAAAGAGAGGCATCCTGGTAAGAATTTGTTTTCCTCTGATTTGGATGAAAATAGGATACTCGCTGGTGTTAGGCCAAAAGCAGTGACAAGATAAGTTGTCCTCATTTTTTACCTCCAGGTATAAAGATTTACTTTCACAGACTTCATTATGAACAGGAAACATATTTATTGATAATAATTATCCATCAGCTGTATATTTGTAACTAATTCCCAAAATGTTTCTGCCTAGGAACGTCTCACCATGGGTGAGTCCACACTCTGAGTCCTGATTGGTCATCCAGACCATTTGGCCTTTACTCTGCTACGTTGCCCTTAAAGGGACAATCACCGCATGCTCTTTATCTCACTGAACATCTTTCGGAACATTGCACCTGGGGCTAAGGATTGATTCATTTTGAGCCTCTGGTTTTGTCAGGAACAATTGAGTCTATTTAGGAGTGAAATATGGGGGGAAAGGAATCAGTTTAGCAACAGAACCACATACGATGCAAAGGTATATGACTTGGCTTTCAATAATGAATTTAGCAAACTGAATCAACTTCTGATAATTCAGTCATTGTTGGCAACGAAGAAATATCACCAAATCAGAGATTCCATTATTAATCCAATGATGTCAGCACTGGCTCAGTCACACTCATTGGCTGGATAATGACCATGTTGGCAAAGATATTGGACGGAATTCAAGTCCTGAGGTGGTCCTGGTGTAATTAATTTTGCAGCCAGGGATTTTATGCTATCTTCCTTGGTGGGGCAGGCTTGGTGGCACGTGTTCCCCCATCATATCTGGGCATCATTGTTAAAAGGCACCAGGAATGGCATAGATCAAATAGATAGTCAATATCTTTTCCCAAAGATAAGGGAGTCTAAAACTAGAAGCAACAGATTTAAGGTGAGAGGAGAGATACAAAATCCTTGATAAGTATGTCCCTGTCAGGCAAGGAGGAAATGATCGAGTAAGGGAGCCATGGTGTACTAAAAAAGTTAATTTGCCAGTTAAAAGGGAAAAGGAGGCTTATGTCAGGATGAGACTTGAAGGCTCAGTTAGTGCACTGGATAGCTATAGATTAGCCAGGAGGGAGCTAAAGAGTGAGTTGAGGAGAACTAAAAGGGGACACGAGAAGACTTTGGCTGATAGGATCAAGGAGAATCCTAAAGCTTTCTTTAGATATGTTGAGAATAGAAGATTGGTTAAGGCAAGATTAGGGCCAGTCAGAGACAGCAACGGGAAGTTGTGCGTGGAGCCTGAAGAGATTGGAGAGGCACTGAACAAATATTTCTCTTCGGTATTCACGCAGGGAGATGTAAATGTAGTTTTGGAGAACACTGGGATACAGGGTTGCAAACTGGAAAGTATTGAAGTAGATAAGGAGGATGTGCTAGATATTCTTGAGGGTCTGAAGTTAGATAAGTCCCCTGGGCCGGACGGGATTTACCCTAGGATTCTCTGGGAGGCGAGAGAGGCGATTGCAGAGCCTCTGGCTCTGATCTTCAGGTCGTCGTTGGTTACAGGTATAGTGCCGGAAGACTGGAGGATAGTGAATGCGGTCCCATTGTTCAAGAAGAGGAATAGAGACTTTCCTGGGAATTATAGACCGGTGAGTCTAACTTCTGTTGTGGGCAAAGTATTGGAAAGAATTATTAGGGATAGGATTTATAGTTATTTAGAGAGAAATGAATTGATTGGGGATAGTCAGCATGGTTTTGTGAAGGGTAGGTCGTGCCTTACTAACCTTATCGAGTTTTTTGAAAAAGTAACCAAAGAGGTGGATGGGGGTAAGGCAGTTGATGTGGTATATATGGACTTTAGTAAGGCGTTCGATAAGGTGGCCCATGGAAGGCTTCTGCAGGAAATGCAGATGTATGGGATAGAGGGTGATTTAGCTAATTGGATTAGGAATTGGCTAGCAGATAGAAGACAGAGGGTGGTGGTTGATGGGAGATATTCATCGTGGAGTTCGGTGACAAGTGGTGTGCCTCAGGGGTCTGTTTTGGGGCCCCTGCTGTTTGTAATTTTTTATAAATGATCTGGATGAGGGTATTGAAGGATGGATTAGTAAATTTGCGGATGACACCAAAGTCGGTGGAGTGGTAGATAGTGAAGAGAGGTGTTATAGTTTGCAGAGAGACTTGGACAAGCTGCAGAGCTGGGCCGAGAGGTGGCAAATGGAGTTTAATGTGGAAAAGTGTGAGGTAATTCACTTTGGCAGGAATAACAAATGTGTAGAGTATAGGGCTAATGGTAGAAATCTTAATAGTGTTGATGAACAGAGGGATCTTGGTGTATATGTGCATAGATCCCTGAAAGTTGGCAATCAAGTTGATAAGATTGTTAAGAAGGCATACGGAGTCTTAGCTTTTATTGGTAGGGGGATTGAATTTCGGAGCCGCAACGTCATGTTGCACCTGTACAAAACTCTAGTGCGACCGCACTTGGAGTATTGTGTACAGTTCTGGTCCCTGCATTATAAGAAAGATGTGGAGGCATTGGAGAGGATACAGAGGAGGTTTACCAGGATGTTGCCTGGTATGGAGAGCAGGTCTTATGAGGAGAGGCTGAGGGATTTGAGGTTGTTTTTGTAAGAAAGAAGGCGGCTAAGAGGAGACCTTATTGAAACATATAAGATGATTAGAGGTTTAGATAGGGTGGACAGTGATAGCCTTTTTCCTCGGATGGAGAAAGCTAGCACGAGGGAACATAGCTTTAAATTAAGGGGTGGTAGTTATAGGACGGATATCAGAGGTAGGTTCTTTACCCAGAGGGTGGGAAGGGTATGGAATGCCCTGCCTGCTGCAGTTGTAGATGCGCCAAGTTTGGTGGCGTTTAAGAGGTTAGTAGATAAGTTTATGAATGAAAAGGGAATGGTTTAGGTTAGAGGGTCATTGCTTTTTCTTAATTGGTCGGTGCAACATCGAAGGCCGAAGGGCCTGTTCTGCGCTCTAATGTTCTATGTTCTAAAAGTGTCCAGAGGGGCAATTTTTTTCACACGGAGTGTGGTGAATGTTTAGAACTAGAGGCAGCTTCAATTTTGTCTTTTAAAAAACACTTAGACAGTTAAGATGGGTTTAGAGGAATATGGGCCAAATTCTGGCAATTGGGATTAGCTTCGGCATTTTACAAACAAAGGGTGCATGGACAAGTTGCATCGAGGAGCCTGTTTCCATGCTGTAAACCTTTAATCAGTGAGCCACCATTGAAGGGAGATGCTGGAACTCCTGGAAAATAAGATGGATCTCCAGGAACACTCTTGAGATTGGAAGATGGACATTCTCCATGACATTAAATCTGAGCGATACACCTGATAAATGTTCCCTCCACACATAGTTATAGGGCTCTTGGCACAGGCTTCTGATAACCTCCAATTGAACTCTGGATGTAGCTATTTGACCTTCTTCAGGTAAATCCTGACTCCCACATGCCGTAGTTGTCTGGACATATTCTCCTGTTGATGCCGCAGGGGATAAGACCAAGGAGGGAGATTCCAGTCAGGCCTTAACCTGCATCCCATTAGCAGGATTCCTGATCCATCATAAAGGCAGCATGAAAGACGCCATTGTCACTGTGGTGAAAGAGTCCTATAAACTTCTCCCCAGGCCACTCGCTATTGATCCCATTAGAAGGGCATGGAAGAATTTGCACTTTGTCATTGGGACTGGTGCTGAAACAGAGTCAGATTTATATTAAATTTGTAATGTAAATATGCCAAAGAGCATATTTGGAGCAATATGGATTGGCCATGGGAAATTGCCCCTTAGTGTCCCAAGATGTGTCGGTTAGGAGGATGTATCATGGTAAATGCATGAGCTTACAGGGGAAAGACTGGGGAGAAGATCTGGGTCAGATACGTTATCAGTAAATATGTGCAGACTCAATGGGCTGAATGGCCTTTTCTGAACTGTACAGATTCTACTAAATAAGATGGTCAATTGAGAATAACAAAGTGTTAGAATAGTATAAAAAGAAACATTCTGAATTTGAAAGTATTTCATCTCACTTGAACTCTACTGGATTTGAAAGTTCTTGATACTGACCATTTATGAATCTTTGCACGATCCAGGGCAAAGAAGATACAGGACAAAAAGATATCTTTCACACAGCAGGAGTAACTGAGCCTTACATTCCAATCTAAATAACCATTGTCTAGCAGTGATGCTCAATCACCAATTTACTGTGAAAGGTGACCTTTCACAAGGTCCAACAATGTAAAAGTTTCAGTTGTTTATAACAATATAAATTGATCTTACAGTAAATGTCAGATCAAGATCCCCAGAAGTGTGTATTCCCCTGAGGCTGATTAAACGTGTAATAGGTTGACTGCAGAGTAACTCTACACTCTTCAGCATTCAGAATAATCTTTGAAAAATTCATTTAATATTTTTACGTAAGGAAGATCTGATAAATTCTAGCCACTGCATTGAAGTATAATTAAATGTCATGAATTTCACGGTATTTTCAAATAAATACATTAACCACGATAAAACTCCATTTATTTTCTCTCTGCTGAGGCAGAAATTTTTTGTCTTTCTCAGTCTAGAGGCTGACAGGCACGGCTAACAATTTACACTTGGACCTACGCTGTAGCTCAGGGTGGCATTTCAATGAATCTGTGTGGAGATGAACTCAGCTCCAAACACGTCTCTGCAATCCAGAATCATGCCTCAACACATTTATTCATTGCACCCCAATGAAACAGCTGAATTTGCTAAAAGAAAATTACCAGAATTTTAGCATTAATGCTGCAGTTATGAAGTCCAAGTGATTAATTCTTCCTAAGGAAAGGTTAGAGATCGTACTTCCTGTTAACTGCCTTAAAAAATCACTACTTATTTTATAGCTGTTGAAATTGTGTAACATCAAGGCTATCACAAAGTTTCAGGAAAATACAAATAGTTTTAAGGGATTTATATTTGTATTGGTAAATATTAGAAATAGTTTTAGTAGTTTTAAGTGGGTTGAATTTAGTGTTACTATGTAAGGAAGGACATAGTTAATCTACAGTTAGTCTCATGCAGGACAAATCTGTTTGTATGTGTGAAGGTTTACAACCCAGTCTGTGCTTCTGTTGTGTTTAGAGAGGGTTATATCATGAAATAAAGTTATGGAGAAGTAAAAGTCATTGCTGAGCAATAGAGGCACCATTAAGATTGGAAGGCTTTTGAATTTAGTTAAAGGCAAAACATTGCGAATGTTGAATCTGAAACAAAATCAGAAAATGCTGGAAAATCTCAGCGGGTCTGACAACATTTGTTTGAAGCTGTAACAGTGACACTTCTTCATTGCCAACAATGCTAGGTTGGCACTGCCCAGGGCAACCCCCCTGAGCCCTGAACTCTCAGAGGGGTCTCAATGGCCTTTGTTCCTTCCAGTGGGATCAGACTGCCTGTTTGCCATTAGTGTAGAGCTGGAGTAAACTCCGCTCTGGTGGGGAGGTGGGTGGAGGAGAGGGGGTGCGGTGCAGCGGGGGTTGGTGGTTGGTGCAGGGGACATGCTACCGGCCTGGAGACTTCAATCCTGAGCCCAAAAATGAAATGGAAATCACAATTTCCATTCTGTAATCAGTTCCTAATTTCTGGTGCCGAGCTGATTACACTGGAAATCTTAGTCTGGCAGACTCAGAGGTCATCATGTCCAGTGGGAAACTTGGAAAAAAGCCTCCACTGTTCGGGCAGCACAGTAGGCTGGGAGAATCATACCCCCCAACGTTTTTATAAATATTTATTTTTGTTGTGATAACTAATCAAATTGGAGTTGAACGCATGTCTTCACATTTTCTAAAAAAAAAAGGTAAAAATGTTACAATCTTTTGCACCAATGTTTCATTCTGGGATCTTCCTGTCCAGTTAAAACATCAACTGGGTTTGGAATAAAAGTTTAGGGAGATTTACTTGAACAGAAATACAAAAAAAATTTGACAAGCTACTCAGTTTAGAGAAAGATTGCCTGTTTGAATTGAGATTGAAGTTGGCAAGACAGAATGGAACCGGTTATGTACTAATCAACAGTGTATGAACTTGATTAATAATCTACTCAACATGTTATTGAAGAGAATACTGCATTTTGTTGTCTTGCTTGATATTTTCCACTAAGGGTTGGATTTTCTTGTTATGCTCAGAAAATATGAGTAAAACCAGTCCCTGACTTTACCCACATTGATATTTAAAAGCTATACCTCTCATGATTAACAGGAATCGACACTGATGGCTTAATTAAAAAAAAACTCCCTTCAAGTAGTCATTCATTGTAATTTAAGGAAAACACCTACACACTGACCATAACAATATAACTAATCTTAAAATAATTTCTTACAACTGTCAAACTGTGAACGCACCCCTCCTGCCAAGATCATGGTTCGTGAGATTTTGAAATTCAGCCAAATATTCACAATGACTGTAGCTATCAGAATTATCCTTCAGAAATGCAAACTATTTAAATGGCAAAAATATATGGCCCAATGGGAAAAGTATCATATTGCATCGTAACACTTATACAGTGCACATCAAGGTAATAATCAAATTATCTTTGCAGGATAGGATTGTCTAGGGAATGATCATGTTACTTCATTGCAGTGTTAATATAAGTCCACTTGTGACATTAATAAATAAATAAGTAAACTCAATAAAAATATTGTAGGAGAAACAAATTTCCCCTTGGATTGTTAATGTGACCCATATGTCAGCAAGTGTTTGCAATCTCAATTTAAGAACATATGAATGAAGAGCAGGAGGAGGGCATTGAGCCTCTTACACAAGCACCAGCAGTCATCAAATCATCAGATTTGATTCTCGAGTCAACTCCATTTCCCTCCTGCACCAATTCCTTTCCCTTGTCAATCAAGAATCTGTCTAACTCAGACTTAAAAATATTCAGTGAGCCAGTTACCACTGCTCTCTGGGGAAGAGAATTCCACAGACACATGATCCCCTGAGAGAAAAATGTCTCCTCATCTCCATCTAAATGCAAAACCCTTGTTTTTTAAATTCTGTCCCCTAGTTCCAGTCTCTCCCACAAGGGGAAACATCCTCTTGGCATCAATCCTGTGGAATCCTCTCAGGATCTTAAATGTTTCAATGAGATTTTTCTGAATTTCGATGAATGTAGGCCTATCCTGAATGATCTGGCCTGACTGAATAATCCACTCATTCCAGGAATCAGTTGAACGAGCCTTTCTGAACTGCACCTGATGCAATTATCCCCTTTCTCAAAAAAGGAGCTCAAAATTATGCATAGTACTTTGGATGGTTTAAAGAATAAAGAAAATTACAGCACAAACATGATTTTGTGAAGGGGAGGTTGTGTCTCATGAACTTGATTAAGTTTTTCGAGGAAGTAATGAAAATGATTAGTGAAGGTAGGGCAGGAGATGTTGTCTACGTGGACTTCAGTGAGGTTTTCGACAAGGTCCCTCATGGCAGACTGGTGCAGAAGGTGAATTCACATGGGGTCAGAGGTGGGCTGGCAAGCTGGACCCAGAACCAGCTTGGTCATAGAAAGAAGTCTCACAACACCAGGTTAAAGTTCAACAGGTTTATTTGGTAGCACGATCCACGAGCTTTGGGAGAACTGCCCCTTCATCAGGTCAGTGGGAGATGTGTTCACAAACAGGATCTGTATAGACATAGACTGAATTTACAAGATAATGATTGGAATGCGAGTCTTTACAGGTAATCAACAATTAAAGGTACAGACAATGTGAGTGGAGAAAGGGTTAAGCACATGTTAAAAAAGTGTGTATTGGCTCTGCGCCAGGACAGTTAGTGAGGTTTTGCAAGCCCAGGCAAGTTGTGGGGGTTACAGGTAATGTGACATTAAACCAAGATCCCAATGGAGACTGTCCTCATATGTACAGAAGTTGGCGATCAGTCTCTGCTCAGCAAATCTGCATTGTCATAGAATCCTCTCCAATAATTTCCCTACCACTGATGTAAAGCTCACTGCCCTGTAATTACCTAGATTATTCTTGGTCATACAAGACTGAGGATAGCAGTAGAAGGATGCGTTTCTGAATGGAGGACTGTGACAAGTGCTATTCCTCAGGGATCAATGTTGGGATCTTTCCTGTTTGTAATATAACCAGTTACACTGTCCTGCAGCTCAGAAGTTGAACATTGGTCTCCGTAGCTAAGAGGCAGCAGTGCTAACCACTGTGCCTATGACACATTTCTGTAAAGATGAAGGATTAATATACAAGTTTTGGAAACTTGGATAATGAGAGAGATTGTGAGCTTAGTCAAAGAGAAAAAGGAAACATTTGTGAAAGCTAGGAAGCTGGGAACACATGAAGCAAGTGTGGAATACAAGTAGAAAGAAACTTAAGCAAGGAGTAAGGAGGGCTAAAAAGGGTCACGGAAAGTCCATTGGCAAGCAGGATTGAGGAAAATCCCAAGGCTTTTTATACATATAAAAAGAGCAAGAGGGTAGCCAGGGAGAGGGTTTGCCGACTCAAGGCCAGAGGCAGGAAGCTATGCGTGGAGCCAGAGGAAATGGGCGAGGTATTAAATTAATATTTTGCGTCAGCATTCACCAAAGAGAAGGACTTGGTGGATGATGAGTCTGGGAAAATGTGTTAATAGTTTGAGTCATGTTGAGGTCAAAAAGGAAGAGGTGTTGAGAAATATTAAAGTAGACAAGCCCCCAAGGCCTGATCAAATATACCCCAGAATACTGAGAGAGGCAAGCGAGGAAATTGCTGGGGCTTTGAGAAAAATTTTTGTATCCTCACTGGCTACAGGGGAAATTGCAGAGAATTGGAGAATAGCCAACGTTGTTCCTTTGTTTAAGAAGGGTAGCAAGACTAATCCAGGTTATTACAAGCCAGCAGGCCTTGTCAATGGTAGAGCTTTACATCAGTGTAGGGAAATTGTTGGAGAGGATTCTTTGCAACTGGGAACATCCCAAAGATGCGCTCACGAAACCATCCCCTTATCCCTGCCTCTCCACCCCACTCCCATCCTGCCAATCCCTCCCCTCCACCTCCTCCTCCCCATTTGCTCCCCCTGACCAGACGCTCCCTGGGAAGGGTTTGTTTTGCAATTGCCTGCAAAGTGTAAACTTCTCCTGAGAAGTTGCCTTG
This sequence comes from Sphyrna mokarran, assembly GCA_024679065.1. NCBI lineage: Eukaryota > Metazoa > Chordata > Chondrichthyes > Carcharhiniformes > Carcharhinidae > Sphyrna > Sphyrna mokarran. Next base: position 51,812,138 of record JAGIQG010000019.1, read on the forward strand.
AACTAGGAACCATCCAAAATTGTGATTTAAATTATAAACTTTGGACGTTTATAATTCCAAAGTTATAAATGGAATTTATAACTTTCATTATAAATTTCATTATGATGTGTTACATCACTAGTTTGCCAGTAAAAAAAAGAAAGATAAAATAAACTCTCTCTAACTCCTGGGTATCCTTTGCAGTAGTTTGAGTAAATACACGTTTAATTTTTTTATTGGAAGGCAGCAAAATAACATGAAATCTGCAGCTGGGTAAAGCCCCTTCACCTCAAACCTGTGTAGGAAAAATCGTTCAGATCTCCTTGCTTTGCCTTCGGTACCATTATTTGTTGATCCCTTGCTCAATCGAGCATCACATTAACCATTTAACAGAACTGCATCCCTTCTTTCAACACCTATCAATCAAGGTATCAATTGACCCCCGAATTGATTATCTTCACCGGCTCTACATTCCACACATCCATAATCCTCCTTAAGCCTCCAAAGGGAATATCTAGTTCATGCATCCAACAGCAAAGAGCCCTGAAATGAGAAGAATATAAGTCTGCAATGGCCTATCGAACCGCACTTTCTTTTCTTATTCACGCATGGAATGAGGGCATTGCCGACAAGGTCACCATTTGTTGCCCATCCTTCAGTGCCTTTGACCTGAGAAGATAACTGGGCCATTTCAGAGGAATCAATCACATTGCTGTGGATTAGAATCCATAGCAATGCCAGACTGGCTAGCGGTCAGGTTTCAGACTGGACCGGATGGGTTTTTAACAACAATTGATGATAACTGTCATGGTCACCGTCACCGAGACTAACTTTACATTCCAGATTTATTCATTAATGTAACCACTCCAACTGCCATGGGATTTGATCCCAAGCCCCAGGGCATTGGCCTCAGCCTCTGGATTACTGGGCTTTTACGCAATGCTACCATTTCCCCCAAATCTTGGCTTGAATGAACTCAGTTTGTTGCTCACTCAATATCAAAAAATCCATTGTTGCTCAGGGTAAGGGTGCAGCATGGCTGGCAGGAATGTCAGTAACCAGCTCCTACAGTTGAGCCACCAAAAGCTTTAACATTTCAACCACCGGGTTCATGATCAGAGCCAATAAAACGTTTGGTCTGTACACAGTGAAAATAATGAAAAGGTCAGTGGGTGGGAGTGGGGAGCAGGGGAAGAGTGGATAGGGGGGAGATTTAACAGTGGAAGGCTTCTGCTGAAGATCCATGTTAACATAATGTATAATCTTAATTGGAGTGAAAGCATGCGTATTCTTTGGGAAATTCTTTGAAAACATGACATGTACAGTGAACAATGGGGAACCTGTGGATGTGGTGTATCTGGATTTCCAGAAGGCATTTGACAAGATGCCGCACCAAAGACTGCTACATAAGATAAAGGCGTTACGGGTAATACATTAGCATGGGTAGAGGATTGATTAACTAACAGAAAGCAAAGAGTGGGGGAAAATGGGTGTTTTTCTGGTTGGTGATCAGTCCCTAGTGGTGTGCCTTAGAGATCAGTGACGGGATTGCAATTGTTTACTATTTCTATAGATGAATGGGAGTTGGGGGCCAAGCATAGTGTTTCAAAATTCACAGATATCACTAAGATGTGTGGCAAAGCAAAGTATGCAGAGGACGCTTTGAATACTTTGCTTTCTGTTAGCTAACCAATCCTCTATCCATGCTAATACATTACCCATAACACTATGCACCTTTATCTTATGTAGCAGTCTTTGACGGGAGTAACTATGACTCTTGGCTTTGCGGTGTTCTCTCACCAGAGAGTAATCCGGCATAGTTACCGCTTGTGATCGGATTTGCGTGCTTTGACGATCATAGACATTTGTTCTGCCTCCCCGGGGCCCCGCTGGTAACCTTGATCGATTTCAATCGAGGGCTAAATGTCCAATTCCAAAAACCACGCAATGGGTGATCCGGCTGTCTCAGCAGCTGGATCAGCGAAAAAAAAGTGAATGTCTGTCTGGAAGGCAGGAGACCGGCTGGGTTACAAACCGGACAAACAACAACCTCGCAGACGAGTCAGTAACCGTTCTCTGTGAAAAGTTACAAAGGCCAGGTTACACAGTAACTAACTCAAAAGAGTTAGTGACAAGATCAGTCTCGACCCAAACGGAAGAGCTGATCTTGAGACCGAGTCAAATTGCTGGGCACTATTGGATGGTAGACTTGCGTCCCAGGCCTGAGGAATCTATTACTCCAATATGTGAAGACAAAAAGCCTGTTGTAGAAGAGTCGGTCTGGACGGCCCATCCAGCCGAGGAACTGGAGATAACCACCTGCATCTTCTATAACAAGGGATATCAAGCCCTGAATAAGGTACAGGAGCTAAAGCAAACATCGCAACTACCACAAGCGATGGGGGTGCCCAGGACGAAGGCACCTTCATTGAGACTGTTATAATCAAACCTACAGAAGACCGTTCAGGGGTTAAGGAGGTGGTGATCCATTATCCCACTGATGCGTTGTATTGCAAGCCCTGCAATTCCATACTCCCCACGGTTGGAGCTTTTAGAGACCATTTCAAGACAGTGCACAAGACCAAGAACATTGTGACCGAATGTTCTCAATGCGGTAAGTCCGGGGAGTTCCACTCTATTGCCAGCCACTACCCGAAATGTCAGGGCGAGAAGCCCCTGGCAGTTGGGCAGAATAAGTGCAGCGCCTGTGAGTTGGCCTTTACCACAGAGAGTGGACTCAGCCAGCATGAGCGACACCGTCATCCAGTTCTTCGCAGTGAAAAACGTGCTGAGAAGGCACTGCCCAAACATTCAGCCAAACGGGGAAGGAGTAAGAGCGTATGGTCTGAGGAGGAGGAATCACTCCTCGAAGAGCTTGAAAAGAGATTTGCTGGAACGCGATTTATCAACAAAGAGATTGGGAGTATTCTAACATCCAAAACGGCCAAATCTCTGACAAGCGCAGGCTACTTGCGCAAAGCAGCAAACAATGCACTCCCAGTTGTTTCTGAAAACCCAGGCTCCGAGCGAGATCAGGAGCTGGAGGAGGCAGATGTCGGAGAGCCAGTCCTGCAGGTAAGTACCATCAGTCAGCCCCCGGCTCAAGTCCCTAAGTACAGGGATATGGACGAACACCTCATCCAGGCCGAGAGGCTCCTAACTGCGAGGAGCGACCCCGATAAACGAGCCCTGGCAGTGGGGATAATCTTCTGATGGGTGGTGCGACTAACGGGCAAGGAAAGGATGGTCCGAAGGAGAAGGCACGAGAGAAGGATAACCGAAGGCCCAGGCACAAGGTTAACAGCAGAGCAAAGAAACGATGGGCAAAATAGAAATCCGTTTTTAGAGCAACACAACTGCTCTATAAGAACAATAGGTGCCAACTTGCCCGGCAGATCATGGGCGCGCCTTCACAGATGAAATGTCCACTTTCCGTAGAGGAACTGGAGGCAAGCTTTCGAGAGAAACTCTCCAGTCAAAACAATAAAGCAAACATCAACAAGTTCCAATCATACAGCGGGAAAACCGATAATGGCGATTTGATGAAGCCGATCACCGAGGAAGAGGTTACCCAGGCTATCAAGGGCATGAAGGAGGACAGCGCGCCCGGACCGGATGGTCAGAAATTGGAGGACATCCAGGATATTCACGAGGCTTACGAGACCCACATACCTCGCCTCTTCACCTTGTGGTTGGCTTCAAAGACGATCCTGAACTGTATGAAGCAGAGTCGAACAGTCCTGATCCCAAAGTGTGAGGATAGGGAACGCCTTAAAAACATAGACAACTGGCGACAATTAAGATCGGTCCAATGCTGCTGCGCCTGTTCACCAAAATCATGGCGAAGAGACTGAGTGAAACAGTCGAGATAAACCCAAGACAGAATGGGTTTTTGGCAGCTACTCCCGATGCAACCGAAACATCGCAGTGTGGCAGAACATCATGAAGGGAGCTAAGAAGAACCACAAGGACCTCACAGTTGTGTTTGTTGATTTGACGAAAGCGTTCAACTCTGTCGGCCATAAACTATTCACTAATTACTGCAGAGAGTCAACCTCCCAAAAGCCTTTGTGGAGCTCATCCAGGGCCTCTACACTGGCAACACAACGGTGGTGGAAGGCAAGAAGTCCAAAACCACCCCAACGAAGATCGAGAGGGGTATCAAACAAGGAGACCCACTCTCACCAATATTATTCAATATTGTTTTGGATCCGCTGCTATGTAGTCTTGAAGTGGCGAAATCTGGTGCCAGCATGACGCTAGACGGAGCAAGAATCAACTGCTCGGCCCTTACATTCACAGATGACATCGCCCTGCTCAGTGACCTGCACGCCGGGATGGCACGAAACCTGAAGATTCTCCAGTCTTTTTGCGAAATGACTGGTCTTGCTGTCAACACCAGCAAGACCAAAGGATTCCACTTTACTTACAAGAGGAAGATCTTCATATACAACCAATGCAAAAACTGGCAGATTCAGAAGGAAGACATCGCGTACATCCCCCCAGGAGAGACTGAGAAATACCTGGGAGCCCTGATAGACCCGAGGGCTGGTGTGGAAGAAGGAGCATGGGAAGAGAGGCTGAAGATCTGAATCTCCAGCCTACAGGCAGCAGCTCTTCGCCCAAGACAACGCGTTGAGTTGCTTACGATCCATGTCATCCTGAGACTATATTATCAGCTGATCCTGTCAGAAGCATCTCAAAATACGCTAACTAAACTGGACCAAATCATTCGCAACGCTGTCAAGCAATTCCTGCACCTCCCACCTCATACAACAGATGGCATCCTCTATTCATGGACTCGGAATGGAGATCTGGGAATTCCCAAGCTCGAGATCCAGATTCCATCTGCAGTGATCCGAAAATGGGAATCACTGTTTGCTTCTAATTCATTCGCGCCTCTTTCCAGTTCTGCGAGCAGAACGTTGGCCAAAATATCGAAGAACTGAAATCTCTCAAGGCATTGAGAGATATTGAAGACTTCATGCCAACAACCGAAGACGGCAGCAATGATGAGACAGGGTCATTGGCGATGATCAGAGCCGCGTTACCAATGCTGGCTGCGGAAGAGACAGGCCCCAGAAAGCCACTGAACAGATATGCAGGGTGGAGGGAATGGGAATTCCACAAATGGAGACAGCTAACATCTCAAGGAGTGGGAGTCCATTACTAACACAATGATAAAATATCCAACAGTTGGATGAAGGCTGTATATCAGCTGAAATCCCATCGCTTCACAAACAATATGCTGCTTAAATGCAATTTATATCCGACGAGGGTGACCCTGTCAAGAGGAAATCCCTCTGCCACAAAAACCTGCCAAAAATGTGAGGCAGGTTGGGAAACACTTGGACACATGGGCTTTTGCCCATTCGTTAAGAACTGTCGAATCAAGCGCCACAATAAGGTCTTGGAACAACTGCACAATTACATTGGAAAATACAGCTGGACATCCTACCTGGAACCGAGGCTCATCGCCAAAGACGGCACCCTCTGGAAACTGGACATCATCTTCAAGAGGGAGAAAGATCAGCAGGTTGCAGTGGTGGATGTAACAGTCCATTTCGAAGACAATTGTGACAGTTTGGAGAAGGCGTGGCAGGAGAAGTGCCTGAACCAGCCACTCTTTACCCAAAGGGTGGTTCGGGAGTGGAATGCCCTGCCTGCAGCAGTTGTAGATGTGCCAAGTTTCGTGGCGTTTAAGAGGTTAGTTGATAAGTACATGGAAGAGAAGGGAATGGTTTAGTTTGGAGGGGCATTGCTTTTTATATTAGTCGGCGCAACATCGAAGGCTGAAGGGCCTGTTCTGTGCCGTAATGTTCTATGTTCTATGAAGTACCAACGCCACGGACCAGAGATTGGAAAACTGACTGGATGCCCGAATCCCCAATACTTTGGATTTGTTGTTGGTTCCAGGGGCAAGTGGCTGGAAAAGAATAACAGCCTCATGGCTTTCCTGGGCATAAAGAGATTCCGCTCATTCGCCCAATAAATCTCAAGGCTCACCCTATCTCTTACGTTGGAGCTACTGGGGATCTACAGGTGAGAGATAAATCGAATACTGCAAGACAAGCTGGTCACTTTTCAGACATCAGGGCTCATAACCCACAAGGAGACCATATGGATGCATATGGTGGACTCACTGGTGTTTGTTGTACTGTTTGTATGTGTTGTTTCATGTGTTTCATGTGTAAATGTAACTAATGACACCTATTCCATCCACAGGTGCCACAGTCCACCTTGTCAGTGACAAGGGGAAAGCACTTGGTGGGTTGTGCTTGGATGGTTCTTGGGTATCGATCTGAGAGTTGTCCAGTACTTCACTGCCGGCAGTGCGTGCTAACCATGGACTGGTGTACGGGCAGCACGTCAGGCCAGTGAGTAGCACTGTTGGCTCTGCAGCTACAGAGACCCAGGGCAATACTCCCAGCCTTGGTCAATGTCTGTGGGAGTTTGCACATTCTCCCCGTGCTTGCATGGGTTTTCTCCGCGCACTCCGGTTTCCTCCCACATCCCCAAAAACGTGCTTACTAGGCTGATTGGCAATGACGAAAGTGTCATTTAATTGGATTCCCTTTTATTCGGCCTAATTGTTACCCAAATTTCCAGCCTCCCGCTGGAGTAACTCATGCACTCGGTACCAACAAATAGCTCACCAATAGGCCTATTAACATCAGGGATGACAGTAAATAACCTGGCTATAACACCTAATCTCAACTCATGTTCCCTAGCTAAAGCACCTTTGCTTTAACCCCAATGTACATACCTCAATCAAGATCAAGTTGCCCCTTGACTGGGTTTCCACTAGAGGTAGAAAAAAAACTGTCGACGAGCGATGTAAAGACTCGAACAGGGCACTCACTCAAGTGTATTAAAAAGTCTGAAAAGGGGATATAGATAATTTAAATGAGTGGGCAAGGGTCTGGCAGATGGAGTACAATGTTACTAAACATGAGATCATCAATTTTGGTAGGAATAGCAGCAAAATGGATTATTATTTAAATTGTAAAAAATTGCAGCGTGCTGCTGTGCAGAGAGACCTGGATATCCTTGTACAGGAATCACAAGGAGTTGGTTTGCAGATGCAGTAGGTAATTAAGAAAGCAATTGGAATTTTGTCCTTCATTGCTAGAGGGATGGAATTTAACATAGGGAGGTTATGTTGCAGCTGTATAAGGTGCTGATGAGGCCACAGCTGGAGTTACTGTGTACAGTTTTGGTCTCCTTATTTGAGAAAGGATATACTGGCACTGGAGGGGGTGCAGAGGAAATTCACCAGGTTAACTCCAGAACTGAGAGAGTTGACTTATGAGGAGAGACTGAGTAGATTTGGTCAATACTCATTGGAATGCATTGAAGAATGAGAAGAGATCTTATAGAGACATGTAAGGTTACGGAGGGAATAGATAACATCGGAGCGGGGAAACTGTTTCCAATGGTGGATGAAACAAGAACTAGCCGGCACGGCCTCAAAATAAGGGGAATCAGGTTTAGGACTGAGTTGATGAGGAACTTCTTCACACAAAGAGTTGTGAATCTGTGGAATTTCCTGCCCAGTGAAGCAGTTAAGGCTACCTCATTGAATGTTTTTTAAGGCAAGGATAAATTTTTGAACAATATAGAAATTAAGGGTTATGGTGAACAGGCTGGTAAGTGGAGCTGAGTCCACAAAAAGATCAGCCATGATCTTATTGAACCAGGTCAGAATTATTCAATTAATGCTAGGGCACTGGGAAAAGTTACAGAACAAAGTGATTTAGGGGTACATGTTAATAACTGCTTGAAAGTGGAGTCACAGATGGACAGAGTGGTGAAGAAGTCATTCAGCATGCTTGGTTTCATCCATCAGAATGTCGATTACAGGAGCTGGAATGTCTTGTTGAAGTTGTGCAAGACATTGGTAAGGACTTGGAACTTGGACTTGGAATAGTGTGTGCAATTCTGGTCACCCTATTATAGAAAGGATATTATTAAACTAGAAAGAGTGCAAAAAAGATTTACTAGGATGCTACCGGGACTTGATGGATTGAATTATTAGGAGAGGCTGAATAGACTGGGACTTTTTCCTCGAGCGTATGATCACCCCTCAGCGTCCTATAGAGATCTATAAGACCTAGCTCCCTCAACCTAAGGCATGCCTCCCAATCCAGACAACATCCTTATATATCTCCTCCGTACCCTTTCAATAGCTTCCTCATCCTTCTTGTAGTGAGGTGACCAGAATTGCGCACAGTACTCCAAGTGGGGTCTGACAAGGGTCTTATAAAGTTGCAGCATATTCCTCAAGAACATAAACTGGCAAAGTATTGGAGAGAATAATTAGGGATCGGATTTATAGTTATTTAGAGAGAAATGAATTGATTGGGGATAGTCAGCATGGTTTTGTGAAGGGTAGGTCGTGCCGTACTAACCTCATTGAGTTTTTTGAAAAAGTGACTAAAGAGGTGGATGGGGGTAAGGCGGTTGATGTAGTATATATGGACTTTAGTAAAGCGTTTGATAAGGTGGCCCATGGAAGACTTCTGCAGAAAATGCAGATGTATGGGATAGAAGGTGATTTAGCTAATTGGGTTAGGAATTGGCTATCAGATAGAAGACAGAGGGTGGTGGTTGATGGGAGATATTCATCGTGGAGTTCGGTGACAAGTGGTGTACCTCAGGGATCTGTTTTGGGGCCCCTGCTGTTTGTAATTTTTATAAATATCTGGATGAGGGTATTGAAGGATGGATTAGTAAATTTGCGGATGACACCAAAGTCGGAGGAGTGGTAGATAGTGAAGAGGGGTGTTATAGTTTGCAGAGAGACTTGGACAAGTTGCAGAGCTGGGCCGAGAGGTGGCAAATGGGGTTTAATGTGGAAAAGTGTGAGGTAATGCACTTTGGCAGGAATAATAAATGTGTAGAGTATAGGGCTAATGGTAGGATTCTTAATAGTGTTGATGAACAGAGGGATTTTGGTGTATATGTGCATAGATCCCTGAAAGTAGGCAGTCAAGTTGATAAGGTTGTTAAGAAGGCATATGGAGTCTTAGCTTTTATTGGTAGGGGGATTGAATTTCGGAGCCACAACGTCATGTTGCCACTGTACAAAACTCTAGTGCGGCCGCACTTGGAGTATTGTGTGCAGTTCTGGTCCCCGCATTATAGGAAAGATGTGGAGGCATTGGAGAGGGTACAGAGGAGGTTTACCAGGATGTTGCCTGGTATGGAGGGCAGGTCTTGTGAAGAGAGGCTGAGGGATTTGAAGTTGTTTTCGTTAGAAAGGAGGCGGCTAAGAGGGGACCTAATCGAAACATATAAGATGATTAGAGGTTTAGATAGGGTGGACATTGATAGCCTTTTTCCTAGGATGGAGAAAGCTAGCACGAGGGGACACAACTTTAAATTAAGGGGTATGAGTTATAGGACGGATATCAGAGGTAGGTTCTTTACTCAAAGAGTGATTAGGGAGTGGAATGCCCTGCCTGCAGCTGTTGTAGATGCGCCCAGTTTGGTGGCGTTTAAGAGGTTAGTTGATAAGTATATGGAAGAGAAGGGAATGGTTTAGTTTGGAGGGGCATTGCTTTTTATATTGGTCGGCACAACATCGAAGGCCGAAAGGCCTGTTCTGTGCTGTAGTGTTCTATGTTCTATAAAATAATGAGGGGCATAGACAAGGTAGATAGTCAATATCTTTTCCAAAAGGTAGGTGAGTCTAAAGCTAGAAAGTACAGGTTTAAGCTAAGGTGGTCAGATACAAAAGATGTCTAGAGGGGCTATTATTTCACACACAGTGGTGGTGCATGTCTGGAACAAACTGCCAGAGGTAGTAGTAGAGGCGGGTACAATTTTGTCTTTTAAAAATCATTCAGATAGTTACATGGGTAAGCTGGGTATAGAGAGATATGGGCCAAATGCAGGTAATTGGGATTAGCTTAGGGGTTAAAAAAAAAAAAGGGTGGCATGGACAAATTGCTCGAAGAGCCTGTTTCTATGCTGTAAACCTCTATGACTCTATGATTCGAATGACTGAGTAGGGAGCTTTTATCCCAGGAAGTTTATTTTAGAATATAGTTCACATGTAAATAAGAAAATTAGCAAGAACTTTTATCAATTACAAAGAAACCAAACAACTACTGTAATATATAACTCTTAATGAATATCTCTACCGTGTTCCAATTAAAACCAAAACCCATAGACAACCAAAAACCCCTTTCACAGGTTTGACACAGAACTGATTAATGCACATTTGAAACTGGGATCGAGGCTGTTAGCTAAATTGTGCTGTCCAATGCTCTTGAGACTCAGAACAGTTTGAAGACAACATAGCTTTCCAAAGCATCGGACGGGTTCTTGGTCTAACAACAGAACCAGTTTTGCAGGGCAATATCAAGGACCATGTCTTTTGCATTTTAATATTTGATTTCGGTGCAACAGATGCAGGGCCACATAGAGCAAGCCCAGAGAGCCAGACCTCACCGAGGGAAGGAAAGGGTTAATACAGACAAGTAGAGGACTACTCTGCTGACAGATAATAATTAACACCACTATCAACTTCGAATGTGCAGGAAATCTTTCCAAGTTATCACAACAATGGGAGAACTTGCATTAAAATATCCAGGCTCCACACAGTCTAGTGAGGTCACAGTCTTCTATAAAACATGATCACCTAGCACGGGGTGGGGGGGAAAGCAATTAAGATATTGCTTGCTCAATTGATCTACAACACAGTGCTTTGACATTGTAATCAGATAAACTGAAATGCCCAAAGAAATGGCTGCACAGAGTCACTGGGCAGAAACTGATAGCCAAGTTCCATACACATGAGGACGGGCCTCAATCAGGATCTTGGGTTCATGTCACACTATCTGTAACTCCCATGACTTGTCTGGGCTTGCAACATCTCACTCATTGTCCTGTCTGGAGACAATACACATAGCATTAAGCACAGGTTAAAGAGATCTCCACTCACATTGTCTGCACATTTAAGACTTGATTAGCTGTAAAGACTCACATTCTAATCAGTATTCTCTAAACTGAGTGTGTGCCAATAAATGCCCTGGTTGTGATCAGAACTCCCCACTCACCTGATGAAGGGGCAAAGCCCCGAAAGCTAGTGGTGTTTGCTACCAAATAAACCTGTTGGACTTTAACCTGGTGTTGTGAGACTTCTTACAGAGAAATGATCAATAGGGATGTCCTGAACAGGGTAATTTGCATAATGAGATTAGAAGAACCATCTTGAGTCCAACTCAAGGAATTAATATGCTAATGTAAACCTTTGCGACTCAGAGTATAATAACCTGTACTAATCTACGATGTGGTGTTTTGCTCAGATGAGGAGGATCGTGACAGACACCTCCAGACGCTGAAGGATGCCCTCATGAGAACAAGATATGGCGCTTGACTCATCAATCGACAGTTCCAATGTGCCACAGCGATAAACCGCACTGACCTCCTCAGAAGACGAACACGGGACACAGTGGACAGAGTACCCTTTGTTGTCCAGTACTTTCCCGGAGCGGAGAAGCTACGACATCTTCTCCGGAGTCTTCAACATGTCATCGATGACAATGAACATCTCGCTAGGGCCATCCCCACCCCCCCACTTCTTGCTTTCAGACAACCGCACAACCTTAAACAGATCATTGTTCGCAGCAAACTACCTAACCTTCAGGAGAACAGTGACCACAATATCACACAACCCTGCCACAGCAACCTCTGCAAGACATGCCAGATCATAGACATGGACGACATCATCAAACGTGAGGATACCATTCACCAGGTACACAGTACATACTCTTGCAATTCGGCCAACGTTGTCTACCTAATACGTTGCAAGAAAGGATGTCCCGAAGCATGGTACATTGGGGAGACCATGCAGACACTACACCAGCGGATGAATGAGCATCGCTCAACAATCACCAGGCAAAACAGTTCCCTTCCTGTGGGCGAACACTTCAGCAGTCATGGGCATTCGGCCTCCGACCTGCGGGTAAATGTTCTTCACGGGGGCTTTCATGATACACGACAGCGCAGAGTCGCTGAACAGAGACTGATAGCCAAGCTCCGCACACATGAGGACGGTCTTAACAGGGATCTTGGCTTCATGACACACTATCTGTAACCCCCCGTAACTTGCCTGGGTTAGCAAAAAACCTCACTTACTGTGCTGTCTGGAGAAAATACACAACTCTCTAACAATGCTCAGGATCCCCTTCACCCACATTGTTAGCCACTTTAACACTTGAATAGCAGGTTAGATGTAAGGATTCGCATTCTAATCAGCAATATGTAACTGTCTGTGTGGATATGAGTGCCTCTGCAGATCAGAACACTGCATTTGCCTGACGAAGGCACAACATAGTGTCGAAAGCTCGCGGATTTACTATCAAATAAATTGGTTGGATTTAAAATTGGTGTTGCAAAACTTTACTAATCTACGATGGGCAGAGAGAACTAGCAAGCAATCTGAGATTTCAGGCTTGAGCACCTCTCTCCATCGTGCGTGTGGAATAAAAACTTTTCTTGAAGTTTGACACAGTCTCTAAGGCTGGATTTGTTTCATTTCTCTCCAACACCAGGAAGGCTTTCAGCTACACAGCAGAATTTCCCAAAACCAGCAGAGAGAGAGAGAGAAAGAGAGAGAGAGACTCTTGGGAAATGTCACCCAGAGCTGGATATAACACAAGATATAGAATGAAAGGGAATGTTGAATTGATCCCTCCACCTACACTCACTCCCAGCCTTGCAATGTTTTGGGCAAATCATGGAGGGAATGAAGGTGGAATAATTTTCAGCAGCATCCATGCTGCAGAACCATTTTGACAAAGCCTGATTAAAGTCAAGGATGGTTACCATCTTCAAGACGATAAAGCAATGAAGATTATGGATTGGATGCCAGCTAGGATTGTCCAGTGAATTTGTTGCCTCCACAATTATGGCCCAGCACCTGTGTTAATCTTTTATTTCAAATTTCTAAAAGATGTGGACAGGCTGCTTCAAGATGGTGGTGTCCTCTCTCTCCTTTACCTTGTATGTTGGAGGACTCCCATTGGTCTTCCAGCCTCAAGCTATCATCCATGGTCCATCCTTCATGGATGACTGCTAATTGGCCAATGGAAGAAAAACTGAGGTCAGGGGACTGCTCTTTGACACACAGGAGTCAGGAATCCATTTCTGACAGCAACTTTGGGGATCCTACACAAAAATATTAAACCCTGCCTCAATTTGAACTGTATTCGTATGCAAAGCTGTGGAGAGAATGTCGCTGGTATCAATCTGTGAGCAGTATCTTATTTTCCTTAAATGGACATTGCTTCAAGGAGCTCTTGAAACATTTTATCTGGGAAATATTCTGTGTAACACATATCACTAACAGATGGAGACTTAAGTTTAATCGCACTGATTAAATGAATGAGGAAGGAATAGAAGAATATTTAAGCTTATTTATTAATGTCACAAGTAGGCTGACATTAACACAGCAATGAAGTTACTGTGAAAATCCCCTAGTCGCCACACTCCAGCACCTGATCGGATACATTGGGGGAGAATTTAGTATAGCTAATGTTCCTAACCTGCACATCTTTCGGACTGTGGGAGGAAACTAGAGCATCTGGAGGAAACTTTACCCAAAGAGTGATTAGGGAGTGGAATGCCCTGCCTGCAGCAGTTGTAGATGCGCCAAGTTTGGTGGCGTTTAAGAGGTTAGTTGATAAGTATATGGAAGAGAAGGGAATGGTTTAGTTTGGAGGGGCATTGCTTTTTATATTGGTCGGCGCAACATCGAAGGCCGAAGGGCCTGTTCTGTGCTGTATTGTTCTATGATCTATGAAACCCATGCAGACAGGGGGAGAATGTGCAGACTCTGTAACAAACAGTGACCCAAGCCAGGAATTGAACCTGGGCCCTGGCGTTGTGAGGCAGCAATGCTAATCACTGTGCCTGTATTGATAGAATGAGATGGGAGCAAGCTCATGTACATCATAATGAGCAAGGACCAGTTTGGACTGAATGTGCTGTAAAAATCACAGCAAGTCTATGCACTAGAAACCATTTCACAGGAGCTCAAACTTAAAAAAATGTTATAAATCTGGAAATGTTCAATAAAAATCAAAATGCTGGAACTACAGATTAAAAGACGACAAAAGTAAATTTCTGATATGTCCTTCATTGGAAATGTTAAAGGACACAACATCTGAAGCACAGATTTATCTTTTGCTCGAATTCCAACATTGTCTCCTTTTATTTCGCTGCAGTTGTACAAAAGCGTCAAGGAATTAAAATTGACTGATCTCTTTAACACCCCTGGGACTATCGTAGTGTCAGTTTGAATGTTATTGACATTCTTTACCCAACTCCTCCTTCACCTCCAGCTGTTTTCTCTGAAAATGAAAATGTTTGCCCAAAGTAATCTTTTCTCTTCCCCATGCAAATTGCTTTTCCAATTATACCCTCTGGCTTCGTCAGCCTGGGTTTAACTGTTCACACCATGAAGCTTCTCTTCCTCTGCAATTTCACCTCTGTCTTTTTTTGTTGTTCACATCCAAAATTTGAACAATTTCCAAAATCATAATTTATAAATAGTGTGTTATCATCACAAACCATTCTGACATATATTAACCCAGGCAAAGAGTATGTAACTCTAACACCAGGAGGACATTCATTAGAGCACAAGGAACAACAGAAATGTACTTGTCTCTGATATAATTAAACACTGTTCGCTCTTGCTATTTCTAATTGCTTCCAGACACTTCAATTCACTGCCAAAAAGCATTGCCTTTGTATACATCTCAGAAGAAAAATATCATCTGTGGATAGTCAACGCTATTGTGGACCAGCTCAACTTTCAAAGCATGTACTGTTGACTTTTAGAATAATAAACATATTGCATATTTAAAATGAAATTTGGGCTTTAATTTATACTTTTTTTTAAAAGAGGAAGCTGAGATCTTGCCATAATGGCTGTCAGATGTAGCGTGCACACCAGACATACAAATAGTCTGTCCTATCTGGTGTTTTGATACCTCAAGGACAGGCTTCTATGGAAAAAAAAAATCAAACTGGCTGCTATCCTTAAAAGTCATTTTTCCAAAAAAAAGTTGCTCTTTTTCTGAAGATGTTGAAGTCAATATGTCGAAAACATTCGATAAAACATACAGCATATGATGAGGAACACATAGCCAGAAGATTCCTTTGGTATCATGACATTTGTGTAAGTAGCTTTATCATTTCACTGTAAATAAGGACAGGGAAAATCTTCGCTGTTTCCACATGGATCATCTGCACATGGCCAATTGAAGCTCATTGGAGGATGAGCTTTCTCACTTACAGCATGTTTTTATTGCATATTTAATTCAAGGAAAATGCACAACACCATCTAATTTTAGCTCAAAGTCATCACATCCTTTGTACAGGAACATTCCTATGAATGGGAATTTTGAGGGTAGAAGTTAGTGTGTTATTTGTCAATGGTGGGGTTGGAAGGGGGGGGAAGGGGAAGCTAGGTTTTGTCCTAACCTTTCCCAAGTTAATTCAATTTCATTTCATACAGTAATCAAAGCCAGGAGACATGACTGATCTTTCCTCTGTCCTAGAGTTAAAGTAGTGAGATCTATACTGCTGTCCTAATTGTGCCTCTCTTGCTTTGTGTGCCTGCATGCACACTACACCTGACAGCGACAATACCAAGAGAAAAAGAGAGAAAAACTACTTACTAGTCAACAGCCAAACATTTATCTGCTGGCTGTGACATCACATAAGAACATAACTAGGGACAAGAGTAGACCATTTGGCTCCTCGAGCCTGCTCTGCTATTCAATAAGATCATGGCTGATTTTTCATGGACTCAGTTCCACTTACCCACCTGCTCACCATTAATTCCTTTACTGTTCAAAACTGTATTTATCTTTGCCTTACAAAATTTAACTGCTTCACTGGTCAGAGAATTTCACAGATTCACAACCGTTTGTGTGAAGGAGTTCCTCTTCAACTCAGTCCTAAATCTGCTCCCCCTTATTTTGAGGTCATGTCCCCCAGTTTGAGTGGAAACAACCTCCCTGCTTCTATCTATCTATTTATTCTCTTCACAATCTTGTGTCTTGGTTTGATTGTTTTCTCCCTCTCACTTGCCCTCGAGTCTTCCTCTCAGGTCCACTTCCCCGCTCCTCCCGAAGATGATTGCTTCTTTCCCCTCAGCGCTGAATTCCCAATACCCTCACTCTGGCTGAAACTCACTCCAGCTGCCGTCTCTCTCCCCCTGGCTTGTGTAAGCTCACTGGTCATGCACTTATATGCAGCTGAGGTGAGCCGAGATGACTCACACACTAATCTTTTTAGCCAACCAGATAAACTAACTCAAATTAATAAGTGGACAAATTAAAAAAGGGCAGCTCCCAAAAAGAAGGGGAACCACCTGAAACAAAGGACAAAGTGGAAAGGAAACTTAAAACATCAAATCAAAATGTGATTAAAGTGTTCAATAATGCATCCCCATCCCTGTGGTGCCCAGCAAGGTCGGAAGGCTTTAACACTGCCCTCAGACACCACATACTCCCTCTCCAGTGACATCCAGCTGTGAATATGGCCGTGGTAAAGGGGCAGGCAGTCAGGTCACACAATGCCCTCTGTTGCCGGCAGTCTGGACCTATTGATGACATGCCCACCAGGTCCAGGAGCAGGTTCACTAGAAGGTTCTCCTCCTCCTCCCCCTTCAACCAGGTGCCTGTAGATCAGGAGCGTGGAACTGAAGCGCAGACAAAACATCAATATAAGGTTTTTGAGGAAACTGAAAAAGGTGTGTTGATAGCATGAAATATACCTATTAGCTTCAGCTGATTGGCAGATTATGTCACTTAGCTAACTGGGTCAGTTGCTTATTGATTACACACCTGAATTTAAAGCGAGTTCCTATGTTTGTTGCCAGTGATAGATTCTTATGTACTACATGCAATCTTGGAAAACAAGGTTTGCCATGGACCACATAGAGGTTATCACATTGTTTAAGTTGTGTCAATAATTAATTGTCCATAGTGTTAGAGACAAGGTACTAACGTGGATAGAGGATTGGCCAACTAGCAGAAGGGAGACGGATAAAGTGGAGGGATAAGGGATAAGGTGGAGGGATATGGTGGTCCATTCAGGATGGCAGCCAGTGACTATTGGAGTTCCACAGGTGTCAGTGTTGGGACATCCAATTTTCATTTGTATATCAATGATCTAGATGAAGGAACTGAGGACACAGTGGCTCAGTTTGGAGATGATACAAAGAAAATAATAGAGTGGCAGGTGGTACTGAGGAGGCAGGGAGACTGCAGAAGGACTGGAAGAGTGGGCAAATAAATGGCAGATATTAAAAAATTCATTCATGGGACATGGACATCGCTGGCTGGCCAGCATTTATCACCCATCCTGAGTTGCCCAAGGGCAATTGAGAGTCAACCACAGCAATGTGGCTCTGGAGTCACATGTAGGCCAGACAGGTAAGGATGGAAGATTTCCTTCCCTCAGTACATTAGTGAACCAGATGGGGTTTTACCGGCAATGCTTTCATGGTCATCAGTAGATCATAAATTCCAGATACTATTTATTGAATTCAAATTCCACCATCTGTCATGGTAGGATTTGAACCTAGGTCCCCAGAACATTCGCTGAGTTACTGGATTAATAGCCTAGTGGTATTATCGCTATCACCTCCCCATACAAAGTGGGGAAGTGTGAGGTTGTGCACCTCAGTAGGAAAAACAGAGGCATTGACTATTTTCTAAATGGGGAGATGATTCAGAAATCAGAAGCACAAAGGGACTTGGGAGTCCTCGCTCAGGGTTCTCTTAAGGTGAATTGTAGGTAGCTGGTTATTAGGAAGAAAAATGAAATGTTGGCATTCATGTTGAGAGGACTATAGAGTCATAAAGAGGTTTACAGCTTGGAAACAGGCCCTTCGGCCCAAATTGTCCATGCCACCCTTTTATTTATGAAACCCCTAAGGTAATCCCACTTGCCAGCATTTGGCCCATATCCCTCTATGTAACTATCTAAATGCTTTTTAAAAACACAAAATTGTACCTGCCTCTACTACTACCTCTGGTAGCTCGTTCCAGACACTCACCACCCTCTGTGTGAAAGTATTGGCCCTCTGGATGCTTCTGTATTTCTCCCCTCTCACTTAAACCTTTGCCCTCTAGTCTTAGACTCACCTACTTTTGCGAAGAGATATTGACTATCTAGCTGATCGGTGCCCCTCATTATTTTATAGCCCTCTATAAGATCACCCACAGCCTCCTCAACTTCAGCAGAAAATGTCCCTGTCTATTCAGTCTCTCCTTATAACTCAATCCATCAAATCCCAGTAGCATCCTAGTAAATCTTTTCTGCACTCTAATTTAATAATGTCACTTCTATAATAGGGTGACCAGAATTACACACAGTATTCCAAGTGTGGCCTTACCAATGTCTTGTACTACTTCAAGAAGACATTCCAACTCCTGTATTCAATGTTCTGACCAAGCATGCTGAATGCCTTCTTCACCACTCTATCCACCTGTAACTCCACTTTCAAAGGAGCTATGAACATATACCCCGAGATCTCTTTGTTCTCTCCAACACTCTACCATTAACTGAGTAAGTCCTGCCTTGGTTCAATCTACCAAAATGCATCACCTTGCATTTGTCAAATTCAAACTCCATCGGCCATTTGTCAGCTCACTGGCCCAATTGATCAAGATCCCATTGCAATTGGAAATCACTTTCCTTACTGTCCACTATGCCACCAGTCTTAGTGTCACCTATACACTTACTAACCATGCCTCCTATATTCTCATCCAAATCATAATATAAATGACAAATAACAGGGGACCCAGCACCAATCCCTGAGATATACCACTGGTCACAAGCCTCCAATTTGAAAAACAACTCTCTACAAACCATCCTCTGGCTTCTGTCAAGAAGCTAATTTTGTATCCATTTGAATACCTCACCCTGGATCCCATGAGATTTAACCTTATGCAACAACCTACATATGGTAACTTGTCAAAGACCTTAACTAAAGTCCATGTAGACAACATCAGCTGAACTGCCCTCATCTACCTTCTTGGTTACCCCTTCAAAAAAAAACTCACTCAAATTTGTGAGACATGATTTTCCATTCAAAGCCATGCTGACTGTTCCTAATGAGTTCTTGTGTCTCTAAATGCCTGTAGATCCTGTCCTTCAAAATATCTTCCAATAATTTACCCACCAAAGATTTGAGGTTCACTGGCCTGTAGTTCCCAAGCTTTTTCCTGCAGCCCTTTTTAAACAAAGGTACAGCATTTGCCACTCTCCAATCTTCAGGCACTTCACCTGTGACTATCAATGATTCAAATATTTCAGATAGAGAACCTGCAATTTCCTCCCTAACCTTCCACAATGTCCTGTGGATTTACTTACTTTGATGCACTTTAAGATTTCCAGCACCACCTCCTCTGTAATATGTACATTCCTCAAGACATCACTATTTATTTCCCCAAGTTCTCTAAGACTAGAATACAAGCAATGTACTGCTGAGGTTTATAAAGCTCTGGTTATATCACATTTGGAATGTTGTGAGCAATTTTCATCCTTGTATCTAAGGAAGGATGTGCTGGTCTTGGAGGGGTTTCGAGGAGTTCACAGGAATGATCCCTGGAATGTAAAGCTTGATGTTTGAGGACTCTGGGTCTGTTGTCAATGGAGCTTAGAAGGATGAGACAAGATCTCATTGAAACTTACAGAATACTGAAACTCTTAGAAAGAATGGACATGCAAAAGATTTCATTAATAAGAGAGATTAGGATCTGAGGGCAGAGCCTCAGAGCAAAGGGACAAACCCTTTAGAATTGAGATAAGGGAAGGCAGTGGCATATAGTGGTATTGTCATTGGATGAGTAATCCAGAGACTCCGGATAATGCTTTAGGAGCCTGAGTTCAAACCCAACCATGGCAGATGGTGAAAATTGATTTCAATACAAATCTAGAATTAAAAGTCTAATGATGACCATGATGCCATTGTCAATTGTTGTAAAGACCTGCCTGGTTCATTAATGTCCTTTAGGGAAGGAAATCTGTCATCCTGACTTGGTCTGGCCCACATCTGACTCTTAATCCACAGCAATGTAACACTTAACAGCTCTCAAGGAAGGGAAATAAATATTGGCCCAACCAGTGAAGCCCACATCCCACCAATGATGAAACAGAAAAGGAGGAATTTCTTTAGCCAGAAGTTAGTGAATCTCTGGAATTCAATATCTATACTGAAGGCTGTAGGTTCTAGGGCATTGAGTGCATTTAAGACAGAGTAGAAAGGTCCTTGATTGGTAATGGGATCAAATGTGAAAAAAAGTGGGTGAATGGGGTTGAGAAACTTATCAGCTATGATTGAAAGGCAGAGCAGACTCGATGGGTGAGTAGCCTAATTCTCCTCCTATATTTTATGGTCTGATAAACAGGAGAAGCCACAGATTTCAGAACCTCTCTTGATTTAAGGTAAAATGGAAATTCTGCTCTTTTCCTGAAATTTGAGGTCTTCACCTGAACAAAGTACTATCAAAGTTTGAACTACTTACAATTTGATGCTCCAATAAACAGCATTTTTCAGCGAGCCAACATCACACATTTACACATGAACATAGAATAAACATGGGGGACAAAAACAACTGAAATAAATGACATCACACTTGCATCTTTCTTTCAGTGAAAGAACAAGTCTCCTCGCAGACTTTAGTGGATCTGAGAGCTAGCAGGGTCTGCTTCTCAGGATCAAACTCTCTCCTGCAACAGAATCATCGAATAGTGATGCTACAGAATACAGAAGAAACCATATCAGCCTGTTGTGTCATGTCAGCCTCTGCAAAAGCATCTCAATTAATCCAACTTCCCTGCCATAAACCTGCAAAGGTTTGTTTTCAGATAATTATCCAACTCTCTTTTGAAAGCAAGGATTCAATCTAGCTCCACTAGATTCTCTGGCAGTGCATATCAAAGTCAATGTATGAAGGTTTTCCTCATGTTTTTAGTTCTTTTGCTGTCCACCTTAACTCTGTGAACTCTGTTTTACAACCTGTTATGGCAACTGTTTATCTACGATGTCCAGATCTCTCATGGTATTGAACGTCTCTATCAAATCTCTCAATATGGTTCAAGTGCAGGTCAGTGGGACCAGGCAAAATATGGTTCACTACAGACAAGAAAGGCCAATGTTTCTGAGCTGTAATTTTTTATGATTCTTCTCTATGCTTCTAGTTAGAAAACCAAAATCTCAAAATTACTTTATTAATTGTTTTCTCAAAATACCTTCCCAACTTTAACAATGATACAGCATCTTCTGCTATTGTACCTGGTTTAGAAAAAATCCCTTTTCTTTAATGTTGTATACCTTTATTCTTCCTACCAAAATGCATCAATTTGCACTTCTCTGCATTAAGTATCACCTTCGAGATGTCCATCAATTCCACCAGCTGGACTAATCCCTTATAAAGTTTATCACTGGCTTCCTTAAAGTTGACAATACTTCCAAGTTTTGTGTCGTCTACAGATTTTGAATTTGCTCCTCCACATCCAAGTCTACTGGCATAGAAAAAGCTTATGGCAAGAATATTTTATACATTTACTTAGACATATATATTCTACCCACCCATCCAGGTGTGTTTTTAGGGTGTGTGGGGGGGGAGGATATGAGTGGTCCTGCCTGTCCCAACCTTGCAGTGATTTTATGCTGGGGCAAGCAAGGCTTTGGATGGGGAATCTCAATTTGTCTCAATTGGAACTCTTAAGTGGCCAATTAATGGACTATTAAGGGCTGATCCTAGCCTCAATTTTTAGTCTTGAGTGCAGATTGAAGGTCCCAAGACCTTTAGATCTTTGGTAGAGGGGTCAGAAGGATTCGAAACTTTCGCTCTGCTTCACTGGCTAGCCCAGCATTTATTGCCCATCGCTAATTGTCTTTGAGAACATGCTGGTGAGCTATCTTCTTAAACTGCTGCAGTCCATGTGCTGTAAGTAGACCCAGAGTGCTGTTAGGGAGGGAGTTCCAGGATTTTGACCCAGCGAAAATGGAGGAATGGTGATATATCTCCAAGTTCCACACATGAGGACGGTCTTAACAGGGATCTTGGCTTCACGTCACACTATCTGTAACCCCCATGACTTGCCTGGGTTAGCAAAAAAAACCTCACTTACTGTGCTGTCTGGAGACAATACACATCTTATTGAAACATATAAAGATGATTAGAGGTTTAGATAGGGTGGACAGTGATAGCCTTTTTCCTAGGATGGAGAAAGCTAACACGAGGGGACATAGCTTTAAATTAAGGGGTGGTGGTTATAGGACAGATGTCAGATGTAGGTTCTTTACCCAGAGGGTGGTAAGGGTATGGAATGCCCTGCCTGCGTCAGTTGTAGATGCACCAAGTTTGGTGGCTTTTAAGAGGTTAGTAGATAAGTTTATGGATGAAAAGGGAATGGTTTAGGTTAGAGGGTCATTGCTTTTTCCTAATTGGTTGGCGCAACATCGAAGCCGAAGGGCCTGTTCTGCGCTGTAATGTTCTATGTTCTCTCTCTCTAACCTCTGTTGTTAGCCACTTTAAGACTTGAATAGCAGGTTAGATGTAAGGATTCGCATTCTAATCAGCAATCTGTAAACTGTCTGTGCTGATACGTGTGCTTTTGGAGACCAGAACACCTCATTCGCCTGATGAAGGCCACAAAGGCTGAAAGCTCGCAGATTTACTATCAAATAAAGCGGTTGGATTTAAAATTGGTGTTGTCAAACTTTACTGAGTTTACCCCAGTCCAACGCCGGCATCTCTACATCATGATACATCTCCAAGTCAGGACAGTGAGTGACTTGGAGAGAAATGTCCAGGTGCTGGTGTTCCTAAGTATCTGCTGCTCTTGTCCTTCTAGATGGTAGCAATTTGGAAGGTGTCACTTGAGGAGCCTTAGTGAGTTGCTGCAATGCATCTTGTAGATGGCACACACTGCTTGGATTGAGTATGACACAAACTAATTCATATAAATGAAGAAAAACAGTGGTCCTAATATCAATCTTAGGGCACCCTACTACAAACCTTTTAGTCTGAAAAGAAACCATTCACCACTGATCCTATTTCTGCCATCCTGTGCTGAAAACCTCCCTTTTATTTCATTGGCACCAACATTGCTGACATGTTTCGTGATATGCAGCTGATTGGATGTTTAATTATTATGCACATGACATTTTATGCAATCTGTGTAAAGACCAAATATCTCCCAACTGGAAATGATAAATACCGCAAATTCTATCTGACATTGTTGAATATTACTTCCATTCCTGCTCTTTAATTTCCACAAAACATCCTTCACGCTTCAAAGTTAACAAGGTTCTGTTCACTACATTTTCAAATTCTGCTGGAATCCAAATTCACATCAAGTCTGGTTCACCCATCACCCCAACGTTCACTCAACTTCCTTGGTCTCTGGCCCTACAGTGCCTTATCTCTGTGTTCAGACCCCCTGCGGGTGTATCCATCCCTATCTCTATAATTACCTCCATCCCTCTGAGATAACTGCCCTCCTCTAACTCTGCTGGACGATTGTTGATTTCCATCTTCTCCCCCATTCACTGCCACTCTCTTTGCTGCCTGAGCCTCAGCTCTGTAATTCTCAGTAAAATCTCTCCACTTCACGATCTCTTTCTCTTCCTTTAAGATGTTTCTTCAATTTCATTCCTTTGATCCAGTTTTTGTTAATCTGTCCAATGATTCATTGGAGGGAATTTCACATAAGCCAGTTCGGTAGATGAGGCTGTGGCTGGCTTCTGGAGCTCTAATTCAGGGCAAATAGAGAGAAGAAATGACAGCAGGTATGTGTGTACACGCTCGTGTGTGTGGAAGAGACTTGTACGCCTCTATATTTGTTCACTGTTCACTGCCAGTTGATTTTTGCAGCGAGAGTGCAGCATCAACTCAATACGTTCTATCTTGGCAGGGAAATCTGAACACGGTGAATGAACCCAACAGTTGCTGCAATGAAGTTAGTCAAGTCACAAACTTGGGTCAAATCTCATTCTGCATAGTTAAGTTGTGACATCACTGGAGATGAACTCCTACCGGAGGCATAACACTGGACCAGATCAGCACCACACACATCGTTCAATCAATAAGAGAGGCCCTAAAACATGTTGCAGTGTCAATGAGCAAAACTGTAAATCTTTTTTACAGTTCAGTAGTCGTGTTCTGCTGACAGTAACAGAAGCTGCGCTCCAAGAGGATTCCTTTCCTTTAGTTTCAGTTCTAAACTCTGTAACTAAATGCCAGTTTCTCAATAAAGGTTAAGTATTAACATACGTATATTCCTTCCAATTTTAGCAGAAGTGTTATCTTGTTTAGAGATTGGGTCAATTAGGATTGTTTTCACTGGAGCTGAGAAGAACAAGGGGGAATCTCAGAGAAACCTATAAAATTCTAACAGGACTAGACAAGGTTGATGCAGCAAAGGCGTTCCCGATAGTGGGGGTGTCCAGAATCAGGGATCACAGCCTGAGTATACAGGCCAGATCTTTTAGGACAGAGATAATATGATTTGATTTGATTTCTTATTATCACGTGTATTAACATACAGTGAAAAGTATTGTTTCCTGGATGCTAGACAGGCAAAGCATACTGTTCATAGAGAATGAAAGGACAGTGCAGAATGTGGTTTTACATTGATAGCTAGGATATAGAGAAAGATGCCCTTAATATGAAGTACATCCATTCGAAAGTCTGATGGCAGCAGGTAAGTGATCTCAGACGTTTGTATCTTTTTCCCGATGGAAGAAGATGGAAGGGACCATCTCTGGGATGCATGGGGTCCTTAATTGTGCTCGCTGCTTTTCCGAGGCAGAGAGAATTGTAGACAGAATCAATGGATGGGAGGTTCATTTCCATGTTGGACTGGGCTTCATTCATGACCCTTTGTAGTTCCTTGTGGTCTTGGGCAGAGCAGGACCTCAATCTGTGACACAGCTAGAAAGAATGTTGTTTATAGTGCATCTGTAAAAGTTGGTGAGAGTTGTAGCTGACATGCCAAATTTCCATAGTCTTCTCAGAAAGTAGAGATGTTGGTTGGCTTTCTTAACTATAGTGTCGGCATGTGAGGGTCCAGGACAGGTTGGTGGTGATCCAGACACCCAAGTACACGAAGCTTTTGACCATTTCTACTTCATCCTCGTTGATGTAGACAGGGGCATGTTTTCCACCACGCATTCTGAAGTTGTTGACTATCTCCTTTGTTTTGTTGATATTGAGGGAGAAATTATTGTCGCTGCACCAGTTCACTAGTTTTTCAATTCTGTACTCTGTCTCATTGTTGTTTAAGATCTGATTCACTACAGTGGTATCAACAAATTTAAAAATTGAATTGGAGGCAAATTTGGCCGCACAGTCATAGATGTACAAGGAGTATAGTAGGAGACTGAGGGAACAGCCTTTTGGAGACTCGATGTTAAAGAATGATTGTGGAGGAAATGTTGTCATTTCCTTACTGATTGCGGTCTGTGAGTTAGGAAGTTCAGGATTCAGTCACAGAGGGAGGAGTTGAACCCTAGGCCGTAGAGTTTGGGGATGAGTTTTGTAGGAATAATGATGTTGAAGACTGAGTTGTATTTAATAAATAGGAGTCTGACATAGGTATTCTTGTAATCTAGGTGTTCCAGGGTTGAGTGCAGGGCCACGGAAATGGCATCTGCTGTGTACCTGTTGTGGCAGTAGGAAAACTGTAATGGATCCAGGTAGTCCGGTAGACTGAAATTGATTTGTGTCATGACTAACCTTTCGAAGCACTCCATAATGATGGATGTTAGACACTGGCCGATAGTCAATAAGGCACACTGCTTGGTTTTCCTTTGATACTGGGATGATGGTCATCTTCTTGGAGCAGATAGAGACCTCAGTGTGATGTAAAGAGAGATTGAAGATGTCTGACTACCTTCGCCAGCTGATTTGCGCAGATTCTGAGTGCTCGTCTGAGTACCCATCCGGGCCAGTCACTTTCCAGGGGTTGACCTTCGAGAAGGTTGCTCTGAACTCTGCAAAAGTAACCTCAGCTGCAGGTTCACCAGAGGCTTCCAGAATGAGGAGAAATTTCTTCACCCAGAGAGTGGTCAGCCTATGGAATTCACTGCCAGAGAAAGCAGTTGAGGCCAAAACATTCAGTATTTTCAAGAGGCAGTTAGATATAACTCTTGGGATGAAGGATATCAAACCTGGGGGTGCAGGTGAACAAGAATCTGAAGGTGGCAGAGCAAGTGGAGAAGGTTGTGAGGAAAGCATATAGTATGCTAGCCTTTATAGGAAGTGGTATAGAGTACAAGAGCTGGCCTTTAATGTTGCAGTTGTACAAAACGCTGGTTAGACCTCATTTAGAATACTGTGTCCAGTTCTGATCGCCTTACTACTGGAAGGACGTAGAGACTATGGAGAGAATGCAGAGGAGGTTTACCAGGATGCTGCCTGGTATGGAAGGCCTGAGTTACGAGGAGAGGTTAGGCAAATTGGGACTTTTTTCCTTAGAAAGACGTAGACTTAGAGAAGATCTAATAGAGGTGTACAAGGTTATGAGGGGTATAGATAGAGTAAACAGGGTTAAGCTTTTTCCTAGGATGGACTCGAATAGCACGAGGGGTCACGGGCTTAGGGTGAAGGGGCGTAAGGTATAATTTGGATGCTAGAGGGAGTTTTTTCACACAGAGGGTGGTGGGGGTATGGAATGCGCTGCCAAGTAAAGTGGTGGAGGCAGGTACTCTGGAGTTATTTAAGAAATACTTAGATGGGCACATGAACAGAATGGGAATGGAGGGGTATAGAAAACTGATTTAAAATAGGGATCATAAGCCTTGGGAGTCCCTGGGAAGTGTGTAAATAGAAGATGATATTGATGTATTTGTTTTTATCCTACAGGTGCTTTGGTCCACCTTGTTGTCTAACAAGGGGCAAACACACGATGGGTCGTGTGAGGGCTGCTCTTGGATTTTTTTTTGAGAGTATCCTAGTGCTTCACATCGTTAATTACGCCTGACCTGGACCATTTGATGGGCAACACGACAGCTCAGTGACCATCGCTGTGCTGTGCAGATACATGGATTTGGGCCTGTGTCTGTGGGAGTTTGCTCATTCTCCCCGTGCTTGCGTGGATTTTCTCCAGGAGCTCCGGTTTCCTCCCACATCCCAAAGAGGTGCTCTTAGGCTAATTGGCAAAACAAATTCTCCCTAAATTGTCTCAAATTTGGTTTTTAATCCATAGGTCTATAAACATAGGCAAGGATCATAGGTAGAGGTGGGAGCATCGAGGTGGCGCACAGGCTTGTTGGGCCGAAGGGCTTGTTTCCCGTGCTGTTTTGTTCTTTGTTCTTTGAATTGGAGAGAAAGCAGGATCGGGCTATTGAGTTGGATGATCAGCCATGATTATAATGTGTGGTAGTGCAAGCTCAATGACCCAAATGTCTGCCCCCTCCTCCTATTTTCTGTATTAAGAGAATGTGTAAAGTAGAATCATAGAATCATAATACCTTACACTGCAGAAGGAGGCCATTCAGCCCATTGAGTCTGCACTGACCACAATCCCACCCAGGCCCTATCCCTATAACCCCATGCACTTACCCGAGTTAATTCCCCTGTCACTAAGGGGTAATTTAGCACAGCCAATCCACCTAATTCATATATCTTTAGATTGTGGGAGGAAACCAGAGCACCCGGAGGAAACCCACGCAGAGACGAGGAAAATGTGCAAACTCCACACAGACAGTGACTGAAGCTGGGAGTCCAACCTGGGTCCCTGGTGCTGTGAGGCAGCAGGCTAACCACTGTGTCACCATGCCCACACCCCCCCCCCCACAGTAGTAGACAGGGTGATGGTGTAGGGGTAGTGTCACAGGGCTAACTTTCCAATGGCTCAGGCTAAAGAGGATATGAAATCCCACCATTAGTGGAACCTGAATACAATTAATAAAATCTGGAATTGAAAGGCAGGTTCAGTAACAGTGACTATGAGTTTATCATCAATTGTCAGAAAAACCACCTGGTTCACTAGCATCCTTTAGGGAAGGAAACATGTCACCCTTATCTGATCTGGCCTATATGATCTGGGCAGGTTGGGTGACTGGGCAAATCAATGGCAGATGCAGTACAATTTGGATAAAGGTGAGGTTAATCACATTGGAAGCAAAAACAAGAAGGCAGGTTACTACCTGAACGGTTGTAAATTGGGAGAGGGGAGTGTGCAGTGGGACCTTCTTTACTGCCTGCTGCATCAGTCACTGAAGATAAACATGCAGGTACAGCATTCAGTAAAGAAGGCAAATGGTATGTTGTCCTTCATTGCAAGAGTACAAGAGCAGGGATATGTTATTGCAATTATACAGGGCCTTGGTGAGGCCACACTAGAGAATTGTGTGCAATTTTCATGTACTTTTCTGGGGAAGGAAGTTCTTGATCTCGAAAGAGCGCAACTAAGGTTTACCAGGCTGATTTCAGGGATGTCAGGACTGATAAACGAGGAGAGATTGACTCAGTTAAGATTGTTTTTTCTGGTGTTAGATTTGTTAGACGGATGAGGGGGCATCTCCTAGAGAATTGTAAAATTCTAACTGGTCTATCCAGGACAGATGCAGGGAGGATGTTCTCGATGGTGGGAAAGTCCAGAACTAATCTGAGGATTCAGGGTAGACCATTTAGAATGCAAATGAGGAGACAATTTTTCATCCGAAGTGTGGTGAGCCTGTGGAATTCATTACAACAGGAAGTAGTTGATGCCAAAACAGTGAATCGTGAGGTGGCTGGATATAGCACTTGAGGCAAATGGGAATCAAAGGTTATGGGGAGAAAACAGGATCAGGCTATTGAGTTGGATAATCAGCCATGATCTTAATAAATGGTGGAGCAGGCTTGAAGGGTCAAATGGCCTCCTCATGCTCCTACCTTTTATGTTTTTATGACTCTTAACTACCCTTTGAAGTGGCCTGGCAAACCATCAAGTTCAAGAGCAATTGGGAATGAGCAACAAATTCTCGA
Source organism: Sphyrna mokarran (assembly GCA_024679065.1). Lineage (NCBI taxonomy): Eukaryota > Metazoa > Chordata > Chondrichthyes > Carcharhiniformes > Carcharhinidae > Sphyrna > Sphyrna mokarran. Next base: position 51,841,135 of record JAGIQG010000019.1, read on the forward strand.
TTTGCCAGAGATGCTCTTATCCCATGAAAGAACAAAAAGGGTAATGTCATATCAACATCTAAACTGTTATATGGTCACATTGTAACCACTCTAACCTCGTGTTGGGGAGATGGTAAGTTGGGCCTGATTGTGGCTCCAAATTGACAACAGGAATTCAGATTTAAGTCATCTTTTGTTTTCAACCTTAGTAACCCAGAAGCTGAGCCAGGTGGACCTGCAGTACTCCAGGGTGATGTGGATAATTGACTGGTCAGTCTAGCTCACTCATGGAATCACACGGGTCAAGCAGATTACTGTTACTGTCACTGCCCTGTGACAAGTCCACTCTTCTCAGAATAGTTTTGTGCAGTTGATCTCCTTGCCTTTGGGTGAAGGTGGGGGGAAGGGAGATAGTTCTTACTGCTGATCATTTATCTGGTGACCCTGACTGAAAAGTGCACATCAGGTGAGGATAGGATTGTTCCTTGTAGTAATGGTATGAATGATCATTAGCATTAGGCATTTGGCTCCACATGATGAATGGGTATTGGAATGTTGCACTGAAGATGGTCAGAACCCATGGAGCCACTTCCCAGGAGGAGGAACAGATTGGAGGCCAAAGAAATAGCAGAGAGTTTCAGACAGTCCTCATGTGTTACATAATACCAGTTACAATGGGGTTAAACTTGTGGTAGCTTTTCGTGGTCACGGAATTCCAATCATAGTCCTTTCTCAGTGAGAAACTGGAGGCCAAAGGTTTCCACAGCTGGGATCAATATTTCATGCAGAGGCATTTCATATCTGAATAGATAATTACAGACACCGAACTTCACGAAGATTTCAGGAATGGCACATAAAATAGACATAATTATCCTCTTCACCTTTAACTGTGAGTGTTTTAATGGAATTTGGGGAGTGAATAGAACACGACATATATACAATATTGACAAAGCAACCGGATACAGTTTCTATTTTTATATAATAATGTGACACACTAAAAATACTTCCCTGTTTAATTTTAAGAACATGATTTCACTCGCGAAATGTTTGCAGGATTTGAACTTTGCTGTGGTTACTGCTGTTAGACCGGTGAAGAATTGAACCTGATAATAGACCAGCAATCAGAGCAACCCTCACGCTTTCCACATACAGTGTAACTTTGTCCTGTGTTGATGTCCCGTTTAGCTACCTCAGTTGTTTGTTCAAATCCCCAGAACAATTTCTGGACTTTATTCTCTGGTATATTTACTATGGGTGAGATGTCCCAGTTTTCAGATGGTCAGAGATGGGATGTAAAACCCAAAAGTGTGTGTTGGGACCCCAAAGTTCTGATGGACTGATCTCCTGGGAATTTCCAGAAAGATTAAATTTCTGATGGACAACTTCCCTGGTCCCTGGTACCTTGATGAATATTTATGACTTTGAATTGGAGTCAGAGGGTGGGATTTTTTGGCTGTGATCACCCCAAAAATCAGAAAATCCCACCCAAGGTCTGCATGGTCTGCCCCTCCCCACCCGCTACAATTCCCATGGCCGGCTGGGCGGGAAGATTCCCCCCGGAGACTCTGGGCAGTTCTTTAGGACTTGACTGGGTCATTAGCCAGGAAATGTTGGACAGATTTACAATGATCTCAGTGAGTGCAATGAGCCCCTTGCAAAGTAAAGTTTGGTCTCTGTCAGAGATTATGGCTGGAATTTTAGGGCCTGCCCTTGGAGCAGGCAAGGGGTGGAGTTTAGGAAGGTCTGCTGACCTCAGGCAGGATTTTACTGTTTTAGGAGGAGCGAGGCTATAAAATCCCACCTATATGACTTATAATTTCTACAGGAAGTTCAGCAATTAATAAGTTACATAAAAATAAACCGTCTATAGTGAAGAATGGAAACAAGTCCTGGGTAATGACAGAATTGACACCTCAATCACTCACGCTACTCCCTGACCTCGCCCTGATCCTCCTAACTCCTCATGAACACCTGACCTCGCCCTGAGCCACAGCCACTGTCCCGCCCCCCAATGCCTGAATAACTACCCATCCTAACCACCCTAAGACTCTGACTCACTTAACTACAAACCCAACCCTCACAACTACCATTCTTGCACAAACATTCACATTGGACATTTTAGCTTACCATGCAGCAGAGAGTGCTGGAGTTTATCTCGCCTTTCCCTGATGGTGCTATGATCGAATGGAGTTCTTTGGATTGGTTGTGGAGGGAGGGTTCTGAGAGGTGATGGGGGGTGTGGGAGAGGAACATAGTGCTCTGTCTTTGGAGGAATGTGGAGCAGGATCTGGTCAGGCAGACTTACTGATATAACAACATCAATGTTTATCAGTCCTCAGAAGTTCTGGACCCCGGTTTTGTTGAGGGATATAGAAACAGGAAGAGGATATTCTCGCCAAGCCTGTTACACCTTCCACTAAACCAGAACTCCATCTCTGCTGTGGTTCTATAACCCTGAACCTCTCAATCTCTGTTTGGACATTTTCAATTGTCTCCAAAGACTTTTTGAAGAATGAGTTCAAGATTCATTTCCCTCTTTATAAGAAGAAGGAATTCCTGAATTCACCCTGGAATGGTCCAATAGAAAAGATTAAAACGTAACTGACAGTTTAAAAAGGGAAATAGGGAAATCCACCTGTCTGGGTTTTATTCACACTTTCTCCAGATAGGCAATGGCTTTGAAACTCCAGTGGAATGATGAATTAAGCAAGTCCAAGAAAAGTGTCAATTGCCAGGTCAGTACCCAGGCAAGATAAAGAAATGGATGCGATCATTCCAAGCTGTAATGGATGGTGATTGGCTTGCCTTGGGCACAGGTATCGAGGGAGTGAAGCTTGTTTTCATTATTCATGTGATTTTTGTAATCACCTGATTACTTCAGTTCCTGTCTGAGTTACAAAAAGGCATGTGGTCCCTAACGGAGACCGAATAATACTTTGCAGGAGCTTTTGGAACTGGTTCAAATAACTCATCCCCACATTTTCTGAATTTGCAGAATTACAATTGGAAATGGGACAATATGGGGAGTAGAATCAAAAGTCAGATGAATGTATGATTTTCATTGCGAATAATAGTGATCCAATGATGACCAGAACCTTCATTCATCCTTAGGGGTTCCCTCAGTTTGCTGACTAGTTATAAAAATCATGCTGCAAATCTACCAGTGGCACTGGACCTCCTGGAGTCCACATTGAAATAACTCTGCAAAGAACTCTGAGTGAGTTCAAGGGGGTCCTGTGATTAATAGGGAGGAGGTGGGCTGGAGATTTCACCATCTTCTCAACCCCTAAGTCTGTCTGCCCAGCCTGATATCAGTTAAAACCTCTCGATGGGAAAATGATGCCTCACCAAACCATTCTGATATTGAAGCAGAGGTGGGCGAGGTTTCACTGTGCAGGGAGATCAATTGCCCAGGTACCAGGTTTGCTTGTAGCTAGTCAGGATGGTGCCTCTTATTCAGGAGAGACCACAGAGACCCAACCTCTGCCTTTTCCTTAACTTCCAGGGATCCCTGGAAAAGGCCCCCTTATTGTACTGACACCAACTCAAGCCTTGTCTCTCCCCGGCAATAGACCGTTCCTGCGTCTGATTGGTAGGCAGCACACATGGGGGTGGGAGTTCTACAACATGGGAGGTGATGCAGTAAAATGTCCACATCCTATCAACAAATTGAGGGATAGTTATGATAGCTGATTGGGAGAATCCCAGGGAAGATTCCGGGGCTTGTTCCCCAGTTTCTCCTCACAATCAGTGGGCCAACTGTCCATGAACTCTGGGTGATGGGCTTGGAAACCGTTGGAAAATAATGGGGAACCAAGTGGGGACAGTCCCCCTCCCCTGCCATGTACAGGTTATCCAGAGATCAGGCAGGATGTGGATGACTCAGCTGTCCATCACAAACAGAAAATCTAAATAATTAAGGCCCAAATTAGCACGAGCTTACCAGCATTTTGCCAGTGGCAGAACAGTCCATATCTCATGAGACCACCAGAGGCACCATTCCCCAAACAGGAAGCTGTTGGCAGTGAAGGCTACAGCGTGTTATTAGGGTGCTCTGAAGGCTGATCTCAGAATTTATTGGGTGGATTCTCCAATTACACATGCCCCAAGACTGAAATTCCATGGACCTTTAAATCGTCTGCCGACCCTTCTGTCTAGCCCGCTATGCTTTCCACAGCCAGCGAGATGAGGGAATTTTGGCCATTATCTCCATGAATCCATGTTTTATCATCTTTGACATCTCCAGCAGCATCCAGCTCTCCCAATAGGTAAGCCCAGTCTCTAAAGCTGACAGCCCTCTGATTGGTCCAGTAACATCAGAGCCCACCCAATAACCAGCAGGAATGATCCATTATGAAAGCTACCTGAGGGAAATAGGTGCCCCAGTGTGGATCCTGGAAGGTCTGAGCTCAGGATCCCCAGCGGGTCCCCAGACCTGCGGGAAAATCCTGCCCATTGTTCCATGCCACACACTGGTGAATCAACACTCCACAATTTCAAATGCTTTAATATCCTTTCTATAATGGAGAGCAAATTAATGAAGCAGAATACTCTTGTGGTTAAAACTTGTGCAAATATATAATTATTGTAGTTCTTTGCAATTGTGTCAGCTCCTCTATTAATAGTTGCTGTAACAACAATCTCTGTCACTATACTGGCTGCTAGGAAACTCTGCATTACAACTCATCAAATACTGACAACAGCGCAAACTATCACAATCTGCTTCTCACAGACAGCTTTTACCAGTACAGGCAGAGTAAGTGATACAGTCACACACTCAGATGTGGCTTGAGTCATATAATACATCGATATTTATCTGTAAATATTAAATGTAAAATTATTGATAAATTTAAGATTTATAATTGGCAGGTTAACATATTTGCCAATGTCAATCATCTCTTTCCTCACTATCTGTTCCTGGTGTTCAGGTTTGTCACCTTCACCAGTAGACATGGGCTTTCCAATGCTTTACAGGTGGCTCTCTGTCCAGCAGGACAGTGTTAGCAGGGTTAGTCTGTGGAATGGTGGGAGGGTGAATTATGACAAGGATGCAGAGATCCTTCAGAATGATCTGGGTAGATTGAGTGAGTGGGCAAATCAATGGCAGATGCAGTATAATTTAGATAAATGTAAGGTTATTCACTTTGGAAGCAAAACCTAAAAGGCAGATTACTACCTGAATGGCTGTAAATTGGGAGAGGGGAGTGAGCAGAGGGACCTGTGTCCTTGTGCACCAGTCACTGAAGGTAAGCATCCAGCTGCAGCAGGTGGTAAAAAATACAAACATTAAATTGGCCTTCATTGTGAGAGGTTTCGAGTACAGGAGTAGGGATGTGTTGTTGTAACTATAAAGGACCTTGATGAGGTCAGTACTGTGTACAGTTTTAGTCTCCTTTTCTGAAGCAGGGTGTTTTTGCTCTTGAGGGAGTGCAGATAGGGTTATCAGGTGATTCTGGGGATGGCGGGACTGATGTTTGAGGAAAGATTGACGAGGTTATGATTGTTTTCGCTGAAGTTCAGACAAATGGGGGGAGGGGGACAGTGGGATCTCTCAGAAACTTATAAAATAAAATTCAAACAGTACTAGACAGGGTAGATGCACGGAGGAATAAGAAACCCACCTAATTTCTATTCCCTCTTCCCACTGATCCATTGATCCGACTCATTCCATTCTGCTAATGGAGATCAAACTGGAATTATCCTATTACAATATATCTACTATGAAGACCTAGACTTGGGTATCATTTGAAAGTTAGCATGTGACACAAATTTCAGTAACGCACAAGCAATGAAAAAGACAGCAATAGATTTCCACAAGACACGGAGTATATTGGTAAAATGAGCAGACCTTTGTCCGATTAAATTTAATTCAGGAAAGTGTGAAACAGTACAAATGAGGAGAGGCAAGATCAATTAAATTGTCCAATTTTAAAGGATGTGCAGGATCTAGGGGTGTTTATATACATTGGATGTTGACAAGGCTGTTAAAAAGCAAATGAGATAGTTGGTTTGATTAAAATAGGAGTAGCCTACAAAAAAATTCATTAAAAGTAAAGTTTATTTATTAGTCACAAGTAAAGCCTAAATTAACACTGCAATGAAGTTACTGTGAAATTCCCTTAGTCACCACACACCAGTCCTGTTTGGGTCAATGCACCTGACCAGCATGTCTTTGAGACTGTGGGAGGAAACCAGAGCACCCAAAGGAAACCCACATAGAATCGGGGAGGACATGCAGACACCACAAAAACAGTGACTCAAGGTGGGATTTGAACCTGAGTTCCTGGTGCTATGAAGCAACAGTGCTAACCACAGTTCTACGGTGCTGCCCCATTATTTTAAAAAACATAAAATGCAAGAAATTCTCATCAGGTCGGGCAGCAACTGTGAGACAGAAATACAGATAATACATTTATAAACAGGTCAATAATCTTTCATCAAATGATGTTAGATCGGCTGACTATTTCCAGAGCTTTTTTCTGTTTTTACTTGATGGAGTCATTAAATCATAGAATCCCTACAGTGCAGAAAGCTATTTGGCCCATTGAGTTTGCACCGACTCTTCGACAGAGCATCTTACTAGGTCTTATCTCTGTAACTTCAACATATTTGGCCCATTAACTGGCACATCCTGGGACACGAAAGGGCAATTTAGCATGGCCAATACACCGAACCAGCACGTCTTTCAGAATTTTCAGACTGGAGGCCAGTTACCAGCTGTGTACTACAGGGGTCAGTGCTAGATCCTCTGCTTTTTGTGATATTTATCAATGACTTGGAAGAAGGAGCTAAAGGGTGGGTTAGTAAATTTGCTGACGACACCAAGATTGGTGGAGTAGTGGATGAGGTGGAAGGCTCTTGCAGGCTGCAAAGAGACATTGCTAGGATGCAGAGGCTGGACAGAAAATTGGCAGATGGAGTTTGACCCTGATAAGTGTGAGGTGATTCATTTTGGTAGGACAAACTTGAACATTGATCATAAAGGTCAATGGCAAAGTTTTAAGGAAGTGGAAGAACAGAGAGATCTTGGGGTTCATATCCACAGATCTCTGAAGGTTGCCACTCAAGCAGATAGAGCTGTGAAAAAGGCTTATAGTGTGTTAGCGTTTATTAACAGGAGGTTTGAGTCTGAGTCTAAGAACCATGAGGTTATGCTGCAACCATGCCGGACTTTGGTGAAACCACACTATTGTTCAGTTCTGATCACCTCACTCTAAGGACGCAGAAGCATTGGAGAGAGTGCAGAGGAGATTTACCACAATGCTGCCTGGTTTGGAGGGTAGGTCTTACGAGAAAAGGTTGAGGGAGCTGGGGCTTTTCTTTTTGGAGCGGAGAAGGATGAGAGGCGACTTAGAGGTTTATAAGATGATGAGGGGGATAGAGACTATTTCCTCAGGTGGATATAGCTGTTACTAGGGGGCGTAACTATATTGATGATGGGAGATATAGGAGGGATGTCCGAGGTAGATTCTTCACTCAGAGTGGTTGGGGTGTGGAATACACTGCCTGCTGTGATAGTGGAGTCGGACATTTTAGGAACTTTCAAACAGTTATTGGATAGGCACATGAAGCACACCAGAATGATAGGGAGTGGGATAGTTTGATCTTGGGATTGGACATAGCTCGGCTCAACATTGAGGCTGAAGGGCCTGTACTGTGCTGTAATGTTCTATGTCTTTGGACTGTGGGAGGAAACTGGAGCACCTGGATGAAATACATACAGATATGGGGAGAAGGTGCAGTTTCTACACAAACAGAGGCCCAAGGCTAAATTTCCTACATCTGCAATAGTTTACTTCTTTAAATTATTGTAATACTTTATAAAATATATAGACTGGAATTTTACCATTTTATTTCTAAGTGCCGGGTGGGCTTGGAACTAGGAGGGTTTCAGATCTCTCTTTTGGGCATGTTCTCAGGACCCCCATTTACTCTGGCTGTAAAATTTTGAGCAAGTCTGTTGCTTGCTGCAGAAGAGCGAGAGCAGGGTTTAATGGACCCAAAAGGCTGCAGAGGGAGATAGTGCGTGGGTGTAGGCCTCTGATGCTACACATACACAACAGCAGTAGCAAGGCTGTGGCAGACAGAGAAATGTCAGGCTCCTGTAAACGTTAACAGCCTGAAGCAGTTCCCATCCCCTGCAATTGTGGGAGCCCATGGCTCGAGATACAGTCTCTGACAACACCCTCACCACTCAGATTGCCCCTCCCTCCTACACCAATCATAGCCCCTCTGCCCTCCCTGCAAGAATCATGGTCTGGATGCCCTCCCTGCAGAGTAGCATCGGTTTCCCCTCTCCATTAGCCCCACTTCCAGTGCCCCTACCCCATTCGACATTCCCCCTTTTCCCCCTCCCCCATTAGTCCCACGCCTGACACTACCCGGTGTATATTGCCCAGTTGACAGGCCAGCAGTGCCAAGGTACCTGGGTGGCACTGCTCAAGAGGCACCCCACCACCACCCCAGCTTATCATTGGACTCCCCGGGAGGCCTCAGTAGCTTCCGGTTCCGCTGGCAAGGCCAAGTCAACTGCTCCTGTTTCATGAGGAGAGTGTCCATTCTTTGTCGGTGAGAACCTTTCCTGGAGAGGTCATAAAGAGGACGGGCTCAGACGATTGAGCGCCCAGCTCGTTAAACACATTCAGATTTACATGTATTTGCAATTTGCATGCATTTGAATTAATTATTCAGCCTCTCACCCATTTCCAATGAGAGGCTGACTGACCAGAAATCCTGTGCTCATAAAATTGTGCTATTCACTTTATGACAGTTTTGGAAAATAGGTGCAAGATGGTAACAAAATACCACCCATAGTGTTCAATTCTGGGCATTATTCTTTAGGAAGGATTTGAAAAAGTGAAAATTACGCTCGGAGGTTTACAAGACTGATACTGGGACAACCTGAATAAATTTTCTTTTTTCTTTCATAAGGTGTAGGCATCACTGGCAAAGCCAACAATTATCACCCATTCTTAATTACCTTTGAACTGTGTGGCAGACAATTTAAAAAAATCAACCATGTTTCTGTGAGTCTGGAGTCACTTGCAGGCCAGACTAGATAAAGGCAGCAGATTTGGTGAATCAGAAAAGGCTTTCTACAACAATTGACGATGGTTTCACAGCCATCATTTAACATTTATTCCAAATTCTACCATCTGCCATGGTGGGATTGGAGCTTGGGTTTTTGAATTAGTCCAGTGATAATACCACCATGCCACCACCTCTCCTCACTTCAAAGTTATGATTCTTTTCCTTGGAAAAGACAAGGAAAAGAGAAGATAGAGGAGATCAAATAACAGGAAAACTGCTGGCCGGAGGGCCAGTAACCAGAGTATACAAATTTCAGGAGGGGACGATGAGGAACTGTTTAAATAAAGTGTGTTTTTGTGATCTGGAAGTGCTGCCTGAAAGGGCAGTGGAAGCAGATCCAAAGGGAACTTTCAAAAAGGAATTGAATAAAGAGCTAAAAAGAAGAAAAAAAATCAAGGCTGAGGGGAAAGAGCAAGGCAGACTAAAACTAATTTTTTTATTAGTTTTTATTTATTAGATATTGATGTATTTGTTTTTATCCTACAGGTGCTTTGGTCCACCTTGTTGTCTAACGAGGGACATACACGCGATGGGTCGTGAGAGGGCTGCTCTTGGATTTTTTTTCGAGAGTATCCTAGTGCTTCACGTCGTTAGTGTACGCTTGACCTGGACCATTTGATGGGCAACACGACAGCTCAGTGACTATCGCTGTGCTGTGCAGATACATGGATTTGGGCCTGTGTCTGTGGGAGTTTGCGCATTCTCCCCGTGCTTGCGTGGGTTTTCTCCGGGTGCTCCGGTTTCCTCCCACATCCCAAAGATGTGCTCTTAGGCTAATTGGCAAAACAAATTCTCCCTAAATTGTCTCAAATTTGGTTTTTAATCCATAGATCTATAATCATGGACAGGGATCGCATGTAGAAGTGGGATCATCGAGGTGGCGGTGCGGGCTCGTTGGGCCGAAGGGCCTGTTTCGTTCTTTGTAATTGAGCAACTCTTTCAGATCTAGCACAGGCCAGATGGGCTGAATGGCCTTTTCAATGCTGCATCATGACCAACCCTCATGAGAAATGTAATTTTTTAATCTAAAGTAGGACTTTTCAGATTGCAGACTGGGTTAAGTCACTCTCCTCTAGAGGTATTTTTACTCAGTGTTATTTGCTCTCATTTATAATGCTGTCTTCATGAAAAGTGAATCATTTACTAGAGGGAAAGCATGTGACTGTGTGGTATAAATTATATTCAGGACTGCAGGATGTGCATGTGTAATGATTCTTTTGTCATTTGTAATCTTTGAAGAAGGGTTAAATTGCCCTCAGTGTAAGTGGGTGAATGATTGTGCACTATTAGAAAGTAAGTGTGAGCTCATCAGCAGTCAATTCACTTCTAATCAATTACTGTCATCAGTAATTAAACCCCCAGTGCCCCCACTACCCTCCAGCCCCTTTTTATAAGATGCATTGTTGCATAAAAGTTACCAGAAGTGGCAGAGGAAAATGAAATGAAACAAACCTTTGTTCTAGAATGTGTATTTTATTCAGAAACAGTAATTGTGAAAAAGTGTTGCCGTATTATCTGTAGATTAACCTATAAGAAATTATTCCTATCACCAGGCTGAGGGGGATTTGGCAGAATAATGAGTATTTAAATGAAGAATTCCTGTCCTGTTGCCTGCAGCTTCCTTCTTCACTCTGTTTCCCATTTAAGTTTATTTCCTTCTCGTTGGCTGTATTATTGCAGCCCGTACATTCCCCAGCCCACAATCAGTCTGTATTATTGGCTGATCCCTTTTCCCCCACAGGAGGAGGTTGGGGATGTTGTTCTAATCACGCCTTTGCTAAGTGTTGTTTGTGTCCTGCACAGCCCATCTGTACTGCATGCTTTGCTCCGTCGAAGCTCATTCACATCTGTCAGCCAGACTACCTTCGCACACAATTACTCATACAATCCACCGTGAGGCTTTTTAATAGGAACCAAGTGTGACAGCGGCAGTCTTGTTGGGTCACAGAGCACAAACTCTCCAACAGGAGGGCTGCGTGATCGATTCACCCAGGTGTAGGTGAAATGGTGCAGCCCCCAGGGGGGAGGGAAGGAGGGGGGATGGTGGTTAACTCATACTGCACTTGGGCTGGAGGACAGTGCATTCTGTGATGGCTTGTCAAACTAACAATACAAACTGCATTTAACAGTCAGCAAACCTGCCGGGGTGGCTCCGCAATATCAGACCAATCCGTTTGCGAGCGACTTGCAACTCAGTGGAGGTACTGTACTCCGACAGAACAAACTGCAGACGGAAGGAACAGACTGGCAGACTCGAACCAGGCACTGTGAGTAGGGATTTCTTTTTTGAAAGTAATATGGATTTAATTACAGCTGCTTGCACTCAACAATCTCTTAAGCATTTCTCCCAGAATGATGTGTTGTGTAAAGGCTGTTGTATAAATTTCCTTTCTTAGCTGACCTTGCAGTAAGTGTCTCATTGTATTCTGTAATAACCATTTCAAAAAGGAAGATAATTACTGACCATATCTAGTAAATCCTTGCATCGTAGGAAAGATGACTGAATGCGATGTGCCTGAATTTCAGATGATAAATCATTTACTTTTCCTCTCTACGGGATTAGTGTTTTATATTTTACTATTTATGTTCCTCATTTTCTTGAACACGTGAGAAAGCAAATGAAGGTGTCAGTTCATTCTGCTTGCTGCACGGGCAATGCAAGGATCTTAAAATGGAATACTTGGAATGTTGTCGGAATTTCTTTCAAACATTCAGCTGGATATTTCAGACGGTACAGTTATGTTTTGAATGTACTTTAGAATTTTATCCACTAGATGAATGGAATACCATCAGTTTTCCTCGGTGTGTTCCACTTGATGTGTGCTGAGATTTTGTACATGTTTCTGATTTAATTTCTCGTATTCAAAGTTACCTGTACATCCTAGACATCCAGTCATATATTGTACAGGTTCCCGTTGCTCCATAAGATGGCTCTGGGTGCTTGATATATTACAGAAACGTAAAATAATTGGACAGTAATCATATAACCATGATGAAAGATTTAACATGGTGAGGTATGTGGTTGCATACTCTCTCTCTCTAAAGTCACTTGGCATTGATAGAATTTCAATGCCATTGAGGGAAGTGTGTTTGGTTAGACTGTCCCTATGTTTGAATAAAGTATTGATTCAGCATGAGTCTTAAAATAGCTAGAATTATTCCAAATTACCCACTGAAATGCAATAGAGCATTAAGACAAATATTTGTGGATTTTTTTGAATGAAACATAAATAGCTTGATTCCGGTGATATGTTTTTAAATGAAGTAACATTTGATTTGGTGATAGTGTGAATGAGATCTGGTGATTCACTCCAGCTTTTTTGTTTCGCAAAACGATTTGTGACTTTTCTTCAGATTTAAACTCATGAACTATATTTGCTAGAGCTTCTGCGAAATGCACTTAGTACCCTTTGAACTAAAGATATTGTAACTGGTATATCTGGAATAATTCCAAAGATATATGGAAGGACAATAACCAGATTAGTGCAGAATCCGAATGATTTAATCGGGAAAGACAGGGATGCATTCTGAATGCAATAGCTTGCTGGACAGAGAAAAGGCAACTTTGAAAGTTTAATTAAGGAAGTGTCAGTTTACACGAACACGATTGAGAATAGAAGATATTGATTTGTGGACTGGGTTCTTGGCCAATTCTTCAATGTTAATCTATTGGGAAAAGAGAGTAAATGCAATTGCAGCGCTTTTAAAGCAGCTAATAAACTAGACAAGTTTGTCTCTTGCAATTTTAGCCCATAATCTTCAGAGCAGGTAATTTTTTATCCTGTCAACCTATGCATTCTCCTGCAAATCAAGGTGAAGGAGCTATGAAAGTACAGACAGCCATTAATCAGATTCTGATGGAGCAAACCTTGGCAGCACCAACATGTCAATCAGAGCCGTGTGGCTGTTTGTTGGAAACAGTAACTGCCAACATCCAGGCTGCAGTTTCTCAAATGCTCTGTCTTTCAGCAGAGAAGCACCTATGGGCTTCAGAACTCAACAAATCATAACTGTGGACAAGTGTGAAATAGAATCATAGGATCACTACAGTACAGAAGGAAGCCATTCAGCCCATCAAGTCTGTACCAAACATCTTTTCCAAGCTGTATCCCCTTCACCCCACATATTTACCCCACGTGTCAGTCAGGGGTAAATACATCTTGGGACACTAGGGGCAATTTAGTATGGCCAATCCACCCAACCTGCACATCTCTGAACTGTGGGAGGAAACCGTCCAAAATACACAGGTTAGGTGGATTGGCCACATCAAATTAAGATGGAGATAAGGAGAAGTGTTTTTTCTCAGAGGATCATTCAACTTTGGACTTCTCTTCCAATGTTGCAGCTTTATAGAACCTTAGCTAGGTCACACTTGGAATATAATGTTCAATTCTGGGTGCCATACTACCAGAAAGATTTGGAGGTTTTGAAGAGGGTATAGAAAAGATTTATCAGGATGTTGCCTAGTATGGAGGGCATTAGCTATGAGGAGTAGTTGAAGAAATTTGGTTTGTTCTCACTGGAACGATGGAGGTTGAGGGGCGACCTGATAGAAGTTTACAAGTTTATGAGAGGCATGGACAGAGTGGATAGTCAGAAGCCTTTTCCCAGTCAATTACTAGGGGGTGCAGGTTTAAGGTGTGAGAGACATTGTTTAAAGGAGATGTATGAGGCAGATTATTTTTAAAACACAGAGGATGGTGGGTGCCTGGAGCTTGCTGCGGAGGGAGCTAGTGGAAATAGATATGGATAGTGACTTTTAAGGGGTTTCTTGACAAATACATGAATAGGATGAGAATATGGTCCCTTAAAAGGTCGGGGGTTTTAGTTCAGTCAGGTAGCATGGTCAGTGCAGGCTTGGAGGGGCCTGTGCTGTAATTTTTTTTTGTTCTTTATATGTACAGGCTGGATCATTGGATATATTCAAGGTTGAGTCAGCCAGGTTTTTGATTGACAAGTGAGTCAGGGTTTAGGAGGACAGGGAGAAAGTGAAACTGAGGACACAATTAGATTAGTCATGATCTTATTGAATGACACATCAGGTTCAAGGAGCAAAATGGCCCTACTCTTACTCCCATTTATTATGTTTTTAGAAATCATTGCCAACCTCCACATCCCTCCTAATGTTCAAGAGTAAAGTCTTCTGTGGAATTGTAGAAGTCAAATATATCACTACATCGGGGTATTTGTGACAGGCTACAAACTGTCATTGCATCAAATAGAAACACCCAATTAATAGAGTAACGGAAACTACAATGATGATTTAGGTGAGTGAATGACTATTGTGATTAACTATGTTTCAAAGGTCCACATTCTTCATTGCAATCACAATGTGCAAATCCTACAATTTGGCTGATGGCTTGAAATTAATATTGGTTACAACGTCCGTGAGTTGGCAGAGGAGAAAAATCAACCAACATTCAAAATAGTTGTAGAAACTGTGGAATAAAGATGGGAAAAGGACATGATATCCTCCATAACCATAAACCCTGGCAATATTCATTTTCATTCACACTAGAAAGCAATAACTACTGACATGAGAAATTGTAAAGTGGGAGAACTTAAATATGTTCATTTTTGATTCAGTTGTTCCCAGAAAAAGCAAACCTAGCTTGAGATTAATGGATATACCTGCCCGCCCTTATTCCCCAACCATTGTAAAAAGCCACACCATTTTGATAAATATTTAAATACAAATGTACTTGTTTCAAGCAAATAGAGTTTACTCCATCTAAAGATACAGACAGGCACTGTAAGCATTACAACACAAATGGACATTTCTCAGGGTTAGTAGCAGACACGGAGGTTGGGGATCTTCTTCCAGTCACGTACATGCACTCAGCAAGGCAGCAATCTGGTAATGATATAGAGGCATATGTTCAGAAGAAAAACGGGTTTTTACTATAAAAGTACTTTTTTTTCCTGACTGTGATGTGACATTGGGAACAAAAGCTGTATTTTAGTAAATTTGCATATTCATATGAAAACAAAACCTCATTTTCATGATAGTTTCAGCAATCATTCAGCAAAAGAGAGGAACATTTAGGAAAGGAGAGTCATGGGGTGGCAGGAAGGGAAGGAGAGAAAACATAAGAATGCACCAAGAACTTCATTGCAGTGTTAATGCAAGCCTAATTGTGACTAATAAATAAATTTAAGAATCAAGACAGGGGAGGGATATTCCAGCTGAGCTCCCTCAAGACTGGAAAATCCCACTCAAAATCAGTGTTTCCATGATCCATGTCTCCCTGCTGTGATTCCCGTGGTGGGTAAGACAGGGAAATTCCAGACTAGATGTTACAAAGGTAATGAAGTGATAAAACTAAAAGCTCTGTATCCGAGTGTACGTAGCATTCATTACAAAATAAGCAAATTGATAGTACCCATTGAAATAAATATCATTTAACAGCCTTTACAAAATGTAGCTGCAGGATGGTGAGGATTGGATGCTGAATATTGAGGGGTGGATGACATTCAAAAATAATAGGAAGCTAGGTAAAGGTAGAAAGGTAGCATTGTTAATCAAGGATGCCTTGGTTCAAGATTGTGATTTAGAACCAGTTTGAATGAAAATGAGGAATAGTAGAGGAAAGAAATCAGTAATTGGAGCAGTAATATGTAATGTGACAGGATTAATTAATTACCTCAGAGTAAAGGTGCATTAGGCAGCAACAAGAACAATATAATTGAATTTTATATCCAGTTTGAAAGAGGGAAGAGTGAGCTTAAGACTGTTTTTTTGAACTTAAGTAAGGCAACGACATGGGCGTAAAGCCTGAGCTGAAATCAGCTGGAAAATTAGGCTAGGGGTTACAACATTAGAGAAGCAGATATTTAAAGGGGAATTCAAAATACTCAGTAAGTAGGTAAGAAAGTAAGGTGTGAAGAGTACATAAAGAGATTGCAGACAAATGTGGATAGGTTGAGTAAGTGGCAAATCTGGCTTTTGAATGCAAGTTTGAAATTGTTCACTTTTGTCAAAAAAAAAGGATGTAGCATTATTTAAATAGAGAATGACTGCAGAATTCTAAGTGCAGAGGGGTCTGGGTGTTCTACTACATGAATCACAAAATCAAGAGGACTAATAAAATGTTGTACTTTGTTAGAAGAGGAATTCACATTAAAAGTGAAGATGTCACGCTTCTGTTACGGCAGACCATATACTGAATAACTTGGAGGTGTTTCAGAGGAGATTTACTTGTTGATAACTACAATCAACTGGGTTTGTTTCTACTTGAGTTTAGTAGAGTGAGAGGTGACTTGATTGAAGAACGTAAGCTCTTGAACAATCTTGACAAGGTGGATGTGAAAAGAATATTTTTTTTTGTGTTGGGTCTAGAACCAGGAAGTTTAACATTAGGAGTTACCATTACTGCACAGAAATGAGACAGAAACTTTTCCCTGACTATAGAACTCTCTGCCTCAGAAAGATGCTGGAAGCTGATCATTTCTAAGGCAGAAGTAGATAGATTCTCATTAAGCAAGGGTTTATGGGAATGTGGAACTTAAATTACACACATATCAGCCATGGTCCTATTGAATGATAGTCATCTTGTGGAGATGCTGACATTGGACTGGAGTAAACACAGTAAGAAGTTTCACAACACCAGGTTAAAGTCCAACTGGTTTATTTGGTAGCAAAAGCCACTAGCTTTCGGAGCACTGCCCCTTTATCATCAGATAACTGGAAGTCCTGTTCACAAACAAGGCATGAACTCAATTTACAAAATAATGGTTGGATTTCAAGTCTTTACGGATAATCAAGTACCCAGGGATCTGTTCTAGGACGCTTGCTGTTTGTTATTTTCATAAATGACCTGGATGAGGAAGTGGAGGGATGGGTTAGTAAGTTTGTCGATGATACGAAGGTTGGTGGTGTTGTGGATGGTCTGGAGGGATGCCTGAAGTTGCAGCAAGACATAGACAAGATGCAAGACTGAGCGGAGAAGTGGCAGATGGACTTCAACGTGGATAAATGTGTGGTGGTCCATTTTGGCAGGACCAATGGGATGAAGCAGTATAATATCAAGGGTAGGAAGTCTTGGCAGTGTTGAGGAGCAGAAGGATCTTGGGGTCCGAGTCCATAGGACTCTTAAATCGGCCTCGCAAGTGGAGGATGTGGTCAAGAAGGCATATGGTGTACTGGCCATCATTAATAGAGGAATTGAGTTTAGGAGTCAGGAGGTAATGCTGCAACTTTATAAGACCCTTGTCAGACCCCACTTAGAGTGTTGTGTGCAGTTCTGGTCACCTCATTATAGGAAGGATGTGGAAGGGTGCAGAAGAGATTTACAAGGATGTTGCCGGATTGGGGGGGGGGGGGGGGGGGAGGGGGGGGGGGGGGGGGGGGGGGGGGGGGGGCATGCCTTATGAAGATAGGTTGAGGGAGCTAGGTCTCTTCTTCCTGGAGAGATGATGGTTGAGAGGCGACCTGATAAAGATTTGTAAGATGTTGAGAGGAATAGAACGTAGAATAGATAAGGTGGATTCTCGGAGGCTATTTCCCCAAGCTGAAATGGTCACTACGAGAAGACACAGGTTTAAAGTTGCTGGGAGGCAAATATAGAGGAGATGTTAGAGGTAAGTTTTTCACTCAGAGGGTGGTGAGTGAATGCAATTGGTTGCTGTCAGTGGTGGTAGAGGCAAACTTGCTGGGGTCTTTTAAGAGACTTCTGGATGAGTACATGGGATTTAATGGAATTGGGAGTTACAGATAGTTCTATAGCCTGGTAGGTACTGATATGATCAGCACAACTTGTGGGCCAAAGGGCCC
This sequence comes from Sphyrna mokarran, assembly GCA_024679065.1. Taxonomy (NCBI): domain Eukaryota; kingdom Metazoa; phylum Chordata; class Chondrichthyes; order Carcharhiniformes; family Carcharhinidae; genus Sphyrna; species Sphyrna mokarran. The sequence goes on from JAGIQG010000019.1 coordinate 51,858,977, forward strand.
GTTTGTGCATAGTGTTCTATGTTCTAAGTCTTAAAAGTACAGACAACGTGAGTGGAGAGAGTGTTAAGCACAGGTTAAGAGAGATGTGTATTGTCTCCAGACAGGACAGTTAGTGGGATTTTGCAAGCACAGGCAAGTCATTGGGATTACAGATCACATAAGATGAACCCAAGATCTCAGCTGTTCTTGTGTGTGCAGAACTTGGCTATCAGTTTCTGCTCAACGACTGTTGTCATATGTCATGAAAGCCACCTTGGAGAATGCTTACCCAAAGATTAGAGGCCAAATGCCTGTGACTGCTGAAGTGGCCCCCAACAGGAACACTCAATTGAATGGAACAGGCTGGAAGGGCTGAGTAGCCTACTCCTGTTCCTATTTCATATCTTTGTCTGTTCTTCAATACAAATTTTTATCCATCAGTCATTTACAGCTCCATTTAATTGTGTTTCATTTTAGTTTGATAAATATCAGATAACACAATGAAAAATGTGGAAATATCTGAGGATAATCAATGTGAAAGATAATGAAATAACTATGCTGCTTTTATTGCAGTTATCACAACAGGACCAAATAATATTTAGAGGCAAATTATTTATTATTTAACTCTTCAAGTGTCAAAGGGATCTTTCACTCTGAAATCCAAAACCATTGCCCTGAATTTATACAGCAGCACACTAATATAACATCAACACACTTGACACAGAGTATCTGCTTTATAATTTCAGTTTAAGGACAATCCTTCCTCTGAAGAAGCTCATATGAATATGTTGGTACTCAAGATGCAACCAAAGTGCCCAAATTTAGATTATTTTGAAAATAATGCCAGTTAAGGATTTTGGTATAGTTCTGTCATCATGTTGATGTTTCAATCCATTCTAAACTTCTATGCAAACATATAAGCTTGCACATTAGGAGCAGGAGTGGGCCAGTCAGCCCCTTGAGTCTGCTCTGCTATTCAACAAGATCACAGCTGATCTAAGCATAACTTTAACCCCCCCATTCCTGCCTAACATTGATCACCTTTCTGTAATAAGTCTTCAGAGACAGAAGTCTCTTCACTCTCTGTATTTACCATTCTGACAGCAACACATAAACTGCTTGCAGTCAGGACTCTACCTGGAGGAGTAACAGAAGAACTGATACTCCTGGTTAAGTACAAGGAAAAGACTCCCTGATTGGCCCATCAATTGATTCCTTAATCAGGGAGTTCATATTCCAATAGGCCAACCTCAATGATCAAAGTCATTACACTTTCACCCCCTTGTTAATCAAAAATCCATCCAATTTCCTGCAATTTGGAATTTGCTGGATGTCTTTTTGTTCATTTGTATTAACTTACAACATTGCATACAGCCTGTTACTTATCTCAGTGTAACTTTTCCAACTCATGAATATTGAACTATTTTAGCAGTATTGAGGGATGGAAGACATCGATATGAAACATCACTGAAACAAAGCAAATACTCAAACAGCCTAAACAATTGGCATCTAATGAATGATGATAATGAATGTCTAACCTTGCACATTGTAACTGTCTGTGAATAAGAGAGATTGGGGCAGCATCATATTTGTAATGTCAGAAGCAGCTTACATTCCCTCCATTAATTAAACAGTGCAAATGTATTCCCTGTGGTGTACAGAATCACATTGTGGGAAATTGCATTGCAACAACTATTTAAAGGGAAAATCACCTTCTTTAAAATGAAGTACATTTCAATAGTTTCCTCACAGATTATCTCAGTGATAACACCAACTTTCTCTGGAGTTCAGAACAAAAAGAAACCCAACTACTGACATGATTATATTTGACATTTTATGGTGCAGATTTTTTAATTTATTCATTCATGTAATTTGGGTGGTGTTGGTTATGTCAGCATTTGTTCCCTATTCCCAATTACAGAGCATAAGATATAGGAGCACAACGAGGCCATTTGGCCCATCGAGTCTACTCTGCCATTCAATCATGGCTGATAAGTTTCTCAACTTCATTCTCCCACTTTTTCCCTGTAAGTTTTGATCCCCTTACCAGTCAAGAATCTATTTCCATCTTAAATGGAAATGACCCAGCCTTCTGTGACAATGAATTCCACAGACTCACCCCCTCTGGCTGAAAAAATTTCTCCATTTGCCCTTAAACTGAATGGCTTTTCTGGCCATTTCAACAGCAGTTAAGAGTCAACCACATTGCTGTTGTTCTGGAGTCACATATAGGTCAGACCAGTTAAGGACACTAGCTTTCCCTCCTTAGAGGACATTAGTGAAACAGATGGTTTATTGATAATGGTTTCATGGTCACCATTGCTGAGACCAGCTTTCAATCTGTGTCTTCCAAACTCTGGTGGATACAACAAGCGACAATCACCAGGCAAGACTGTTGGTGAGCACTTCAGTGGTCATGGACGTTTGGCCTCTGACCTTTGGGTAAGCGTTCTCCAAGGCGGTCTTCATGACACACGACGGCGCAGAGTCGCTGAGCAGAGACTGATAGCCAAGTTCCACTCACATGAGGACAGCCTCAACTGGGATCTTGGGTTCATGTCACACTATCTGTAACCCCCACGACTTGCCTGAACTTGCAAAATCTCACTTACTGTCCTGTCTGGAGACAATACAGATAGCTTAATGCTATCTCCACTCACATTTTCTGCACCTTTAAGAATTGATTACCTGTAAAGACTTGCATTATAATCAGTATTCTGTAAATTGTGTGTGCCTTTATATACTCTGTGATCAGAACTCTCCACTCACCTGATGAAGGGGCAAAGCCCCAAAAGCTAGTGAGTTTGCTACCAAATAAACCTGTTGGACTTTAACCTGGTGTTGTGAGACTTCTTACTCTAGCTTTTCCTACAAGTGGAAACATCCTATTCATATCTACTCTATCCAGATTTTGCAGTATCTTATGAGTTTTAAAAGATGTCCCTTATCCTTCTAAACTCCAACAAATAGAGGCCCAGAGTTCTCAAACAATTGGTTATTGTATTTCCTTTGTGTGACATCCAGTTGATTGATTTATTCCGTGCTCTAATTACCAGTGTGATTTGGTGGCCTATAAACAACCTGATCCAATGCTTGCTTTCCTTAGTTCCACCCAAACAGGTTCTGAATTTTGTTCTTCTGATTGAAGTTCCAGTCTCACCAACATACTGATCCAATCCCTCTTATCAGCACCACCCTACCTTCTCTTCCTTTCTAAAGAAAAAATTCTCATGGAATGTGGCTATTGCTGGCTAGGTCAGTGTTTGTTATCCATCCCTGTCCTTCCTGAATCTTCCCAGCCTTGGCCACCCTGAAGCTACTTCTCAGTAATGACAATAAGATTATACCCATTAATTTCTATTTTTATCAGCAATGCACTGACTGTCTAGACATTCTTACTGCCTGTTATCTCAGGTGTTGAAAATCAATTATATTTGAACATGGTCTACACTGCCTACAATAATTCATTGACTGAACATCCTGAGGTGAGAGACTCGATAAAAATACAGGTTATTTCTTTCTATTTAACTGGAGTGTTTATCTATAATGGAGACTGGAAGAGAGGCGAGTCAGTTTAAAGCATCAAATCAGAGTTAAAATTCTTCAGTAGGGATCATTTTATTATAAGTTTCAGGTAAAGTACATTATCACCTGACCGTGCAAAGCTTTTGTTATTGTTTGATTCCTATCTCAGATATTTAAGTAGATCACAGACCAGTGCAAACAACAGTAAAGAACTCCTCACTGATATGTTTCGGTGCAGTCAGTCGATACCATTCCAGCATCCATTAAATGTTTCATCTGGTGATTTTTTTTCAGTTAAGCTGTGTATTCACCAGGTTAAAATGACTATCATTCCATCATATCAACATTCCCACTAATACTGCCACATGGTTCCTGTCACACCATCATATTCATGTGTCATTTCTAAAAGATGTCTGGACATCACTGAGCCATCATTGAAGAAAGAAGATGGATGTCCAGGAACACACCTCAGCTGGGGGGTGGCTTCCTCAGCTGAGCTCCACAATCCACTGCTACTTGTTCCAGTGACCATGTTCACTGGAGACCTCCCTCCTAAACTACTGAGGCAGCCCAGGCCTTCTTCAACTTGTCTCTGATATTAACATGCTACATTGGATCAGATGTATTCTGGACCAGCATCATTTACCACTGGCGGTGTGGATGACCGGTGCAGGGAAGGGGTGATTCTAGTCGATCCTCATCTGCATGCTATTGACAGGATGCAAATTGTTTTTGTGCTAATCTTGTGAGGAAATTGCGAAGTGCCATGGTGACCAAAGCTAATGAAAATAACTAAAAGTGATTTCTGGATGTCCTACCACATTATCCCATGACCCTCCGCCCACCATTAAACCTGTCACAGGGGAGGGAGGGTGTGCAGCACATGAAAACATTCCATCCAGGGTGGCAGATGTTTGCTACTCTCTCAATGATCTGAATCGAAACTCGCCCTGAAATTATTACAGTTGCAGCAGGGTGGGAGAATTTAACATGAAAGGTTGAGTGAAGAATGGAGATTGGGGCCGATGTTTGAGGGCAAATCAGCATCTGGAACGTGGGAGGCTTTCAAGTGCAAGTTGATAAGGATTCAGGACTGTTACATTCCTGTGAGGATGAAAGATAAGTATGGCAAGTTTTAGAACATAGAACATAGAACACTACAGCACAAACAGGCCCTTCGGCCCACAAGTTGCGCCGATCATACCCAAATCTACTAGGCCATAGAACTATCTGTAAATCCCAATCCCATTTAATCCCATGTATTCATCCAGAAGTCTTTTAAAAGACCCCAACGAGTTTTTTGGGAACTTTGGATAGCAAGATATTGTGAGCCTAGTCAAAGCTAGGAGGCTGGGAACACATGAAGCAAGTGTGGAATACAACAAAAGTAGAAAGAAACTTATAAAAGGAGTAAGAAGAGCTAAAAGGGATCATGAAAAAGCACAGGCCAGCAAGATTAAGGAAAATCCACATATATAAAGAGCAAATGGGTAGCCAGGGAGAGGATTGGTCCATTCAAGGACAAGAGAGAAAATCCATGTGTGGAGGCAGAGGAATGGGTGAGGTATTAAATGAGTACTTTGTATCAGTATTCACCAAAGAGAAGGATTTGGTGACTGATGAGTCTGGGAAAGGGTATGTAGATAGTTTGAGTCATGTTAAGATCAAAAAGGAGGAGGTATTGGAGTTCTTGAGAAATATCAAGGGTAGACAAGTTTCCAGGGCTTGATGAAATATACCCCAGAATACTGAGAGAGGCAAGAGAGGAAATTGCTGGGGCCTTGAGAGAAATCTTTGTATCCTCACTGGCTACAGGAGAGGATTGGAGAATAGCCAACGTTGTTCCTTTGTTTAAGAAGGGTAGTAAGAATAATCCAGGTAATTACAGGTCAGTGAGCCTTACATCAGTGGTAGGGATTCTTCAAGACAGAATTTATTTCCACTTGGAAATAAGTGGATGTATTAGTGAGAGGCAACATGATTTTGTGAAGGGGAGATCGTGGCTCACAAACTTAATCAAGTTTTTGAAGGAAGTGATGAAAATGAGGATAGGGCAATGGAAGTTGTCTACATGGACTTCAGTAAGGCCTTTGACAAGGTCCCTTGTGGCAGGCTGGTACAGAACGTGAAATTATATAGAATCAGAGATGAGCTGGCAAGGTGGATATAAAATTGGCTCAGACTAAGGGTGAATTCAGTAAGAGGTCTGGCAACATCAATTTTAAATCCAACCAATTTATTTGATAGTAAACCTGCTAGCTTTTGGCGTTTGTGCCTTCGTCAGGCGAATGAGGTGTTCTGGTCTCAGAACACCTCATTCACATGACGAAGGCACAAACGCCGAAAGCTAGCAGGTTTACTATCAAATAAATCAGTTGGATTTAAAATTGGTATTGCCAGACCTCTTACTGAGTTTACCCCAGTCCAACGCCGGCATCTCTACATCAGACTAAGGGTAACAGTGGAAGGGTGCATTTCTGAATGGAGGGCTGTGACAGGTGGTGTTCCTCAGGGATAAGTGCTGAGACCTTTGTTGTTTGTAATATATTTAAATGATTTGGCAGAAAATGTAACTGGATTGATTCGTAACTTTGTGGATGACACAAAGGTTGGTGGATTTGCAGATAGCAATGAGGACTATCAGAGGATGCAGCAGGATATAGATCAGTTGGAGACTTGGGCAGAGAGATGCCAGATGGAGTTTAATCCGGACAAATGCATTTTGGAAGATCTATTACAGATAGGAAATATACAGTAAATGGCAGAACCCTTAGGAATATTGACAGGCAAAGGCATCTGGGTGTACAAGTACACAGGTCACTGAAAGTGGCAATGCACGTTGGAGAAGGTAGTCAAGAAGGCATATGGCATGCTTGCCTTCATCAACTGGGGTATTGAGTTTAAAAATTGACAAATCATGTTGACACTTTATAGAACTTTAGTGAGGGTGCACTCGGAATACAGTGTTCAAATCTGGTCGCCATACTACCAGAAGGTTGTGAAGACTATAGAGAGGGTACAGAAAAGATTTATCAGGATGTTGCCTGGTATGGAGAGCATTAGCTATGAGGAGAGGTTGGAGAAACTTAGTTTGTTCTCACTGGAGCGACGGCGGTTGAAGGAAGACTTGACAGAAGTCTATAAGTTTATGAGAGGCGTGGACAGAGTGAATAGCCAGAAGCTTTTTCCAGGGTGGAAGAGTCAATTTCGGGTGGGGGGGGGGGGGGGGGGGAGAGAAGAGGTTTAAGGTGCAAGGAGCAAGTTTGAAAAGCGATGTACGAGGCAGATTATTTTACACAGAGAGTGGTGGGTGCCTGGAACTTGTTGCTGGGAAGGTAGTGAAAGCAGATGACTTTTAAGGGACGTCTTGACAAGTACATTAATGAGATGGGAATGGAGGGATATGGTCTCCGGGAGGGTAGGGGATTTTAGTTCAGTTGGGCAACATGATTGGTGCAGGCTTGGAGGGCTGAAGGGCCTGTTCCTGTGCTGTAACTGGCTTTGTTCTTTATGCTGTGGGTTTCCAAATTGTCTAATTGACAGTACACTAGGAAACTGGTTCAAATCTGCTAACACCTGAATTAGTACTCTTTGATCGTCTGTGTGCAACCAGGATGGTCGATGAGGAAGAGAGTTTGCAAGGAGCCGGACAGCTTTCCAAACACACTGCTCCTGATTACAGGGAAGATGGAAGAGTCAACTTGGAGCGTAAATGCACTGAGGTCAAACCTTTGGAAGATGCTGAAAAAGAGGCAATCTGGCAAAAGAAACTTTCATATTTAACCAGACTAAATACACTTGTCATTTGTGAAGACTTGCCTCAGTTCCAGTATTCTATGCTACTCATAAATAGAAGTATTTTCCATCAGAAACAAAATGATGTTGGAAATTGTAAGAGACAACTGCAGACATAAGTAAGGCATATTACACAGGAGGTGCTGAATAAGGCACAGACACTTATTCTGGAGGTGTAATGTTACAAGTTGGATTTCACCATCAAAGGGTAACATATGGTTCTGAACACTTAGCAGACATTTGTGCCTGTGAATTATTAACATCTTGTTGTTTTTTAATTCTGGCTGACTTCTCATTTAAAATAGCTATTTTGAGAAAGTAACAATTTCATATCTTTCATAATTTGAGTGATCATTATGGAATTAAAAACCTCAGAACATGCAACAAAAGTTAAGGAGACTCCCCACAATGAAGGAGATCGTGCTACTGTTCTGTTAGTGGTTAGATTGCTGTTCCCTTATTAACCAGAACAGTCCACTTGTGACTATAGGGAATGCTCCTGATGTCTAGTTCAATCTGTTTCCCTCATTGTTGATGTGAAAAGCAGATTAACTGGTCATTTATTACATTGTTGTTTTGAGATGCTGTTGATGTGGACAGCTGCTATGTTTATCTTCATAATGACAGAAACTGCACTTCAAACGGATTTCACCTCTTAGGGTCTTGAACAGTGTTAATTTGATGAGAACAATATTAATGTAACTGTTATTTGAAATGCAATAAGGAAACTGATGTTGATGATCCACATTATCTGTTGTAACTAATCTGTTTGCCCTTCAGCTAAGTTGCTGCTAAATATCCCTGATAACATCTTTTTATGAACAATTTATTGTAGTTTCATTTAAAAATCTTTGTGTTCTACTCTGAATTGTTACTTTTTTTATTTTAGTTGTTTATTCCAGTTGTTTTCTTGAAGTTTTTTTTTTCCCAGTTTGTAAAGAACATTAGTGTATCAAGGAGGTAATTGGGGTACAGAATTATAAACGCAGACATGTCCAGATGTGGAATCCCTTCACTAATGATCTGACTTCAAAGCAAATTGAAAAACTGATGTGATTGGTTATGTGAGGAGAATCGTTTTGAGCTAATTCAGATTTATGTTTGACACGGTGATTGATGAGAAATGGCTCATCTGAAGGCATGCAAAAAACGGTGCCAAGTGAAATTCTACGATATGTGAATTGATGGCTGCAATTTAAAGTATTTTAAATTAAGACCTTGAATTTAACAGTGTGGCACAGTTTCAGAAATATTTAATGCCTTTGCATGAATTTATTTTTTGCTATTTAAAGATCGACACACAATTGTTCACTTTTAAAAAATAAAGGTTTTCATTAAATTATTCATCCAAATAGCTTCATTCAATGTGTGAAGTGTACATATGTATAAAACATCTGTCACACTGAGTTAGAAAATTTCAGATACAGTATCTGAACATTTGTTTATATTGGTAAAATAATAATGTTTACACATGGGGGGGGGATGATTAATAATATTACAGCAAAATACTCTGGACGTTGGAAATCTGAAATAAAGATGGAAAATGCTGGAAATCCTCATAGATTTGATCACATCGTTGGAGAGAGTTTGTGAAATAGAATCACCAGCCTTCCCTTCCCACCCGGCTCCTGGAAAACCCTACAGAGTTTGCTGAGCATCCCCCTGAATATCCAGTCCCTCAGCCACTGCTGGTTGAATATTTAAACAGTTGAATTGGGATGGTAAGTAGCACATTGGCATTTCCTGAAACCAGATGGGAGGACAAGAATAAGGAAGTCTTGTTACATAGATCATAGAATCATCAAAATCCTACAGTGCAGAAACAGGCCATTCAGCCCATCGACCAACCATAGAACATAGAACATTAAGCGCAGAACAGGCCTTTCGATGTTGCACCGACCAATTAAGAAAAAGCAATGACCCTCTAACCTAAACCATTCCCTTTTCATCCATAAACTTATCCACTAACCTCTTAAACGCCACCAAACTTGATGCATCTACAACTGCAGCAGGCAGGGCATCCATACCCTTACCACCCTCTGGGTAAAGAACCTACCTCTGACATCCATCCTATAACTACCACCCCTTAATTTAAAGCTATGTCCCCTCGTGCTAGCTTTCTCCATCCTAGGAAAAAGGCTATCACTGTTCACCCTATCTAAACCTCTAATCATCTTGTATGTTTCAATAAGGTCTCCTCTTAGCCGCCTTCTTTCTAACGAAAACAACCTCAAATCCCTCAGCCATAATCCCACCTAGGCCCTATCTCTATATCCTGACATATTTACTCACTAATCCCTCTAAGCTACACATTTCTGGACAATAAGAGGCAATTTAGCATGGCCAATCAACCTAACCCGTACATCTTTGGACGGTGGGAGGAAATCGTAGCACCTGGAGGAAACCCATGCAGGCACAGGGAGAACGTGCAAACTCCACAGAGACAGTGTTCCAAGGTGGGAATTGAATCCGGGTCCCTGGAGCTTTGAAGAAGCAGTGTTAACCACTGTGCCACCATGCCACCCCCTATACAAATCCCTATATATAACTATATAGGGAGTTTTTAGATTCCATTTGGTGTATTGTGTGCAACTTTGTTCTCTATATCTAACACAGTATAAAATTACATAATTATCAGAAACTGAACTGGACCAGCGACCAGAGCAGGTCAAGAACCAGGAATGCTGCATTGAGCTCCTCACTCCACAAAGTTTGTCCACCATTTACAAGGCACATGTCAGGAATGTGATGGAATATTTTCCACTTGCCTGGATGAGTGCAGCTCCAAAAACACTCAAGAGACTCAACACCATCCAGGACACAGCAGCCCGCCTGATTGCTACCCCTTCCACAAATATTCAATTCTTTCTCTTCTTATCTTTTTTGTTCTGCCACAGGATACTTTATCCTTTACCCAAAATCTGTTGTATTATACTGTTACAATGAATACCAAATGGATGTAGTGGCTCCTCATATACTGAAACAGTCCATAATCAAATGCAACAAGATCTAGACAGTATCTAGGCTTGCGCTGACAAGTGGTAAGTAACATTCATGCCACACAAAGGCCATCACCAATAAGAAATACTCTAACTAGAGAGTATAGTAGAATATAGTAGAATAGTATAGTAGAATAGAGTATAGTAGAATACTAGAGAGCTAGGGGATGTTAGGGATCTAGAGGAGTATAAGGTGTGTAGAAGGGAACTTAAAAAGGAAATTAGGGGAGCCAGAAGGGGTCATGAGAAGGCCTTGGCAGGTAAGAATAAGGAGAATCCCAAGGCCTTCTACAATTATGTGAAAAGTAAAAGGATGAGGAGAGAAGGGATAGGACCTATAAAAGGTGAAGGGGGAAAAGTCTGTATGAATACGGAAGAAATGTAGATGCGCCAAGTTTGGTGGCGTTTAAGAGGTTAGTTGATAAGTATATGGAAGAGAAGGGAATGGTTTAGTTTGGAGGGGCATTGCTTTTTATATCGATCGGCGCAACATCGAAAGCCGAAGGGCCTGTTCTGTGCTGTAATGTTCTATGTTCTATGGCAGAGGTGCTTAACAAGTACTTTGCCTCGGTATTCACAGTGGAAAGTGAATTGGGAGATTGCATTGCAGGTTTGTGGCATAAGGAAAAGATTGAGTATGTGGATGTTAGGAAAGAGGATGTGTTAGACCTGTTAAATTCTATCAAGATAGACAAGTCGCCGTGACTGGATGGGATGTACCCCAGGTTATTGTGGGAGGTGAGGGAAGTGGTTGCAGAGCCCCTGGCGATGATCTTTGCGTCGTCCATGGAAACGGGAGAGGTTCCGGAGGATTGGAGGATTGCGGATGTGGTTCCTATCTTTAAGAAAGGGAACAGGGATAGTCCAGGAAATTACCGACCGGTGAGTTTGACTTCAGTGGTTGGTAAGCTGATGGAGAGGCTTCTGAGGGATAAGATATATGAACATTTGGAGAAGTCTGGACTGATTAGAAATAGTCAGCATGGTTTTGTCAAGGGCAGGTCATGCCTTACGAGCCTAGTTGAGTTCTTCGAAAATGTGACTGAACACGTTGACGAAGGAAGGGCGGTGAACGTAGTGTACATGGCCTTTATAAGGCATTTAAGAAGGTCCCACATGCAAGGCTTCTGGAGAAGGTGAGAGGGCATTGGATCCAAGGGGCTTTGGTCTCATGGGTCCAGAACTGGCTTGCCGGCAGAAGGCAGAGAGTGGTTGTGGATGGGTCTTGTTCTGCATGGAGGTCGGTAACCAGTGGAGTGCCCCAGGGATCTGTTCTGGGACCCCTGCTGTTTGTCATTTTCATAAATGACCTGGATGAGGAAGTGGAGGGATGGGTTAGCAAGTTCATAGAACATAGAACATAGAACATAGAACATTACAGCACAACAGGCCCTTTGGCCTTCGATGTGCGCGACCAATATAAAAAGCAATGCCCCTCCAAACTAAACCATCCCTTCTCTTCCATATACTTATCAACTAACCTCTTAAACGTCACCAACTTGGCGCATCTACAACTGCTGCAGGCAACGTCGATGATACAAAGATCGGTGGGGTTGTGGATGGTCTGGAGGGATGCCAAAAGTTGCAGCGGGACATAGACAGGATGCAAGACTGGGCAGAGAAGTGGCAGATGGACTTCAACGCAGATAAATGTGTAGTGGTCCATTTTGGCAGGAATAATGGGATGAAGGAGTACAATATAAGGGGTAGGAGTCTTAGCTGTGTTGTAGAGCAGAAGGATCTCGGGGTCCGGGTCCATAGGACTCTTAAATCGGCCTCGCAGGTGGAGGAAGTGGTCAAGAAGGCGTACGGTGTACTGGCCTTCATTAATCGAGGAATAGAGTTTAGGAGTCAGGAGGTAATGATGCAGCTCTATAAGACTCTTGTCAGACCCCAGTTGGAGTATTGTGCGCAGTTCTGGTCGCCTCATTATAGGAAGGATGTAGAGGCTATTGAGAGGGTTCAGAGGAGATTTACAAGGATGCTGCCTGGATTGGGAGGCAGGCCTTATGAAGATAGGTTGAGGGAGCTGGGACTCTTCTCACTGGAGAGACGTAGGTTGAGAGGCGACCTGATAGAGGTTTATAAAATGTTGAGAGGAATAGATAGGGTGGACTCTCAGAGACTATTTCCCCGAGCTGAAATGGTCACTACGAGAGGACACAGGTTTAAGGTGCAGGGAAGCAAATACAAAGGAGATGTCAGGGGTAGGTTTTTTACTCAGTGGGTGTTGAGTGAATGGAACCGACTGCCATCGGAGGTTGTTAAGGCAAACTCACTGGGGTCTTTTAAGAGACTTCTGGATGAGTATATGGAAAGACTTCTCTGCCCAGTCTTGCATCCTGTCTATGTCCCGGGATAGGGGGTTATAGATAGGTCTGTGGATTGGTAGATGTGATCGGCGCAACTCGTGGGCCGAAGGGCCTGTTTGTGCTGTATTGTTCTATGTTCTATGTTCTAACCACTGCCCCTTAATATTCAGTGGTGTAACTAACACTGAATCCCCCATTATCAACATCTTTGAGGTTACCAGAAACCAGAAACTCAACTGAACTCACCACATTAATGTTAAAGAGTAGTTCAGAAACTAGGAATGTGGTGAGTAACTCACCTCCTGACTCCCCACAGCCTGTCCACCATCTACAAGGTACAAGTCAGGAGTGTGATGGAATACTTCCCACTTACCTGAATGGGGGCAGCTCCAACAACACTCAAGAAGCTTGACACTATCCAGGACAAAGCAGTCCACTTGATTGGCACTACATCTAAAACATTCAATCCCTTCACCATCATTGCTCAGTAGCAGCAGTGTGTACTATCTATAAGATGCGTTGCAGCAATTCACCAAAGATCCTTAGCACGTTCCAAACTCATCACTACTTCCAAGGGCAATAGATATATGGGAATGCCACCACCCGCAAGTTCCCCTCCAAGCCAGTCACCATCCAGACTTGGAAATAGACAAACTTGGCTGTTCCTTCACAATTGCTGCGTTAAAATCCTGGAATTTCCTCTCTAATGGCATTGTGGGTCCACCCACAGTATTTTAACTGCAGTGATTCAAGAAAGCAACTCACCAACCAGGGATAGGCAATAAATGCTGTCCAACTAGCAATGCCCATGTCCCATTAATAAATAAAATTAATTAATTAAAAAAATCCTCGCACCTTCTTTAGGCAATAAATGTCACCCTTGCCAGTTTACAAAATGTTGCACAAAGAGGTACAGGACATTCTGCTGTTCTAATGGGTTTCTGCAATTATTCATTTGCTAAATTAATTGCTTCACTAAATTATAAATAAGCCAAGTACACATTAAACCCAGGTGCAACAAGCTATTGGGAATACTAATGTTCGCCTTTATTGGAAGAGGATTTGAGTACAGCAGTCTAGCTTCTTTCACAGAGAATTGTGAATCTTTGGAATTCTCCACCCCAAAGGGCTGTGGAAGCTCAGTCATTGAACATGTTTATGGCAGAGATTGATAGATTTCTGATTCACATTAATGTAAAGAGTTACAGAAAAGTGGGTGTGAAAGATATTGCAGTGTCCAAACCGCCATGGTTCCATTAAATAGTTGAGCAGGCTTGATAGGCTGAAAGGCCTACTTTTTTCCCACCTGGTCTGTGGGTAGTTTATAGATTGTACCTAGCGACAGAGCGTTTAAACATCTTTGGAATAGAGAGAACATTCCCACTCCTGAACGCTGTGAATCCTGCTGGAAATCACGCATTTTGTCACACCAGTCATGACGTATGATTGCTCCCAAGGTCAAAATAATCCGTTACTCAATGCTAGGCTTATAATTAAAACATCGCCAACCGACAAGAAGTCTGAAGGTGGTTGGAACTTTACCACATCCTGTTTAAACACATTTAGGAGGCAAGTCACGGGGAATGTCATTATGATTATTATTAATAGTTTGAGTGGACTATTCTGTAGAGTGTTGAAAAGTTGTTGAAACATAGGATGGTGTTTTATGGCCTTACAGTTCAGTACTTTCTTCATTTGTGTTCAGAGGACCTTTTAACCCTCAAGTCGATATGTGTCAGCACGTGTACACAAAGCTCCTGGGCAAACCTTGTCCTAACTTGACACTGATGCCACACTGGGAGAAAGAGATGAGTTGATGGGTTTTACTGTATACAAGTTTAAATGAGAATAATAAACAATGAGTGAAGAAAGTAATGGCTGGTTTGAAATTGTGGCCTGTTGACCTGTGTAACCATAGCAATGTATATACCAAGCAAAGATTAACGTCTTAACATTTCTGAGCAAGCTAAACTTGTTAATTCTGTTGCAAAAATTCTAGATTAAGTCAAACTAAAATTCTTCCTTTCATCATGTGACTTGCACATTGTGTATTGTTATAAAGAACTTGTTGCAGAGAGAAATTTACAGTCTTCTGGTTTTCTGACGTTCGATGCGGAAAGGATTCGGCTTGGATTTCCTTTACATGCAGGTAGAAAATGGATCACTTTGCATTATTTTTCCTGATGTATTGAAAGGCTAAATGAATACCTGAACTGTATTTAATTAAAGGCACTAATCACTAGTGCCATTTCTTGTTGCCAATTGCTTGTGAGGACAAGTCACATGCTAAGCAGCCAGAAGTTTTCCTGTACATTATCCTTTCACGAGTCTTCCTGAAGCAGTGGGGGGGAGATACATCTGCACTTTATAAATCTGTGATTATAATGGTAATCACGCACATCATTAATTGATAGGATATCCTCCAGTGAAGGGGCAATAAATATTTGTTTGGCCAATGGAATTAATAATCAGCCAGCCACATGTATCAGAGAGTCAATATCTACTCAGCTCATGCTGTAAGAATTTAAACCCTGTGCTGGGTCAGTACAAATGATGATTCACAATGTGATCACTGGGCAACTATAAAAAGGAAGAAGTGTCATTGCTGGAAATCTGAAAGTAAAACAGAAATACTGGAAATACAGGACAGTAAAACAGGTGAAATTGCCCTTTCAATGGGCAATATCCCTCCTTTTACAGATAAGAGGAATTTGTGTATTTCCAGTATTTCTCCTGTTAATCTACTACTGGACTAACTACAAGAGGTTTAATTTTATCTGTTAACCTGTTATAAATGAATTTAGATTACTAGTAAAATAAACATCCAGTATGCTTCAGATTAAAGAGACTTTATCAGTGATTAACAGGTGGGATCCGAACATAGGTCGATAGAAAATTATACTGCACCTCTGGATTATTATCCAGTGACAATACCATTATACCATCGCCTCCCCCTTGATCATCCTGTACTTGATCTGAGTGCTTTGCTCGGCCAATTCAGAAAACAATTAAGAGTCAACCGCAGGTCTGAAGTTGCAAGGGCATGAAAGAAATGGGTTTTCAGCAACAATCAATGATACTTTCATAGTCACTGAGACTCATTTTCAATTCCAGGTTTTATTAACTGAATTTAAATTCCACCAGCTTCCACGGTGGGATTTGAACCCATTCTCCCAGAGCATTATTCAGGTCTTCTGGATTACCATTACACCACCACTTCATCGACAAACAACGTCAGCATTTGTGTTGAAGGAGTGACTCTGGGATACGTGCAGCATTTCCCACATCTGGGCAGCAACCTCCCTCATATGGACATTATTGATAGAACATAGAACATTACAGCACAGAACAGGCCCTTCGGCCTTCGATGTTGCGCCGACCAATATAAAAAGCAATGCCCCTCCAAACTAAACCATTCCCTTCTCTTCCATATACTTATCAACTAACCTCTTAAACGCCACCAAACTTGGCGCATCTACAACTGCTGCAGGCAGGGCATTCCACTCCCGAACCACCCTTTGGGTAAAGAACCTGCCTCTGATATCCGTCCTATAACTATCACCCCTTAATTTAAAGCTGTGTCCCCTCGTGCTAGCTTTTTCCATCCTAGGAAAAAGGCTATCACTGTCCACCCTATCTAAACCTCTAATCATCTTATATGTTTCGATCAGGTCCCCTCTTAGCCTCCTCCTTTCTAACGAAAACAACCTCAAATCCCTCAGCCTCTCCTCATAAGACCTGCCCTCCATACCAGGCAACATCCTGGTAAACCTCCTCTGTACCCTCTCCAATGCCTCCACATCTTTCTTATAATGTGGGGACCAGAACTGCACACAATACTCCAAGTGCGGCCGCACTAGAGTTTTGTACAGTTGCAACATGACGTTGCGGCTCCGAAATTCAATCCCTCTACCAATAAAAGCCAAGACTCCATATGCCTTCCTAACAACCTTCTCGACCTGACTGCCTACTTTCAGGGATCTATGCACATACACACCAAGATCCCTCTGTTCATCTAGACTACTAAGAATCCTACCATTTGCCCTATACTCTACACATTTATTATTTCTGCCATAGTGCATTACCTCACACTTTTAACTGATTACTGGATCAGATGTACAGCTGTGGCATTTTGTAATCTGCAGGCTGAGTCTTTGCCATCAAAGATCTCCACAAGTCAACAAAAGTCCTCACGACACTCCTGTGCTGCAGTGAGACCTGGACTGTGTGTCAGTGACAACTGACAGTATTTGAGAAATTTGACCTGCAATGCCCATTGGCGCATCCTTCAGATTTAATGGAGGGTCAGGAAACACAAGCTAGTGTCCTTCTTGAAACTGACTTCACAATTATTGAGAGAAAACTTTTACAAAATCAACTTCAATGGGCTGAAACATGTCCAGATTGTCGAAACGTGTCTGCCCCACTGGCTCCTGTTTTCTTAACTCTCAAATGGCCATCATTCCAGAGCTGAACAATACAAACATTCCATCGACACTCTGACGCTCTCTTTGAAGTACAGCAGACTTGATATTAATAACTGAGAGGAACTCGCAACCAATCATTCAAAATGGCAACAACTTATCCATCAAGCTGCATTGTGTTTTGAGTCTTAGTGATAAGACAGGGCAGTGGTGGATAAGGAAAGAAAGAGAAGCAAACCCTTTATGCTGAATTCCGCTGCCCTTTGGAACATCCTACCAAAGATTTGTGGGTGGGGAATTGGCCTGTTCAATCACATGAAAACGAACAGTAGAAACTCACAACCTGATCATCCTCGATCATGAGACAGTAGGAATAGAATAGCCAGATGTGCCTTCCAGCTGATTGAAGGATAATGTGTAGATGACAGAGCAACAATATAAATAAGCAGCTGCTGACATTCTTTGCTCAACTTTGCAATAGTTTTACAATTAGTGAGACCAGGTCATGACTATCCAAATAAAAATAGCACTGCTTGATGCTATTCTCATCTGTGGTTTAATCTGTTTACACCTTTGTGTGAAATCATTAAAGCCAAGGTGAAAATCTCTCGAGTGGTACTATTTTTAATCGAACTTCACTGTTAGGCTGAGAGCAGTCACAACACAAAACTCACTTGAGACTTGAACTTGCAGGCCTGAAATGCAGAATCATACAATTGTCCATTGTAGGAATGAAGGAACTGGAAAAACCAAAAGGATGTTATTTTCTGAACTTTATAACCCACAGATCCACAGGAATATTTATTTAATATTTGTGGTGTTTGCCATTGATGTTAACGAGAGTGAGTGTTAAGGTCAGATATCTGAAAGATGTTTCATTACAATGCTTTTTGGTACTTTTCAGTACAGCCAGTAAACCTTTATTGTCACACCAATTAAGATGTGAATAATGTTTATTGATTAAAAGGTCTCAGCTTGTATTTATAAAATGGTTTAATATCCCCACATGGGGTGGAATTCTCCCAGATTGGGGGGGTGGTGGTGGGGTGCGCAGAATTTAGCAGGAGTCCAAAAGATCAGTTTTATGCCAACTTGAATTTGCTACGGGATCTGCAGTGGGTGCCCAACTTTGGCGAATTGAGAAATCTGCTGGAAGGCAGAGTGAAACTTATTTCCTTCTTGCTAATGGGCTACAGATAAAAGCCCGACTGGAATCCTGCTCTTCACCCCACTCAAATTCCCACAACACTGGGGAAAACACATCAGTTAGAACACATCTGGAAACAACGTGATGTACAGAGTTCTGTACTCACCTGAACAATGTTTGCGTCTGTCTCTGGAGTTTGGGATGGAAATTCCCAGCACACCTGGACTCTGGAACATCAGTGGAATGGGAAATCATTCATAGGTGGTTCTTCCAGATTCAGTGTCATTGAGGAAGTTAATCATCCAACCTTGGAAACTTCCTGGAGATCATTTTCATTTTCAGGACGTCTACCTTCTTTCTTTAACAGTGGGTCAGTGACATCAGATGCCTTTTAAACTTGGCGCCTGGTTATGATGGCAGGATGCGCACCATCATTCCAATCCAGCCTCTCAATATTCTGCATAGTTCACGGAGTATAATCCATAGGGCTGGAGCTGGAAGATGTGACGTAGTTCCCCGCCAGACTCTACAATGGAAAACATTCCCCATTCCTCCCCTTCCCCACCCTGACTATGGGATATAGTCCCAGTTTGGGGAATTCCATCCTTGAAATTTAATGTCAACTTCTCCGCATTCACCAATTGCACTGTACTCTGTCATAATATTCCGGTTATCTGTAAAATTCCACCCTGGCAGATTTGTAAGATCATCATCAGATACAGATCTGAATGTTTATTTTATTTCACTGGATAGCAACATGAAACTCTATAAAGAGAATGTGCACCTAGCTATAGGATAGGAAGTGACAGACCTTGAAGATTTACTTCCAAAGCTTCATTTTACTGTTTAGCACTCACAAACCATTCCAGAGACGGAGCTAGCTTTATCAGGCAAAACTCTTGGAAGGAATGAAAAATGGTGTTTGCTGACAGGCAGACTCTGTAGTTATGAAAATAGTGCAGTGTCCACGGGTCAAGGCAGTCCTATAGGCAATAACAATGCAGTAAATCATCTCACACTCGGCTGTTCTGAATCACAATCCGCGTGACATTCCTGTGCTGAAGTGTAATCCTTGACTCCTTTTCATGAATAGATCCACAGGCCCAGTTTTAATAAGACCCATAAAGTCGAAATCCATGATAGAAGTTGCTTCACTGGGACTCGTTACGGTTCCAGTAGACTTGTGTCTTCTAACAGAAACAGCCACTTACTGAAGTCACCCAGTTGGCAGCAGTGGCCTCAGGCCCAAGCATTCAGTCTCGTAGTTCACATTTTCCACCTGCCTTGCCTCGGGTCTGCAAGGATTTGACCCCAACATGGTTGTGTTTGAGTGGAATTCCAGCTGATAATAATGATGAGTCATTTGAACTAATGGCCCAGAGTTTCCCGGGGATGTGAATAATAATAATCAATATTATTGGGGGCCCTTGAACTGTAAATGAAAGAAGTAGCAAAGAAACTGACATCATCATTAATACTTTCCGAGTATTGTCCCATTGGCTCTCACCAGAAGTAGCTGGATGACTATTGCCAAAACATTACCCCTGAACAAAATAAAAATTCATTGGAAACTGACTGAACCCTCTAGAGGTTTTTGTATGGTGAGTTCTTATAGCCTGTGATGACTTATAGCAGCAAAATGGTTGTTTGAAGAACAAAATTGCTCACATATTTATAGGAAAATTTTGTATTTCATATCTCCTGGTCAGCAATGAGAGAACCAGTTCAGCAAATCGAGGAAAATTGGAACTGGAGCCTGATGTGACTATATCTATCACATAGAGATTAGCCCTGATGTAAGTGCCTTACTCTGAGTTTATCTGAGGGCTGGTATTATTCCTTTACACTATTACGCTGTGTAATGGGAAAGAAATGGCTGTGACACCGATCATTGCATGCATTACTCATTCAGACATCTTCACATTAGAAGTGCAGGGAAATATGGACCATAAGTGGTAGCACAGTGATTAGCACAGCTGCCTCATAACAACCATAATCTGCATTCAATTCCAGCCTTGAGGACTGTGTGAAGTTTGCATGTTCTCCCGCGTATATTTGCGTTTCCTCTGGGTACTCTGGTTTCCTCCCATAGTCCAAAGATGTGTGATTTAGGTGCATTAGCCATGCTAAATTGCCCCTTAGTGTCCAACATGTGCAGGTTAGATGAATTAGCCATGGTAAGTGTGTGGGGTTATTGGATAGGGCCTGGATAAGGTACTCTGTTAGAGAGTTGGTACAGACTTGATGGGCTGAATAAACTCTTCTGCACTGTAGGGTTCTGTGATTTTAAGTAATCAACGATAAATGTGAAATATTCAATGATTGCATTCTGTTAGTCTCATTTATCTAGAGAAATCAGAACTATTGCTAATGGCTGGAAATTATATTCAGACAGAGTATTCCAAATGACAACTTCATGGACAGCACAGTGGCACAGTGGTTAGCACTGCTGCCTCATTATACCAGTGTCTCAGGTTTGATTCCTGCCACTGTGGAGTCTGCATGTTCTCCCCACGTCTGTGTGGATTCCCTCTGGGTCCTCCGGTTTCCTTCCACAGTCCAAAAGACATGCTGGTTAGGTGCATTGGCCATGCTAAATTCTCCTCAATGTAATTGAATGGATGCCGGAGTATGGCGACTAGGGGATTTTTACAGTAACTTCATTGCAGTGTTAATGTAAACATTAATAAATAAACTTAAAACTTTACTTGTTGCGTTTAAAATATTCCACTGATTCCACAACTCTCTCTGGTTACTTTTTAACCAATATCTTACATCTCTATCCCTTCATTGTCTACCCTCACACCAATGGAAACAGCTGATTTGTATCAATGTTATCAAAATCCCTTCAATTTTCAGCACCACTATTGAATTCACTCCTTATTCTCTCTCCAATAAGGAACACAGCCCCACTGTTTTTAGTCTCCCTATAAGCAGAGATGTTTGCATCTGGTATCTGTGTTATTTATACTGTGATATCATCACTGAGACACGGACAGGAGGTCAATATCAGTCTTTAGTTAACTTAAGAAAATTATTACCTCTCTCAAATTATTTACAACGTTCCAATTGAATTGACGATACCACTCATTCCCCAGAAAACAAAAGCTGCAAGTGAGGTGCAGGAAATGTAGCCAATCAGAAGAATTCATTGAACAGAATCATCACAGGGTATTGTTTTTCCTACAGCATTGCCAAATTATAGGATTGAGATATCTCCAAATAATAAAACTCGAATAATTTCTATTCAACCTGTCGTAAGACCATAAGACACAGGAGCAGAATTAAGTCACTCAGCCCATCGAGCCTGCTCTGCCATTCAATCATGGTTCATTCTTTTCTCATCTCCATTTTTCTCCCTTTTCCCTATAATTACTAATCCCCTTATCAATCAAAAACCTATCTATCTCTGTCTCAAAGACACTCAATGACCTGGCCTCCACAGCCTTCTGCGGTAAAGAGTTCCACAGATTCGCCACTCTGAAGAACTTCCTCTCATCTCTGTTTTAAAGGATTGTCCCTTCAACCTGAGGTTGTGGCCTCATGTTCTAGTTTTTCCTACTTGTGGAGACACCGTACCCGCACCTCCCTCCCCCACAATCCCCAACTCCCCCCCCCCACCCCCATCCCACTTATGTTTATCTTCCCATATTAATATAATTCTTTCCTGTCTTTAGATCAGAAGGCTCCAGACTCCTTGCTAACTTTAAGATAAAAGCAAAATACTGTGGATGCTGGAATCTGAAACAAAAACAGAAAATACCGGAAAATCTCAGAGCACAAGCTGTGATGAAGGGTGACCCAGACTCAAAATGTTGGCTTTATTCTCTCCCAGTAAAGTTTTACAACACCAATTTTAAATCCAACCAATTTATTTGATAGTAATTTAAAATTGGTGTTGTAAAACTTTACTGAGTTTACCCCAGTCCAACGCCGGCATCTCTACATCATGTCTATTCTCTCCCCACAGACACTGTCAGGCCTGCTAAGATTTTCCAGCATTTTCTGTTTTTGTATCATTGCTAACTTTAGCCAATGATCTCAGTTACACATGAACATGTTTATATTTCTCCAGGCCATTTATTTCTCAGCACAGGGGTCATCAATAAGAAGGTTCATGTCCCTCCATTACGGATGCAGCATCCATGGGCTCTTGACCTTTGGAAGTACAATATTTTCTGGTATTCTTTTCAGAGACTTCTGTTCATCTTCAAAAACAGTCAGATTAGGAAAGGAAATTTAGCTTCATGTAAGTGATCAGCAATTTATGCAGCTTTCTCAGAAATGGCTTTTCTAAACTGAGTAGTTTTTATGTTGTAGTTTTTAACATTATGATTTTCCTTGACAAAACACAGTAACAAAGCTGGTGATCCATTTCAAACAAAGCAATGGAAGTCATTGCGACCCACAGGGAGTCACTGATCCTCAGATTTTCTGTTCAAAAGGGTCACATCACTGCTGCAGTCCATTAATTAACTCTAACTGAAGAATATTATGAAGTGTTAAACACAATTTAGTAAGTTTATTAACATCTACGAGTAATTAATGCTCAAGTCAAGGAATTATGGTCAAGAGTTCTAAACAATAGACAATTGATGGTAACCGAACTGACCCTTTGGTCTCACTTCCCTCCCATTCAATCAAGTGTCCAGCCAATAGACACTGATCCAGTTGTCTCTAAAGAGAGAAATATTTTCTCAGTGACTAGGTTTTAGATCACATGTTCCTCTAATACTAGAAACAATGGTTTCTAGTATTAGAGGATATCAGCTGACACACCAGAATTAAACTGCTTCAGATTTAATTTAGATAGCAACCTTGAATCCACAATCATAGAATCCCTACATTGCATCCCATCAAT
The DNA here is from genome assembly GCA_024679065.1 of Sphyrna mokarran. Lineage (NCBI taxonomy): Eukaryota > Metazoa > Chordata > Chondrichthyes > Carcharhiniformes > Carcharhinidae > Sphyrna > Sphyrna mokarran. Next base: position 51,882,019 of record JAGIQG010000019.1, read on the forward strand.
TCTGCACTCTCTCTCTGACAGAATATCTTACCCAGGCCCAACACCTAACTCTATTTCATGACTAATCCATCTAACCTACACATTTTTCTTTGGAGTGTGTGAGGAAACCAGAACCCAGAGGAAACCCACGCAGACATGAGGAAAACATGCAAACTCCACACAGACAGTCATTCAAAGCTGGAATTGAACATGCATCCCTGGCTCTGTGAGGTAACAGTGCTAACCATTGCACCACAGTGGTACCCCTGTGATCTTAATTATATGATTTGTTTGAACAAATTCAGTATTTCACCTTCAAAGAAAATTAATAAGAAAGTGCCAATGCAAAGTTTAGTGTTTCCTTGTTAGAAAAATATGAAGAAAGTCAGTTGTCTCCATTGGAATCATCTTGAGAATCTCTCAACGGTCTAAACTGGCACTTCCTGATCATTCCCTATCGTGATCAGTTCCCCTGGCATAAGTAAAGTCTTGCTGTTGAAGTCATCTCAACAAATACCTAGTTGACTAAATCCATTCTCTGCTGATAATCATTAACACTGCTGCCTCACAGCATCAGGGACCTGGGGTCAATTCAGGTCACTGTCTGTGTGGAGTTTGAACATTCTCTCTGTGTCTTTCTGGGTTTCCTCCAGGTATTCCGGTTTCCTCCCATAATCCAAAAACATACGAGTTAGATTGATTGGCCAAGCTAAATTGCCTCTTAGTGTCAGCGGGACTTGCTAGGGTAATTAAATAGGGTTATGGGGATAGGATGTGGATGGGATTGTGGTCAGTGCAGACTCAATGGGCAGAATAGCCTCCTTCTGCACTGTAAATTCTATGATTCTGTGATTCTTCTTCCTTCTGCTTTGTACAAACGTATGAATTAGGAGCATGGAGAGGCCATGGGTTCTTTGAGCCTGCTCACCAGTCAATAAGACCATGGCAGATCTGATAGTAACCTCAACCTCACATACCGACTGATGCCTGATAACATTTCACCCTCTTGTTAATCAAGAATCTGTCTCACTCTGCCTCAGAAATATTCAAAGATTCTGCTTCCAATGTCTAAAGAGGAAGAGAGTTCCAAAGGCTCACCACCCTCTGAGAGAGAGAATTTCTCATCATCTCTGTTTAAATGAGCGGCCCCTAATTTTCAAATCATAACCTGTAGTTCTAGATTCTCCCACAAGAGGAAACATCATCTCCATTTCCACATTCTCAATACCCTTCAGGATAAGAACATAAGAAATAGGAGCAGGAATAGGCCATCTAGCCCTTTGAGCCTGCCCTGCCATTCAATAAGATCATGGCTGATCTGAAGTGGATCAGTTCCACTTTCCCGCTTTCTCCCCATAACCCTTAATCCCCTTGTCTATCAGAAATCTACCCGTTAAAATCATAAAGATTTTGATCCAGTCACCTCTGATTCTTTAAACTCCAATGGATGCAATCTAACCATGCTTACTCTTCCTGAAGACAGGCTGCCCATTACTGGTAGTAATGCAGTGAAACTTCTTCGAACTGTTTCTGACACATTTACATTTACATAATGAGATCAATACTGAAAACAATACTCCAGATACGGTCTCACAAATATCCTGTGCACTGAAGAATAACTTCCCTACTTTTGCAATCAAATCCCCTCATAATACTTGCTCTTTCTGTTTTTCCAACTTTTGCTTATATTACAAAAGTGACAACATTGTAACATTCCCAGAAGATTGATCTGGGTGCTATGTAAATGCAAACATTTCCTCTTCAGTATTATTTTTGCTGTTTGTCATTTCTAGCCATTCCCCACATTACAGCATGTCTAGTTTGCAATGCACATTAAAATGGAACTTGGACCTTGGTCAGTGTGAGGAGTAAATTTCAGACAAGCACAAATAAACACAAAGAGCTGGAAATATGCAAGCCTTTCACCAGCATTTCTTAAATAAACTATAGGTTTCTGAGTGGACTTGACGGGGTTGATGTCTGGGATGCTGCCTGGGATGGAAAGTTTCAGTGATGAGAAGAGATTGGAAAGGTGAGCTTTCTTTTCGCTGGAGCAGAGGAGGCTGAGTGGGGGCATCTCAAAGAAGTACACAAAATTATGGAGCGCATAGATAGGGTTGATTGTAAGAAGGTTTTCCTCATGAGAGATGTCTAAGACCAGAGGGAGTGTAGGTTTAAGATGAAGAGTTTTGGTTTAGAGGGGAGCTGAGGAAAAACATTTCCACCAAGAGGGTGGTGGAAATATGGAACCTGCTGCTGAGAGGGTGGTAGAGGCAGGAATTCCCACAGCATTTAGTAATCTGAACAAGTGCTTAAACCGTCAAAGCATAGAGGGAGTACAGTGTATGTTTAGCAAAGATTTACCAGGCTGATTCAAGGGTGGCAGGTGATGAGGTGACCAAGTAGTTAAAGCAAAGGACTGCTAAACCATTGTGCTGTGCACCTTAGGTTCGAATCCCATCCTCGCCAGCGACTCACATCCTCTGCCTCCTTATTGAGGGTGAACCAATGGTTCATTTAGTTTTTGCATCAGATGAAGGTGCAGAGTGTTACGGGTAATTATTAGCATGGACAGAGGATTGATTGACTTTGAAAGCAAAGAGTGTTTTTCTGTTGGCGATCAGTGGCTGTTGGTGTGCCTCAGGGATCAGTGTTGGGACCGCAATTGTTTACAATTTAGATAGACAATTTGGAGTTGGGGATCAATTGTACTGTGTCAAAACTCACAGACGACACTAAGAGGAATGGAAGAGCAAAATGTGCAGAGGACGTTGAAAGTCAGCAAAGGGATACAGATAATCTGAATGAGTGGGCGAGGGTCTGGCAGATGGAGTATAATGTGATAAACGTGAGATCATCCATTTTCAGATGAATAACAGCAACAGCTTAAATGATAAAAGATTGCAGCATGCTGCTGTGCAGTGGGACCATATGCAAGTATCCCAAAAAGGTGGTTTGCAGGTACAGCAGGTAATTAAGAAAGTAAAGGGAATTTTGTCCTTCATTGCTAGAGGGTTGGAGTTTAAAAACAGCGAGGTTATGTTGCAGCTGGTGCTGGTGAGTCACACTTAGAGTACTGTGTACAGTTTTGGCTTATGAGGAGAGACTGAGTAGACTGGGGCTATATTCATTGGAATTCAGAAGAATGACGGGAGATCATATAGAGATATATAAGATTATGAAGGGAATAGATAAGATAGAAGCAGGAAAATTGTTTCTACTGGTGGGTGAAACTAGAATTCGGGGCATAGCCTCAAAATAAGGGGGTGCAGATTTAGGACTGAGCTGAGGAGGAACTTCTTCACCCAAAAGGTTGTGAATCTGTGGAATTCCCTGCCCAGTGAAGCAGTTGAGGCTACCTCATTGAATGTTTTTAAGGCAAAGATGGATAAATTTTTAAACAGGAATTAAGGATTATGGTGAGCGGGCGGGTAAGTGGAGCTGAGTCCATGAAAAGATCGGCCATGATCTTGTTGAACATAGAACGTTACAGCGCAGAACAGGCCCTTCGGCCCTGGATGTTGCGCCGACCAATTAAGAAAAAGCAATGACCCTCTAACCTAAACCATTCCCTTTTCATCCATAAACCTATCCACGGACCTCTTAAACACCCCCAAACTTGGCTCATCTACAACTGCAGCAGGCAGGGCATTCCATACCCTTACCACCCTCTGGGTAAAGAACCTACCTCTGACATCCGTCCTATAACTACCACCCCTTAATTTAAAGCTATGTCCCCTCGTGCTAGCTTCCTCCATCCTAGGAAAAAGGCTATCACTGTCCACCCTATCTAAACCTCTAATCATCTTGTATGTTTCAATAAGGTCTCCTCTTAGCCACCTTCTTTCTAATGAAAACAACCTCAAATCCCTCAGCCTCTTCTTCCACAATAGGCATAGCCTAAAGTCATGGATATGTTATTAAGACGTTAGGACGGCGGCGCAGGCTCGTTGGGCCGAAGGGTCTGTTTCCCATGCTGTGTTGCTCTTTGTTCTTTGTTCTCTCCTCATAAGACCTTCCCTCCATACCAGGCAATATCCTGGTAAACTTCCTCTGCACTCTCTCCAATGCCTCCACATCTTTCTTATAATGTGGGGACCAGAACTGCACACAATACTCCAAGTGTGGCTGCACTAGAGTTTTGTACAGTTGCAACGTGACGTTGTGGCTCCGAAATTCAATCCCCCTACCAATAAAAGCTAGGACTCCGTATGCCTTCTTAACAACCTTATCGACTTGATTGCCAACTTTCAGGGATCTATGCACATATACACTAAGATCCCTCTGTTCATCAACACTATTAAGAGTCCTACCATTAGCCCTATATCTACACATTTGTTATTCCTGCCAAAGTGAATTACCTCACACTTTTCCACATTAAACTCCATTTGCCACCTCTCGGCCCAGCTCTGCAATTTGTCCAAGTCTCTCTGCAAACTAGAACACCCCTCTTCGCTATCTACCACTCCTCCGACTTTGGTGTCATCCGCAAATTTACTAATCCATCCTTCAATACCCTCGTCCAGATCATTTATAAAAATTACAAACAGCAGGGGCCCCAAAACAGATCCCTGAGGTACACCACTTGTAACCGAACTCCATGATGAAAAATTTCCATCAACCACCACCCTCTGTCCTCTATCAGCTAGCCAACTCCTAATCCAATTAGCTAAATCACCCTCAATGTTGAATGGCAGAGCAGGCTCGAGGGGCCAGATGGCCCGCTCCTGCTCCTAATTCTTATGTTCATATGTTCTTTTGACTATCATATGAGGAGACACTAAGTCAGTTAGGATTTTATTTACTGGAGTTTAGAAGAGTGAGAGGGGATCTTATAGAAACTTATAAAATGCTAATAAGGGTAAACAAGATAGATTCAGGAAGAATGTTCTGCTTTGTGGAGGAGTCCAGGAGTCCAGGGATCATAAGTCCAGGGAGGATAAGGAGTAAACCTTTTCGAACTGAGGTAAGGAGAGATTTCTTCATCCAGAGGGTGGTGAATATGTGGAACAGACTCCCACGGAAAGGAGTTGAGGCCAAAACATCTGATTTCAAGAAGAAATTAGATATAGCTCTTGTGGCTAAAGGGATCAAGGATTATGGGGAGGGGTGGGGATCGGGGTATTGAATTTAATGATCAGCCATGATCAAAATGAATGATGGAACAGGCTTGAAGGGATGAATGGCCTCCTCCTGTTTCTAGTTTCTATGTTTTTATGGACCAAGTGCTGGTAAATAGGATTAGTTTAGATTGGTATTTGATGGTCAGCATAGTCATGATGGGCTGAAGGGCCTGTTTTTGTGCTATAACTCTATGCTGAGACATTGTCTCTCCTGACTGGAGTTTTGAGTACTATTAGTCATCAGACTGGATTTTCTGCCCCTCCCTGCCCCTGGTGTGTTTTGTGGTCACCATTGGTCAGAATCTTCTATTCCTACCTCTGTCAGCAGGTTTTCCCATTGCCTGTGCCCTCTGCCACTGGGGAACCAGTCATTGGGAGGTGGGGCCACCATTGGTGGGACCAGAAGATCCCGCCAACGTGATCAGCCAGAAAATTTTGGCATCATCTCAGCCGAGGGTTGTGAACCTTTGGAATTCTCGAAGGCCATTTATGCTCACTTGTTACACATTTTGAAGCTTGAAGTCAACAGATTTCGAACCCTCAGGGAATCAAGGGGATTGAAAAACAAGCAAAAAAAATCTTGAGCAGATTGGAGGGGCCGAATGGCTGACTCCTGCTCCTAATTCTAATGTTCCTGGGTGAAAAGTCTGATCGACATTCCAGTTCTTTGCTGAAAGGAGTTTCACTAGGAGCCTTAGTGGATGTTAGATTACTTTCTAAAGCTCATCCCACAATGCTTAACAAATTATGAAGAATCCTCAAACCACACTGCAAGGTAATTGATTTATTAATGAATACAATCATATATCATAAACAAATTCTATTTCACCCCTGTCTTCAATCCTTGGAGCTGAGGTGAGATCAACCCATGTAAGCACTCGTATGTTGCTGTTAATTTTATCTCCAATTCTTAACAGCTGTAAGGAGGAGACCATTGTCAATTTTCCTTGGGAAATGTTTTGCGTATCTGCTCCTCGATCACCATCATGGTCAGGTACAAATGCACTCAAAAATGTTTTAGGTGCAATCAATACTTAAGGTGACATTTTGAGTAATGTATTGCAGCTTATGAATGCAGACAATTCTGAGATCAATTTATAAATGTTCATCACAATTTGGAGTCTTTGTTCTTTATCAGCAGATTTTATCAATGACCACATAAATCAATCTCCACAGTTCCAAGTAAAGTCACCTTAGGACAATGTGTGTAAGTGAGATGGATGAGGGAGCTTTTGAATGTGGAACCATACTTGAATCCCTGATCTTATATTACACGACCTAAAGAGAAATGCCTCCTGTGGAGTACAAATTCAGGTCGAATTTTGCCATTTTAATGCAGATTTGCTTCTTCCACAACTTCTCAAATGTTTCCCAACACACCCCAGTATATAAATTTAACCTTTCGAGGTCATTGATGTTCTGTTTCTGTTGATACTGCACCTACATTCTCCCTGAACCTGTTCTTCTGCAGAGCTCTGTAGCATAACAAAGCTAATCAACAGCACTTTCATTGACCGTAGCTTTCATCAATCACTTCAGAAATACTCCCCACCTTGACCGAGAGCCACCACGTTGCTCATATGGTCTGCTGAGAGTGTAAATGAGTTTTAAATATATTGCTCCTAAATCAGTGTGGAACTGCCTTGGGTTACACCAAGGAGAGTTTCACAGTGTTACTGATACTCAGTTTAGTTTGTAGCCAATGGCAATAAATAAGTAACAATTTCTTTGAAACACGTTTTTATTAACCACAGGTTAATGTTTTGTTAAAGAAAATTCATACATCACAGCAGTGACTGCTTTTTAAATGTACTTCATTGGTTGGAATCTGTTTTGGGATACTGTGAAAGGTATTTGACAATTTCAGGGTAGAAAGAACCATAGTGGTGTGGTCATTGGAGGGAGGCTTTGTGGCACAGACAGACACACACCTACCGCAGAACCAGATGCTCCAGGACTTGTTGGCCACAGAAACAGCATTGAAGATGGTTCAACAGGCTGACAATCAGCTGGGAAAGCTTACAGCGTTATTCCCCAAAGGGTAGGGGTATGAAAATACATGAATAACAACTATCATTGGACCAATAACCTTGCTCTGGGGATACGATTTCAAATCTCATCAAGGCAGTTTGTAGAATTTAAATTCAATTAATAAAATTGGGAATTGAGAGACAGACTCAGTAATGGTGACCATAGCAACTGTTACTGATTGTTGTCAGATTGTTCATGAATATCCTTTGGGGAAGGAAATCTGCCATCCTTACCCAGTCTGACCTACATGTGAACCCAGAGCCACAGCAATGTGGTTAACTCTTAATTGACCTTCTGGAATTGCCCTGTTCAGGGGTAAATAGGGATGGGCAATCCAAGCTGTGTTCCAGCGGCATCATATGGTGCTCTGCCTGAAGGAAGCCCATTGGCTTCTCCATGGTCAGGATATTTTGGACAATGGAATTTCCCTTCCTGCCATCCATGATGTCAATGGTGAACACATTTCCATGGGTACTCTTATTTTGAATAAATCAGATAATTACTGCTAATACTGGCTGCCTCGCAGTATTTAACATTTCAATCAGTGTCAGTCAGAGGGGGTGAAGCTTCTGCCCTCTCTCAGGAAATCTTGCCTGAGAGAATAGATTGGCTAGTTGCTCACCAGTCTCAGCAGCACTGAAAAGGGAGTTTAGTCAATCACGTTTTCTCAGGAACCCTGAAAGTTCTGTAGCTTCTGTTTCAGCCATGATTGGATTCCCCCCACCACCCTCTCAGGTGATGCACTCCAGGTCTTAACAACTTGCTGTGTAGATGAAATGTTTTTGGATCTTTTCCAAGTTGCATTATATCTGTATTCTTTGATTCTTGACCCTTTTCCCAATCAGAACCGATTCCCCCATTTCGTTCATGGTTTTGAACATACTGTCACTTTTATACTGAGACAACCCCATAGCCAATCTCCCCATCTTCTCAAGAATTTGTTTCTGATCTGTGGGAAAAGCATCAGATTCTGCAGGTAAGCATCATTTTTTAAAAAGCATCTTTGTGGAACACAAAGCAAACACCACCCAACTCACCGCCCCCCCTCCCCCCACACATCCCTGCTGAGTACCCAAAGCTATTGCCTCACTCCAAAAATACCCCCACCCAAATGAACTTCCACAAAGACTGTTGCTGGGATTATGAAAGGCATTTTTCTCCAAGGAATTGAGTGCAGCTCCATTGCAGTAGGATCTTGGACTATCTTGATTAGCACAGTGCCAAGTCTAGAACCATTTCTAGGCTCTTTGACTCAACATGAATGAATTCACATGAACTATAAAAAAACTAAATGCCAGGAAGGTTACTAAAGATTCAAGCAGCCAATAGCATCCAAAGTGAAACATAACATACTACAGCTATACTCTGATGAGAAGCACCTAACCTTTGACGTAACCATGTATACCGTTAGCATATGAACACCTTAATGCAAAATCCTTTGTCCATACCATCCAGGAAGCCATGTGTATCTGTTTAATGTGATATGCATTCGGTGAAACAAATAATTTGACATTCAGAAAGAAAATCAAGTTTAGAAAATTGCCTTATCACATTCAGGTATCATGAATCATGATTTGTGTTAGATGTACAAAATGTTTGATGCTATCAGCACTCTATGTCTGTAATAAACTGTCACACTACCTGACGAAATATCGAGATGAGCGTTCCTGTGCCAAGGATTCTTATTCAAGCTTGGCGGCATCAGAAAGGGATACTAGCTGGGAGTCCGATATTTCCTCAGAAGGGAAATACACGGACCCCAGTTCATTAATACAGTGTCTGACAGGTAGCTAAGAGGATTGGCATTAACAGCAGCTTAGCAAATAACTTATTGACTGTGTATTCTTTCAGACACAGATGATGCACACTCCATCAGCAAGACGAGGGAAAAATGAACACAGTTCATTTTTCATATGGACTTTAGTAAGGCGTTTGATAAGGTGGCCCATGGAAGACTTCTGCAGAAAATGCAGATGTATGGGATAGAGGATGATTTAGCTAATTGGATTAGGAATTGGCTAGCAGATAGAAGACAGAGGGTGGTGGTTGATGGGAGATATTCATCTTGGAGTTCGGTGACAAGTGGTGTACCTCAGGGGTCTGTTTTGGGGCCCTGCTGTTTGTAATTTTTATAAATGATCTGGATGAGGGTATTGAAGGATGGATTAGTAAATTTGCAGATGACACTAAAGTCGGTGGAGTGGTAGACAGTGAATAGTTTGCAGAGAGACTTGGACAATTTGCAGAGCTGGGCCGAGAGGTGGCAAATGGAGTTTAATGTGGAAAAGTGTGAGGTAATTCACTTTGGCAGGAATAAAAAATGTGTAGAGTATAGGGCTAATGGTAGGACTCTTAATAGTGTTGATGAACAGAGGGATCTTAGTGTATATGTGCATAGATCCCTGAAAGTTGGCAATCAAGTCGATAAGGTTGTTAAGAAGGCATATGGAGTCGTAGCTTTTATTGGTAGGGGGATTGAATTTCGGAGCCGCAACGTCATGTTGCAACTGTACAAAACTCTAATGCAGCCGCACTTGGAGTATTGTGTGCAGTTCTGGTCCCCACATTATAAGAAAGATGTGGAGGCATTGGAGAGGGTACAGAGGAGGTTTACCAGGATGTTGCCTGTATGGAGGGCAGGTCTTATGAAGAGAGGCTGAGGGATTTGAGGTTGTTTTCGTTAGAAAGGAGGCGGCTAAGAGGGGACCTAATCGAAACATATAAGATGATTAGAGGTTTAGATAGGGTGGACAGTGATAGCCTTTTTCTAGGATGGAGAAAGCTAGCACGAGGGGACACAGCTTTAAATTAAGGGGTGATAGTTATAGGACGGATATCAGAGGTAGGTTTTTACCCAAAGGGTGGTTAGTGAGTGGAATGCCCTGCCTGCAGCGGTTGTAGATGCGCCATGTTTGGTGGCGTTTAAGAGGTTAGTTGATAAGTATATGGAAGAGAAGGGAATGGTTTAGTTTGGAGGTTCATTGCTTTTTATATTGGTCGGCGCAACATCGAAGGCCGAAGGGCCTGTTCTGTGCTGTAATGTTCTATGAATCAGTTCTATGAATCAGTTTTAAAGTTATATTTATCGTAAGCCAACTCCTAAGCAGGAAAAATCAGAAACAGTGTGTATTTCTGGCCTACTGCACTGCAATGTAACACCTAAATTATTTATAGCAATGGGTGGTTCAGTAGACAGACCACTGGAGAACACACGAGGTTCATTGTGTGGAATACTGATCACTTCAATGCACACATTGAAGGAAAAGAACAACATTACAGTAATCTAGATTTTTTCATCAAATGGTTTACCTCAGCCAGGCTAAGAACAAATCAAACAAGTCAACAAGCTTCTTTAAAAATCACAGATTCACCATACAGTGTTAATATTTAAGAAGGACATGGAGTTAAAGAACAACTTTGGTTATTTTATTTTTTCCGTGGACCTATATGTATTGAAGTTGTGCCTCTGTGTTTCTGCCATTCCCTTTAACCTCCTCTGTGAGCTTTGATTGTTCTGTTTCTGCTATAATCTGACAGAGACAACCAGGAAAGATTATAAAGACCCTGTGGGTCACAGAGTACATTTGAGTAGTCAGTCAGCAGTCAGAACAATATCAAATTAATTCTGCATACAATTTATAGATGTCAAAACAAACAGGATATTTAATAAAGAGGTTGAGAATGTTAAGAAATCTCACGAGTTAAAATGAGATTGCATTGAAAACAATGAATGTTGTTGAATTTTTCTATATGCATCTGCCCCTGTTAATCATGGTGATGGTGGGTTAATTTATGATGATTGTCCCTTTAGGGGCAACACAGCAGAGTAAGGGTCACATGACTTGGGGAGCCAATAGGGAGTGAGAGTGGGTAATCACCGCAGAGAGTGACATCCTCTCTGAGACACGTTGGAAACAAGGGCAGTCATACTGGCACCTGTACAATTTATCTGTTGTGTTTTTAATGAAATCTGTGAAAAGATATCATTGCAGATGGTCATTTAAATTCAAATAGGAAAGTAACACTTGACTTATAGGTTTTTTTTAAAGTTTGAGGAAGATTGGTTTTGCTCAATTAAATCAGAAATTATGATGTAGCAAAGGAAACTCTAGTTAGAATGCAATATAACAAAGAAAATCTAACATACTGAACACTTTGAAGGGCAGTTTTCACTCCTAAAGACTTTCATCTTTCTTCCGTTCAAAGAGTATGAGCACTTCTTCATAGAGTCATTCTGAATGAGGGCCTGGGGACAGTCTGCTTTATTTACTACACTGAAATCATTGGCTTTATTCATCATCATCGTTTGAAAATATCTTTCAAAATGGAAGCAGAGAGAATGATTTCCTGTTGTGAAATATCAATTTCATAAACCTGTTATTTACGAGGAAATTTATCATTTCATTACACAGAAACATCTTTCCACAATGATGATCCAAGCCTTGCACAATAAGTGCAGCACTATCATTAAAATATGATGAAATCTTCCCGTAGGGAAGGAGACTATTTGTCCATTATGCATTAAATTTCTGATCCCATTTCCTTGCTTTTTCATTGTGGCTTTTTTCATTTTATTTTTTCCAATATTTATCAACTTACTTTCGAAAAACAATTGCAGGTTCTGCTTCCTCTTTGGATTGAGTAATTCATGAGATCCATCTGAGGGGCAGCTTCTTTAAGCCTCTCCCAGATGCTCTGTCTGCTGCTGATATGTAGTTTATAGACTTGCCTTGCTGCTCACTGAGCAATGGAAATAATGTCACAAAATGCCATTCATCTTATTAAAATTCTTCATCATTACAAATAGCTTCATTTGATTTCCTCTTACATTCCTCAACTTCAATGAAAGAATCTGCAATGTTTCTGGTATATTTATATAACTAAACATTTTCATTTCTGGTTTTATCATCTCAATATCCTCTCCATGATCTTGAGAAACTTCCAAAAGTGGACCATTCAAAACTGGACATATGAATCCCATTGATGCCTAACCAATGCTTTGGATGCTGTTTTTGCTTATTGCATTTGTGATTAAAGATGACAGGTGCTTTTATGATTTAATCAAATTGTTTTCAAATTAATTTTAAAGCAGCGTTACTAAGAACTGTTTTCTGAGGAAAAAGTTAAAGTTTATTTATTAGTTACAAGTAAGGCTTATATTGCAGTGTTAATGAAGTTACTGTAAAATTCCCTTAATTGCCACAGTCCAGCACTTGTTCAGGTCAATGCACCTAACTAGCACATCTTTCAGAACGTGGAAGGAAACCGGAGCACCCAGAGGAAAGTCTGGTGCTCTTTCACCAGAGGATACCGTGGATATCCATATATATCCACCAGGGATATATACATATCCCTGTATATGTATACATATACGTATGTATATATATACATACATATACATACGTATATGTATGGAGGGAGGGAGGGATATACAAAGTCTGCATGGATAGTACCCAAGCTGCGTCCCTGGCATTGTGGGGCAGCAGTGCTAACACTCTGCTACCATGCCATTCTGGATGTTGGTCTAATAATAAATTTAATAAATCATTTGTTGAATTATCAATTGTGGAAAATATGAACCACCACTGAACTAAACTATAATTTTCAATTATAGTTTAATCTCTTAAGTTTTCCATATAGATTAGTATTTTAAAGACTTTTATTCGAAAAACTAAAAGTAAATGCTAAAAGATGCATTTCAACATTTCACTCAACAAAGCATTTTGATTCTGTAGCTTAAGCTCAAACATCACTTCTAAATTGGTTGTAATGATATTGAACAACATCACATTCTTAAACTAAACTGTTTGCAAACTGTGGGAGCAAATGGGATTCTTTTTTTCCGAGTCACTCACCTATGAAGGGAAGTGTTTCTAATTACAGGATCTTGGTTTCTGTGTCAATCCTATAATTAGGGATTGTGATAGGGATGAGTTCCCAGGAATGCAGTCTCTGGCCATCCGTAGCCGATCTGATCTTTCCTGATCTCATCTTCTTAAGAATATGACCTTTGCCAGTTCCATCCGTGATCCACTTACAGCGGGTGTAGCAGGTGTAACTTACTCTGCCAATTCTTTCAGCACCAGCCTTTCAACATAATTGGAACACTTTTAGTTCAATTGACCAGGTTATCAAAACCGTATCAGCAATCTTCACACATCCTTTTGATTTTACAAAAACAATTTACTTTCCAATGGATGAAGGACACAGAGGTGACCTAATAACCTGCTAAGTGCTTAACTCTCAATCATCAAGCTGTAATTGTTAATCTCAGGCAGATTCACTTGGATTAAATACATCTGTTTCTCACTAGGCTCCAGATGGAAAAAAAAAGCCTCACTGAGAAACAAAGAATTGGGGGCTCCCAGTGTTATTACCTTGATAGCAGATGTGATCAGTATTGATACAAAACATCTCAAAGAACAGGCAGGAATTGGGAAGAAATAACAATATAAATTGTGAAGTAATCCTTGTAGTTAGGAAGGAATGCCAGGTTGGTTTTGGTAGCCAGATCCTAGTGCAGGGAGCAGAGTTTCAATTTCATATCACTGGCAGTGGAATATATACTGTCTGACACTCCACTGGAAGTGAAATTTGGGGAACTGGATGTTTGAAGCAGTCGCATCCATTTCACACTTTGTCCAACATAATTATCCTTCTTGCACTCCCTTTTCTCATTTCCAATAGTGAAAAGTATATATGTTTTAATCAGCCAATCCTGGCACTGTAATGTGGACATCATGGGCTCTTACGAAATGGTAATTAAAGAGCAAATCTGAAATAAATGTCAAAGGGAATAATTACTGTGTGAGATTCTCCATCCTTCCAGCCCCGTGTGTCCCACCGGTGAGAGGTAGCACACTGTGTCCTAATGGAAGGGTTACCTGCTCCCGCCGTGTCAATGGAAATTTCCATTGATGTTATCCCACAGATCCGGATATACTGTCGGCAGGACCTGAAAATCCGGCCATGGTAAACTGCTGGAGAATTCCAGCACGTTTTTTAAAATGTAAACTGTACAATTGACAGGAATTGTATGATGGTGGGCATTGCTGTCTCACTGCCGCAGTGTCCCACGTTCAATTCCAGCATTGGGTGACAGTCTGTGTGGAGTTTGCATGTTCACCCTGTGTCTATGTTCCCTCGGCACTGACCCTCTGACAGTGCGGCACTCCCTCAGCACTGACCCTCTGACAGTGCGGCACTCCCTCAGCACTGACCCTCTGACAGTGCGGCACTCCCTCAGCCCTGACCCTCTGACAGTGCGGCACTCCCTCAGCACTGACCCTCTGACAGTGCGGCACTCCCTCAGCACTGACCCTCTGACAGTGCGGCACTCCCTCAGCACTGACCCTCTGACATTGCGGCACTCCCTCAAACTAACCCTCTGACAGTGTGGCGCTCCCTCAGCACTGACCCTCTGACAGTGCGGCACTCCTCAGCACTGACCCTCTGACAGTGTGGCACTCCATCAGCACTGACCCTCTGACAGTGCGGCACTCCCTCAAACTAACCCTCTGACAGTGCGGCACTCCCTCAGCACTGTCCCTCTGACAGTGCGGCACTCCCTAAGCACTGACCCTCTGACAGTGCGGCACTCCCTCAGCGCTGACCCTCTGATAATGCGGCACTCCCTCAGCACTGTCGCTCTGATAGTGTGGCACTCCCTAAGCACTGACCCTTTGACAGTGCGGCGTTCCCTCAGTACTGACCCTCTGACAATGCGGCACCCTCTCAGCACTGACCCTCTGACAGTGTGGCGCTCCATCAGCACTGTCCCTCTGACAGTGCGGCACTCCCTCAGCACTGTCCCTCTGACAGTGCGGCACTCCCTAAGCACTGACCCTCTGACAGTGCGGCACTCCCTCAGCGCTGACCCTCTGATAATGCGGCACTCCCTCAGCACTGTCGCTCTGATAGTGTGGCACTCCCTAAGCACTGACCCTTTGACAGTGCGGCGTCCTCAGCATTGACCCTCTGACAGTGCGGCACCCTCTCAGCACTGACCCTCTGACAGTGCGGCACTCTCTCAGCACTGACCCTCTGACAGTGCGGCACTCCCTCAGCACTGACCCTCTGACAGTGCGGCACTCCCTCAGCACTGACCCTCTGACAGTGCGCACTCCCTCAGTACTGACCCTCTGACAGTGCGGCGTCCCTCAGCATTGACCCTTGACAGTGCGGCACTCTGTCAGCACTGACCCTCTGACAGTGCGGCACCCTCTCAGCACTGACCCTCTGACAGTGCGGCACCCCCTCAGCACTGACCCTCTGACAGTGCGCGCTCCCTCAGTACTGACCCTCTGACAGTGCGGCACTCTCTTAGCACTGACCCTCTGACAGTGCGGCACTCCCTCAGTACTGACCCTCTGACAGTGCAGCACTCCCTCAGCAATGACGCTCTGACAGTGCACCACTCCCTCAGCACTGACCCTCTGACAGTGCAGCACTCTCTCAGCACTGACCCTCTGACAGTGCGGCACCCCCTCAGCACTGACCCTCTGATAGTGCTGATTCCCTTAGCACTGACCCTCTGATAGTGCTGATTCCCTCAGCACTGACCCTCTGACAGTGTGGCACTCCCTCGGCACTGACTCTCTGACACTGCGGCGCTCCCTCAGCACCGACCATCTGACACTGCGGCACTCCCTCAGCACTGACCCTCTGACAGTGCGGCACTCCCTCAGCACTGACCCTCTGACAGTGCGGCACTCCCTCAGCACTGACCCTCTGACAGTGCGGCACTCCCTCAGCACTGACCCTCTGACAGTGCGGCACTCCCTCAGCACTGACCCTCTGACAGTGCGGCACTCCCTCAGCACTGACCCTCTGACAGTGCGGCACTCCCTCAGCACTGACCCTCTGACAGTGCGGCACTCCCTCAGCACTGACCCTCTGACAGTGCGGCACTCCCTCAGCACTGACCCTCTGACAGTGCGGCGCTCCCTCAGCACTGACCCTCTGACAGTGCGGCGCTCCCTCAGCACTGACCCTCTGACAGTGCGGCACTCCCTCAGCACTGACCCTCTGACAGTGCGGCACTCCCTCAGCACTGACCCTCTGACAGTGCGGCACTCCCTCAGCACTGACCCTCTGACAGTGCGGCACTCCCTCAGCACTGACCCTCTGACAGTGCGGCGCTCCCTCAGCACTGACCCTCTGACAGTGCGGCACTCCCTCAGCACTGACCCTCTGACAGTGCGGCGCTCCCTCAGCACTGACCCTCTGACAGTGCGGCGCTCCCTCAGCACTGACCCTCTGACAGTGCGGCGCTCCCTCAGCACTGACCCTCTGACAGTGCGGCGCTCCCTCAGCACTGACCCTCTGACAGTGCGGCACTCCCTCAGCACTGACCCGACAGTGCGCACTCCCTCAGCACTGACCTCTGACAGTGCGGCACTCCCTCAGCACTGACCCTCTGACAGTGCGGCACTCCCTCAGCACTGACCCTCTGACAGTGCGGCACTCCCTCAGCACTGACCCTCTGACAGTGCGGCACTCCCTCAGCACTGACCCTCTGACAGTGCGGCACTCCCTCAGCACTGACCCTCTGACAGTGCGGGCGCTCCCTCAGCACTGACCCTCTGACAGTGCGGCGCTCCCTCAGCACTGACCCTCTGACAGTGCGGCACTCCCTCAGCACTGACCCTCTGACAGTGCGGCACTCCCTCAGCACTGACCCTCTGACAGTGCGGCACTCCCTCAGCACTGACCCTCTGACAGTGCGGCACTCCCTCAGCACTGACCCTCTGACAGTGCGGCACTCCCTCAGCACTGACCCTCTGACAGTGCGGCGCTCCCTCAGCACTGACCCTCTGACAGTGCGGCGCTCCCTCAGCACTGACCCTCTGACAGTGCGGCGCCCCCTCAGCACTGACCCTCTGACAGTGCGGCACTCCCTCAGCACTGACCCTCTGACAGTGCGGCACTCCCTCAGCACTGACCCTCTGACAGTGCGGCACTCCCTCAGCACTGCCCTAGAATATCTGCCTAGATTGTCTTGGTGAAGTCTCTGATGGTGAATGGTGGAAATACCTGAAAGGGCTGAATGCCTTTCTCTTTTACCTTCCTTTCTAAAATTCATCTTTAAGCAGTAACCCTCACTCATTTCACAGACAACACCAATGAATAATACTGCAAACAGGAATCGATCTGCGGAATGCTGTAAATGTTGTGATATGTTGGGATAATCCTGGGACATCAGTCTGCATCAACATAAATACTCATCAAAACCTGAAGAAATTTCCGGCATAGTTAGTACTGACTGGGAATCTACCTCCGCGGACAACAACCTGCCTCGAAGTTATTTGATTAAGATAAGGATTTTAATTAATATCCATAACATTTCTTGAGTCAGACTGTGAAGTGACAGTGTTGAGGTGTCACATGCTGTCCCACAGAATGGTAAGCAGCACATTTACACCTGTGATTTTCCACATGATGTGTTCACAGTAATGGTGTAGACTGCAGGAAATAACCGGCAGATGCTCCCTCTTCCCTCGAGGAAGACTGGAGCTCAAACACCCCCCCTGTCAATTGACTAAGCAGCAGGTAACTAGCTGTTTATTTAAAGAGAATCCTGAACTGTGCAAAGAACTGAGAGTGAAGGCAGCAGAATCCACAAAAGGTACAAAAACTGTCAAAAGATTTGGTCTGTGACAAATGACTCTTCTACACACATCATTGATTAGAAAATCTCAAATGATATCATAATGTGCATTCTGAAAGCTGATTTAACATTGATAGCTGTAACTGATCAACACCAGGGTATATCACTCTTTGAAACAAATTCTCACACATTCTATCTTGGACAGTTGGTCTGGGAGCTCTCGGCCACCCCCTGTAAAAGAATGAAAGATAACCCGCGATGATCAGTAAGGGATGTTTTACAAACAGTCGTATCTTATCCCTCCACCAAAATTGATTTGAATGGTGATACAGGGAATTTTTGTTTTGAGATAACGTGGATTACTTTTGAAAGTGTTTTCATTGTTGCCTTGTTGAAAGACACAACAGTTAATTTAGTACAGCAACTAACAAGGATGATAATAACTGGATAATCTGCTTTTTGTGTTCTGGATGGATGAGGACAGGAGGGTATTCTTTAGATAGTCATGTGAGACCTTTAACCCCATTCAGAGACTGGCTCATTTTAATAATGAAATGGAACATGCAATGAAAACAGGCCATTCTGTTCATCTTGGCCACAGTTTCCGTGATGTAATTCCTCGCAGTATTTTCTCTGCCATTGCATGGCTGCAGAGTTGTGTGAGATTTAACATATGAAGTGGGCGGAGGGACAGGTGTGCAAAAGAAGGAATGCCTTCACATAGCGGCCATGAGGCCACAGGATTGTTATCAGTTCCTCACCTAATGAAGGAACAGTGCTCCGAAAGCTCGTTCTACCAAATAAACCTGTTGGACTTGAACCTGATCTTTTGAGACATCTTACTGTAACAGGACTGTGTATCCTGGGCACAGTGGAAGGATATTAGAGTGGATATTGGTCCCCACCATGCCAACTTTGTCTCCTGGGGAAAGTTTGATATAAATATTTTCTGACCCTCAAATAAAAATCAAACAAGACCCCAAAATTGTGCATTTTTGACACATTGATGCTACTTTCACCACTAACTTTCAAAACACAATAACAACATTCTCTCTCTATAAATACAAAAGATCCAATAATTATTTGATCAAGCATATTGAGGTTTATTCATACACTAACAGCTCCATTTAAATACTCATTATTATTCTGCTGCGTATAAAGCTAAGGAAAATTATTTGACTAACCTGTCATTATAAACCACAATGTGTGAATAGAAGTATTTTCCTGAATTCACAGAGGGAATTATATTCCATCGAATCTCAGCACATGTAACATCACCAAAGTTCAGCAGCAATCTTGTTTATTTTACTTGGTGGAATGTAACAGTGCTTTTGATAGATGTTATGAATTTTAGTGATTATGTAACTTCCCTTGTTTATTTTCAGTGTATTACCAATAAACAAATCCAATCGTGCGATATATTTGGGATTTTGAAATTGGCTGAGTTTAAAAGGATAAACGATCCTGTGAGTAATACTCGAGATGGATTTGGAGATGACTGGAGTTATCCAGGGGTGACACTGGTTCCAAATGTGTGGCCAGGCTGCTGAGGGGAGGAATGGTCATTGAGAAAGTTAGTGACTGGCTCTAAGGAGTAAATCAGCCTCCGCTGTCTGTTGTAACTCTGGAAATATCAATACTTCAGGATACATCTAGAGTCAGCATTGATCATTGAGTAGAATTTCTCAAGTGACTGATTCCATTATTATTGGAAATTCCTTCAATTCTTTTGGAAGATTTGTCAGAAATGATCAGCAGAAAAATAGGGAATGCTGAGTATCAACAATCATAAGAGAGAAAGCAACCACTCTTTAAAAAAATTGAGACTTGCTCTTGGCCACACGAGCTGTAACATGATCACAGCACCCAAACTCAGAACCAGGACAATTGGAACAAACTATCTTGATGTTTGTATATCACTTTATCTTCAGTTGATGGGCAGTTGGCTGATTCAAGCAGAATAGCTCACCATTTGGGAAATGAGACTGCCTGAATGACTATTCCAAACTTTGGGAGGTAAGATGCTTTTGCCCATCCTTTGTTGAAGATCGAATTCTTAACCATTAAAGAATGTCCACTGTTCTCCCTTTGCTGTTAGTGAGGATAAGTAATAATCAATTATTCTGATAGGTTTCTAGCCATGTCTGTCAGTGGACATGAAGCAGATTGCAAAGTAAGTTGATTTTACAGCCAGGATCACTCCAATTCTCACCCAATAATGCCTCACCAGGACCAAAGGTCGACCATTCCTGGCTACCAACCATGATCATTGTTCAGACTTTAACATCAAATGGACACGTTGTACTAAATAAGCAATAAGACCTGAATGTGCAGGAAGGAATAAAGTTTCTGCCTTATAGTTATTACAAGTATCTAAATCATATTGCACTAAAAATCTATTCTATTGGAATGTCAGTGGTAAGTTTTTTTTCAAAATGTCTTCCTCAGAGCTGCTGGAATTCTTTTGAGAAGTGGAATGATGGAGAGACAACAATTGCCTTCCGTAAATTTACCATTTCATTCATAAAATTTCAGGTTCCGACTCTTCAGATAAAATCATCCTTCTGGGAAATGGCTGTCTCACTTTCTGAGGCTAAAGGAAAGTGTGTGTGGCTCTTGTAAAGGAAGACCAGTCAGTTGTGGAGACTCCTGTGGACTTTCCAACAGTGCTGGTGCTTAACTTAGCAACCGGCTAGACTGGAGCCCGCTGTGCTGAGGCTTGTTAACAAGTGAGCTATTCAGATAAGAACATTTGTATTTTTAGCAATCCAGAATTCCAATGAGGAAACCCAACTCCTGGACCACACGATGACATCTGAGTAAGAGTCTTTCATAAATCACAAAGATTTACATCGAGGGGATTGTGGAAGCAGTCTCAGCATCCACACTTCAAGCAGCAGATCTGTCTTCACCTCATTTAAGCTTGTTTCACAATTCAGTACATTTCATTGGAAGTTGAGGAATAGATTTCTTTCAAAGCAAAATCTGGAAGTCCTTCATTCAGTAAGTTAGTTCAGTATCTCCTTCAGAGGGTATCTCTATTATAGACTGTCCTAGGCCCAATCATCTTCATCAATGACCTTTCATCCATCATAAGGTCAGCAGTGGGAAAGTTTATTAATGACCGTGCAATATTCAGCACTATTCGTAACTCCTCCATGTCCATATACAGCGAGATCTGGACAATACCCAGGCTCGGGCTGACAAGTGGTAATATTTGAATCACACATAAGTGCCACACAATAACCATCTCCAACAAGAGATAATCTAACTATCACTCCTTGATATTCAATGACATTACCTTCACTGAATCCACACTGTCAACATGCTGGGGGTTACCACTGACCTGAAACTGAACTCGACAAACCACATAAATGCTGTGGATACAGGACCAGACCAGAAGCTAGGAATCCTGTCGTGAGTAACTCACCTCCTGACTGCCAAAAACCCGCTCACCATCTACAAGACACAAGTCAGCAATGTGATGGAATGATCCCACTTGCCTGGATAAGTGCAGCTCTAGCAACAGTCAAGAACATCAACCAGGAAAAATCAGTATGAAAAATTGACACCCCTTTTTGCAAACATTCACTCCCTCCAACATTGACACACTGTAGTAGCAGTGTGCTACAAAATGCACTGAAGGAATCAGCAGTGTTCCTGAGACAGCACCTTTCAAATCCACTGTCTAGAAGGACAAGGACAGCAGATACAGGGGAACATCACCACCTGAAAGTCGTCCTCCAAACCACGTGCCATCCTGATTTGGAAATATATCCCATTCCTTCACTATCACTGAATCAATATCCTGGATTTCCCTCCCTAACAGCACTGTGGGTGTATCTACACCTCGAGACTGCAGCAGTTCATGAAGACAGCTCACCACCACTTTCTGAAGGGCGATTAGGGATGGGGAATAAATGCTGGCCCAGCCAGCGATGTCCATGTCTCTTGACTGAATAAAATAAATTGTCACCATTTTAAATTTTCACAGAATAAAGTTTCTCTGTTGTCCCAATTTATGAAACAGATTTGGAAGTTCCATGAACCTGGGATGTGAGCAGGATGTGTGGCAGGATGTGGAATTTGGCTGATACAGCAACAGCCTACAGATCAGTCGGGTTAAACTTCCACTCAATCGTTTGTTCCTCTGCAAAACACCAAATCCAGCTGTGTGACCTTTATCTTGCCCTCAGTACAGGTTTAAACAAGATCTGAAAAAGGCCCTGTCACTGTAATGATTAATCTTGACACTATTCAAACTTTAAACTCTGAGGGAGAGACTCAGTTCCTGTGAAATTTCCTTGTTTCTTCTCACAACCAACCATTTCTGAGAATTGGTCTTTTCAATTCTGTTTGGATTTCAAAGGAAAAATTGCAGTTTTCTGGTAGTAATGAGACTGATGTGTGAAGCGTAGCAAAATGGGACATAGGAACAGGAGGAGGCCATTCAATCCTTTGAGCCAGGCTCCGCCATTTAATAAGATTATGGTTAACTTGGCTGTGGTCTCAACTCCACTTTCCTCCCTGCCCTCAGAACCCTTGAGTCCTTTGTTGAACAATAATCTGGCTAACTCCACCCTGGACAAATTCAATATACTTCATCTGCAAATTTTTTTGACCATACCTATCTATGCTCCTTTGCAGACACATTACCTCCTTGATTACTTATTTTCCTTCCTGCCCTGGTATCATTAAAAATGACCATATGTTTGGACCCTCCATCCAAGTTATTGGTAAAGATTACAAATAGTTGAGGCCGCAAGCATTGATTTTCCCATTTATTAAGACTAGTTAATGTGAAAAAGATCCATTTTTTCTTACTTTCTGCTTCTTGTTATCTAACCAATCCTTTAAATTGTGTTAATCTGTTACCAGCTGTGCCATAAGTTTTTAATTTTTGTTGTAACCCTTGATGTGGCGCCTGATCGAATGTCTTTTGAAAATACAGGTACACCAACATATCCAAATTTCCTTTATCCATTGTGGCTTATTATTTCCGCAAAGAAGTCTAATAAACATGATTTCCTTTTCGCATACCATATTGACTCTGCCGGATATCATTGTGATTTCCTAAGCAGCCTGCTCTAATCTCTTTAATCATGGATTCTATAAATTTCCCTATGACAAATGTGAAACTAACTGACCCTTTAGGTTCCTGCTTTCTGGTTGTATCCTTTCTTAAATAAAGCTGTTATATTTATTATTTTTCAATCTGTTTGGACACTTCCAGAAGCTAAGGATTTTTTGGAAGATTATAACCACCGCATGTACTATTTCTGCAGCAACTTATTTTAAGATCTAGGTCGGTCACCAGTGGAGTGCCCCAGGGATCTGTTCTAGGACCCTTGCTGTTTGTCATTTTCATAAATGACCTGGATGAGGAAGTGGAGGGATGGGTGAGTAAGTTTGCCGATGACACGAAGGTCGGTGGTGTTGTGGATGGTCTGGAGGGATGTCAGAAGTTGCAGCATGACATCGACAGGATGCAAGACTGGGCGGAGCAGTGGCAGATGGACTTCAACGCGGATAAATGTGTTGTGGACCATTTTGGCAGATCCAACAGGATGAATGAGTACACTATCAAAGGTAGGAGTCTTAGCTGTGTGGAAGAGCAGAGGGATCTTGGGGTCCGGGTCCATAAGACTCTCAAATCGGCCTCCCAGGTGGAGGATGTAGTTAAGAAAGCTTACAGTGTACTGGCCTTCATTCATCGAGGGATTGAGTTCAGGAGTCAGGAGGTAATGCTGCAGCTTTATAGGAACCTTGTCAGACCACACTTGGAGTACTGTGCGCAGTTCTGGTCGCCTCACTATAGGAAGGACGTGGAAGCTATTGAAAGGGTGCAGAGGAGATTTACAAGGATGTTGCCTGGATTGGGAGGCATGCCTTATGAAGACATGTTGAGGGAGCTGGGACTGTTCTCCCTGGAGAGACGAAGGTTGAGAGGCGACCTGATAGAGGTTTACAAGATGTTGAGAGGAAGAGATAGGGTGGACTCTCAGAGACTATTTCCCAGGGCTGAAATGGTCGCGACGAGAGGGCACAGATTTAAGGTGCAGGGAAGCAAGTACAGAGGGGATGCTAGGGGAAAGTTTTTCACGCAGAGGGTGGTGAGTGAATGGAATCGGCTGCCGTCGGTGGTGGTCGAGGCGAACTCGCTGGGGTCTTTAAAAAGACTTCTGGATGAGTATATGGGATCCAATGGGATTGGGGGTTATAGATAGGTCTATGGCTGGGTAGGTTTTGATGTGTTCGGCACAACTTGTGGGCCGAAGGGCCTGTTTGTGCTGTAGTGTTCTATGTTCTATGATCCTAGGCCATTAGCTGCAGGTGATCTGTCAGCATTTCGATGGAATTATTTTGCCAGTACCTTTTCTTTGGTGATGGTGATTGTTTTAAGTTCCTCCCTATCTTTCACCTCTTCATTTTCATTATCTTTGAGACGTTTTCTAAGTCTGCCACAGAGATGACAGACACAAAATATTGTTCAAAGCTTCTGTCATTTCCTTGGTTTACATTAACAACTCCCTAGACCCACTGTCTAGAGGACTGACACTTTCCTTAATTACAATTTTCCTTTTCAAATACCTGTAGAAACTTTTACTAGTTGTATTTATACTATTTGCACACTTTCCCTCAGATTCTACTTTCTTCTACTTTATTGTTTTCTTTCAGTCATTTTATGCTAGTTCCTAAAATCTGCCCAATATTCTGACCAATCACTAACTTGCAAATGTGTACCATGTTTCTTTCAATTTGATATTACTTTTAAATTTCATTATTTAGTCACAGCTGATGTATGCTCCTCAAAGAATCTGCTTCTCTCACTAGTTAAACCTTTGTTGAAAACTATTAAGTATCACCGTAAGAGTCCGTCGTTGTCTTTCTATTGTTCTACCATTCAACTGAGTTTTTATTTACTTTAGTCCACTTTGCCTTCATGTCTTGCCAATTACCTTTATTTGAATTTAAAATGTTAGTCTTAGATCCACACTTCTCACCATCAAACTGAACACAAAATTCTGTCATGTTATGAGTGTTGTTCCCTCCAGGTTCCTTTACTGTGAGTTTATAGATTAATCTATACCATTGCACATTAACAGGTCAACAGTAGTCAGTTCCCTCCGCCAAGTCTGAAGTGTGGTGATCTTTACCACCAATCAATGCGTATAATCATCTGGCACTACAACAACTTTATCTTTTGGCACCAGTGTATCTATTATAAGGATATTTATAAACTACTTCCACAAGTGACCTCTTAGCTTTATTTCTTATCTCTATCCAAACTGATTCTACATCTTGCTCTTTTGAGCTAACATTATCTCTCTCTACAATGTTAACGACATCATTAATTAGCAAAACTAACCCATTGCTTTTTTCTAGCTCCCTGTCTTTTCAAAATGTCAAATACCTTTCCATATTCATGTCTCATCCTTGGTCACCCAATAACTATGTCTCTGCCAAGGCTATCAAATCATACATATTTATTTCTATTTGTGCGAACAATTCACTCATTTTTTTTATAAATGCTGCACCCATTTGGAATCAGAAGTCTTTAATACTGATCTTTTCTCATTTACTCAGGTTTTAAATGTGGACAGCATGGTGGCACAGTAGTTAGCACTGATGCCTCACAGTGCCAAAGACCCAGGTTCGACTCCTGGTTTGGGTCACTGTCTGTGTGGCGTCTGCACGTTCTCCCTGTATCTGTGTGGTTTTACTCCAGGTGCTCCAGTTTCCTCCCACAGTTCAAAAGACGTGTCAGTTAAGTGTGCAGGCTGTGCTAAATTCTCTCTCAATGTAAGTGAACAGGCACCGGAGTGTGTCAATTAGGAGATTTTCACGGTAACTTCATTACAGTGTTAATGTAAGCTACTTGTGATACTAATAAAAAAAACTTTAATAATTGATCCAAATGTGAAGCATTTCCAGGTTATTCCCAACAATAGCAGAGTTACACTATCCAACATTGTCTCAATCCCAACCTTTAAAACTATTGTGTAAAGTCTTTAGTGTTCACTGTCTCTATGTTGAAGAGTTGAATGGCTTTGTGCTGCACACAGCATGTTCTGTCTGTTACCACAGATGTTTGGAGTCTCTGAGAAGTTTAATACTGATCCAGTTTATGTGAAGGTGGAAAACTGCAGAGATGAGGCTCTGCACAGTTATTCAGGGAATTCCCTGTCTCAGTATTAGTGGCATCTGAAAGATTTTTTATTCATCCCAGATCTCCAAACCCTTAAAGACCATCTCAGATCCTCCAGCTGAAGACTATTTGGAATAAATCTCATGTTTTAGTCAGTAGCACAGAAAAGCTATAATTTTGTTAAGTAGTCACAAAGCAAGTGATGATTTTAAACACTGAAGTTATTTAGAACATAGAACATAGAACATAGAACATTACAGCACAGAACAGGCCCTTCGGCCTTCGATGTTGCGCCGACCAATATAAGAAGCAATGCCCCTCCAAACTAAACCATTCCCTTCTCTTCCATATACTTATCAACTAACCTCTTAAACGCCACCAAACTTGGCGCATCTACAACTGCTGCAGGCAGGCATTCCACTCCCGAACCACCCTTTGGGTAAAGAACCTGCCTCTGATATCCGTCCTATAACTATCACCCTTAATTTAAAGCTGTGTCCCCTCGTGCTAGCTTTCTCCATCCTAGGAAAAAGGCTATCACTGTCCACCCTATCTAAACCTGTAATCATCTTATATGTTTCGATCAGGTCCCCTCTTAGCCTCCTCCTTTCTAACGAAAACAACCTCAAATCCCTCAGCCTCTCCTCATAAGACCTGCCCTTCCATACCAGGCAACATCCTGGTAAACCTCCTCTGTACCCTCTCCAATGCCTCCACATCTTTCTTATAATGCGGGGACCAGAACGGCACACAATACTCCAAGTGCGGCCGCACTAGAGTTTTGTACAGTTGCAACATGACTTTGCGGCTCCGAAATTCAATCCCTCTACCAATAAAAGCGAAGACTCCATATGCCTTCCTAACAACCTTCTCGACCTGACTGCCTACTTTCAGGGATCTATGCACATACACACCAAGATCCCTCTGTTCATCTAGACTACTAGAATCCTACCATTTGCCCTATACTCTACACATTTATTATTTCTGCCATAGTGCATTACCTCACACTTTTCCACATTAAACTCCATTTGCCACCTCTCGTCCCAGCTCTGCAACTTGTCTAAGTCCCTCTGCAAACTATAACACCCCTCTTCACTATCTACCACTCCACCGACTTTAGTGTCATCTGCAAATTTACTATCCATCCTTCAATACCCTCATCCAGATCATTTATAAAAATTACAAACAGCAGGGGCCCCAAAACAGACCCCTGAGGTACGCCACTTGTCACCGAACTCCAAGATAAATATCTCCCATCAACCACCACCCTCTGTCTTCTATCTGCTAGCCAATTCCTAACCCAATTAGCTAAATCACCCTCTATCCCATACATCTGCATTTTCTGCAGAAGTCTTCCATGGGCCTCCTTATCAAACGCCTTACTAAAGTCCATATATACCACATCAACCGCCTTACCCCCATCCACCTCTTTAGTCACTTTTTCAAAAAACTCAATGAGGTTAGTAAGGCACGACCTACCCTTCACAAAACCATGCTGACTATTTCCAATCAATTCATTACTCTCTAAATAAGTATAATTCCTATCCCTAATTATTCTCTCCAATACTTTGCCCACCACAGAAGTAAGACTCACTGGCCTATAATTCCCTGGAAGGTCTCTCTTCCCCTTCTTAAACAATGGGACCACATTCGCTATCCTCCAGTCCTCCGGCACCACACCCGTAACCAACGAGGACCTGAAGATCAGAGCCAGAGGCTCTGCAATCTCCTCTCTTGCCTCCCAGAGAGTCCTAGGGTAAATCCCGTCCGGCCCAGGGGACTTATCCAACTTCAAACCCTCGAGAATATCTAGCACATCCTCCCTATCTACTTCGATACCTTCCAGTTTGCTACCCTGTACCTCAGTGTTCCCCATAACTACATTTACATCACCTTTAGTTTGTAAACATTACTAAACAGGACCAACAAGAGCAAAATATTTAACCCAGAGAGTAAAGCCTCCTCCACGGAATAGTATCAAGCTAAGTTTCAGAAATATACTGCCACTTTTGTCTGTGGGATGGTATTCCCTGTTTATTATTCTGATTCAAACTGGAATGACAACAACTTGTGTATTCACCAGACAGTGCAATTGTTTATTTTCAATTCTCAATCATATCTGAATGAATTTGGACAGGAATTAAACACTACAGATTTACAAATAATCCTTGGATTGGAGTGAACCAGAAAAGCTGTAACTTAAATTCTAAACCTCAGTGGGGGAATTCAATGCCCACCACAATATATCTATACTTAGAACTTACTTTATAGAACATTACATCATCAGTTCCTCATAAACGTCTGTGAAGGATTTCATGTGGTTCCGAGGATGTGGTGATACTAAAACTGTCTCAGTGATTGACAGACTTAGGATGAACCTGTGCAATGGGTCATTTTGAGTCTCAAGCATGATCTGCGCTGTGTATTTAACTCTATCTCTGCAGTTACTTTGCAATCTGATGCCTTCAAACAAACCAAATCTTCATTAAACTTCTCCAAGAATCTGTATCTCCAAGGTAAGATTGTTTGTGTTAGTTTCAACGTGACATTGCGTGAGACCATTCGCTGTTCAGTGTTGATGTAATGACTTCCAGCAGATAGCTTCAGTTTTCAGGTTGGTAATGAGGCAAGGTGATTTATTCTGATCTGATTTATCCCTTTGTCTTTTTAGACTAAAAGGAGGATATATTTTTATAAATTTTCATTTTATTTTTGGTTGTAGATTCAACAAAACTTATCGACATGAATGACACGTCCATTCTGTTCAGTGGATATTACCTCTTCCTGCTGCTGATTTACAGTTATTTTTGCTGTATTGAGAGCAGAAAGTACTTTGTCATTTAGAATGTTTGATGATCTACACATGTCTCTCCTAATGCTGCAAAGTAGAGTTTTACACAAGCAGTGTGCCTTTTACTAGAGGACTATGGTTGAATTTGAATCATAAAATCCCTACAGTGCAGAAAGTGGACAATAAGCCCATTGAGCCAGCATTGATCACAATCCCACACAGGCCCTAACACTGTAACCCTATGTATTTACCCTACTAATCCATCTGACACTAAGCAACAATTTAACACAGCCAATCCACCTAACCTGCACATCTTTGGACTGTAGGAGGAAACCGGAGGACCCAGAGGAAACCCACGCAGACACAGGCAGAATGTACAAACTCCACACAGACAGTCAGACGAGGCTGGAATTGAACCTGGCTCCCTGCCGTTGTGAGTCTGCAGTGCTAACCACTGTGCCACCCTTAAATTAAATAAATGTGTGGTTCATTTATTAAAGCCATGGGGTGGAGAACTGCCAAACCTGTGGGGGGTTTGGTGGCAGATGAGAGCAGAGAATCCAAGGGTTGGAAAGTCACTGACATAAAATCATTTTTCCGCTCTCTGTTAATGATGGGTTAACGGTGGGTCACTCTGCCACTGGCTGTTGGCGTGAACCCTATTTGTATCCCAAGAATGCTTATTAAAACTATTATCCGTCAGCATCCCATTGAATCTTCCAATCTTGAACAGTATGATACTATATTGGTCTGAGGAGATATTGAATTAACGGGGATTGTTCTACCTGGAAAGATAGAGGCTGAAGGGTGACCTAGAGTCATAGTCATAAAGGTTTACAGCGTGGAAAAAGACCCTTCAGCCCAACTTGTCCATGTCACCCTATTTTTTTAAAACCTTTAAGCTAATCCTAATTGTCCATATTTGGCCCATATCCCTCTATACCCATTGTACCTATGTAAATATCTAAATGCCTCTGAAAAGATAAAATTGTACCTGCCTCTACTACTACCTCTGGCAGTTTGTTCCAGACACTCACCACCCTCTGTGTGAAAAAATTGCCTCTCTGGACACTTTTGTATCTCTCCCTGCTCACCTTAAACCTATGCTGTTTAGTTTTAGACTTCCCTGCCTTTGGGAAAAAATATTGACTATCTAACTGATCCGTGCCCCTTGTTATTTTGTAGACTTCTAAAAGATCACCCCCTCAGCCTCCTACGATACAGAGAAAAAAGTCCCAATCTATTCAGCCTCTCCTTATAACTCAATCCATCAAGTCCCAGGATCATCCTAGTAAATTTTTTCTGCACTCTTTCTAGTTTAATAATATCCTTTCTATAATAGGTGACCAGATCTGCACACGGTATTCCAAGTGTGGCCTTACCAACATCATGTACAACTTCAACAAGACATTCCAACTCCTGTATTCAATGTTCTGACCAATGAAACCAAGCATGCTGAATGCCTTCTTCACCACTCTGTCCACTTGTAACTCCACTTTCAAGGAGTTATGAACATGTACCCCCAGATCTCTTTGTTCTGTAACTCTTCCCAACGCCCTACCATTAACTGAGCATTACTTCACATTTTGTCTAAATTAAATTCCATCTGCCATTGGTCAGCCCACTGGCCCAATTGATCAACATCCTGCTGCAATTGGAGATAACTTTCCTTACTGTTCACTCTGCCATCAATCTTGGTGTCATCTGCAAACTTACTAACTATGCCCCCTATATTCTCAATCAAATCATTAATGCAAATGACAAATAACAGTGGGCCCAGCACTGATCCCTGAGGCACACTACTGGTCATAGGCCTCCAGTTTGAAAAGGAAATCTCTACAAACATCTTCTGGCTTCTGTCAAGAAGTCAATTTTGTATCCATTTAGATACCTCACCCTGGATCCCGTGAGATTTAACTTTGTGCAACAACCTACCATGCAGTACCTTGTCAAAGGCCTTACTAAAGTCCATGTAGACAACATCAACTGCACTGCCCTCAATAATCTTCTTGGTTACCTTCAAAAAACTCAATCAAATTTGTGAGACATGATTTTCCACTCATCAAGCCATGCTGACTGTCCCTAATCAGTGCTTGTATCTCTAAATGCCTGTAAATCCTGTCTCTCAAAATACCTTCCAACAATTTACCCACCACAGTTGTGAGGTTCACTGGCCTGTAGTTCCCAGGCTTTTCCCTGCAGCCCTTTTTAAACAAAGGCACAGCATTTGCCACTCTCCAATCTTCAGGTACTTCACCTGTGACTATCGATGATTCAAATATCTCAGCTAAGGGACCTGCAATTTCCTCCCTAGCCTCCCACAATGTCCTGGGATACATTTCATCAGGTCCCAGGATGTATCTACCTTGATGTGCTTTAAGACTTCCAGCACATCCTTCTTTTTACACTCCTCAAAACATCACTATATATTTCCCCAAGTTCCTTAACATTCATGCTTTTCTCAAAGTTAATACTGATGAGAAATATTCATTTAGGATCTGATCCATGTCTTGTGGATCTGCACGTTGATGACGTTGTTGATCTTTGAGAGATCCTACTCTCTCTCTTGTTACTCTTTTGCCCTTTATGTATTTGTAGAAGCTCTTTGGATTCTCCTTTGCCTTATCTGCCAAAACAATCTTGTGACCCATTTTTGCCCTCCTGATTTCTCTCTTAACTCTACTCTTACATCCTCTATATTCTTCATGGGATTCAATTGATCCCAGAAAAGTATGCACATCATTTGCCTTTTTCTTCTTCTTGACCAGAGCCTTAATATCCCGAGTCATTCAGGGTTCCCTATTTCTGCCAGCCTTGCCCTTCACTCTAAAACGAATGTGTTTATCTGAATCCTGGTTAACACACTTTTGAAAGTGTGCCACTTAGCAGACATCCCTTTGCCTTTGCGCAGACTCCCCTAATTAACTTTTGAAAGTTCCTGCCTGAAACCATCAAAATTGGCCTTGCCCCAATTTAGAATTTTAACTTTTGGGACGGACCTATCATTTCTCCATAGCTATTTTAAAACTAATAGAATTATGGTCACTGCATCCCAAAGTGATCCCTCACTAACAGTCTGTCACCTGCCCTTCCTTATTTCCCAAGAGGAGATCAAGTTTTGCTTCCTCTCCCCATCCACACACTGAACGAGAAATTCCTCCTGAATACACTCAAAAAATTTCTCTCCATTCAACCCTCTAATACTACAGTCAATGTTGAGAAAGTTAAAATCTCTGAGTAATACCACCCTACTTTTCTTGGACTTATCCATAATTTCCTTATATATTTGCTCCTCAATTTCCCGCTCACTATTCAGGGGCCTACAGCACAACCCTAACAAAGTGATTTCCCCTTTCATATTTCTCAGCTCTACCCATGTAGACTCAGTGGGTAAACCCTCGGATATATCCCCTCTCAGTATGGCCGCGATGTTTCTGTTAATCAAAAGTGCAGTTCCCATTTTCTCTTACCTCCTGTTCTATCTTTCCTATTGTATCTGTACGCTGGAACATTGAGCTGCCAATCCTGTCCCTCCCTTAGCCATGTTTCAGTAATTGCTGTAATTACTGGATTGGTGCTTGGGACTTCGATGTTGTGGCCATTTCAGAGACGTGGATAGAGCAGGGGCAGGAATGGTTGTTGCAGATTCCGGGGTTCAGATGTTTCAGTCAGAGCAGAGGTGGTAGAAGAGGGGGAGGAGTGGCATTGTTAGTTAAGGACAGCATTACGGTGGCAGAAAAGACGTTTGATGTGGACTTGTCTGCTGAGGTAGTGTGGGCTAAGATTAGAAACAAGAAAGGAGAGGTCACACTGTTGGGAGTTCTTTATAGGCCTCCAAAAAGTTCCAGAGAAGTAGAGGAAGGGATTGCAAAGTTGATCCTGGATAGGTGTGAAAGTAACAGGGTAGTAGTAATGGGGGACTTTAACTTTTCTAATATCGATTGGAAAAGCTATAGCTCAAGTACGTTAGAGGGGTCAGTTTTTGTTCAATGTGTGCAGGAAGGTTTCATGACTTAGTATGTAGATAGGCCAACAAGAGGTGAGGCTATATTGGATTTGGTACTGGGTAATGAACCAGACTAGGTGTTAGACTTGGAGGTAGGTGAGCACTTTGGTGATAGTGACCACAATTCGGTTACGTTTACCTTAGTGATGGAAAGGGATGGGCACATACCGAATAACAGTAGTTATAGCTGGGGGAAAGGTAATTATGAGGCTATTAGGAGAGATTTAGGATGCATAGGATGAAGTAGGAAATTTCAGGGGCTGGGGACATCTGAAATGTGGAGCATATTTAAGGAACAGCTTCTGCATGTCCTTAATGAATATATACCTGCCAGGCAGGGAAGAAGTGGTCGAGTGAGGGAACCATGGTGTACTAGGGAAGTTGAATCTCTGGTGAAGAGGAAGAAGGAGACTTATATAATGATGAGACGTGAAGGCTCAGTTAGGGCACCGGAGAGCTATAAATTAGCCAGGAAGGAGCTAAAGAGGGAGTTGAGAAGAGCTAGAAGAGGACATGAGAAGACTTTGGTGGATAGGATTAAGGAGAATCCTAAAGCTTTTTACAGGTATATAAATAATAAAAGATTGGTTAGGGCAAGATTAGGGCCAGTCAGAGATAGCAGTGGGAAGTTGTGCGTGGAGCCTGAGGAGATAGGAGAGACACTGAATGAGTATTTTTCGTCAGTATTCACGCAGGAGAAAGACAATGTTGTCGGGGAGAATACTGCGATACTAGGTTGTAGACTGGGCAGGATTGAGGTTCATAAGGAGGAGGTGTTAGCGAATCTTGAGGGTATGAAAATTGATAAGTCCCTTGGGCCAGATGGGATTTACCCTAGGATTCTCTGGGAGGCTAGAGAGGAGATTGCAGAGCCTTTGGCTTTGATCTTCATGTCGTCGTTGGCTACAGGTATAGTGCCGGAAGACTGGAGGATGGCAAATGTTGTCCCTTTGTTCAAAAAGGGGAGTAGGGACCATCCTGGAAATTATAGACCGGTGAGCCTGACTTCTGTTGTGGGCAAAATCTTGGAAAGAATTATAAGGGATAGGATTTATAAGCATCTAGAGAGAAATAAATTGATTAGGGATAGTCAGCACGGTTTTGTGAAGGGTAGGTCGTGCCTCACAAACCTTATTGAGTTTTTTGAGGAGGTGACCAAAGAGGTAGATAAGGGTAAGGCAGTTGATGTAGTGTATATGGATTTTAGCAAAGCGTTTGATAAGGTTCCCCATGGTAGGCTACTGCAGAAAGTGCAGATGCATGGGATTGAAGGTGATTTAGCAGTTTGGATTAGGAATTGGCTAGCTGATAGAAGACAGAGGGTGGTGGTTGATGGGAAATATTCAACCTGGAGTGCAGTTACAAGTGGTGTACCTCAAGGATCTGTTTTGGACACTGCTGTTTGTCATTTTTATAAATGACCTAGATGAGGGTATAGAGGGTTGGATTAGTAAATTTGCTGACGATACCAAAGTGGGGGGAATTGTAGACAGCGAGGATAGATGTTACAGTTTGCAGAGGGAATAGATAGGTTGCAGAGCTGGGCCGTGAGGTAGCAAATGGAATTCAATACGGATAAGTGTGAGGTGATTCACTTTGGTAGGAAATAACAGGCATATGAAATATAGGGCTAATGGAAGGACCCTTAATAGTGTTGTCGAGCAGAGGGATCTTGGGGTACAAGTACATAGCTCTTTGAAAGTTGGCACCCAGGTTGATAAAGTTGTTAAGAAGGCATATGGTGTGTTAGCTTTTATTGGTAGAGGGATTGAATTTAGGATCCGTGAGATTATGTTACAACTGTACAAAACTCTGGTGCGGCCGAACTTGGAGTATTGCGTACAGTTCTGGTCGCCGCATTATAAGGAAGATGTGGAAGCATTGGAAAGGGTGCAGAGGAGGTTTACCAGGCTGTTGCCTGGTATGGTGGGAAGGCCTTATGAGGAAAGGCTGAGGGACCTGAGGTTATTTTCATTAGAGAGAAGAAGGTTACGTGGTGACCTAATTGAGGCGTATAAGATGATCAGGGGATTGGATAGGGTGGATAGTGAGAGCCTTTTTCCTCGGATGGTGATGACCAACATGAGGGGACATAACTTTAAATTAAGAGGTGGTAGTTATAGGACGGATGTCAGAGGCAGGTTCTTTACACAGAGGTGGTGAGGGCGTGGAATGCCCTGCCTGCAGCAGTTGTGGACTCGCCTACTTTGGGGGCATTCAAATGGTCGGTGGATAGGCATATGGATGATATTGGAATAGTTTAGGTTAGAGGGTCCACTGGCCAACGCAACATTGAGGGCCGAAGGGCCTGTACTGTGCTGTAATGTTCTATGTTCTATGTTCTATGTAATATCCCAGTTCCATGTACCCATCATGAGTTCATCTGCTTTGCCCGTCAGACCTCTTATTGAAATAAATACTGTTTAATCTGGACTTCCCTTGCTATCTAACTTGCTTTTGCCTGATCTATCTGGTACTAGGATTACACTCACTGCCTTTACTACTTAATTTGCTCCCTTTAACTTTTGTACTGTTCTCACACTTCTCTTCTGTCTCTCCACCTCTTTGGATCCCAGCTCCCACAATCTAGTTTAAATCCTCTCGACAAAAGTTTATAAAATTATGAGGGGTAGAGATAGCGATGGACAGTGTGAACAGTTGGAAGCTTTTTCCCAGGGCAGAAATGACAATTGCAAGGAGGCACAAGTTCAAGGTGAGGGCGGGGGTGGAGGCTCAGGGAAGGTTCAGTGAAGATGTGCGAGGAAGGCTTTTTTACACAGAGAGTAATGGGGGCCTGGAATGCACAGCCAAGAGAGGTGGTCGAGGCAATTAGATTAGGATTTATCCTGAATAGACACAAATGGGGAATAACGGGATCTAAGCAGTTGGTCTAGATAGGACAACGTGATTGGAGCAGGTTTGGAGGGTCAGCTCCTGTGCTGTACTATTCTTTATTATTTGTATAAAGAGCAGTGCTTGATTTAGCAGAGATTTTGAGGTAAATGAAACAAAACTTTTCTGCTGTAGCACAGCACTTCTCCAGACGTGCTGTTCACCACTCTGCCAGGCAGAGCAGATCCTTCCTCCCCATCCATGCCAGGCTGGTCTTCATGGACAGCACCATGCCTCTGGGCCCATGGACATTCCTATGTCACCATGTCAGATCAATACAAAGCCTGGGGCTAGGGGAGGTAAGGGGTTCCCTTCCCCAGCTGGTGCCACACTGCACTGTCTAACTGGATAGCAATGTACCGCAGGATGGAGTGTGAGGTGAAGCCTGACAAAGGGCATGGGGGCAATGTGGATGGAGAGCTGTGAGAAGAGGATAGGAAGGGCGAGGGCTCACAAAGGCAGGCAGAGGGGCAGAGAGGTGGGTGGAGAAAATGAACAATGGATGGCAGAGGGAAGACTGAAGAGAAGGAAGCTGAACCCCGAAAAGGCTCATGAGAAGCTCACAGACAAGGGGGTCAAAGTGATATCACATCATTTACAGAAAGGGGATGCATCAAGACTCCAGGTAAGGTGGGTAGAGGTCCAAATGAGGCACGAATATCTTACAGCTGGTGGGTTTGGGAGGAGGGTGGTTGAATTGAGGAACAGCCTTTTCCCTCTGGGTTGCTGACATCCTGCACAGTCCGGTGAAGGCAGGCAGCTGGAGAGGGTGAGAGAAGTGATACTGGGATTTAAATATGGCTCCATGACCTCTGAACCCAGCAGCTGAGCATGAGTAGACAACTCAGCTGCCAGTTCTCTCAGACAGGAACACACCCGTTCATAATTAATGAGGTTCCAAACACAGAATCCAGTGTGGGATCTGATCCGGCGGGAAAGGTGCTCTCTACTGTCTCAAAGTTGAAGAATGCCACCCATGGTGTTGATTTACCTTTCAAAAAAATAGTGACCCCAATAATTTGATTTTCTGTGTGTTTGGTGGGGAGTTATTGGGGCTAATTGCCATTCTGATGATAGTGTGACTCAAGAGCAATCACGACATCAAGATCAAAGTGTTCATTTTTGAATAGACAGCTGCATTATTGATTTGATCCGATTGCCTAGAGTTCAATCGCTGTCAGATTTGGTAGAAAGGTGATGGCAATGCCTTCAAATGCAAGCAGCCTATCAGAATAAAGCTAATTCCATTAGACAAAACCAGCTTTTCATCAAAAAAACTTCCAGTCAGGAATGGAATGAATCCTTTTTGAAATTTGATAAGAACAACACCAAACTCTGATAGGATTTTGTTTCAACTCGTTCTGATTGTATCCTAAACTTTAGATAAGTTCAGAGAATGTAAGAGGGCCTTGATGAGGCCACACCTGGAGTATCGTATACAATTTTGTTTTCCTTATCTAAAAAAACTTGCCACAAAGGGACTGCAGTGAATGTTCACCAGACTGGTCCTGGGATGGCAGGATTGTTGTATGAGGAGAACTGGAATCAACTGAGCCTTTCTTCACTGGAATTTAGAAGAATGAGAGGGGATTTCATTGAAACATCTAGAATTCTGACAGGGCGGGACATGCTGGATGCAGGGATGATATTTCCTCTGGTGGTGAGGGGGACAGGGCGGGACCAGAACAAGAGATCACAGATTCAGGATTCAGGGTAGCCCATACAGGACTGAAATGAGGAGACTTTTCTTCATTCAGAGGATGGTGAGCCAGTGGGATTCTCTACTACAGAAAGCAGTAGAGGCCAACTCACTGAATATATTTAAAAAGGAAACTGGTAGACTACTGCACAGCCCAACAGTGTGTGTACGCAGTGTTACTGCACAGTTTGACAGTGTGTGTACGCAGTGTTACTGCACAGTTTGACAGTGTGTGTACACAGTGTTACTGCACAGCCCGACAGTGTGTGTACACAGTGTTACTGCACAGTTTGACAGTGTGTGTACACAGTGTTACTGCACAGCCCGACAGTGTGTGTACACAGTGTTACTGCACAGCCCGACAGTGTGTGTACACAGTGTTACTGCACAGCCCGACAGTGTGTGTACACAGTGTTACTGCACAGTTTGACAGTGTGTGTGCACAGTGTTACTGCACAGTTTGACAGTGTGTGTACACAGTGTTACTGCACAGCCTGACTGTGTGTACACAGTGTTATTGCACAGTTTGACAGTGTGTATACACAGTATTACTACAGTCTGACAATGTGTGTACACAATATTACTGCACAGTCTGACAGTGTATATACACGCTTTTACTGCACAGTCTGACACTGTGTGTACACAGTGTCACTTCCAGTGGTTTATATTTAAAAGTCTTTTCCATGGTATTGATAATTGATTAATGTACAGTCAGTTCCAAGAAATTACAAATAATTCTAATCTTGATGTTTCATTGATGATTGGATAATTTTGCTCAGTTGGCTGGGCTGACGCTGAGTGATACAAAATGCGCCAACAGCGCAGGTTCAATTCCCTTACCAGCTGAGCTTATTCACAAAGGTCCCACCTTCTCAACCTTGCCCCTTGCCTGAGGTATAGTGACCCTCAGGTTAAATCACCGCCAATCAGTTCCCCCTATCAAAGGGGAGAACAGCCAATGGTTATCGGGAGCTATGACGACTTTCCTTTCACTAAACACAGAGTGCAGATGCTGGAATCCTGAAATTCAATAAGGAAACACTTTAAACACCAACTTCTATTTAATTTTCAGCAACATTACCCAATGAAATGATCCAATAGTACTTCACAACAGCAATTATAAAATAAATGACAAGATTAGGCAACATCTATAGATGAAGAAACAGATGGGTTAATGTTACAAATACTTAAAGATCCCTCTTCAAAATAACTCTTGTCTTTTGAACTTGTTAGTTTTCCACAGATGTTCTCACACTCATTCAGCAACTGGTTCCAACTTTTCCTGCCTTTGATCCACTAATCAAATTATTGAAAGATTGCTTCACCACAGAGTGTTGGTCTCCATCCCAGCTCTGGGTATCTTCAATATTTGTTTCATTGCCTGATTGAATAAAAAGCTAGCAATATATCCGAGTCTAACATTGTTCATGAGGGGTCTCCTGTTTCACTCACTGCTGTTCATTATCACATTTACCATGTTGTTTGTTAAATATGGATCGGTTGCAGGATAATATATGAGAAGATTAACATTGCTGAATTGACATTGTGTGAGTTAGAGTCCACAAGATTGATTTTTTAATATTTGTGTTAAAAGTAATATATTGTTATTTTCAGCAGAACAATCCTGCTATGTCTCTGCAAGGGGCCATTTTGAGGGTTAATGCTGCGGGTTGTATTGTATATTTGTGCATTAGTCAGAGATTCAGCGCTCCTCTGAAGCTGGTGAGATCATCACTGTGGAAGATGAATGAACTCACTAAATAACGGGATTGTGTTAGTGGGTTCCTTGCTGACTCAGTGATGTCAGGCAGTGTAAAGTGTTAGCCATGGTTCATTGGAGCACTCTCAAATCTGAGTCACTTCAGAGAATCGAACACACTTGACTCCTAATACAGAGGGAGTGTCAGAGAGGCCTCACTCTCCCTTTCAGGTGGATGTAGCAGATTACATGGCCACTGTTGGAAGCAGAGCAGAAGAATGGTTGCTGAAGTCTGGACAGGATATAACCCTCATACAGCATCTCCGAAACGATGACTTGTTTGTAGGACATTGCAGAGTGCAATCTGTTTAGTACATTTCTACCTCCTCCCGCTGTGTTTACACCGGGAATTTTACTGGTTCATTCATGGATGGGCAGAGTGAACCGGTAACAATGCGCGAGAGCTAAGAAATCAGGATCATGCCCGATTTCTTGCTTCTCCAGTCTTACGAGCCCTGGAATTCTGGCACAGTCAGCGTTTTACTGGAATGGGTGAGAGGCTGAATAAATTATTTAAATTTATTGTAACACTAATTTCAAAGGTATTCGCAAGCCTGAGTTATCTGGGATCTTTTGCCTTTATGGCCTCACTGGGAGAAGTTCTCTTTGATGAGGAAAACATCTACTCCACGTGAACAGGAACAGTCATGTTGGCCTCACTGGTGAAACCAGAAGCTTTGAGATGCCCCATAGAGGTTGAGGACTTTGGCATTACCCACGGGGCAGTAAAAAGTCACCCAAAAAGTGGATCTGCAACTTTCCCATTTCCACGCTAGCTGGACACTGGACATTTGGAATCATTCTCGTAAAAAAACCACCCCATGTCTGGGAGGTGAATATCTAAGGGCATTCTGTATTGCAGAAGTATAGACAGAAATGAAAGGGAGGTTGTGTAACTTTACTGATGAGGGAAGAGCTCAGTGTTGTAATGAGAAATGATACAAACATGGAAAATTAAGTTATGAAATCTGTCTGAGTAGAAATAAGAAATAGCAAAGGAAAGAAATCCCCGATGGGACTAATCTATTGATCCTGTAATAATAATTCCACAGTAGGATAAAGTATAAACCAAGAAATACTGGGGGTTTGTAAGAAAGATACAACAATAATCATGAAGATTTCAATATGGATATAGAATGGATTAATCAAATTAACAAGGATAGCCTCCAGGGAGAGCCATAAAGTTAGAGATTGTTTCTTAGAACAATATGCTGTTGAACCATCCAGGGAGTAAGCTTTATCCAGGGAGCAGGCTGTTTTAGATTTGGGATTGTGTAGTGAGATGGGATTAATTAATGATCTCGTGGTAAAGGATCCCTTAGGGAAAAATGATCACTCCGTGCTCAACTTTCAAATTCTATTTCTACTGCCAGCTCTCCCCACCAAATCTTTAAAAAAGCTCCAGGGGGTGGTTCCCACGATCTCATACTGGCAGGATGGGCTCGAAATGGGTCCTCCCCCCCAGCATCCTGAGTTTTTAAAAAAATCAGAGTGCTATTTTTAATGTAAAAAACTCAACACCATGGAAAATGACGCACCTCCCCTCCCCCGCGCTCCTCCCCTGCAATCACAGAATCCTCCATCCTTCACGGATAAGGAACCCCTGGCACCTCTCCCAACAGACTTCCCTGGTACTGCCTCCTGGCACTGTCTGAGCATTGCTGCTTGGCATGCATTGCAGAGCAGGAAACCCTGTTATGCCACTGGCAGAGTGTGGGGACGAATGAGGAAATCCCATCTGTGTGAAAACTGTTCTGGGACTCCCGTCAATCTTCTGCCATCTCCACCAATCCCATCATCAGAAATGGAGGTGGAGAATCCACTCGCCTCATTCGGGGGCTGGAAAAGGAAAACTTGCATGGTATAGCTCCTCACACAACTCAAAATTATCCCAAAACACCTCACAGCTAGGGAGCATTCAAATGTATTTGATGAGATTATGGCACATTTCAAGCTCCCTGAATAATGTACTGCTATTAGGAAAACCTCGATCACCAACACCTCACACCTTGCTGCGTATAAATATCTCAGGAAATATAGCAAACAGAGAAGTTGTCACCAGTGCTGATACCAGCTACATGTGCTGAGGGCATACATTCTTCACTGTTAACTTACATTCCATCTCTTTTCCATCTTTCATTTGAATTAGCTCTGGGTGGAAGGTGCCAGGATTATTTGAGACTAACTCCTGGTTGAATTTGTGCTGACTGCTGATTCTGAGGACGCCTGTGTACAGGCAGTCACTCATTCCCAGGATGCCCTCGTGTTTGAATGATATTGCTGATGTCAACATTTCCATCAAAATGCTTATGGAACATCAGAAAGTATATTTATATTGCAGCACTATATACAACCCACAGAACTTGGAAACACGTGGACCCATAAAAAATGCTTCCTTGTTTTAAGAATATTTGAGGTAGACTAAATAATGTGCCATCTTTTTGCTATTTTTGGCACAGGAATTCTTCTCCACCTCTCGGAGGTTTAAACTCCAGCCTCAAGAGGGAAGACTAGTATTTCAATCTGCTCTAAGAGTTAATCCTATTACTCATATTAACAAACTGGAACTAATGGATACAGACCATTAATCATTTCGATTAAGCAAAGTGACAGCAACCCTTATTTGTGGCACATTGACAATTCCAGCACTAAAGAATGATTTGGTTAAAATTTGCTGCATATGTTGAATACAAAAAGCTAAGAGCAAGTGGCAAGACAATAATAAACTATTCAGATAATGTCATAAACCATGGGAAGGAGATTATTGTGTTTATGAACATATATATGAGCCTGAGTCATATATATGAAAAATATTTATACATTAAGTAAACTATATAAAAATACAAATAGATGTTCTCCAGAAAACACTTTCTTCACAGAGGTATTGTAGTAATGAGTATAGTTTTCAATTCCTGATTCTGAGTGTTGTCAGTATTTCTGTGTTGTAACCTGGTCAGCATTCTGGTTTGATGAGACTCAAACTGCTGTCAATGGGGTTTATTCAGTCTAGTCAGAAACGGATCACATTTTCCTTATATTTGCTTCCACAAATATATAAGAATAAAATTGTAGTCACTGAGTGCGTCATTGTGCTTGAACCAATGCAGATGCTTAGAGAAGATATTTGATGGAGAATATATTTTATGGGAAGTATGGAGATTAATCTGAAGAGGACAAAGATAATGTTGATTTTTCAAGTTTACTGATGACACCAGCATAGTGGGTCGGATCTCAAATGAGACAGAATACAGGAACGAGATCGGGAATCTGATGAACTGGTGAGGCAAAAATAATCTCTCCCTCAATGTCAACAAAATAAAGCAGATTGCCATTCACTTCAGAAAGTGTAAAGGAGAACATGCCCCTGTCTACATCAATGGAGACAAAGTAGAAAGGGTATAGAGTTTCAAGTTTTTTAATGTCCAGATCACCATTACTGTCCTGTTCTCCATGCCAACATTATAGTTAAGAAAACCCACTACATAGAACATAGAACATGATAACACAAACAGGCCCTTCGGCCCACAAGTTGTGCCGATCTTACCCATACCTACTAGGCCATAGAACTATCTGTAACTCCCAATCCCATTAAATCCCATGTACTCATCCAGAAGTCTCTTAAAAGACCTCAGAGAGTTTGCCTCCACCACCACTGACGGCAGCCAATTCCATTCCACCACCATCCTCTCAGTGAAAAACTTACCCCTAACATCTCTTCTGTACTTGCTGCTCAGCACCTTAAATCTGTGTCCTCTCTTAGCGACCATTTCAGTCCTGGGAAATAGCCTCCAAGAATCCACTCTACCTATTTCTCTCAACATTTTATAAATCTCCATCAGGTTGCCTCTCAACTTTCGTCTCTACAGGGAGAAGAGACCTAGCTCCCTCAACCTATCTTCATAAGGCATGCCTCCCAATCCTAGCAACATCTTTGTAAATCTCCTCTGCACCCTCTCAATAGCTTCCACATTCTTCCTATAGTGAGGTGACCAGAACTGAGCCCAGTACTCCAAGTGGGGTCTGACAAGGGTCTTATAAAGTTGCAGCATTACCTCCCGACTCCTAAACTCAATCCCTTGATTAATGAAGGCCAGTACACCGTACGCCTTCTTGACCACATCCTCCACCTGAGAGGCTGATTTAAGAGTCCTATTGACCTGGAGCCCAAGATCCTTTTGCTCCTCAACACAGCTAAGACTCCTACCCATGATATTGTACTCCTTCATCCCATTGTTCCTGCTAAAATGGACCACTACACATTTATCTGCGTTGAAGTCCATCTGCCACTTCTCCGCCCAGTCTTGCATCCTATCTATGTCCCGTTGCAACTTCAGATGTCCTTCCAGACTTTCCACAACACCACCAACCTTCGTTTCTCATCTACTTTCTCAGAAGACTAAGGAAATTTGGCATGTCAGCTGTGACTCTCATGAATTTTTACAGGTGCACCATAGAAAGCATTCTTTCTGGTTGTATCACAGCTTGGTACGGACTCCTGCTCTGCTCAAGATTGCAAGAAACTACAACATGTCGTAAATGTCATCCAATTCATCACGCAAACCAGTTTCTCATCCATTGAGTTCCCACTGTCTTGGCAAAGCAGCCAGCAAAATTAAGGATCCTACATACCCCGGACATTCTCTCTTCCATTTTCTTTATTCGGGAGGTCACGTACCAACCGATTCAAGAACAGCTTTTGAATGGATCTATCTTGCATTAAGCTAATCTTTCTCTACACCCTAGCTATGACTGTAACACTACATTCTGCACTCTTTTGTTTCCTTCTTTATGAACAGTATGCTTTATCTGTATGGCATGCAAGAAACAATATTTTTCGCAGTACGTTAATACATGTGACAATAATAAATCAAACCAAATCAAATATCCCTCAAAAATTCTGGACTGTACAGTGATAAGAGGTAAGTTTATTGAGTTCGCTGGAAGGGCAACTTTCTATTAGAGAGGAGGACTGGAAAATTCCAGTTTACATAATATATGTAAATTTGATTGACATGAATATAGGCCTGTGTGATATAAGGGTCTGACAAATATTAAATTAATGTGGGACAGAGTACAGTACAGCCTACCCAGTGGTGAAAGTGAACACATGACCGACACCTGGGGTCAGTCTTGTGTTGGATAAAGGTGTGTGTAGAAGCAAGCAAGGAGACAGCTTTGAGCTTAAACCCTTTATATATGTGCATAATGCTTGTAGTTAATAAATATATACTGTTAGCCTAGTTAAGATTATAAAGACTTCATTACGA
Organism: Sphyrna mokarran; assembly: GCA_024679065.1. Taxonomy (NCBI): domain Eukaryota; kingdom Metazoa; phylum Chordata; class Chondrichthyes; order Carcharhiniformes; family Carcharhinidae; genus Sphyrna; species Sphyrna mokarran. Next base: position 51,926,324 of record JAGIQG010000019.1, read on the forward strand.
TTTACTGAATTATATCCAACACTCAGCAGCCCCATGGTGATAGTGAATGGAAAAACTCAAACTATGTAAAAAGTGCAGAGAAAAGATAAAATGCTGCCAGATTGCAGAAGGATTTGAAAAAAATTACATTCTGATCAGAAGAAAGCTTGAGACACAGATGCACAAAGGAAAATTGCCAGAGCAAAGTGCTAAAGAAAGGCTTGGAAGCTGAAGGTAGAAATATAAAATTCCTCAATGCAGTAGAAGAATCTGTAGAACCTCTTGGATGTTTATTTTCAATTCCCAAAGTACAGAGTCAGCAGACTTACCAGGGGTGAGCTAAAGCTTTTAAATTTTAGGATCTAGCTGACACTGAGAAACCTTTAAATAATTCAGTATCCTGAAATTGTGATTTTAGTAATCAGATCATGAGTTGAAAAAAAAACAGATTCCTAACTCAGTGCCAGAATGTGCGAATCACAGAATCCTGTCAATGCAGAAGAGGCCATTCGGCCCATCGAGCCTGCACCGACAACAATTCCATAACCTCACATTTTCACCCCACTCATTCTCCTGATATTAATCACAATTTAGCACGGCCAGTCAACCGAACCCGCACATTTTTGGGCTGTGGGAGGAAACCAGAGCACCCGGAGGAAACCCACACAGACACGGGAGAATGTGTAAATTCCACAAGACAGTGACCAAAGGCTGGAATTGAAGCCAAGTCCCTGGCGCTGTGAGGCAGCAGTGTTAACCACTATACCACCATCCCACCCACATTATGTGGCAGCAGGGCTGCCTCTGAGAAGAGAATAAATGAATTAATTATAAAGAATTGTGACTAAAGATCAGCAAAGGGCAGGATCTGATGTTGCTGAAATGTGAAGTCTGCTTCTCATTGGTCAAAGTGACCATTGTTTAAAATTATTTCAAGTTGGATACTAAAGACCATGCAGCAGAAACCCACCTAAACCAGTCGGCTTTTTCCACACTGTGATTCTGTCAATCAGAAATCCAGCTTTCGAAATCAATCTGGACTCATTCAAGGCTCAGATCTAACAGATAGCTAGGGATCAAAGATATGTGAGTTAGGTGGATTGGCCATGCTGAATGTCCTTTAGTGTCAGGGGGACTATCTGGGTGAATGCATGGGGTAATGGGGATAGGGTTTGGATGGAATTGTGGTCAGTGCAGACTCGATGGGCCGAATGGCTTCCTTCTGCACTACAGGGATTCTGTGACCTTGGAGATGGAGACTCTTTAGATGCGTTATTGCCTCAGGTCCACCTGAACAGAATCTGAATTCGTTAACACACTGATTTCTCTGGTAGGTTCAATAGTGGACATTCTTATTGCCAGGCTGAATTTCATGTACCTCTGGTATTGTTTTTCCCGACAGAATGAGCTCAGCCAACAACCACCGTAACTGGCAGCCCACCCTCCGTATTTTAATGAATGATTAAAAGTTATTTTGGTTTGTTGCCAAGCCAATTGACCATGTTAAGATGGCAAGCCAGCAAACGTTTGTTCACGGGCAGTGGGCAGGAGTAGGAAGCCTGTTTTTCAAACTTCAATCCTGCGTGGCTGGGGAGGGAAGGATGCGGGGTCACTCTTTAGGGATTGTCCTTTGCATCCATCCTTCAGCCCAAAACCCCAATTCCTTCTGTGCAGCTCCATCCCACCTCCCCTCCCTCACCACTCCCCCCCACCTCCCCCATCCCAACCAAGAGTGAGATCAGTTGGTTGCACAGCTGGTAAGTGCAGCTGAGCAATGCCAACAGCGTGAGTTCAAATCCTGTACTGGCTACAGTTATTCGTGAAAGTCTCACCTTCTCGATCTTGCTCCTGGCCTCTGAGATGTAGTGATTCTCAGTTTAAATTATCACGAGTCAGCTCTCTCTTTGTTTCTCTCTGTCTCTCTCTCAAAGGGGAGAACAGCCTGGGACTCTCCAAGGCTGTGGTGATATTTACATTTTTCATTCAATAACTGAGGTGTTGTCCTGAATCCAGTCCAGTGGTGAGAAAAAGTAGTTTTATTCATCTGTATTTAACTGATTCCAAAATCCAGAGGGAAAAGATATGTGGTAAGTAATGTGCTGAAGAATGAAGTGCCCGAACATCAGAAATTACATCATTTTGAATTTCCATGTGCTACTAATTTCAGCTAAAGCTGAAAGAACAAGCTCCCTCCCATCGAAACTACAGAAAGAGTGAATCTTTTTCAATGAGTGTTCAATATAATTAAGAAGAACATGTGGACATCTGGAGCTATATTATAAATTTTGTGACTGCTTTTTAGCAGGTTAATTGGACTGTGTAGAATAAATTACACCGAGTAAGGCAGGAAGAATTATCCACAGCTTCCATCTGTTACTGATCAGCTGCCACCATTTTTGAAGCTTATAGGAATATTATGTGGTTTCATGTTGAATTCAATGGCTTTGTGGCTGAAAGCTTTAAATCCTATAAAAAATATCTGAACTTCTGTCCAGCAAATGTTTGTGGTACATTTCCCCCAGCCACATGGGGCCATGTTTCGATAGCAAACTGGAATGTGTAAAATCAAAAGCGGACTCGAGTGCAAGATTGCTAACTGGGAGTCAGTTGACAATTTATTTTTACACTAATATGCAATATTTTTAGCATGCAACATGATCTGATGAGGCAAGAAATGTGGCTCCTGTAGGGACAGGAGGACAAGGTTGACAGCCAGACTTGTGAGTCAGCTGAGTGTCTGAGGGGCTGAGTGTCTATGGGGCTGCGTGTCTGAAGGGCTGCGTGTCTGAGGGGCTGCGTGTCTGTGGGGCTGCGTGTCTGTGGGGCTGAAAAGTTTGGATGTATTTAGGAGTGTCGCTCAGTAGAAATGAATGAGAAAACTGTATTAAATGTGTTAACTCTGCTGACTCTTTCTAATCAAAGACCGGGACGATCGAGCTGGTGATATTTTTTATTTGTGTTGTAACTTACACCCAAGTTCTGATTTTTGACTTTAACAATCTTACTCCAGAATTCCCTGAGCAGCGCAGTCCTTTGGAGGAGAGGTTACACTGAGGCCTTGTCTATTCTCTCAGGAGGATGTAAAAGATCCCATAGCAATATTGCAAAGGAGAGCAGGGAAATTATCCTTCGGGCCAATATTTTTCTCTCAGCCAACACACAGAGAATAACACAAACACTGTCATCTTGCTGTTTTTGGGATATCCATGTGTACATTTTTTACATTATAGCGGTGACTACATTTCATTGGCTCTAAAATGCTTCGGATTAAGCTGATGTTATGACAGTACATATAAATGCAAGCCTTTCTTTGCTTTTCAACGTGGGTGGGAGATTGGCTTGTCCAGCTAAACCAACAGCTCAGCACATATTAAATATGAGTGACATTCCCATCTCCTGTTGTTTTTCAGCAAATTTCTTTTGGGATAATTGTGAACAACATGGTTGATATCATAGAATTATAGAATCCCTATTGTGCTGAATGAGACCATTTGGCTAGGCTTTTCAACAGAGCATCTTACCCAGGTTATATCCCTGTAACCCCATGTTTCCCTCGCTAATTCCCCTAATCTACAATCTTTAAACAATAAGGGGCAATTTACCATGGCCAATTCATATAATCTACACATCTTTGCACCGTGGGAGAAAACCAGAGCACCCAGAGGAAACCCATGTAGACATGGGGACAATGTACAATTCCACACAGATATTCATTCAAGACCGGGAGTCCCTGGCATTGTGAGGCAGCAGTGCTAATCTCTGTGCCACTGTGTCACATCCATGAATAATAATGTGTTTATGTTTCAGCAATAGTTCAGCAATCATAGCAATATCAATGGGATATACCTGGCTTTGACACCCCAATCCCCCATTGTTAAAGTGTGCGACACACTGAAGAGAGTTTAATATTAATGTGTGCTTCAGTTGGACAGAATGTAAATTGGAAGGTTGTATTGGATGGCACTATGGGATGTTCTTGTCACATCAGGAGGAAGGAGATGAGATCAATGCGACCAAATTCCTTTGGTGAAATGGCACCATTCTGAAAAACTTACCAAGGGGATGTGTTGTAAAGCGCCCAATCTTCAAACAAAATCCTGCATGTTTGAAATGTGCATTTAACCTCTGGCTTTATAATATAAACAGATAATAGGCAGATCCAAAGACATGAGTTCAAATCCCATTACAACAGCACAGAAACTTAAATTCAGTGAACTGAATTAACTTGGAATTAAATTCCACCAGAGGACAGTTGAGCATCAACCACATTGCAGGGTCTGGAGTCACATGTGGGCCAGAACAGGAAAGGACAGCAGATTATTAGTGAACCAGATGAGTTTTTACAATAATCAACAATGGTTTCATGTCATCATTAAACTTTTAATTCTCAATTTTTATAGAATTTGAATTTCACTATCTACCTTGGTGGGATTTGAACTCACATCCTCAGAGAATTACACTGGCTCTCTGGGCCCATTATCCAGTGATAATATCACGACACCACTGTCTTTCCTCAATTGTCCTTTAGGTGGTAGTGGTGAGTTACCTCTTCACTTTGCTGATGGTGGTTTTTTAATACAACTAAGGGCCCAATTTGGATTTTTTGTGCTGAATCTGGGCGTAGTTCAGATCTGACTCAGAAATCTGCTTTCAGGCGCTCCCATACACACTCAGCCTGAAAACAAATCATGAATTTCAATCTTGCTGTGGTGGGGTTTATCACACCCGAAACACTGCTGCTCCAATCAGGGTTTTGAATTGCGCATGTGCAGCGAGAAAAAAATTGAAAAATGATCCTTTGTCACATTGCTCCTGGGCCATAAGAAGGGGATAAAGTGGCCGGGAGCGAAAAGCTGGAGCAATGGGCCCATGAATATTGCCCCACCCCCATAATATATCTGTCCCCCAGCTCCACCCTCCCTCCTTCTACACAGACTGATTATGACACCCTTCCCCCCTCCCACGATCACCCACAGAGTGGCAGCAGAACCCCCCTGCACCCCCACCAGACATCCAGCTGACCTCCCTCTCTCCAGCAAGCTTTTGACCCTTTGTCTTTGTCAGGCAAATGCATTTGCCTGACGAAGACAAAGGGTCGAAAGCTTGCTGATTTACTATCAAATAAATTGGTTGGATTTAAAATTGGTGTTGTAAAACTTTACTGAGTTTACCCCAGTCCAACACCGGCATCTCTACATCTCTACCCAGCGGAGAATGATTGGGTCTCTCTCCCCTCACTCCCTGCCCCAACCACAGATACACCTGGCCCATCTCTCTCCACCTCCCACAGAGAATGATCTGGCCTGCCTCCCCCCGCTCTGTCCACCCCAACCCATCACCCATCTGAGTCAGAGAGGTGTTGGAAGCTCTGAACTTACTTCTTTAGAAGCTGGAGCGCCTGAAACAGACCTTTGTCGAGCGTGTCTGTTTCGCGCTAAATCTGGATTGGGCAAACATGATGGTAAAGGGGGAAATGCTGTAAAGTTGGGTGTCCATCTCATTAAGTCAATTTAAATGCATGCAAAAGCATTTAAATTGATATTGTGTCTACAGTTCAGGAACAGTTCAGATTGCTGACATTTTCGGGCCTTGGTAAAGTGGACATCTGTGCAGTTGTGGATCGCACTAATTGCCTCACATCCGACTTTACCGAGTTTTTATGCCTGAAAACGGGTGCAATGTGATGATAAAATTGGGCTCCAAGTGTTCTACTGAGCCTTTTCACAGAGCATCAGAGAGCCCATGACATTGCTGTGAGTCTGGAGTCACACGTAGGCCAGACCAAATGTGGGCACCAACTTCCTTCCCTAAACCAGATGGGTTTTTACGATAATCCAGGAGTTTCATGGTTGCATTATTGTGATGAAATTTGATTCCAGATACAGTCCGTGCACTGAATTGAAATTTCACAGCTGCCATAAAGGGATTTGAATTCATGTCTTTGGACGCATCACCCAGACCTCTCGGTTATTAGACCAGCAACACAATCACTGTGTAGAATATCAATAAAAGCAGAGAAACAGAAGCATGTCTGAGGACCATTTACAGCTGCCCAGCCTTTCACTGATTTCCTCTTCCCGTGCGTGGGGTATCGAGGTTCTATTCAGCAACCGCCCACAGCGACACATTGGAAATCAGCAACTCATCATCTCTGCAACTCTCGAGTGACATATGCCCATATCTCAGTTCCCTGTGCTGCAACATCCCTGGGAATAATGTAAGACAAGGCAGTGTTCACTATTTGATTTGCTTCATTATTGTCACATATACAGTGAAAAGTGTTGCTTCTTATGCGCTATACAAACAAAAAACATTGTTCATTGAGTACAAGGGGTGAAGAAAAGGAGAGGGTGCAGAACATAGTGTTACAATTGTAGGTATTATCATAAGATAGATCCATTCAAAAGTCTGATGACAGTAGGGAAGAAACTGTTCATGAGTCGGTTGGTACATGATCTCAGACTTCTGTATCTTTTTCCTGATGGAAGGTGGTGACAGAGAGAACATCTAGGGTGCTTATGGTCCTTGATTATGCCGGCTGCTTTTCCGAGGAATAGACAGAGTCAATGGATGGAAGGCTGGTTTGCGTGAAGGACAAACTTTGGAGTATCTGGACAGAGCAGGAGCCATACCAAGCTATAACACAACCAGAAAGGATGCTTTCTGTGGTGCATCTGTAAAAAGTAGTGAGAGTCAAAGCAGGCAGAATTTCCTTAGCCTCCTGAGAAAGTAAAGGAGGTGATGGGCTTCCTTAGCTATAGTGTTAGTGTGAAGGGACCAGACAGGTTGTTGGTAATTTGGCCGCCTAGAAACTTGAAGTTCAGGTAAAAAGTTGAACATGATCATTTCTGGAAATCTGAAACATGAAAAGAAAATACTCAAGTCAAGTGATAAAAGGTCACTGATTTGAAAGATTTACTAAGTGATCATGGCCATTGATCTCAATGGTAAGAACATCAATGATTCAGAAGAAGCTAAGTTTTGGAAAGATTTAAATCAAAATTTACTACAAAAATTATTCATTAGTAGCAAGAACAATTGGGAAGCATCGCAGTATTTGACCAGAGGGAACCTTTAAATTACTTTGGATATGATTCACAAAGATTTGAGCTTGGCATGTTATTCAGCCCAGAGAACATGTAACCACAACAAAGCAAGCAATCCACTCTGAAACTTAATTATCCAGGGAATTTTCCACATCACATCCAAAGTAATGACTTTGCCTTCCATTTCACATATTTCACTTTGGGTATTAACCTTTTATAGAACCACAGAATCATGCAGTAGAGAAGAGGCCCTTTGGCCCATTGAGTCTACACTGACAAAACAACATTAAATTTATACTAACTGTCTGCTTTTGCCAGCATGGGAATCATCAGAATATAAGAACCAGGAGTAGGAGTTGGCTATCTGGCCCCTCGAGCCTGCTGTGCCATTCCATGAGATCATGACTGATCTTTTTGTGTATTCAACTCCACATATCCACCCGTTCACTGGAACCTTTAATTCCTTTACTGATAAAAAATCTACCTTTACTTTAAAAACATTCAATGAGGTAGTATTAACTGCTTCGCTGGGCAGAGAATTCCACAGATTCACAACCCTTTGGGTGAAGAAATTCCTCCTCAACTCAGCCCTAAATCTGCACCCCCTTATTTTGAGGCCATTTCACCTATCAATGGGAACAACTTTCCTGCTTCTATCTTATCTATTCCCTTTATAATCTTATATGTTTCTGTAAGATTTCCCTTTCCCCTCATTCTTCTGAATTCCGATGAGTATAATCCCAGCCTTTTCAGTCTCTCCTTGTAAGCCAACTCTTTCAGCTCCAGAATCAGCCTAGTGAATTTCCTCTGCACTCCCTCCAATGCCAGTATATCCTTTCTCAAGTAAAGAGACCAAAACTGTACACAGTAACTCCATGTGCGGCCTCACTAGCACCTTATACAGCTGCAACATAACCTCACTGTTTTTAATCTCCATCCCTCTAGCAATGAATGACAACATTCCATTTACCTTCTTCATTCCCTGCTGCACCTGTAAACCAATCTTTTGTAATTCCTGCACAAGGACACCCAGGTCCCTATGCACAGTAGCATGCTGCTTTCTTTTGCCATTCAAATAATTGTCCATTTTGATGTTATTCCTATCAAAATGAATGATCCCAACATTGTACTCGATCTGCCACACTCTCGCCCACTCACTTAGATTATCTATATCTCTTTGCAGATTTTCAACATCTTCTGCACACTTTGCTCTGCCACTCATCTTAGTGTCATCTGCAAATTTTGACACACTGCACTTGGTCTCCAATTCCGAATCATCTATGGAAATTGTAAACAATTGCGGTCCCAACACTGATCCCTGAGACATACCACTAATTACTGATCATCAATGGTTTGTGCAGAATCTGACATGAGGCGGTGAGGTTAAAGAGGCTGGCAGATAATTCAGTGCTGAAGTTCCATCTGCTGATTGTATGTGTGACATCCCTGAGAACCGTAACCCCAGTAAGAAGTCTGACAACACCAGGTTTAACTCCAACCGATTTATTTGATAGTGTTGTCAGACTTCTTACCAAGTTTACCCCAGTCCAATACCGGCATCTCTACATCTCAACTATAACCCCCCCCCCAAGACTGCCTGATAAGAGTGAGTTTAGAGTGAGTGGAAGTTTCACTTACCCTGGTGGAATGAAGCAGGTTCATTTATGACACTGCACAGTGGGCCTGTTTTGTTTTCCATCGGCACTGACCTCCTTGGCGTTCTCCTCTCAGGCCAGTCTGGGAAGATGGGAGAACCTCCTGCTCCCAAGCCAGCTTTCCTTGGCAGCGTGGAGAGGTCAGGAGGGAAAGGACAGATAGGGATTTGAAAATAAGGATGTGAACATTAAAATTGAGATGTTGTTCAGTGGAAGTTCAGTAGACATGGGGGTAATGGGTGAATGACACTCGGAGTGGGATTTTTCAGCCATGCTCATCCTGAAACTGGAAAATCCCACCAGAAGTCAATAGATCTTTCCGTGGTTCACTCCTAGTCCGATCTAATTCCCATGATGGGCGGGCTGGTAAAATTCCAGGCTTGGTGTGCGTTAAATCTCTTGGTACTGAGATTTCTCCTCGAGAACTCCTCCACACTCAGCTATCAGGGAGTTCAGTTTACTCAGTCCATCCTCCAAACATTGACTGTCCACTCAGGGCACTTCCCAACCAGCTCATCCCATATCCCAGGTCACATGATCCATTTCTTAAAGGGGCTATGCCCTAACATACATAACATACATAGAACATAGAAGATAACAGTGAATAAGGAGCCAGGATTCAGAGAATCAAAAGAGCTATATATTGATTCCACATTGGAATCAAGTTTTCACTCCACAAGCAAAATGAATATGTTTGCTTACAACAATTCACAGCACACTGTCTCTTATTTCTGTAAGTCCTTCAACATCTTGCCATCAACATAAACGGCCAATGTGTAAATAGTTTTGACATCCAACTTTAAGAGCAACATTCAAAAATGATGAAGAACAAATGTGCTTCCAGATACATCAGCCAAGATGTAACTGCAAACTTTGGGGCAGCGATCACTGAGCAAATAATTAGTTCAAGCGTACAATCAAGCTCTGTGAAAAGATATTTCAGTAACATGTACCATGTTTTGTCAAGAGCTTTATGAGTTTTTCAATAATCCTGCTTCAGCTTGTTTTCCAAATTGAGAATGTAATAAATACATGTCATGTTGACATGTGTTCATTTAATTTTCATAAATCATGTCCGGTTTGAGATGTGCATTCAAAGTTTAATTAAAAATCAATCATTTGCAAAAACATAATTGCCCAGTTACTGTGAATGTTATTGTTTCACTTCCACTGATTTCTTCTTGCTTTCCCAATGTCCTGTAGTAATTAGATATAACAATGCTATGGTCTGTGGATCAAATGTAACCCAGAACTGAGTCAACACAGTCAACATTTTACCATAAATTACCTTTCACTCAGATTGTAAAAGAGTTGTGTACACCACAGGAATTCATTATTTTCCCTGCAGTTACAATGCTTACCTGTACCGTATGTGAAAATAATCATTCAAACTATAATAGATAATACTATGTCCCTCAGTGGGGACCGTGTATAACAGTGTCACATAAATGGAAAGTTAATATATTTATTTGCCCAAACAATCACTTCTTGGTGATTTTATTTATTCTTCAAACACTTGGCCCCAAGATGATAAACTGGCCAGTGAATTGGAAATGACAAATGTCGCCCAGTCGATTATTGCTGTGAAAAAAGCAAAGTAATGATATTAATATGTAAATCACTGGAAAACAAATCAACATTACATCAAAGAAGCATGAAAAGCTTGCATTTATATAGTAAGGTTTACACCCTCAGGCTATCCTGTACAAACGTTGAGGTGCTGTTGAAGTCTAGTGACTGATGTAAAGTCGGAAGCGAGTGAAATCTCCTGTACCCAGCAAAATTCCACGGAGTGATAAACTAATGTTCAGCTAACCCACTATCTAAATAATTTTTCAGCAAGAAATTAGGCAGGCAAATAGAATGTTGGCTATAATAAAAGGAAAATGGAATATAAATTCAAAAATTCTTGTACAGCTGGACATGGTGTTGGTGTGACCACGCTGCTATAACCAGATCAGAAGGAATGAACTGGCTCCCAGTTATTTAACCTCATCTCTTCATCACAACAAATTCTGCTACCTTATGGGGTATGGATAGGGTGAACAGTGGGAAGCTTTTTCCCAAGTCGGAGGTGACGAACACAAGAGGTCACAGGTTGAAGATGGGGGGTGGGGGGCGGGGGGGGAGGGGGGGGGGGGGGGGGGGAGGTTTAACTCAAATATCAGAGGGAAGTATTTTACACAGAGGGTGGTGGGGGCCTGGAATGCACTGCCAAGCAGGATGGTTGAGACGGACCTGCTGGGATCGTTTAAGACTTATCTGGATAGTCATATGAACAGACTGGGAATGGAGGGATACAAAAGAATGGTCTAGTCGGACCAATGAGTGATGCAGGCTTGGAGTCTGAAGGTCCTGTTTCCTGTGCTGTATTTCTCTTTGTTCTTGTTCTTACTTTTATGCCTAATTACCACCTTCTTTAGCTTGCTTCCTCTGCTGAAGAGTTTCTTAACACCATTTATATCACTTGCAATTTCTCCCATATAGCTGGGTAGCCTTGTCTTGAAATACTTCATCCGTTCTGTAGTTCCCAGAGATTTTGAGTGTGTCTTTCTCTGGTAGTCATTATTTCTATATCCAACATTTTACATTTTCAATGCCTCTTCCTTAGACAATGGAGTTTCTATCAACATCAGAATTGTAGAAGATGTCTCTCTTTGCACTTTTGTGAGGGTGATTTCTTACTTTGACCTGGGAATGCAACCTTATTTTTTTAAGTTGCTTGCTCTGTCTCTGTTTAAATTCAAATTTTCCTTTCAGTTGAAAGTTGAAATTTTCAAAGAATGAGGGTGCATGGTCTTGAGACAACATCTAAAGTACTGTGTACAGTTTTGGTCTCCTTACTTCACAAGTAATTTACTTGTGTTGGACGTAGTTCAGAAAGGTTCACTTGGCTGATTCCTGGGATGGAGGGATTGTCTAATATGGGAACAGGTTGGGCCATTGCACACTGGAGTTTAATGAGAGGCTATTGTTATTGAAATGTTTAAGATTTTGAACATGCTTGACAGCATAAATGCTGGGACGATGTTAGTCCTTGCTGGAGAACCTAGAACAAGGGAAACTGTTTTAGAATAATGGGTCTCCCAATGATCATGGCAATGAGAAGGAATTTCTTTTCAAAAGGGATCCTCAAACTAACCATGGAACATTATAGCACAGAAACAGGCCTTTTGGCCCTTCTTCGCTGTGCCAAACTATTTTTCTGCCTAGTCCCACTGACCTGCACTTGGACCATATCACTCTACATCCCTCTCATAAGAACATAAGAAATAGGAGCAGGAGTAGGCCACACAGCCCCTCGAGTCTGCCCCGCCATTCAATAAGATCATGGCTGATCTGTAGTGGTTCAGTACCACTTTCTCCCCGTAACCCTTAATTCCCTTGTCAAACAAAAACCTACCCATCTTGACTTGAACATATTCAGCAAGAAGGCCTCCACACCTCATCAGGCAGAGAATTCCAAAGATTCACCACCCTTTATGTGAAGAAGCTCCTCCGCAATTCGGATCTGAACCGCACCTACCCCCCCCCACCACACACACACACACACACACACACACACACACACACACACACACACACACACACACACACACTAATCTTGAGGCTGTGCTCTCTAGTCCTGCTATCTTTGCTAAGCGGGAAGAATCTCTCAACCTCTACTCTATCCATCTTCTTCATTATCTTATACATCTCTATAAGATCCCCACTCAGCCTTCTAAACTCCAAAGAGTACAAACCTAGCCTGTTCAGTCTCTCCGCATAATCTCTGGTATCAGCCTAGCAAACCTTCTCTGCACCCTCTCCAAGGCCAATATATCCTTCCTTCAATGCAGCGATCAAAACTGCACACAGTACTCCAGCTGCGGCCTCACCAGTACCCTATACAGCTGCAACAGAACCTCCCTACTTTAATATTCTATCCCCCTAGATATAAAGGCCAACATTGCATTTGCCTTCTTAATCACCTGCTGCACCTGCATACTGTGTTTTTGCGATTCGTGCACAAGGACCCTCAGGTCCCTCTGCACTGTCGCATGCTGCAGCTTTTCGCCATCCTTCCTACCATTATTCCTACCAAAGTGGATAACCTCACACTTGCTAACATTATATTCCATCTGCCATGTCCTCGCCCACTCACTCAACCTATCCAGATTCCTCTGCAGGCTTTCCACACCCTTCAAGCAATTTGCTTTTCCTCTCATCCATGTACCTGTCCAAGTTTTTCTTAAGTGTTAAAAGCGAGCCTACATTTATCACTTCATCTGGCAGCTCATTCCACACTCCCCCCACTCTGTGTGAAGAACTCTTCCCTATTATTCTCTTTAAACTTTTCCCCCTTCATCCTTAACCGATATCGTCTAGTTTTCTTCTCCCCCTAACTTCTGTGGAAAAAGCCTGCTTGCATTCCCTCAATCTATACCCATCATAATTTTATACACCTCTATCAAATCTCCCCTCATTCTTCTACACTCCAGGGAATAAAGTTCTACCTATTCAACTTTTCTCTATAACTCTGTTTCTCAAGCCCTGGCACTATCTTTGGAATTCTTTACCCCAGAGAGGTCGGGTTATTGATTACATTCAAAGCTGAGTTCGACAAAGGACTCGAGGATTATGCAGATTAGGTAGATAATTGGCATTTGAATCCAAGCTCAGATTCGTTATCAAATAGCAGAGCAAGGTTTGAGGGTCACATTTCTTTTTTTCTAATGTTAAATTTTATTTTGTGATCCAATACTGTTCTGAATATAAGTATTTCGTCCAAGAGATGACTTTTTTGAAGTTACTGATCTCTTTGGAATTCCTAATGCCCCTTTAAAACCTGAATTATCATGATCCACAAAAACTAGGATCAGTAATCATCATTTGGACTGTGAGTTTCAGACACTTTCTTTATAGTTTACGTATATGATGCCATTCAAACAGCAACTATATCAATAATCAAGAGGAGGAATTATGTTATTATCATTGGTATACAGAATTCCTCTTTTTGAAAGAAAACATGAAAACATTTAAAATTAGTGAGTTCACATTTTTATTTGAGTGATTCAGGGAGATCAGAATTTCTGGAATGAGGATTGGGTATCTGTCAAAGCCAGAGTGCCATTTCCACACATACAACATTAAGGACCTAAAAAGTGAGGAATTTAGAGACAAGAATGAAGACTTATAAACACACAAAGTCCCAACAACATTCAAACCCTCTTTACACCCATCTTTGCACCTCCTTACACTCCCTCCTTGTACCCATCTTCGAGCCCCTCTCTGTCGCTCCATCAAAACTTGGAAAAGTCAGCTTTCGAATCTCAAAATGTTTAAAAAACAGAATCTTCAATTGCTTTACATAGGCCATGCCTGAATTCAACAAAATTCACCAATCAGGGAGCAGCCTTTCCATTCCTTTAGCCCTGGGTTATTTAAGAAAGTGAAGTTATGTTGGATCCTGATACAGTTACTAGCAGCAGGAAGGAGCTGGTGTGAACCTCACGAGTTGAGTGAAAGGAGTCCGTGGGCTGTATTTGTCTCATGGGCCAGAAGAACATCAAGAGAATTTCATTTCCAAATGTTAACATATTCCTACTAATAGCAACAGAACGAGATGTAAGTGCTGAGTCTGACCGACTGGAGGGAGCCACAACTACTCAATACACTTTTATTCACAGTGATGAATTTACCTCTGAAAGAATCTTTCCGTTGCCGTTGACAGCAACTCTGAAATTGCCAACAAACTTGCAGGGTAAACAAAATAGCTCTTGACTCACTGAGGGTAACAAATGTCACCCAGGAGGCAAACGTGAGTCTTTTCTTTAATGGTTTGTATAAACACAAGTAGCTCGGAGTCATACTGATATCATTCTCAACATCCTTTTAAATTAACCAAGCAACTGGGGAACGTTGTGACTGTTAAATAGATTTTATTTGTGAATTTATAACATTCTTGGTTTTGAAGTGAATCTGACAGCAGTCTATCATAGTGCTACTTCAGGTTGTGGCTTTGTGAGGGAAATGCAACATTATTCTTGATCTTGTCAAATTCCAGCCTGCTACAATATTTTTGACATTATATCCAGCGAGGATATTGAACTTTAGAGAAAATAAACATTGCTGAAAAATAAGATTTAATAGGATGTTGCCAGGATCAGTGGGCCTGAGTTACAGGAAAACATTGGCCAGGCTGGGACTTTATTCCTTGGGATGTAGGAGAATGAGGGGTCTCCTTATTGAGGTGTATAAAATCATGGGGCGCATGGATAGGATGAAGGCACATAGTCTTGTTCCCAGAAAAGGGGAATTGAAAACTAAGGGGCGTAGGATTAAGGTGAGAGGGAAAGATTTAAAAGGGACCTGCATTAGGGGTCTTCATGTAGAGGGTGCTGTTTATGGAATGAACTGCCAGAGAAAGTGGTTGAGGCAGGTACAATAACAACATTTAAGAAGCAGTTCCAGAAGTACATGGATTGGAAAGGACTAGAGAGATATGGGCCAAAAGTGAGGGTCTGAGACTAGCTGGGAGGACAGCATGGTTGGCATGGACCAGTTGGACTGAAATGCCAGTTTCTCTGCTCTATTCTATGAAACTATTGGCAGAATTTTACAGCATTACTCAACCAAAGACTGGAAAATCCTGCTCGAGGTCAACGATCATTTCCATTATCATCCCTCACTCGTTCCGATTCTGTGATGGCCAGCGCAGTAGAATTCTGGTGTGTGACTCTAAAAGACATTTTGTTGAAGATTTTAATCTTGCATTTATCAGGACAATCACCAGAATGCCAGGGAAACCAACTTCTCATATAGCATATAAGAAGAGAGTGTTGGATGGTTGGCAAATGGATTCTGATTGGTAGACACATTGCTACAGAAAATTCACCAGTTGATGGTAACTGACAATTAACTCCCAAGAAATGTATGAAAATTTAAATCAGATAGATTGACTCTGATTTGTCAAGATCCACTCATCGCCGTGAGAAATGAATCAGCGAATGGCTAATCTGTTTGTGTTTTGTTCAGAGTAATGTCCTTTCTCTGTTTTTATCTGTTTTATCTGTTTTTTATCTGTTTCTGTCTGTTTTTAATCTTTCTCTGTTTTTCACTGTTTTTATTTAGCTCAGAGAAATGTTCTTTCTCTCTCGAAGAGCAGGGCTGCTGTGTATTAGGACACGTAGCTTCCACAATATGTAAATGTGCCACATTCTGAGTTAGAGCTACAATGTGAAATTGGCCGTCAGTCTGACTGTGTTAGCACACTGAGGATTATTGAGTAAATGCTGGCCTATCACATTTAATGTTGAACATTATGGGTGGAAATTTGTCACAGAGTGTCAGCTTCAGTCTGAAAGCAGACACATATCTCTCCAGGTGCACAGCTGAGTTTTCTCTCCAGATTTTCTGGTGCACACAGAACCTAGGGGCGTGGCTTTCACCATTGCAGTGACAGGGCAGGGCCTGATATAGCTGGAAGGTGGTTTCACAGAGCACAGGGTGCCATCTTTAAAGGGCACTCTGATACACATTGAAAATAAACTTCCTGTCACCCATCCTCCCATCCCCACCCCTCAACCCCCATGGCAATAGAAGGCCCCTCCCATAAGCATCAGAGCACCCTCTCTACCTCAACAACATGGGGGTGAACCTCTCTCCACTACATATAAGAGGAACTCTCCCCCCACTGGGGCTCTTAGAGGCCCCCTCCTAGCAGTGCCAGGCTCTACCTTGTCTCACTTTGGGATTATATATATCTTGCATCCCTAGCATGGTGATCACCACTAGTTTTTATTTTTGAACATGTTATGTCATGCTGGCTGGGTTTGATGATACATTGAGGATGCCCTTGAGGCATTAAACCTGTGGCACAACGGCACAGTGGTTAGCACTGCTGTCTCACAGTGCCAGAGATTCAGGTTCAATTCCAGCCTTGGGTGACTGCCTGTGTTGAGTTCTGCATGTTCTCCCCGTATCTGCCTGGGTTTCCCCCGGATGCTCCGATTTCTCTCACAGAATCTCATCCAATGTTGGACACTTTTGAGTTTTGCATTATGAGCTGGTTGGGTACTGTCTGAACCCTGCTTATTGTGAATAACAACTGCAACATGCTGTTTGATATGATCACCAGTTTTTGGGGTACATGGAAAGTCGTGCTGGTTAGGGTGTATCAGCCATGCTATATTCTCCCTCAGTGTCCCCAAACAGGCGCCAGAGTGTGGTGATTGGGGGATTTTCACAGTAACTTCATCGTAGTGTTAATGTAAGCCTACTTGTGACACTAATAAATAAACTATAACGCTTGATGTTAAAATATAAAATATGCTAATTAGGATCATACCCTTCCTGTGTGTGGAGATGATGATGTAATCGGAGGGCAGCAGGAAAGATCACATTCAGAAATCTCACTCGCACAAATCCCATTTTTGGTGTCTCACAATATTTTGTGGCCATTCTGGGATTTGCATCCATGGAAATGCAGCCACTAACTTGGGGACAATGTTTGCAAGCATGGATTGATTGAGTAGAGTCTGTCTCAGAATGCAGCTGTATCACACTGCTGTGGGCAACCTGGATTGTATTCAGCATGAACTGAATGCTGCTCTCAGAACAGAAATACACTCTGCCTATCACACAAATGAGTAATGTGAGATATGAGTTTCAGGTCAGTGTGATGTAGGTCATATGTCCCAAAAACTGCTGATCATATCAAACAGCATGTCACAGTTGCAGTTCACAGTGAGTGAGGTACAAACTGTATCAACCAGCCCGTAACATAAAACTCAAACTATATGCTGAAACTCTACTAACAATTGCGGGACAGGAGAGGTTCCCAGGTTGGAAATCTCTGTTAGCCTGAGGTGGAATTTTCATGCTCAACGTTAGTTGAGATTCTGCTATTGGACAATATTTGCTAAGTGATTCTCAGTGTGCTAAAAATCATGCTGATAACCAATTTAAGATCGTCAGTCGGACTGGCAATGGGGTGCATCTGTGTGTAATGGAAGCTACAAATATTAATACACAATACTGTTCTTTTCTGACAGAAAGTGCACACGTGTGTACAATACACCTGTTTTAGCTATCAAAATAAGTTAGATAGTCATTTGCTGGTTCATCCCCAGGGCAATCTCTGTAATGATTAGGGTCAAGCTGAATATTTTAATTTTCAAACAATGCTTGGCAGTTGACTGTCATTCACCATTAACTAGTGTATGCTCAATGATAATGCATCTACCAATCAGAGTTGACTCGCCAACAAATCAGCATTCACCCCCTTCTCATACAGTATAAAGTTATTGTTACACCAACATTGGAATTCTTGAGATTATCCTGATAAATGTAAGGTGAAAAACTTTGACAAAATTTTCCTTTTCAGACATAGTTGGGTTCTGTACTCTACCAAATAGCTATAAAATAAACCATTGTCTATGATTTGTTTAAAGTTTATGAACGGTCCAGGTTTATGTAACTTACAATGATAACGTAGTCTGCACACTAAGGGTTAATTTAGCATGACCAATCAACCTAACCTGCATATCTTTGAACCATGGGTGGAAACCTGCAGAAACATGGGGAAAGCATGCAAACTTCACAAAGAATAAGGGGGAGGAACTTGCAGCTTGGACCAGTACCTGGAACTTCGATGTTGTGGCCATTTCAGAGACTTGGGTAGAGCAGGGACAGGAATGGATGTTGCAGGTTCCGGGGTACAAATGCTTTAGACAGAGTAGAGAAGGAGGTAGAAGGGGGGGAGGAGTGGCGTTATTGGTCAAAGACTGTATCACGGTGATAGAAAAGAAGTTTGATGAGGGCTTGTCTGTTGAGGTAGTAGGGGCTGAGATTAGAAACAGGAGAGGAGAGGTCACCCTGTTGGGAGTCTTTTACAGACCTCCTAATAGTTCTAGAGAGGTTGAGGAAGGATTGCGAAGTCAATTCTGATTAGGAGTGAAAGTAGTAGGGTAATTGTGATGGGGGACTTTAACTTTGCTAATATTGATTGGAATAGCTATAGCTCTAGCTCGTTAGAGGGGTCAGTTTTCGTACAGAGTGTGCAGGAAGGTTTTTTTGACTCAGTATGTAGATAGGCCAACTAGAGGTGAGGCTACATTGGATTTGGTGCTGGGCAATGAGCCAGACCAGGTGTTAGGCTTGGAAGTTAGTGAACATTTTGGTGATAGTGACCACAATTCGGTTACGTTCACCTTAGTGATGGACAGGGATAGGCCTGAAGCTGGGGGCTGTAGTTATAGCTGGGGGAAGGGTAATTATGAGGCCATCAGGAGAGAATTAGGGTGCGTAGATTGGACTAGGGGACTACAGGGACTGGGAACATCTGGAATGTGGTGCTTATTCAAGGAGCAGCTGCTGAGAGTCCTTGATAAGTATGTCCCTGTCAGGCAGGGAGGAAATGGACGAGTAAGAGAGCCTTGGTGTACGAAAAAAGTTGATTTGCTGGTTAAGAAGAAAAAGGAGGCTTATGTCAGGATGAGGCTTGAAGGCTCAGATACTGCAATGGATAGCTATAGATTAGCCAGGAAGGAGGTAAAAAGTGAATTGAGGAGAGCTAAGAGGGGACACGAGAAGATGTTGGCTGATAGAATTAAGGAGAATCCTAAAGCTTTCTTTCGATATGTTAAGAATAGAAGATTGGTTAGGGCAAGATTAGGGCCAGTCATAGACAGCAGTGGGAAGTTGTGCGTGGAGCCTGAAGAGATTTGTGAGGCACTGAATAAATATTTCTCTTCGGTATTCACGCAGAGTGCTGGAAATGTAGCTATGGAGAACACTGAGGTACAGGGTTGCAAATTGGGAGGTATTGTAGTAGATAGGGAGGATGTGCTAGAAATTCTCGAGGGTTTGAAGTTGGATAAGTCCCCTGGGCCGGACGGGATTTACCCTAGGATTCTCTGGGAGGCAAGAGAGGAGATGGCAGAGCCTCTGGCTCTGATCTTCAGGTCCTCGTTGGTTACGGGTGTGGTTCCGGAGGACTGGAGGATAGCGAATGTGGTCCCATTGTTTAAGAAGGGGAAGAGAGACCTTCCAGGGAATTATAGACCAGTGAGTCTCACTTCTGTTGTGGGCAAGGTATTGGAGAGAATTATTAGGGATAGGATTTATAGTTATTTAGAGAGAAATGAATTGATTGGGGACAGTCAGCATGGTTTCGTGAAGGGTAGGTCATGCCTTACTAACCTCATTGAGTTTTTTGAGAAAGTTACCAGAGAGGTGGATGGGGGTAAGGCGGTTGATGTAGTATATATGGACTTTAGTAAGGCTTTTGATAAGGTGGCCCATGGAAGACTTCTACAGAAAATGCAGATGTGTGGAATAGAGGGTGATTTAGCTAATTGGATTCGGAATTGGCTGGCAGATAGAAGACAGAGGGTGGTGGTTGATGGGAGATATTCATCGTGGAGTTCGGTGACGAGTGGTGTGCCTCAGGGGTCTTTTTTGGGGCCCCTGCTGTTTGTAATTTTTATAAATGATCTGGATGAGGGTATTGAGGGATGGATCAGTAAATTTGCAGATGATACTAAAGTTGGTGGTGTGGTAGATAGTGAAGAGGGGTGTTTTTAGTTTACAGAGTGACTTGGACAAGTTGCAGAGCTGGGCCGAGAGGTGGCAAATGGAGTTTAATGTGGAAAAGTGTGAGGTAATGCACTTTGGCAGGAACAATAAATGTGTAGAGTATAAGGCTAATGGTAGGGCTCTTAATAGTGTTGAGGAACAGAAGGATCTTGGTGTATGTGTCAATAGATCCCTGAAAGTAGGCAGTCAAGTGTATAAAGTTGTTAAGAAGGCATATGGAGTCTTAGCTTTTATTGGTAGGGGGATTGAATTTAGGAGCCGCAGCATCATTTTGCAACTGTACAAAACTCTAGTGCGGCCGCACTTGGAGTATTGTGTGCAGTTCTGGTCGTCACATTATAAGAAAGATGTGGAGGCATTGGAGAGGGTACAGAGGAGGTTTACCAGGATGTTGCCTGGTATGGGGGCAGGTCTTATGAGGAGAGGCTGAGGGATTTGAGGTTGTTTTCGTTAGAAAGGAGGCTGCTAAGAGGGGACCTGATCGAAACATATAAGATGATTAGAGGTTTAGATAGGGTGGACAGTGATAGCCTTTTTCCTAGGATTGAGAATGCTAGCACGAGGGGACACAGCTTTAAATTAAGGGGTATGAGTTATAGGACGGATATCAGAGGTAGGTTCTTTACTCAAAGAGTGATTAGGGAGTGGAATGCCCTGCCTCAGCTGTTGTAGATGCGCCAAGTTTGGTGGCGTTTAAGAGGTTAATTGATAAGTATATGGAAGAGAAGGGAATGGTTTAGTTTGGAGGGGCATTGCTTTTTGTTTTGGTCGGCACAACATCGAAGGCCGAAGGGCCTGTTCTGTGCTGTATTGTTCTATGTTCTATGTTCTATAGTTACCCGGGCTGGTGTTGAACCCGCATCCCTGCCACTTTGAAATAACAGTGCTATCCACTGTACCACTGTGCCACCCCAGCATTTGTATCTGGCACTCAAAAACATCAGTACCACAGATGTCTAACATCACATTCTTGGTACTTTAGTTAAAAGGTGACATGTGTTCTTCCACAACACAATCATACAGACAGGTTTATCATTTAATTGCAAACAATGCGCAGAGGAAACAGAAGGCTGTGGAGACCGGGTCATTGAGTGTCTTTAAAACAGAGGTAGAACGGGAAAAGGCAGGAGAATGGGGATAAGAAAAATATCAGTTATGATTGAATGGCAGAACAGACTCGATGAGCCGAGTGGCTTCATTTTGCTCCAAAATCTTATGGTTTTATGAAAACAATTGCCTGCAAAGGATGCTGCCATATTTTATTTCTACTGTTTTTGATTCCCATTTCTATCTCAATTAGAGATTATTTCACCCCCTACCCCCATTCCAGCAAATTAGCAGTAGTCCCAAAGGTTTAGAGATGAAGTGTGATATTAGTAACGAGGTGTTAATGCATTGTGCATTAATCTAAAATAAAATCCTCCATCTGCTATTTGAAGAAAGACACTTGCCCATTAATATTCCTTTGTGTGTTATTGAAAAACCTCTCTGTAATGAATAGGTTTATGTTTTATAGACGAGTTTTATAGACTGTGGTAGACGCATAGATCAGAGAAACGATTTTCTTTCAGAATGACCTAATGTGTTTCTTGAAAGGACAAACAGGTAAATGTGATTGAAATGTGTTATCGTGTTACTGGACGTACTTGGCAGGCTTTGAACCTGTGAGTGTTTAGTTCACAGCTGGTAACCTGCCTGTGGGTTAGTTGATGTGTCACACTGCACCGATCAAAACTATTCACAGATTAAATATGACGTAATCCCATAAATGGCATTGTTACTGTGAGCGAGTATCTACATGGTGATGAATGATAAGAGTTTCTGGTCTGCCATTGTTTAATTATAACGAGGGGATGAGGCGTGAACAAACCTTTCATTGAAAGCATTACCCCAAATACTTTAGAACTTCACATTGCTGCTTGGTGTATTTCTTCTCCAATGAAATTTCACTGATTTCTGAATCAAAAATACATTGCTCCAACATTTGGTTTTGTGATGAAAATATTCATTTAAAGATCTTAATTAATCTTCCTACAAGATCTTAGGGATTAAGGGTTTGGCATATGAGAGTGGTTGAGGTGCCTGGTGAAGTTTAGAAAGATGAGAGGGATCTAATTGAAATTTACAGAATACTGAGAGGACTGGATAGGGTGGGTGTGGAGAGGATGTTTCCACTCGTGTGATGAATTAGAATTCCAGGGCACAACATCAGAGTGAAAGAATTTCTTCAACCAGTGAGTGATGAATCTGTGGAACTCTTTGCCGCAGAAAGCTGTGGAGGCTGGGTCATTGAATGTCTTTAAGACAGAGATGGACAGGTTCTTGACTAATTAAGGGGATCAGAGATTATGGGGAGAAGGCAGGGGAATGGGGATGAGAAAAATATCAGCCATGATTGAATGGCAGAGCAGACTTGATGGGCCAAGCAGCCTAATTCTACTCCTATATTTTAATATCTTATGGTCTAAAATGTTGTTGTGATTGCTGTGGTTTTGTGGAATTGAGGACACAAGCAAATAAATGGCTGTAATTGTGAAAGGTTATCTTGATTTCAGATCTGAAAGATATTTTCAAATGCAGATAAAGCTCAGTGAAAATATAATGTCTCAGTCAGACCTGTTGTTGTAGTGACAGTATAGACAGTGAAACCTGTGACTGGTCAACGCTGAGTCCCTCAGTCTGTCCTCTTTCAGAAAGTTCCAGAACTTTCAGACAGATGAGTCTCTGAAGGAGGGACACTCAATAGATGAAATGTCATCAAAAGCAGGTCGGATAATCATGAATTAGTCAATGGCATGCACAACCTATATCACATGACACATTTGTAATAGATTACAGATCAATGATTCAATAACCAGGAATTGTACAAAATACCAAGGCTCACGTCTCTGCATTCAATATAAAGAAAGGTGAAAGGATGGTTAAATTGAGGTCTTCCAAAACTTTGTTGCCCATGCCTTAACTTACGCTGCGTTACAGTCCCCATGACCTTGCACTGCATTACGGTTCCCTATCATCTCACACTGTGTTACAGTCCCCTACACCCCACAGTGCATTACAGTCTCCTATTACCTCAGTCCAGTATCATCTTGCACTGTGTTACTGTCCCCTATCACCTCAGTGCTTGCTAATCCACTGGTCTTGTTGAAGAAACATCTTGATCTTAAAATTCTCGTCCTTGTTTTCAAATCCCTCCATTAGTCTGACCCCTCCCACCTCTGTAATCTCTTCCACAGTGCTGCAAAATATCTGCGCTCCCCTAATTCTGGCTTCTTGTGCATTCCCAATATTAATTATATTAATTTCACAGTAACATCATTGCAGCATTAATTCATTACTGGCAACTAATAAATAAACTTTAATTCCTCTACCATTGGTGATCATGTTGTCAACTTCCCAGACTTCAATTCCTGAAATCGCCTATGACGTGGAGATGCAATTGCCAGGGGTGAGCACAGTAAGAAGTCTCACAAAATTAGGTTAAAGTCCAACAGGTTTATTTGGTATCACAGCTTTCAGAAAACCGCCTCTTCATCAGATGAGTGGAGAGTTGGGTTCACAGACAGGGCATAAATAGACACAAACTCAATGACAAGACAATGGTTGGAATGTGAGTCTTTAACAGGTAATTGAGTCTTTACAGGTACAAGCAATGCGAGTGGACTTGTGTTAGAGTCAGCCATTTGGACTAGATTAATGTTTTATTATTAACAACTATCAAGAAAGGGGATTATGGGTGAACCATCCAAATGCTTTGAACTTCTAAGCAGTGACTGTGGCTGCCACGAAATGTAACATGTACTGATCCTCCGAAACGTTCAACAACTTCACCTCTTTTACGAGTTTGGGGATCGATACAAGACTGCTGGTCCTCAAGGAGAATTGGATACTGAGGTAAGGAACTTTGTTATAAGCTCAATGACTACTGGACACTCTTCCTCCACTGAGGCAGTGAATTGGGTTTTATCTGTTCTCCATTTGTCTGATTCTGGTTTGTAATTTGCCTTTTGTGATGAGCTGAATATCACACAGCATAGCAGTGATCACCATGGTATATACCATTGTCAATGATCATTGAAGAGCAGGGAGTGACCCATTCCCATCCTTCAGCACATTGCCAGCAACATACACTTTCTTTGTTTTTGGAATGCATTGATGACTTCTTCAAGTGAGTGGTCCCTTTAAATGTTTGTTTTGCGGCCTCACCACAAGGGAATTTGCCACAGAGTAATTTCAAGTGGACTGCAGCTGCTGCAGGAATATTTGGGTTGTGTGTGTGTCTGCATAGCTTAAAGGAAACATTGAAGTAACTGCTGCTTCATTTCATCCCAATTTTCATAACTGAGCTTCCTACTACTAGATTCAGGAGCACCCAGAGTGGGTCTTGTTGTTGGAAGTGGGAAAGGTTGGGTTGTCCCAGGTGATGGATCTCTGCCTTATTGTTTCTCCTCATGGGATTTCCTGGGAATGGTTGGAGAAGCAGGAATAAATCCTACCCGCTTTGAATTCTTGATATTAATATTGGAACAGAATGAACGGACAACGCCTTCTGTTGGAAATCCCATTGACTTTATCTCCAGGGTCATCACAGGAATTCTCTCAATAGAGGCTGGGTCCACACGGGTCCAAATTAAAGCTGTTAGCTTCTCTAGAAGATACTGTATGTATTTTATTGTCAGTTCAGTACTTCTAGCATTTCTGTTTCAATTGGATGGGATCTGTGATTTTGCCCTCTGGAATTTTCTGGCTTTATAGCCTAAGGGTAAATGTTGCAGCATGAAACTGGATTTTCTGGTGACTGACACGTGACAACATTTTCAGCTAGATCTGTACCTCAACATCCCCCCAACAAACCACCCCCCCCCCCCACCACCACCACCACCACCACCCCCACCAATTCCTAATATCCTTCTCCAATGGACAACCCAGCATTGCCAATCCTTGTGCGGGAGCTCAGAACAACATTGTCTCACTCTGTAATCATCAACAGTGTCAGGCATTTTTGTCTTAGCAAAAATGCTGCAAAGCAACATTGAGTATGATCAATTCAGAGATCCTTAGATCTCCAGATATTAAAGATAGAAAGGGATGTAGGAATAGTGGAGGAAATTGGCCATGTCCAACTTGAATAGTGGAACAAGCTCAAGGGCTAAATGGCCTATTCCAGCTCCCATACCCTAGAACCTCTACAGTGCAGAAGGAGACCATTTAACTGACCACGATTTCTAGATACAGTAAGGCTTAAAGAATTGGGCTTATCATGTTGCAATCCAGTCTGTTTCCCTTGCTCCTTGTGATTGTGGCTTCCCAGAGATCACAAGATCAGAGA
The DNA here is from genome assembly GCA_024679065.1 of Sphyrna mokarran. NCBI lineage: Eukaryota > Metazoa > Chordata > Chondrichthyes > Carcharhiniformes > Carcharhinidae > Sphyrna > Sphyrna mokarran. The sequence goes on from JAGIQG010000019.1 coordinate 51,951,913, forward strand.
ATTTATCCTTTACTATCAAGACAGGGATTTTATAGCTAAATTTGATCTGATATTTGCTAATATTGTATTAACGATTTACAACACACTGAAATCCAGCTCACAGCTGGCATTTCCATCAAAATCCAGCCAAGCATAATCAGCAACTAAAATTCTTTGTAACAAGCATGCACTAGAATTTTACTACCTCACCCACCATGGAGATCGGAGCGGTGAGGGGCGGACAATGGGAAGCTCCATAGACCTCGGTGGGATTTTCCGGTCTCAGGTCGAGCGAGGTCATAAACCTCCCACCCATGGTATTTTTGCACAAGTGAGTGGCAATTTTAAACAAAGATAAATAACTAAAATGCTTAAACGTGCAAGACATTCACCATTTGCTTGTCACTCTATGGAATTATTCATCGTTAAATGAATGGTTAATATTTGCCCACAGTTAAAATCACGGATTTCAAGGATTGAATGGCATATTGTCTTTTCAGCCCAGAAATCAATTGCTTTAATTTAACCAGATTAATGTAATGAACATTTCGTTTCCACTTGGTGATGGGATTTTTACGTTAGCTTTTGTTTTTATAGAATGGAGTGAGCAAAACTGGAACGGATTCAGCTGAAGTCAGGATGTTGGTTTCACTAAAGAAATAAGAGTTGGGGAGATGACAGTGTCAGTATTCTCAAAGGATGAGATCAAATAGACCACAGCAAGTCTGGGCAAACTCAACCAATTCCTCTGGGTGCTTGCATGCTGTGTGGAAGTGCCCATAATTTGGTACTAATTAGCAATCTCTCCACACAAAGTGTTAGGAAATGTTACACTGATGCAGCAAAGGACCCTCTTTGAAGTTGGCACTAGTTCACGTCGATGGGGCAGAGTATCTGTTCGATACCTTTGAGCAAGTGTCAAGTGTTAAATCTTACACTTCATCACGTTCATTTCATTGTTACTTTGATCCATTTGCCTATTGAATCTTATCAACTTTTAAATCCAATCATTTTGCGCTTGCGTTCAAACAGCTGTACACGTGAAAAAGAAGCTTTCCCACATGTGCTTCAAACTTGTATCCCTAATTCAAAAGCTGCTTCACCAACATTGAGATACACTGACATCAATGAATTTTTTTACAAACTAAACCCAAGCATTGCACATGATATCTGACACTCGTGATTTCACTAAATAGAAATGATTCACAAGAGTCTCCAAACACAGTTATACTGAAATGGGACTCATGCAATGTAATTACTTTACAAAGCCAGATGAAATAAAGCATTGCTTTATCCACCACTTTACTAATGGTGCTGTTTGATTACAAACATGTAAATTCAAGTCCAGTGGATGAAAATAATCCCAGTAATGGCAGAGAGGATGAACCAGTCAGTTCAGCCATCAATGGGAATGTGCAAGTTTAATGAAACAATGTCAAATCAATGTTGGAGATTGGCTCAGAACAGTGGAAAATTAAAGCATTTTGGTTTGTTTTGGAAACCATCATTATAATGATGCTTTGTTTCTCATTATAAAGTTCAGCTGAACACAATTGAAGGTCTAGTTTCCCTTATTCAGTATAGACTTATAAATGGCAGATGTGTTTCACTGAACCTTGTCTATGGAAAGCATAATTTTGTTGATGTGTGGGAGGAAAAATGTGCATCATCCTCAACTTACAAAATTAGCAAGGACTAAACATTACATCAGTCCATTCAGCATCTGAAATGTTCCCTCCCTCCACCACTGGTCCACAGTAACAACCCTGAGTACCCTTTACAAGATCACTGTAACAACTCACCAAGGCTCCTCCGACAGCACCTTACAAGCATTACTGAATCAAATGCACGCGAACACCATCACTTGTAATTTCCCTACAAGTCACATACCATTCTGACTTGGAAGTACTTTTGAAGTTTAAAGTTCAAAGTTTATTTATTAGTCACAAGTAAAGCTTACATTAACATTGCGATGAAGTTACTATGAAATTTCCCTAGTCGCTACACTCCAGTGCCTGTTCAGGTCAGTGCACCTAACCAGCATGTCTTTCAGACTGTGAGAGGAAACCAGAGTACCTGGAGGACACATACGCAGACATGGGGAGAACGTGCAAACTCCACACAGACACTGACTCAAGCTGGGAATCAAAATTGGGTCCCTGGTGCTGTGAGGCAGAAATGCTAACTATTGTGCCACAATGCCACTGAAGGGTAGTCACTGTTGTAACATAAGAATCATGGTAACCAATTTGCATACAGCAAACTCTTGCCCAGCTACAACATAAGAACATAAAAACATGAGAAATAGGAGCAGGAGTCGGCCATCCAGCCCTTCAAGCCTGCCCCACCATTCAATAAGATCATGGCTGATCTGAAGTGGATCAGTTCTACTTACGCACCTGCTCCCCATAACCCTTAATTCCCTTATCAATCAGAAATCTATCGAGGTAGCATCCACCACTTCAATGGGCCGAGAATTCCAGAAATTCACTATCCTCTGAGAGAAGGAATTCCTCCTCAACTCTGTTCTAAACTGCCCCCTCCCTTTATTTTGAGGCTTTGCCCTCTAGTTCTGGTCTCCTTTCTATGTGGAAAGAATCTCTCTACTTCTACCTATCTGGCTTCTTCATTATCTTGCATCTCTTTAATATAGTATTGTGTTAAGGCCTCCATCTTAGCCTTTGTTTGTTTAGTCAACTAGAAAAATAGAAATATACAAACCAGAAGCAGGAGGAGGCCATTCATCCCTTCGAGCCTGCTCTGCCATTCATTTTGATCATGACTGATCATCAAATTCAATATCCTGATTCTCCCCTTCCTCCAATATCTCTTGATCCCTTTAGCCCCAAGAGCAATATCTAGTTTAATCGTGAAGTCAAATGTTTTGGCGTCAACTACTTTCTGTGGTAATGAATTCCACACATTCACCACCCTCTGGATGAAGAAATTTCTCCTCACCTCAGTTCTAAAATGTTTACCCCTTACTGTCAAACTCTGATCCCTAGTTCTGGACTCCTCCCACTATTGGGAACATTCTTTCTGAATCTGCCCTGTCTAACCCTGTTAGAATTTTATACATTTCTATGAGGTAATGCACTTTGGCAGGAACAATAAATGTGTAGAGTATAGGGCTAATGGTAGGGCTCTTAATAGTGTTGAGGAACAGAAGGATCTTGGTGTATGTGTCAATAGATCCCTGAAAGTAGGCAGTCAAGTGGATAAAGTTGTTAAGAAGGCATATGGAGTCTTAGCTTTTATTGGTAGGGGGATTGAATTTAGGAGCCGCAGCATCATGTTGCAGCTGTACAAAACTCTAGTGCGGCCGCACTTGGAGTATTGTGTGCAGTTCTGGTCGCCACATTATAAGAAAGATGTGGAGGCATTGGAGAGGGTACAGAGGAGGTTTACCAGGATGTTGCCTGGTATGGAGGGCAGGTCCTATGAAGAGAGGTTGAAGGATTTGAGGTTGTTTTCGTTAGAAAGGAGGCGGCTAAGAGGGGATCTTATTGAAGCATATAAGATGATTAGAGGTTTAGATAGGGTGGACAGTGATAGCCTTTTTCCTAGGATGGAGAAAGCTAGCACGAGGGGACACAGCTTTAAATTAAGGGGTATGAGTTATAGGACGGATATCAGAGGTAGGTTCTTTACTCAAAGAGTGATTAGGGAGTGGAATGCCCTGCCTGCAGCTGTTGTAGATGCGCCAAGTTTGGTGGCGTTTAAGAGGTTAATTGATAAGTATATGGAAGAGAAGGGAATGGTTTAGTTTGGAGGGGCATTGCTTTTTATTTTGGTCGGCACAACATCGAAGGCCGAAGGGCCTGTTCTGTGCTGTAATGTTCTATGTTCTATGTTCTATGTTCTATTCCCTTTTACTCTTCTAAACTCTAGTGAAAATGATCTAGCTGACTTAGTCTCTCCTGATATGACAGACCAGCCATCCCAAGAATCAGCCTGGTAAACTTTTGCTGCACTCCCTCTATAGCAAGACACCAAAACTGCACACAATATTCAAGGTGTGGCTTCACCAATGTCCTATGCAATTTCAACTAAACATCCCTATTCCTATTCTCAAATCCTCTCGCTATGAAGCCCAACATACCATCTGCCTTCTTTACTACCTGCTGTACCTGGTTATTTTCATGAAGTCTCCAAGTTCTCATGGAGTAACCACCTCTCTCAATTTACATCCATTCAAGTAATAATCTCTCTTCCTTTAATTGCTACCAAAGTGGATAACCTCACTTTATCCACATCTTATTGCATCTGTCTTGCAGATGCCCCACATATTCAGCCTGTCCAAATCATACTGAAGCATCACTTCCTTCTCATGCTCCAGTCTCCATAAATGTCGCATCATCCAAAACAAGGTAAATGGTAGGGCACTGAAGAATGTAGAACAGAGGAATACAGATACATAATTCCCTAAAAGTGGCATCATGGTAGATAGGGTCATAAAGAGTGCTTTTGGTACATTGGCCTTTATTTTGTTTTTTGAGCAACACAGCACGGGAAACAGGCCCTTCGGCCCAACGAGCGCGCGTCGCCTTCATAACTATATAGTAGCAAATCCATTATCCTATTTTATTATTCCTATATAATAATATATATATTATTCCTAATATGGAAAATTTTCACCATAGGGACAATTTGTTTCCCAATCAGCCTAAGAGCGAATTTTTGGGTTGTGGGAGGAAACCGGAGTGCCCGGAGAAAACCCACGCAACCACGGGGAGAACGCGCAAACTCCCGCAGACACCGGCCCAATTCCAAGTGTCTGCACAGCCACATCGATAGTCTCTGAGCTGTCATGGTGCCCTTCAGATGGTCCACATAAAGCACTCATTTACGACATGAGGTACCAGGCAACCCATGAATCAACATCCAAGAGCTGTACCCGCACCACCTGCCGAATGCATGCTCAATGTTGGTCAAGTCTGGACCAAATTACCGTAGTAATTCGGAAAAAAGCCGTAGTTAAACAGTCCTACTATATCCCTCTATCTGCATACCGCTCATGTGGCTGTCCAAGAGACCCTTAAACAGCCCCAGCGTGCCTGCTCCCACCACCTTACTCGGCAGTGCATTCCACACCCCCACTACCCTTTGTGTGAAAAACTGCCCTCTAATATTCGTCCTATACATAGCCCCCCTCACCCTATGGCCATGACCCCTCGTCCTATCCATTTCTAAAGGTGGAAAAAGTTTACCTCCATTTACTCTATCTATACCCCTTATAATCTTATACACCTCTATGAGATCCCCTCTAAGCCGACGTCTTTCAAGGGAAAACAACCCCAGTCTATCTAATCGTTCCTCATAAGACAGTCCTTCCATACCAGGCAGCATCCTGGTAAACCTCCTCTGCACTCTCTCCAAGGACTCCACATCCTTCCGATAGTACGGCGACCAGAACTGGACGCAGTATTCCAAGTGAGGCCTAACCAAAGTTCTATACAACTGCAACATCAAACTCCTACTCTTGTATTCTATACCCTTTTCTATGAAAGCTAACATACTATACGCCTTCTTTATCACCTTCTCCACCTGTGAGGACACCTTCAGAGACTTGTGAACCTGCACCCCCAAGTCTCTCTGCGTCTCTATGCTCCGTATAGTTTTACCTTTTATCCTATAACTCTCTTCTACATTTTTCCGGCCAAAATGCATCACCTCGCATTTATCCGGATTAAATTCCATTTGCCATCTATCTGCCCAGTCTACCAACCTGTCTATGTCCTGTTGTATTGCCTGACACTGCTCTTCTGTACCCGCCAATCCAAGCATCTTGGTGTCATCAGCAAATTTGCTGATCTCACCACCTACCCCTACTTCCAAGTCGTTTATGTAGACCACAAATAGAAGAGGACCTAGTACTGAGCCTTGTGGCACTCCACTAGTGACAGGCTTCCAGCCGGAAAAAGAGCCTTCCACTACTACCCTCTGTCTCCTCCTCCCGAGCCAGTTCTCGACCCATCTACATACCCGACCCTGTATCCCATGCGCCTTCACCTTCTCTATCAGTCTACCATGAGGAACCTTGTCAAACGCCTTACTGAAATCCATGTAGACGACATCAACAGCCTGTCCTTCATCAACTGTTTTTGTCACTTCTTCAAAAAATTCCACTAGATTCGTAAGACAAGACTTCCCCTTGACGAAGCCATGCTGCGTATCCCTGATCAGATCGCAGCGCTCCAGATGCTCATACATCCTGTCCCTGAGGATCCTCTCCATTAGCTTACCTATAACTGAAGTCAAGCTCACCGGCCTATAGTTCCCTGGGTGATCCCTCTGACCTTTTTAAACAACGGTACTACGTTTGCTATCCTCCAGTCCTCTGGGACCTCACCTGTGTCCAAGGAAGAGACAAAGATTTGCGTCAGAGGCCCAGCCAAGTCTTCCCTCAACTCCCTTAGCAGCCTGGGGTAAATGCCATCAGGCCCCGGAGCTTTATATGTCTTTAAGCTGCCTAACAGCCCCAACACCTCTTTCCTCGTAATCCTTATTTCCCTCAACCGATCCTCAACTTTGTCAACATCAGGCACAGACATCTGTCCTCAACTTCCTCAACCGATCCTCAACTTCCTCAACCGATCCTCAACTATAAATCAAAGTATTGAGTACAAGAGTTGGAATGTTATGGTGAGGTTGTACAAGACATTGGTGAGGTCAAATTTAGAGTATTGTGTGCAGTTTTGGTCACCTAATTCAGGAAGGATATTAATAAGGTTGAAAAAGTGCAGAGAAGTGAAATAAGGATGTTGGTGGGCTTAAGAAACTGAGTTACAGAGAAAGATTGAATAGGTTAGGATTTTATTTCCTGAAGCGAAGAAGAATGAGGGAAGATTTGATAGAGATACATAAAATTCTAACGGGTATAGATAGAGTGAATGCAAGCAGGCTTTTTCCACCGAGGCTAGGGGAGAAAAAAATGGGTTAAAGATGAAAGACGAAAAGTTTAAAGGGAATGTTAGTGGGGGGGGCTTCTTCAAACAGAGAGTGGTGGGAGTGTGGAATGAACTGCCCGATGAAGTGGTGAAAGCGGGCTCACTTTTAATACCTTGGACAGGTACATGGATGAAGGGGGTGTGGAAGAATATGGCACTAGGCAGAGAAATGACTCGGCACAGCCAAGAAGGGCCAAAAGGTTTATTTCTGTGCTGTAATGTTCTGTGATTCTTTGGTTCTAACTCTGTTGTTCTAATCCTATCCCCACCAAGTCCCAATTATTCATCAATCCTACCCTCTGGACTGACATTTTCATCTAGTGCCTCCACATTTCAAATTTAAACTTATTATTTTTTTACAGTGTTCAGATATCTAAATGACCTGCCCCTCCTGATTTCTGTAACCCATCCAGCTCACTGTTTCTTCCCCTGATCCATCTTTTTTATGTGTCTTATCTCCTTGTTCCACCACCATTAAGGATCATGCCTTCATTTCCTGAATCCTAGTATAAGTCTTAGAGTTGTAAAAGTTTACAGCATGGAAACAGGCCTTCTGGCCTAACTTGTCCACGCCACTCTTTTTTAAACATCTAAGCCAGTCCCAATTACCCGCATTTGGCCCATATCCCTCTATACCCATCTTACACATGTAACTGTCAAAACACTTTTTAAAAGACAAAATTGTACCCGCCTCTACTACTACCTCTGGCAGCTTGTTCTAGACACTCACCACCCTCTGTGAGAAAATTTGCGCAAAGATATAGAACACTTCATGAATTTGGTGTGTCACCCAGCTCCCTCTTCCTCTTCAAGTCTTTGTCATTTTACTGAAATATCTCCCTCTTTGGTTTCATGTCCTTTTGCCTCGAGATTTTTGAAGAATGAGGTGATCTTACTGAAACATTTAAAATTCTTACAGAATGTCTCAGGGTGGATGTGGACTGGATGTTTCCCTGAGTTAATGAGTCTCGAACCAGAGGACACAGCCTCAAGATAAAGGGCCAGGCTATTTTAAATTGTGATGAGGAGGAATTTCTTTATACAGAGACTTGTGAATCTTAAGAATTCTTTACCCCACCGGGAATTATTGAGCAACTTCAAACAGAAATTGATAGATTTCCAGATACTAATGACATCAAGAAATATGGAGATAGCAGGGGAAAGTTGTGCTGAGGAAGATAACCAGCCATGAACAGCTTGAATAACAGAGCAGGCTCCTTGGGCTTTGTCCTCTGCTTCTGATTATGTTTCTATGAGGTTCTCAAAAACTAGACTAAGGGTACTATGCATAGACGAAGTGGTGTACTTTCTGAACGTTGCATTCCATTGATCTCTATAGTATAATTTAATGAGATGTCATTAAAGATTCTGGATGCGAGATAATGGGTGCAATCTTATCAGCTGTTTTCTTCTGCATCCAACCAAATCTCCATTCATTGCAGCGAGATGGAAAAACCCAGTGGCGTGAATGGCTGTAACATTCTGACCAATGAATGCAAATTTATTTAATGAATTATTTAATCTCTGGGTTTGGAAGACATTAATACATTGTTTGAGTTCTGCTGTGAGGAATGCATTGTGCAGAATATGTCCTGTCCTCTGATATAGCTTCTGTGTGATCTGAACTCCCACTTAAAGTTCTATGTATAGTGTATCATTCAACACAATGCTCAGGTCAAATGATTTTTATTAGTGCAAATTTCTACTTACCAACACTTGAAGCAAGACACAAGTTTTTGGCAGAGAGTAGCATGTCCATACACCGACAATGAAATCTGGCATCATAATATATTGGTGTTTTTCATTTCAACTTAATAAAAAAACTTGCAATTATATGGGAGTAACCTTTTAGCTTACTAATGAAAAAGCCTGAATCATAAATTAATAGCAGAGTAAACACAAACACTAACAAGTTGAGCAATTGTCATGGTTTTATTTTTGAGGATGGGTGTATCAATGTATAATGTTAGGGGCAGTGGGAGTGTCAATTTTTTACAATTGGAAAACCCAATCCCAACATGCTGTGAATGGGATGGTTTGAGGAGCAGTTTTTTTATATAAGATTTAATCTGTGTCCCCAATTTTGGCAGCATTTTGGAGTTAAATCTTCCAGCATAGGTTTCCCAAGGCTTAGGAACTGCAATAGATGAAAAGAGATGGGATCCAGAAGGAAAATGTTTTTTCATTACTGCTTGTATGTCAAGAGGAACAGAAGGAAATCTCCTTGTCAACCCAAAGCTAACTCTACTCACCTAGTAGTGCAAAGTAATTGCAATTTTTAATGGGTAAAACCAGATAAAGGTGACTCAGATACTTGTACACAGACGGAGGCAATATATGAAGGGACAATAATTAACTACCTTTAAAAATCTGTAAATTGCAGGAATGAGATTTCTATGGTTTGGAGAATGGGAATAAATCATTTTGGGAATGAAGAAATGGGACAAACTTTGATTTCAACAAAAAGAGGGTGGGGCAGTATTTGTTGAATGTTAGGAGGATCAAAAAGGTCCTTTAGATTAAAGAAACACAAGAATATTTAATATGGGCATCAGTCATTCTGGATGTTAAAATTATTATCAGGCTGCTCGTTTATCATTTTTGGAAGCTTCATCTGAATGAAATATAATCCATTGGTGCAGAATGTTATTTACTTGATAGGAGCAGCAATGAACCACTTATTGATTCTCAGCGTAACAAAGAGAAACATATAGAACATAGAACATAGAACATTACAGCACAGAACAGGCCCTTCGGCCTTCGATGTTGCATCGACCAATATAAAAAGCAATGCCCCTCCAAACTAAACCATTCCCTTCTCTTCCATATACTTATCAACTAACCTCTTAAACGCCACCAAACTTGGCGCATCTACAACCGCTGCAGGCAGGGCATTCCACTCACGAACCACCCTTTGGGTAAAGAACCTGCCTCTGATATCCGTCCTATAACTATAACCCCTTAATTTAAAGCTGTGTCCCCTCGTGCTAGCTTTTTCCATCCTAGGAAAAAGGCTATCACTGTCCACCCTATCTAAACCTCTAATCATCTTATATGTTTCGATCAGGTCCCCTCTTAGCCTCCTCCTTTCTAACGAAAACAGCCTCAAATCCCTCAGCCTCTCCTCATAAGACCTGCCCTCCATACCAGGCAACATCCTGGTCAACCTCCTCTGTACCCTCTCCAATGCCTCCACATCTTTCTTATAATGTGGGGACCAGAACTGCACACAATACTCCAAGTGCGGCCGCACTAGAGTTTTGTACAGTTTGCAACATGACGTTGCGGCTCCGAAATTCAATCCCCCTACCAATAAAAGCTAAGACTCCATATGCCTTCTTAACAACATTATCGACTTGACTGCCTACTTTCAGGGATCTATGCACATACACACCAAGATCCCTCTGTTCATCAAGACTACTAAGAATCCTACCATTAGCCCTCTACTCTACACATTTATTATTTCTGCCATAGTGCATTACCTCACACTTTTCCACATTAAACTCCATTTGCAACCTCTCGGCCCAGCTCTGCAACTTGTCCAAGTCCCTCTGCAAACTATAACACCCCTCTTCACTATCTACCACTCCACCGACTTTAGTGTCATCTGCAAATTTACTAATCCATCCTTCAATACCCTCATCCAGATCATTTATAAAAATTACAACAGCAGGGGCCCCAAAACAGATCCCTGAGGTACACCACTAGTAACCGAACTCCACGATGAATATCTCCCATCAACCACCACCCTCTGTCTTCTATCTGCTAGCCAATTCCTAATCCAATTAGCTAAATCACCCTCTATCCCATAAATCTGCATTTTCTGCAGAAATCTTCCATGGGCCACCCTATCAAACGCCTTACTAAAGTCCATATATACCACATCAACTGCCTTACCCCCATCCACCTCTTTGGTCACTTTTTCAAAAAACTCAATGAGGTTATTAAGGCACGACCTACCCTTCACAAAACCATGCTGACTATCCCCAATCAATTCATTTCTCTCTAAATAACTATAAATCCTATCCCTAATAATTCTCTCCAATACTTTGCCCACAACAGAAGTAAGGCTCACTGGCCTATAATTCCCTGGAAGGTCTCTCTTCCCCTTCTTGAACAACGGGACCACATTCGCTATCCTCCAGTCCTCCGGAACCACACCCGTAACCAACGACGACCTGAAGATCAGAGCCAGAGGCTCTGCAATCTCCTCTCTTGCCTCCAGAGAATCCTAGGGTAAATCCCGTCCGGCCCAGGGGACTTATCCAACTTCAAACCCTCGAGAATATCTAGCACATCCTCCCTGTCTACTTCAATACTTTCCAGTTTGCAACCCTGTACCTCAGTGTTCTCCATAACTACATTTACATCACCCTGCGTGAATACCGAAGAGAAATATTTATTCAGTGCCTCTCCAATCTCTTCAGGCTCCACGCACAACTTCCCACTGCTGTCTGTGACTGGCACTAATCTTGTCCTAACCAATCTTCTATTCTTAACATATCTAAAGAAAGCTTTAGGATTCTCCTTAATCCTATCAGCCAAAGTCTTCTCGTGTCCTCTTTTAGCTCTCCTCAACTCACTCTTTAGCTCCCTCCTGGCTAATCTATAGCTATTCATTGCACTAACCGAGCCTTCAATCCTCATCCTGACATAAGCCTCCTTTTTCCTTTTAACTAGCAAATCAACTTTTTTCGTACACCAAGGTTCTCTTACTCGACCATTTCCTCCTTGCCTGACAGGGACATACTTATCAAGGACTAGCAGCAGCTGCTCCTTGAATAAGCTCCACATTCCAGATGTTCCCAGTCCCTGTAGTTTCCTAGTCCAATCTATGCACCCTAATTCTCTACTGATGGCCTCATAATTACCCTTCCCCCAGCTATAACTACTGCCCCCAGCTTCATGCCTACCCCTATCCATCACTAAGGTGAACGTAACGAATTGTGGTCACTACCACCAAAAGGTTCACTAACTTCCAAGCCTAACACCTGGTCTGGCTCATTGCCCAGCACCAAATCCAATGTAGCCTCACCTCTGGTTGGCCTATCTACATACTGAGTCAAAAAGCCTTCCTGCACATATCTGCAACAAGAGAAAATCCAACCATCACCCTTTGACATTCAATGGCATTACCATCGCTAAATCCCCCACTGTGACCACCCTGGGTGTTATCATTTACCAGAAACTGAATTGGACCAGCCATATAAACAGTGTGGCTACAATCACAGGTCAGTGGCTGGTGATTCTGCAGTGAGTAACTCACCTCCTGACTCCCCAAACTCTGTCTACCATCTACAAGGCACAAGTCAGGAGTGTGATGGAGTACCCCCCACTTGCCTGAATGAGTGCGGATCCAACAACACTTAAGAAGCACAACATCATCAAGGGGAAAGCAGCTCACTTGATTGACACCCCATCCACCACCTTCAACATCTACTTCCTCTACCACTGACACACAGTAGCAGCAGTATGCACCATCAACAAGATGTACAGCAGGAACTCATCAAAGCTCCTTCAAAAGTACCTTCAGAACATATGATCCTAAACATCTAGAAGGACAAGGGTGACAGATTAATGGGACACCATCTGGGAGTTTGCCTACAAATCACACACTATCCTGATTTTATTTATATTATCATCCCTTCAATTGCTGGGTTAAAATCCTGGAACTCCTTCCCTAACAGCACTGTGGATAGACAAACACCACATGGACTGTAGCAGTTCAGAAAGGCAGTCATCAGATCTTTGAGGGTAATTAGGGCAATAAGTACCGGCTTAGTCTGCGACACCCAGATCCCGCAAGAGAAGAATAAACACAAGAGAATGCAACGCCTCATCCCCTAATAAGCATGTGGTTTCCTTATGGCATGCGGCACACCCAAAATAATGATCAGCAAACTGATAGTAAAAACACACTAAGAAGTCTCACAACACCAGGTTAAAGTGCAACAGGTTTAATTGGTCACACAAGCCACCAGCTTTCGGAGCGCTCCTCCTTCATCAGGTAAGTGGGAGTTCTGTTCAGAAACAGGGCATTATGGTTCGACTGCAAATCTTTATAGGTAATCAACTCTTAAAGGTATAGACAATGTGAGTGGAGAGAGGATTAAGCACACGTTAAAGAGATGTGAATTGTCTCAAGCCAAGACAGTTAGTGAGATTTTGCAAGCCCAGGCAAGCTGTGGTAGTTACAGATAATGTGACATGAAGACAAGATCCCAGTTGAGCCGTCCTCATCTGTGCAGAGCTTGGCTATCAGTCTCTGCTACGTAACTCTGCATTGTTGTACTTCATGAAGATTGCCTTGGAGAACGTTTACCTGAAGATCAGAAGCCGAATGCCTGTGACCACTGAAATGTTCCCCAACAGAAAGAGAACACTCTTGCCTGGTGATTGTTGAATGTGATCATTCGTCCATTGTCGTAGCATCTGCATGGTCTCTCCAATGTACCGTAACTCTGGACATCCTTTCCTGCAGTGTATCAGATAGACAACGTTGGCCGAGTTGCAAGGGTATGTACTGTGTACCTGGTGGATGGTGTTCTCACATGTGATGATGGCTTCTGTGTCGATGATCCAGTATGTCTTGCAGAGGTTGCTGTGGCAGAATTATGTGGTTTCATGGTCACTGTTCTCTTGAAGGCTGGGTATTTTGCTGTGGACAGTGGTCTGTTTGAGGTTATGCAGTTGTTTGAAGGCAGGAAGTGAGGTGTGACGATGGCTTTGGCGAGATGTTCATCTTCCTCAATGACATGTTGAAGACTCCAAAGAAGATGTTGTAGCTTCTCCGCTCTGGGGAAGTACTGGACAACATGTCCCGTGATTGTCTTCTGAGGATGTCGGTGTGGTTTTTCGCTGTGGCGCGTCAGAACTGTTGATCAATGAGTCATCCTGGCAATTTCCAAACACAGCAAGAATAGTTTCAAGATTCCTCAATGTGTGAATACACTGAATTTCTGCAAGTGCTTCTTAATTTATTTCAATAAAAGCTCATGATTGTGTAAGAAACTCTGTCAGATAGAAAAGACAATTAACTTGTTGAGGGGAAAAGCAGCTTTAGAACATAGAACATAGAACAATACAGCACAGAACAGGCCCTTCGGCCTTCGATGTTGTGCCGACCAAAATAAAAAGCAATGACCCTCCAAACTAAACCATTCCCTTCTCTTCCATATACTTATCAATTAAACTCTTAAACGCCACCAAACTTGGCGCATCTACAACAGCTGCAGGCAGGGCATTCCACTCCCTAATCACTCTTTGAGTAAGAACCTACCTCTGATATCCGTCCTATAACTCATACCCCTTAATTTAAAGCTGTGTCCCCTCGTGCTAGCTTTCTCCATCCTAGGAAAAAAGGCTATCACTGTCCACCCTATCTAAACCTCTAATCATCTTATATGCTTCAATAAGATCCCCTCTTAGCCGCCTCCTTTCTAACGAAAACAACCTCAAATCCCTCAGCCTCTCTTCATAAGACCTGCCCTCCATACCAGGCAACATCCTGGTAAACCTCCTCTGTACCTCTCCAATGCCTCCACATCTTTCTTATAATGTGGGGACCAGAACTGCACACAATACTCCAAGTGCGGCCGCACTAGAGTTTTGTACAGTTGCAACATGATGCTGCGGCTCCTAAATTCAATCCCCCTACCAATAAAAGCTAAGACTCCAGATGCCTTCTTAACAACTTTATCCACTTGACTGCCTACTTTCAGGGATCTATTGACACATACACCAAGATACTTCTGTTCCTCAACACTATTAAGAGCCCTACCATTAGCCCTATACTCTACACATTTATTGTTCCTGCCCAAGTGCATTACCTCACACTTTTCCACATTAAACTCCATTTGCCACCTCTCGGCCCAGCTCTGCAACTTGTCCAAGTCACTCTGTAAACTAAAACACCCCTCTTCACTATCTAGCTTTGCTTGACATCTGCAGAACTGAGGCTTTGAAATTACTGAATGAATCAACTCTAACCTGGACTGAGTTTGGACTAGAATCTGATTCCCCTGGATCCTGGTGAAAAGTCACCAACCTGAAACATTAAACCTGTTTCTCTCTCCATCGATGTTGCCAAACCTGCTGAGCTTTTCCAGCACTTTCGGTTTTTATTTCAAGTTTTTTTTGTGTTGGGAGTTCCACTCTGCATCACTCACAACAAGAAAGGAGCTCCCCAAGGAATTTCATGCTCTAAATCTTAATTATGGTCATACAGGGCAGATCGAAGCTAAAGGCCTGCACTTTTTAACAACATCTTTAACATTAGCCAAGAGGAAATTGATACTGCGATATATATTTCTCTTCTTGATAATGTGCAGGAATACAGCTGTAAACATCAGACAGCTGATAGGCATAGAAATCATATATTGCATTGCAGCTCTTGTGAACTGACGTCTGTCAGATCTTAGTGTTTCCGGGTGGTGTAAAATGCCACTTTGTTCTACAGTTTCACATGTGAATGAATGTCTGCCTTGTTCCAGAGAGTTTGTTCAGCAGATTAAAAACATCAATCTACTTTCAAACCTGACTCAGAGGGTGAGGTAACATTGTCCACTTGAACTTAGCGAGGACTGGACAATAACTTTCTTTACCCAACCGTAATTCCAGTCCTGGAAATCTCTGGTGTGTTTGAAAAGGACGTGGCAGTTGGGTATTCCTGGTTTATAATCAAGCCTGACAGTCTTATACAGCAGGGCCTTTGTCTCGAATTTTATAAAAAACATAGTTAAAAAAAGGCAGCATGGACAAGTTGGGCTGAAGGACCAGTTTCCACGCTGAAAACATCTATGACTCTATGACTCTGATAATAATTTGCAAGATTTGTTCAAAGGAGATGTTCTGGTTTGTATGAAAGGAAGAAAATGAACAAGGGTGAGATGACTTTGAGAAAGGAAGAGGGAGATTCTCTGCTCAGCTTCCACTGGGAGATGAATTATATCAAAGTTGCAAACTTTTTTTTATTGAATTCATCCCAATCTCTCTCCTTTAACTTCAACTTCCATCTATCTTACGGGGATGGGACTGGGTGGGATTGTTGTCGGTATAGACATGAAGGCCAAATGGTTTCCTTCTGCACTGTAGATTCTATGATTCTCTATGACATATTATTATATTTGATCATTATTGCACCAGGTACTTTGCAACATTACATTATCTGAGATTTTATTGATTGATTGGACTTGTATCCAATTCTCTTTTGCATTGTCCTTAGTTCTAGATTGTTATTGTATTGGCTTAAACTCTCTAAGGTTATATCAATGATAGAAATCTAGTCTTAACATTTTCATTTTGAAGTTATCCAGAATGAGCTGTAAAGACTTTCAATGCTTTCTCTGTTTGCCAATACTTCAGCAAGGAAACTTGGGTTATAAGTTCATGTGGAGGTAAAATAAATATTCCTAACTTTCATTGGAAAAAGTAAGAGTAGCAGTATTTATTCCTCCTGGCGATTATAATTGCCAGTATAAGTTGATATTCTAAAGCAAAGAGCTACAGATGAAAATGTGAGAATCTCTGTGCAAATGCTTCATTCTATGGATTTCATATTTTCAGTGGGAACATTTGATCAGAAAGTAATGAGTTTCAGGATGGGTTACAAAATCCACACCTTGAATGGAATCATATCCTTATTCCTGACAGAGTTTTAGCTACACCACGTACAATTATGTTGCTGCGTGTAAACCAATTCATCCTGTAACTGAGCCCTGGAAACTATGGAGCTGGTGTTTAAATATTTTCCTCTGATTTCAGCCAGCCCTCTCTTTTTTCTGTTAAATATATCAAATGCCTCAGTGTTTTTGGGTTCTATAAATGGGGATTGACCAGAATTGAGTGTTGAGTGTTGACAGGTTGACCAAGTGTGGACATCATTGCTGCTGCTAAACCCAGTCATGTCTTCACTCTGTTGCTCAGAAGCATAAAATTCTGGTAGGACTAAATACTGTGGTTAGAATTTAGAACTTTACTTAATCTTTACTTTCTCCAAAATAGAGGCTCTCCAGCAAAAATAATGTTCCCAGTGATGCCTCACCTGTCCAAATGATAAACTGTAAATTAAATTTCAGCCTCTGTCCAACCATTACATTGTGGATCAATTAACTTTCACAGACATTCTTTCATTGAGGTCAGTGAAAATGAACAACATCCTAGGTTTACTAGGATGTTGCCTGGTATGGAGGGCAGGTCCTATGAAGAGAGGTTGAAGGATTTGAGGTTGTTTTCGTTAGAACGGAGGCGGCTAAGGGGGGATCTTATTGAAACATATAAGATAATTAGAGGTTTGGATAGGGTGGACAGTGATAGCCTTTTTCCTAGGATGGAAAACGCTAGCACGAGGGGACACAACTTTAAATTAAGGGGTATGAGTTATAGGACGGATATCAGAGGTAGGTTCTGTACTCAAAGAGTGATTAGGGAGGGGAATGCCCTGCCTGCAGCTGTTGTAGATGCGCCAAGTTTGGTGGCGTTTAAGAGGTTAGTTGATAAGTATATGGATGAGAAGGGAATGGTTTAGTTAGGAGGGGCATTGCTTTTATTTTGGTCGGCACAACATCGAAGGCCGAAGGGCCTGTTCTGTGCTGTATTGTTCTATGTTCTATGTTCTATGAAAATGAACACTCAGCCTGGTATATAAAGAAATTTGGTAAGTCAATGACAACTCTCACCAATTTTTATACTTGCACCATAGGAAGCATTCTTCCTGGTTGTATCACAGCTTGGCATGAGTTCCTGCTCTGCCCAAGACTGCAAGGAACTATAAAAGGTTCTGTATGTAGCCCAATCCATCACGCAAACCAGCCTCCCATCCATTGACTCTGTCTACACATACCACTACTTCGGCAAAGCAGTCAGCGTGATTAATGACCCCACACACCCCAGACATTCTCTCTTCCATCTTCTTCTTTCAGGAAAAAGATACAAGAGTCTGACGTCATGTACCAACTGGTTCAAGAACAGCTTCTTCCCTGCTGCTGTCAGACCTTTGAATGGACTCCCTTTGCATTAACCTGTTGTAAACTGCTTCAATGGAATATCATGTGTGGTTTGAATATACAGCAGTGTTTCAATATACGGTTCCGGGGAGTGGGGGGTGGGGGGGTTACAGTTACTGTAACACTGCATTCTGCATTCTCTTGTTTCCTTCTCTATGAAAGGTGTGCTTTGTACAGCATGCAAGGAACAATACTTTTCACTGTATGTTGATACATGTGACAATAATAAACAAAATCAAATCAAATCAAATAATGAGCAATTGTTTAGTAATGCCCATTGGTTAAAGTTGAATCTATCTTTGAGGTTTGTGTTCAATAATTTTATCAAACCAAGAAGTTCAAGGAGATGCTGAACATCTCAAAGGCCTCCTCAGTTTAATTAGTTAACTTGTGTCTCTATTTTGTTAGTTTTGCTAACTCCAATATCCATTATCGTTTGATCACTTTTCTCCCAATCCCAGATTTTAGGATTAAATTTCATGAGTTATTTCCACTTTAGTCTCCCATTATCTATTCCCAGAACCTTTTACTGAGTCCGTATCCAAGTTAAGCAAAGAGCATCACCGGTCTGGTGCATCTGATAACCAAACATCAGACATTCATGTGTTCACTTACATCTTGTTAAAATGTCCATACCAGCTTAATTGTTGAGGAACTGACAAATTATTATCAATTAGAAAAATAAAATTAGGCGTAAAAGATGTTGAGAGGTATGGATCGAGTGGATTCTCAGAGGCTTTTCTCCCATGGCTGAAATGACGGACACAAGAGGAGACATTAGGGTGCTGCAGAATAGGTACAGAGGAGATGTCGGGGTAAACTTTTCACTCAGAGGATGGTGGGTGCGTGGAATCGGCTGCCATCAGTGATAGTGGAAATTTGATAGGGTCTTTTAAGAATCTTTTAGATAAGTACGTGGGACTTAGTAAGATAGAAGGTTATAGGTAAGCCTAGTAGGTTTGGTGCAACTTGTGGGCCAAAGGGCCTGTTTGTGCTGTAGTTTTTCTACGTTCTATGTTCTAAAATCCCCTTCCTTTCTTTAGTCATGCTGAATATTATTTTAACACAGTGTCCATAGATACCAGCTGTCTTGTAATCCTTCTGCAGGGCCAAGATTTCTAATGTAAGCAAACATGAAATTATACCTTTTGGCAAGGAGAATAAACAAATTGTTTATTAGCTAAATGTGAGAAATTGCAGAGCTCAGAGGTGCAGGGGGATCTGAACATCCTAGTGCGTAAATCGCAAAAGGTGAAAAAAAAAGGTACAGCCAGTAACTTGAAATGCCAATAGAATGTTATCATAGAATCATAGAACCCTACAGAACTGAAAGAGGCCCTTCAGCCCATCGAGCCTGCGCTGACCACAATCCACCCAGGCCCTACTCCAATATCCCTATATATATCTTACCCACTAATCCCTTTAATTTACGCATCTCCGAACACTAAGGGGCAATTCTAGCATAGCCAATCAACCTAACCTGCACTTCCTTGGACTGTGGGAGGAAACCAGAGCACCAGGAGGAAATTCATGCAGACATGAATCCCTGAAAGTAGGCAGTCAAGTGGATAAAGTTGTTAAGAAGGCTTATGGAGTCTTAGCTTTTATTGGTAGGGGGATTGGATTTAGGAGCCGCAGCATCATGTTGCAGCTGTACAAAACTCTAGTGCGGCGGCACTTGGAGTATTGTGTGCAGTTCTGGTCCCCACATTATAAGAAAGATGTGGAGGCATTGGAGAGGGTACAGAGGAGGTTTACCAGGATGTTGCCTGGTATGGAGGGCAGGTCATATGAAGAGAGGTTGAAGGATTTGAGGTTGTTTTCGTTAGAAAGGAGGCGGCTAAGAGGGGATCTTATTGAAGCATATAAGATGATTAGAGGTTTAGATAGGGTGGACAGTGATAGCCTTTTCCTAGGATGGAGAAAGCTAGCACGAGGGGACACAGCTTTAAATTAAGGGGTATGAGTTATAGGCCGGATATCAGAGGTAGGTTCTTTACTCAAAGAGTGATTAGGGAGTGGAATGCCCTGCCTGCAGCTGTTGTGGATGCGCCAAGTTTGGTGGCGTTTAAGAGGTTAGTTGATAAGTATATGGATGAGAAGGGAATGGTTTAGTTAGGAGGGGCATGCTTTTTATTTTGGTCGGCACAACATCGAAGGCCGAAGGGCCTGTTCTGTGCTGTATTGTTCTATGTTCTATGTTCTATGTTCTATGAGGAGAATGTGCAAACTCCACACACACAGTGACCTGAGCCAGGAATCGAACCCAGGTTCCTGAAGCTGTGAAACAGCAGTGCTAACCACTGTGTTACCGTCATATAATTTATTGTGAGGAGAATTGTTTACAAAAGTGGGGAGGTTATGCTTCAGTTACCCAGGGTATTGGTGAGACCACATCTGGAATATTGTGTATGGTATCGCTCTCATTATTTGAGGAAATACATAAAAATGCATTCAAAACAGTTTACAGGAGGATTACTAAACTCTTACCAGGAATGAGTGGATTGAATCATGAGGAATGATTGGAGAGATCAGGATTCTGTCCATTAGAAATTAGAAAGAGGTGACATAATCAAAACCTTTAAATTCCTGAGGAACATTGACAGCGTAGATGTGGAGAGGATGCTTCCTCTTGTGGGAGAATCAGGAAAATGGGGATTCTGTTTAAAAATAAGAGATTGCTCATTCTAGAATGAAGAGGAGGTTGTTTTTTTTGTCTCTCTTTGAGGGTCATGAGTTTCTAAAACTCTCTTCTACAAAAGACAGTGGAAACAGAATCTTGGAATATTTTTAAGGCAGAACTAGATGGATTCTTGACTAACAAGGGGGTAAAAAGTTATCGGGGTAGCCAGGAATATGGGGTGAGATTACAATTAGATGATGTAAGATCTTATTGATTGGCGGAACAGACTCAGGGGACCGAGTGGCCTATTTCTGCTCTTAATTCATAAGGTTAAATTTGTATGTGATAAAATATAGGAAGTACTCTGTAACAATCCTGAGACATTTGTTCTGAATTTGTGATGAATTTTCTCAGGGACTTTCCTACTCCTGCCATTGTGACTTTTCCAAAATCCATGTTTTATGCTCAATAATGAAGATTCTTCCAAAGATCTGGTAGTGGAGTGGGAAAAGTCTCGGGAAATTTCTAGTTATTATATATTATAGGTTTAAGATGTGAGAGGCAAGGTTTAAAGGAGAAATACAAGGCATATTTTTTACCGAAGGGCAATGGGTGCCTGGAACTTGCTGCTGTGGGAGCTAGTGAAAGCTGATAAGGTAGTGACATTTAAGGGGCATCTGGACAAATACATGAATAGAATGGGAATAGAGGGATATGGTCCCCACAAGGGTTTACTTCAAACGGGCAGTATGGTCAGTTCTGGCTTGGAGGGCTGAAGGGCCTGTTCCTGTGCTGTAATTTTCTTTGTTCTTTGTGCTATATCAGTATGTAATGATATTGTGGAACATAAAATAAAAACTTGTGTCCATGTGTACACCAGGACCAGTTGTAAATTTCCAAGGAACATTGACATGTTTAGATGTTATTGACAGCCTAAAGACCTGAATGTTGTCTGTCAGCTCATTGTAGAACTGAGTCACTAATGCTAAGAGCAATCTACAGCATCCGATACCACCAGGCAGTAAAGGAGAAAATGATTCCATCACACACTCACCTCGAAGAGAGTTCAGTCTTTCTTGTTGTTTCCAAACATAACGTGTAGCTTACGGTAAAATGCAGCATAAAGTGATTTGCACAGGATGTTGTGACAAAAACTGTCAACTCACCTCTTTTGGCTCCGTTCTCACGATAGATAAGAATATGCCAAGCACATTCCTCCAACACAGCAACATTCAATTCACTGTCAGCTACCTGTCATCTCATAGGAAATCATTGAACCCCAATTAACAAATACTCGGTTTGCCACTAATTTCCGAACCTCATTAAAAAGTGTAAACTTTAAGAAGATTTTGACAAGAGTCCAATCATTCATTCTGGCAGATATTCAATCAAAATAAAAATTGACAACACTGGAACAAAAGTGTTTCACTTTTGCAATATTGTATTACCTTTGTCAATTCATCATCCTTGAACACTTCAATCATCAGCTGATTTATTACAGTCAGCAGTAAAATTCAATTTAGAGAGAATATAATCAAATATAGGGTGGTACAGTGTCACAGTAGTTAGCATTGCTGCCTCATGATACTAGGGATCCAGGTTCAATTCCGGCCTTGGTCACTGTCTGTGTGGAGTTTGCACATTCTCCCCATGTCTGCATGGGTTTCCTCCAGTTGCTCTGGTTTCCTCCCACAATCTAAAGATGCCCAGGTTAGGTGGATTGGCCATGCTAAATGCACAGGTACAGGGGAGGATGGGGGCAGTCCTGAGTAAGATGCTCTGTCAGAGAGTCAGTTCAGCATCATTGGGCCAAATGGCCTCCTTCTGTAGAGATTCTATCACCATCAATTAATGTGAAGAATTGGATATTCTACGCAAGATGACTGACTTTTATACATAACTCTAAACTATGCTTTAAGTTATTTTTGTTGGGAATCATGAGTGGAATTTTATAGCTGTGTCAGGATGGGGTGGGGCTGGAAAATGCTGTTTAGAAGTTCATTGGGCAGAACATTCCAAGCATAGGTGATAGTGGGATCACCTGGACCCATTCAAGTCCTGTCCTTGCAGTGGGTTCTCCAGTAGCTGGACAGATGAACCATGTGGAAGCCCGGAGATTTTAGCAGGAATGGAAGATCGCACAGAGGCCAATGGCTCATCACATCCATGGCTCATTGAGAGATCTTGACTGCTGACTTCGACAGGACGGAAAATCCCTGTCAGCAGGAAGGGCCAGAAAATTCATTCCTTGTGGAATTTTAAACAAATTATATTTGCTTCTTGAGTGCTGTCCAGTGGATGGTAAGGCGATGTTAATATACAGCAGAATGGATATTACAGCAGAAGCAGCTTCACACAATAACTGCCCTGGCTGGGATTTATCTCACTTTACAAACCAGCAATGCCAGAAGTTTAAAGAAAATCGGGAACACGTGCTTCAAGCTGATGTACTCAATTGGTCAAATGTTTCTACCTAGAAAAATGGTAATAAGAATAACACATTACATCTGGAGAAAGGAACTGTAGGAATTTAGGGCAAAAGCAAATGGTTGTGGTAAGAGGAATATTTTCAGAATGGCAATCTGTAACAGGTGAAGTGCTGGGGCCACAATTATTTACAATACATCTGAATGATTTGATCATGGGAACAAATGTACTCTCAGTAAGTTTGCAGATAATACAGTAATATGTGGAAAGGCAAGCAGTGAGGATGACTGAGTCTACAGAGGGATAAAGACAGATTTGATGTGTGGACAAAAACTTAGCAGATAGAATACACTGTCTGAAAATGTGAAGTGATGCATTTTGTAGGAAGAATATAGGAGCTGAATAGTATCTAAATGCAGAAAGACGGCAGAAAGCTGTGGCACCGAGAGATTTGGAGTCTGCGTCCAAATCACAAAAAGCTAGTATGCAAGTTTAGCAGGTAATAGAGAAGACAAATGGAATGTTGGCTTTTATTTCAATGGGAATGGAGCACAAAGATAGGGAAGTCTTGTTAAAACTATACAAGGCACTAATTAGATAACAATGATGTGAACAGTTTTGGTCCCCTTATCTCAGGAAAGATATACTGACATTGGTGACAATCCAGAGAATGTTCACTGAATTGATTGCGGTTTTGGAGGGATTTTCTTATCAAGAGCGGTTGAGTAGCTTGAACCTTTACTCATTGGAGTTGAGAAGAATGAGAGGTGATTTTATTGAGACTTATCAGATTGTCAGAGAGTTTGATAGGATTGATGCTGAGAGATTGTTTCTCCTTTTGGAAGAGTTTAAGACCAGAGGGATCATCTCTGTAAGGGATGCTTACAGAGTAAGTAAGGGAGTAAGGGAGCTAGCCAATTAAGGAGGGTTTATTTTCTTTCAGAAGGTAGTGAATCTGTGGAATTCTTTACTGCTATAAAGGGCTGTGGAGGCTGGATCATTGAGTAATTCATATACCAGACTGAAATGGACAGACTTTTAAACAAGCGTCTGTATGGATTTCTCACATTCTTTCTGTGTCTGTGTGGGATTTCTCTGGGTGCTCTGGTTTCCTCCCACAGTCCAAAGATGTGCAAGCTGGGAGGACATTGTCACAGCGTAAAGATGCCGGCATTGGACTGGGGTGGTAAGAACTCAGTAAGAATTTAGCAACACCAATTTTAAATCCAACCAATTTATTTGATAGTAAAGTTGTGAGCTTTCAACACTCTTGTGTCTTCGTCAGGCAAATGCAGTGTTCTGGTCTGCAATAGCACACATCAGCACAGACAGTCAGAGGATTGCTGGGAATGCGAATCCTTACATC
This sequence comes from Sphyrna mokarran, assembly GCA_024679065.1. Taxonomy (NCBI): domain Eukaryota; kingdom Metazoa; phylum Chordata; class Chondrichthyes; order Carcharhiniformes; family Carcharhinidae; genus Sphyrna; species Sphyrna mokarran. The sequence continues at coordinate 51,976,261 of JAGIQG010000019.1, forward strand.
TAACCTGCTAAATTGTCCCTTAATTTCTCTGGGTATGAGTGTGCACCCTGCAATGGATTGGCATCCCACCCTGGGTGTACCCTGTCTAATGGCTAGTGTCTTCTGAGATAATCTCTAACTCCTCATGATCCTGAATGGAAGTTAGCAATAAGTGAAAGTGAAGTGAAAAAGGGAATCAAGGACAATGTGGATTAGGTGGAAAAGTGGAGTTGAGGATCATTACAACAGATTAATCCAGATCTCATTGAATGGAGGAATAGACTCAATGGGCTGAATGGCCTACGTCTGCTCCTGTGTCTTATGGTCTTGTAGTCTCTGTGTGACCAGGGCTAGTTAGATAAAGCCCACAATTATTTTGGCGATACATTCCCGATATAATGAGCGGATGGTCTGATTGTTACCAAACTGCTGTTTATGGGATCTTGTTGTGCACACACTGGCTGCTGTATTTCCTGCATCACAGAAGTGACTCCACTTCAAAAAGTACTTCAGTGGCTGTAGAAAGGTTTGGCATATTATGAGTTTTTTTTTATTCATAATCATAAAGAAGATTAAAAGTGAATTCAGAAGATGAATAATCCAAAGGTCCATTTTCATTTTAATATCCACGTTACTGGATTCTTCTCAGAGAAACTTTGAATCAATGTACGTACTAACAGGTGATGTTTGCAGTTTGATTGTTGTTCACATTGATCTACTTTCTCATTTCCCTGCTGTGCCAATTCTTAAAGTGATCAACAATCACTGGACATTGTCACAGCGTAAAGATGCCGGCATTGGACTGGGGTGGTAAGAACTCAGTAAGAATTTAGCAACACCAATTTTAAATCCAACCGATTTATTTGATAGTAAAATTGCGAGCTTTCAACACTCTTGTGTCTTCGTCAGGCAAATGCAGTGTTCTGGTCTGCAATAGCACACATCAGCACAGACAGTCAGAGATTGCTGATTAGAATGCGAATCCTTACACCTAACCTGCTATTCAAGTGTTAAACGGAGTTAGACGGAGTCTTCAACATATCATTGATGATGATGAACATCTCAATAGGGCCATCCCCACTCCCCCACTTCTTGCTTTCAGACAACCGCACAACCTCAAACAGATCATTGTTCGCAGCAAACTACCCAACCTTCAGGAGAACAGTGACCACAATACCACACAACCCTGCCACAGCAACCTCTGCAAGACATGCTGGATCATAGACATGGACGACATCATCAAACGTGAGGATACCATTCACCAGGTACACGGTACATACTCTTGCAACTCGGCCAACGTTGTCTACCTAATACGTTGCAAGAAAGGATGTCCCGAAACATGGTACATTGGGGAGACCATGCAGACACTACGACAGCGGATGAATGAGCATCGCTTAACATTCACCAGGCAAAACAGTTCCCTTCCTGTGGGTGAACACTTCAGCAGTCATGGGCATTCGGCCTCCGATCTGCGGGTAAATGTTCTTCAAGGGGGCCTTCGTAACACACGACAGCGCAGAGTTGCTCAGCAGAGACTGTTAGCCAAGTTCCGCACACATGAGGACGGTCTTAATAGGGATCTTGGCTTCATGACACACTATCTGTAACCCCCGTAACTTGCCTGGGTTAGCAAAAAACCTCACTTACTGTGCTGTCTGGAGAAAATACACAATTCTCTAATCAATGCTCAGGATTCCCTTCATACACATTGTTAGCCACTTTAACACTTGAATAGCAGGTTAGATGTAAGGATTCGCATTCTAATCAGCAATCTCTGACTGTCTGTGCTGAGGTGTGCTATTGCAGACCAGAACACTGCATTTGCCTGATGAAGACACAAGAGTGTTGAAAGCTTGCAATTTTACTATCAAATAAATCGGTTGGATTTAAAATTGGTGTTGCTAAATTCTTACTGAGTCATTGTCACAGCAACAGATGACACAAAATGCTCCTATAACAGCAAAAACTACAAATGCTGAGTTTAACTGGGAAAAAGTTCTGGATTTGTTTCTAATTTATGTTTTAGCATTTCAATATTTGGATAGAAATATTCCTGTGATGGGCTTTGTATAGGCAAGTGTAATTTTCTGCTGAGATAATCATGTTTCCTGTTACTTGTTTATTAAAATACAAAAGAAACAATTTCCTCCCTGATTCTAACACAGAAGATAAGAATTTAAAAGAAGTATTCGCTTAACTTCTGTAATATGAGCTGACCTTTTTGGGAAAAATGGCCATTTATTGTAGCGACATTTAAAGCTTTTGATCAGGACACACTTAGGTGAACTGGTACATTTAAAATATTAGAAACAGCTTCCTCTTTGTCTCAAAGACTCCTGTGCCTGCACCATCCAGATACACAATGCAAGCACATCAATCACAAGGAAATGTTTCTATAATCTCTCCTGGTGATAGGTCATTAATATTGATAGAAGTGTTCTGGTAGCTCGTTGTTGCATGCAGGTCAAGCTCCCACTAATGAACCAGCAAACATACTATTTATGTTGCAATCATTATGTCCTACTATTATAATAAATACTAAATTCATCACTTCAGAAATGATGTGATATTTAATGGGGTGCACATTTATTTCTAGTGGTGAAAGTTAATATTAGATTCACAATGTTTAATGATGTGCTAGAGGATTAAATGCTAGCATCGAGCTGAGTGTTGCTTTTTAAATGAACAGGTTGGATAATATTTGGTGAATTACCTGAAGCAACAAATATATTTTCACTCCATCAAAAACAGGTGGACACACTTGCTCAAGAACTGACCAGGCTTCATTAACATGTTATGGTGAGCACTATATATCTAACTGACCAAATGAGCGAGCTGTATTTGTCACTGAGACTTTTCCTGGGACATTGGGCACTTTATAATAAATGGAATTGAAAAATATTCAACATATTCACCATATTATGTGCAACAATGGGCAGAGTGGATGGGAAGAGTGTGGGTGGGAAGAGTGTGGGTGGGAAGAGTGTGGGTGGGAAGAGTGTGGGTGGGAAGAGTGTGGGTGGGAAGAGTGTAAATGGGCAGAGATTGGATTCATGGGAAGAGTATGGGTGGGCAGAGTGTAAATGGGCAGAGATTGGATGGGCAGAGTGTAAATGGGCAGAGATTGGATGGGCAGAGTGTAGATATGATGTAGACAATTTTACAACTCATCCGCTTCATCTTGGACCACAATGTCTTCACCTTCAACAATCAGCTTTTCATCCAGACACACGGAACAGCCATGGGGACCAAATTCACACCTCAGTATGCCAACATCTTCATGCACAGGTTCGAACAAAACTTCTTCACCACACGAGATCTTCAACCAAGGTTATATACTAGATACATTGATGACATATTTTTCCTTTGGACTCATGGTGAACAATCATTGAAACAACTGTATGATGATATCAACACGTTCCATCCCACCATCAGACTCACCATGGACTATTCTCCAGAATCAGTTGCATTCTTGGACACACGCATCTCCATCAAGGACGGCCACCTCAGCACCTCACTGTACCGCAAACCGACAGACAACCTCACAATGCTCCACTTCTCCAGCTTCCACCCTCGACACGTTAAAGAAGCCATTCTCTATGGACAAGCCCTCCGTATACACAGAATTTGCTCAGATGAGGAGGATCGTGACAGACACCTCCAGACGCTGAAGGATGCCCTCGTGAGAACAGGATATGGCGCTCGACTCATCAATCGACAGTTCCGACATGCCACAGCGATAAACCGCACTGACCTCCTCAGAAGACGAACACAGGACACGGTGGACAGAGTACCCATTGTTGTCCAGTACTTCCCCGGAGCGGAGAAACTACGACATCTTCTCCGGAGTCTTCAACATATCATTGATGACGATGAACATCTCGCTAGGGCCATCCCCACCCCCCCCACATCTTGCTTTCAGACAACCGCACAACCTCAAACAGATCATTGTTCGCAGCAAACTACCTAACCTTCAGGAGAACAGTAACCACAATACCACACAACCCTGCCACAGCGACCTCTGCAAGACATGCCAGATCATAGACATGGACGACATCATCAAACGTGAGGATACCATTCACCAGGTACACGGTACATACTCTTGCAACTCGGCCAACGTTGTCTACTTAATACGTTGCAAGAAAGGATGTCCCAAATCATGGTACATTGGGGAGACCATGCAGACACTACGACAGCGGATGAATGAGCATCACTCAACAATCACCAGGCAAAACAGTTCCCTTCCTATGGGCGAACACTTCAGCAGTCATGGGCATTCGGCCTCCGACCTGCAGGTAAATGTTCTTCAAGGGGTCTTTCGTGACACATGACAGCGCAGAGTTGCTGAGCAGAGACTGATAGCCAAGTTCCGCACACATGAGGACGGTCTTAGTAGGGATTTTGGCTTCATGACACACTATCTGCAACCCCTGTAACTTGCCTGGGTTAGCAAAAAACCTCACTTACTGTGCTGTCTGAGAAAATACACAATTCTCTAACCAATGCTCAGGATTCCCTTCACACACATTGTTAGCCACTTTAACACTTGAATAGCAGGTTAGATGTAAGGATTCGCATTCTAATCAGCAATCTGTAACTGTCTGTGTTGATATGAGTGCTATTGCAGACCAGAACACTGCATTTGCCTGACGAAGGCTATAAAGTCAAAAGCTCGTGAATTTACAATCAAATAAATTAGTTGGATTTAAAATTGGTGTTGTAAAACTTTACAGAGTGTAGATAGGCAGAGATTGGATGGGCAGAGTGGATGGACAGAGTGTGTGGTGTTATAATTGCTAGAGAGAAGCCAATCTGGTGCTGAGTGCCAATAGTTCACCTCCAGTATAATAAACCACGTGTGGCAAGTGTTCAATGACCTCAGCAGGGCAGGCAAGGCAATGCACCAATCATTCCCCCCCTTCCCCCAGTTTTGATTGGGTAGTACCACAATCTGTCCACTTGAAAAAGCTTTCTACTATTCCTTCATAAGGCATTCCTGCTGTGATGACTACTGTTTCCTAGTCTGTTTCTTACACCATGACAATGTACGTACACCCCTACAAATCCATTCTCTACTTCAACAGAGTGACAACAGCTCTTGTTTCAGCTCTGTCACAAATCCTTCCGTTGCAGCCTCTTTATCAGTTACTCAATCTTACTGCAGGTGAAATAAACCACACGATTTACATGAGAGACAGGCCATCAGAGGGAACAATCCCACCCTGGGACAGCTAGAATCACAGTACAGTAAGAGGCCATTCAGCCAATTGAGTTTGCTGTAACTCTTTGAAAGAGCTTCCAGCCCAGGCTCATCCACAGGCCTATCCCACAATTCCAAACATTTAGCATGGCCAATCCACCTAACCTGCAGGCTTTCGGATTGCGAGAAGAAACCAGAACACCCGGAAGAAACACACACAGACACAAGGAGAACATACAAATTCCACACAATCACTCAAGGCTGGAATTGAACCTGGATCCCTGGCGCTGTGAAGCAGCTGTGTTAACCACTGTGCTATCATGCCTTCCTCATGAGAAACAGGATACAAAGCACGTAGGGAGGAAGTTTAACCTTGCTGTGGGAGATGGCAAGCTTAAGTACAAAGTAATGATGACAGGTTAGTGTCTGAGCATCCACAATGTCATCCCATTGAAACCCATACAGCACAATCATCCAGCCCCTTTGTTTAGCTGCTTAATGATAAGGAGGTTTACTCAACCATTACTCGCTTATACTCTAGCAGATGGGCCATGGTAATGGGGGACACAGATGGAGGAAATATTGTAACAATAATGATAATGAGGAAGAACAGGAGGAAGACACAATAATTCCCTCGTGGATCAGAATCAAGTTGATGAGGTTGAAAGTTATGCTAATATTGAAGAGAAAGGGGAAGGAAATGAAGTTGGACTTCAGCCGATATTCCAGTAGCAATTTCCTGATTTGAGGTTTGGGGATGGTACTGGCACACGGTGAATCAATGTTCCATTTCCTTATGTTTTAGGGTTGGCAGATTTCCCTGGTTCACAGATTAGAACAGTGTGTACAACTTGTACCTGATACTCTCAGTTTTGGTACTCATGTACACACGTCAGTGGAGGTCACTTCTTTTACTGGCCTTTATTCTTTGGGTGTGGAAACCAAAGGTTTTATATCCGTCTTTGTCTTTTTAAGTTGGTACCTTGCAACAAACCATAATTTTTCTTTAAACATGCTGCATTAATGAAATGTTTATGTAATCAGGTAGCAATGAGCAATGATTTTGTAAACCCATTGCTGTTAAACATCGATATCTCGTGTAATGAGTCACATTTTATTTTAACCCTGTCTGAAACCAACCTTCCCAAGATCCATTGAGATAGCTACCGATACGTTTTCTCACACCCTTTTTGGTGACAGTGGTTTGTAGTTTTTGGTGGGATGTTGTCATGATATGAACATGAAAAGATTCAAGTTTGCATTGACAGTGAGTGGCCAATTATGTTACAAGGAGGACGCTGTAAATTTATACAATTTGGATTGTTTTCATACACGTCAAATCAAACACTTCAGAATCTCACAATAACCGTAATATGTTTTTAACGCAGACGTAGAAGCTAAAGAAGTTTATCAGTTTAAAACAAAACTCACACAAACATCACACAACACGTGCAGGTCTGCTCCAGAGAGGATATGTAAATTTGTACTGGAAATCCAATTATTCACCTCAGAGCTCCGCCTCCACAACCAAAAATCAGCAGACACACCTCCCTTCTGTTCTTCATCCCATTTCATTTTAATTATCTTCAGTGTGAATAATTATTCAATTTATTTGAAATAAAGATACATACAAATGGAACAGAAAGAGATTACATAAGTATTTAGAAATCAAAGAAACTCTATAGTATTGAAGGAGGCCATTCAGCCCATCGAGTCTTCACTGATTTCAATCCCATTCAACTCCTATCCCTTATCCTCACTTATTTACCCTGCTCGTCCCCCTGAAGTTAAGGATTAATTTAGCATGGTTATCTTTGAACTATAGAAGGAAACCTATGCAGACAAGAGGAGAAAGTGCAAACTCAGCATGCAAGCTGAGAATCACCCGAGGTCGCTGGTGCACTGAGACAGCAGTGCTAACCATTGTGTCACCATGTCTCCCACTTCCCAATTCTTTAACAGTTCAAAAAGTCTACCAAAATCTAAACTCATCGAAATTCTTTAACCACACGCCAACATTATATGCAAACTTGAAGTTAAAAAGCAGCAAGAAAGTGAGAAGAAAATCTTAAAGAAAGAAATCTTGGAAAAGGCAGAGGACAGAATACAATAATGCCTAATACCTTCTGAATGAGAGATGAAAAATATCTGTTTATCAGTCAACATATTGTGAACCTTCAGGTTGCCTCGGGATTGGAATAGAAAAGTTATCAGGAAAGTTCTACACAGGTGAATTTAATAACTACAATCAGTTTCAATGTGCTTTCTCATGGATAAGTATTCCAAGGTGCCTCACATGCAGTAGGAAAAATATATTCCGAATAAAAGAGAGACAAAATAAATGGGGTCATCAAAACATCAAAGAGTTTGGTTTTAATGGATGTTTGTTTTAAAAAACAGGATGGTTGAAGAGATTTAAGGGTAGAATTCCATGGTCACTGGTAGAACAGTCCTCAAAGATATGGAAAATAGAACTGCAAATGTTCCAACAGCAATCTAACAGTGACTGTCATTTTTTGCAAGATCTGGATCATTCTGAAAGCTTTGGTTCACTAAAGCTGTTTATAATTGGACCATGACGTCTTTATCTTGTACGATAACCACCCCCCATCCCTGCCCCCACTACCACCCATCCCGACACCCATCCCCCACATCAACCTTGTAACAAAGGCTAACATACCATTTGCCTCACTGCTTGTAGTAAAACATACCAAATTGTTTCACAGAAAGGATCTCAAATAAAATTGGACACCAAACCACATAGAGAGAGATTAGGAGCTGTGGAGAGGCAAATTTTTAGAGCACGCTAAAGGAGAGAGATGGCAATATGACCATACAATAATTACAGTACTTGACTGAGAATCCAGGGAATGAGGATTCAAATTCCATCATGGCTGCTGGAAGAATTTAATTCCATTTCTTCACAAATACAGAGACCGCATCAGTAAACATGATCGCATCACTGTAAGATTCCCATATAAACTCACTGGTTCACAAATATCATTTAGGGAATGAGGATCTGCCATTAGTAAAAAAAAGGTAAAGTCGTAATTGTCCCAAATGAGCCTTTGATGAGGGAGAGCTGATTGGTGGTGATTTAACCTGAGGATCAGCACACTTCAGGTGACACCTCCATGAATAAACTTCAGGCGGTACGGGACTTGAACCCATGCTGTTCTCATTGCTCTGCATCATGAACCAGCTGTCTAATTAATTAAGCTAATTAACCCCCATCAGTACATGGGGGTTCTAATCATACACCAATCTGACTGCCCTCTGACGTGGCTTCACAAGCCACTCTCTTGAATAAATCACTTTGACAACCAGGAGTGGGCACCAAATGCTGGCTTTGCCAGTGTTACCCACCTCTGGAGACAGCAGTGATCATTAAACATTCAGAACCACTGACTTCCAGTCTGAGGAGAGGAAGTGGGGAGAAAGTGATGGAAACAGAAATAAGAATAGTGGCTTGCAGGAAATTGGCAAAAATGTGACAAGCTCAATGCCATTTATATCCTACAGGTACTTTGGTCCACCTTGTTGTCTAACGAGGGTCTTACACGTGATGGGTCGTGAGAGGACTGCTCTTGGATCTTTTTCGAGAGTATCCCAGTGCTTCACGTTGTTAGTGTACGCTTGACCTGGACCATTTAATGGGCAACACGACAGCTCAGTGACTATCGCTGTGCTGTGCAGATACATGGATTTGGGCCTGTGTCTGTGGCAGTTTGCGCATTCTCCCCGTGTTTGCGTGGGTTTTCTCCGGGTGCTCCGGTTTCCTCCCACATCCCAAAGATGTGCTCTTAGGCTAATTGGCAAAACAAATTCTCCCTAAATTGTCTCAAATTTAGTTTTTAATCCATAGATCAATAAACATGGACAGGGGTCGCGGGTAGAGGTGGGAATATCGGGATGGCGGCGCGGGCTCGTTGGGCCGAAGGGCCTGTTTCCCGTGCTGTTTTGTTCTTTGTTCTATATCAAAATGAAGAGACTTTGTATTAATGTATTTGTGACAGTATTGAGATGGATTTTGAGGTTAATATTAATGAACTTGCCCATCCAGGAGCCAATAAGATCAGGTGTAACTCTGACTTTACACCCTCCCAGTTGAAGTTAATGCAGAATGACCATGGGACAGAGTGCAAGAAGCATTCTGCCCTCATCCCCAGTAAGTAAGGTTAAAATTCTCCCCAGAATATCTCATTTCAAACAGTTTATTGTTAATCAGACCAGACGCATATTACCATCCATGTCTCAGGTGATAGACACTCTCTGTTTATATAGTGGCCTAGGGAGGAAATGAGTTTTTTTCAGGAAAGTGGTCCAATTAGTATTAACTGATTTAAAGCAGTGAGCCATAAAGTGAAATGACTACAATTATTTACGAAGCCAGCAATAGTCATTAGCAGCATATAAAGTGGCTTTCTCAGGAATAAGACAAGTCAAATTGCTGAACTTGTTAAAACTGAATTAAAAGTGCTTGGTGGAGTTGGCACACTCAATAGCTCGCACCAGAAGCCTGTTAAAGGCAAATAAATCTTCTAAAGTAGGCTTTGTAACTGTGTTTGTTATGTCTGCTTTAAGTTTTGCTTTGAGCATATGGCTGCTATTCCCCTCTCTTACCCTTTCTGTCCCCGCCCACTCAGTCTTTCTCTTGCTTTCCTACTGATTCCCTTGCTGTTTTTCCACACTTGAAGGAGTTGCTCAGAAAGCAGTTGTTCGGTGCTGGCATCAAAGTCTTGGATTACGGTCTTTATCCAGAAACAGTCTTTTCACTGGTCGGAGGAAAGCAATGAGCATTCAGTTGACATATTTGATTAGTTCAAATCAAAGCATTCATGGTCTAAATCCTCCATAAAGGTCTGAAAGTCATCTCCTGTGGGATTAATGCCTACACTCAGGTACATTTTTCCCCTTTGAGCCATTCTCGGTAAGCCAGCTACTATTTTCTGAATGCTTTTTTTTCTATTCCTTAAGGTCATGTCCTAAAGGCATTATGTGAATCCATTCAACAGCCTGTATGTTTAAAATGTGAACCATAAAGAGAGAGAGTCAATTCACCCTTTACGTGCTGAAAGCTTTCGCTTAGAACTGTGAATATTTTGTCATGTAAAGTTCAGAACACTTGGCAAATATTATGGTGTAAATTGTCAAATATTTGGAGCTATATTTTTTTGTAAAGTTGTTGTCAATTCTCTATTTATTTGATTTTGTGGTGATTGCTTGGTCAAAGGGTTAAAGCTCCTCTGCTAAATGAAAATGTTTGTGCAGTTTGGTTCTGAAGACCTGGAATATGATATAAGATTATGAAATTCCAGCATTTCCCCAAAACATCTTTTCTTCATTTCTGGGCATCTAGGAAGTGAAGTAACTGTAAGACTAGCCAAGTTTATTTTTTCCTCTTTTTAAGTGTGGCCACTGTTTTTAATGAACCTACAATGAAAGTATAGACCTTTCTGGGCATGAATCCAATCAGCTGCTTCTGTTCTTGTTCTTCTACAATTCCCAATATTTGCAGTAGGAATATGCTGTTTTATTCTATCTCAAACGTGAAATGGTGCCTGCATTTTCAGTATCTCTGACATTTGTTTCTTCTGATGCAGAGATGCTGGCGTTGGACTGGGCTAAACACAGTAAGAAATCTCACAATACCCGGGTTAAACCTATTGGACTTTAATCTGGTGTTATGAGACTTCTTAATTTGTTTCTTCTGACAGTTTTCCTGTTGGAGGTAGTGCTCTCAGCCTCTCCCCAGACTTGACTGGAGGATGGGCTATCTCTCATGCCACTAGGAGGTGTACATGAACAGCACAAGGAGGGAAACCTTGCCCACTACAGATTCCCTCTAACTTCTCCAGAAAAATCCAGCAGAACCTAAAAGACACAGAGAGCCTCTGGGGAGGATAGATTACCTGGTTAACAAAACCAAGATTTGATGCAGAGCTCTTCACCAGGACCGAGAGTGTTGCATGTTGTGACATGTAAAGGGGATGGGGGGACATCAGTAACTGGCCTGTTAGATAGTCAAGGTGACAAACAGATATGGGCCGAACAGTGAGTGAAAGTGAAACAACCCTGCTGAAGTTGTGAATAGATCTTAACTTGAGAAAAGGAAAGGCTCATGGACAGTTGGAAAAGAGACAAATAAAACTGTCTGATGTATTATTAAAGAATCACAAATAGTCACGTAGTTGCTTAATCACATCAAATGGCAATTTTGTTTTTATTCTGGTTTGATCTGAAGTTGATTTTTCTTAAACACAGGAAGGGAAATTCTGAACATGCTCCCATCACCTGGTTGCAAAGGCTTTATGCAAAAACGTGAATAAAAAGAAGAATATGAACTGTATAGAAAATGTTTCCTATCTGAGCGTAAGGATTTAATTCCTGTTAGTATATCACAATGGAGAATGAAAAGAGAAAGAAGCACAGGAAGCAAATAAACAGAAGATATAATCCCGTGAGCCATGCAGTGGAAAGCCCAGGTTCACCAGAGAGATGGTGACCTTGAACTGCTGCATCTGATCAATGAAGGCAGCAAACCAGTTCCAATGCAATGCCAATTTCTTCATTGTTCTGCTGCTCCAAGCAGTCATTGGTAATGCCTCAAGCCTCAATCAATTCCACCCGCATTAAGCACCAGAGTTGGGGATTATAACATGGTGACTGATCCAACAGGAATTTCTTTCTGAAGTACATTCTCTCTCATCACATTGGTGATGACCAACACGAGGGGACATAATTTTAAATTAAGAGGTGGTAGTTATAGGATGGATGTCAGAGGCAGGTTCTTTACACAGAGGGTGGTGAGAGCGTGGAATGCCCCGCCTGCAGCAGTTGTGGACTCACCTACTTTGGGGGCATTCAAATGGTCGGTGGATAGGCATATGGATGATATTGGAATAGTTTAGGTTAGACGGTCCACTGGCCGGCGCAACATTGAGGGCTGAAGGGCCTGTACTGCACTGTAATGTTCTATGTTCTAAGTGTAATATCTGTACTTTCAATGCCGCTTCTATTCCTAATTTCTTGCATTTTCTAGTACATTTCTTTTACAAATGTTCATGTTTATGGGTTATACCCAAACATTATTGTAAAATTCATATTTCACTTTGGTGCTGTGACAATCATTTGGCCCTCTCAGTCACCTGTTTTATAAATCAGGATTGAAGGATGCTGTTCTCCCACCCCACTGGTGAAAATAGAGCAGCATTGTTCCATCCCTGGGCACCTCCTAGCAATTAACAGGCTTTATTTTCCACAAATAGCATTTCTTTCTCTGCTGGGATTTAGGTCTTTATTCCAACAACTAGTTAGAACCAATATATTCCACTGCTGTGATATTAACGGTTTCCATATCCACAGTGGTTTTAGTGGCTCACTTGCTGTTTGAGATGGTCTATTCTATACTTGCATTATCACATGCTGCTGTTGTTTTGTTCTTCTCTCAAGCCTCTTTTAAAATTGGACATTCTTGACATTTAATTGTGATCTGAGAAACAAGTGCTTTTCTTTGATTTACAGAAGATTGGTTCTGGCGATGCCACAATTGCAGAGGACAGATTATCCACACTTCTCCTTGCACTGTCTAAATGATAATGCCAATGATTGAAGAATCCTGATTGGTGAAATATTCGTAGCTGAGTAATGGAATTCTCTCTGGGTTAGAATCCTGGGTTAACTTCAGTGGAAACAATGCAAATAGCAATCAGTAACCTCTGCTTACAAATTAGACTTTGATATAGGCAGTCAAGTCGAGAAGGTTGTTAAGAAGGCATATGGAGTCTTAGCTTTTATTGGTAGGGGGATTGAATTTCAGAGCCGCAACGTCATGTTGCAACTGTACAAAACTCTAGTGCGGCCGCATTGGAGTATTGTGTGCAGTTCTGGTCCCCACATTATAAGAAAGATGTGGAGGCATTGGAGAGGGTACAGAGGAGGTTTACCAGGATGCTGCCTGGTATGGAGGGCAGGTCTTATGGAGAGAGGCTGAGGGATTTGAGGTTGTTTTCGTTAGAAAGAAGGCGGCTAAGAGGAGACCTTATTGAAACATATAAGATGATTAGAGTTTAGATAGGGTGGACAGTGATAGCCTTTTTCCTAGGATGGAGAAAGCTAGCACGAGGAGACACAGCTTTAAATTAAGGGGTGATAGTTATAGGACGGATATCAGAGGCAGGTTCTTTACCCAAAGGGTGGTTCGGGAGTGGAATGCCCTGCCTGCAGCGGTTGTAGATGCGCCAAGTTTGTGGCGTTTAAGAGGTTAGTTGATAAGTATATGGAAGAGAAGGGAATGGTTTAGTTTGGAGGGGCATTGCTTTTTATATTGGTCGGTGCAACATCGAAGGCCGAAGGGCCTGTTCTGTGCTGTAGTGTTCTATAGCTTATTTCCAGATTGCAAATTTGTTGATAAGTACAGAAGGCATATACATTTCTGCATTAGAATTGTGCAAAAGCTGATTGTAATGAGAAATATATCATTTGTGCTATGCATATAGTCACCACAGCCAGATAGCACACTCAGGAAAAGGTCAGTGAGGGATTGTGTTGGCAGAGGGAGTGTGCCAGCAAGGGCTGGTGAGGGTTCAAGACAGGGGGTGGCAGACAGAATGCACTGGAGAAAGTGATCAAGTGAGGTTCAAACAAACCATGGAATTGGCTGATGAGCTCAGACTGATGGGATAGGACTTTCCAGCCACACTCGCCCCCAAACTGGAAATACCTGCCCGAGATCAATGGACTTTTGCAAGTTCTGCATCTCCTCCACACACCCCCACCCCCACTTATCCCCCCCTCCCCCTCCCCCTCCCCCCTTGCTGCCCCTGCCCATTACAATTCCTATGGTGACCAGAACTGGAAAATTCCCTTCCACTGGGAGAGATTGTGTCAGTGCCAACAGACACTGAGCGAATTGAATGAACATGTACAACTTGTTCCTGGCACTGGGTCAGCTGGCATTAGGAGTTAGTGTTTAAAGGACACTGATTTTGAGTGCAACTTCCATGCTCTCAGTGGGCAGGGCCACTTGCATTAAGTACATTGGGAGTAATCTTCTGAAACTCCCAATGAATGTGTGTCCCTGGGGAGAATGCACTATAACAGTCCTTGAGTAATCTCGAAGTCCTTGACAACAGCATAGAACATAGAACATAGAACATTACAGCACAGAACAGGCCCTTCGGCCTTCGATGTTGTGCCGACCAAAATAAAAAGCAATGCCCCTCCTAACTAAAGTATTCCCTTCTCTTCCATATACTTATCAACTAACCTCTTAAACGCCACCAAACTTGGTGCATCTACAATTGCTGCAGGCAGGGCATTCCACTCCCGAACCACCCTTTGGGTAAAGAACCTACCTCTGATATCCGTCCTATAACTCATACCCCTTAATTTAAAGCTGTGTCCCCTCGTGCTAGCTTTCTCCATACTAGGAAAAAGGCTATCACTGTCCACCCTATCTAAACCTCTAATCATCTTAGATGTTTCAATAAGGTCTCCTCTTAGCCACCTTCTTTCTAACGAAAACAACCTCAAATCCCTCAGCCTCTCCTCATAAGACCTGCCTCCATACCAGGCAACATCCTGGTAAACCTCCTCTGTACCCTCTCCAATGCCTCCACATCTTTCTTATGTGGGGACCAGAACTGCACACAATACTCCAAGTGCGGCCGCACTAGAGTTTTGTACAGTTGCAACATGATGCGGCGGCTCCTAAATTCAATCCCCCTACCAATAAAAGCTAAGACTCCATATGCCTTCTTAACAACTTTATCCACTTGACTGCCTATTCCTTGACTAATTGTTTTTACAACGATTGTTTGCTGATAGTTAAAAGGTTTATAATTAAGTGGTGCTGATTAAAATATAATGGACCAATATACAACTTACGAGCTTGTTATTCAACCCCCTAGTCCAGGCATGATGCAGACATTCAAGCTGTTTGATCCTCTCTCTAATATTGAAGCATTTAATTGTTTCTTTCTGTCCATTTGATGTTAATGCAGCTGCACTTTTCAAACAGAAATAAGCCACAATATATTTTAATTTTATTTGTGTGAATTTGCTCTTTTTACTTGAAATAATGATTTGAATCTGCTGCATTTTGTTTAACTTAAAACCTTAAACCATTTGAAAATCCAATGCATTATAATTATAGGATTTTCTTCAACTCATCCAATACCTTAAAAGCACATCTCCCACAAAAGGAGAACAATAACGAGACAAATCGCTTTTGTGTCTTTGTTAAAACTGGAATGCCCGCTCTGCAAAACACTGAAGGAATACTCAATACGTGTTGCAACTTCATACTGTTCACACATACACATTCCTCCTTTACTGACTTCCAGCCTCATTCCAGTTACTGCATTTTTTTGACAATTTATTTGGACTGCTCAGCTATTTACCATGATATTCCTCCTAAGGTGTAAATATTTAGGGGCAGTGAGTGGCACAGTGGTTAGCACTGCTGCCTCACAGCACCAAAAACCAGGGTTCGTTTCCAGCCCCAGGTGATTTTCTGTGTGGAGTTTGCACTATCTCCCCATGTCTGCATGGGTTTCACCCAGGTGCTCTTGTTTCCTCCCACAGTCCAAAGATATGCAGGTTAGGGGGATTGACTCTAATAAGTTGCCTCTTGGTGTCTTAAAATGTGTAGGTTAGGTGGTTTGGCCATGTTAAATTGCCCCCTAGTGTGGATTAACCATGATAGATGTGGGTTTACAGGGATAGGGCATAGGATATGGGGTGCGTCTGGGTGAGATGCTCTCTCGGGGGGGTCGATGTGAACTCAATGGGCCGAATTACCTCCTCCTTCATTGTAGGGTTCTGTGATTTCATGTTTCCTGTTTCTCCTGCTCTGCTCATTCTATTAGAACATAGAACATTACAGCACAGAACAGGCCCTCCGGCCTTCGATGTTGCACCGACCAATTAAGAAAAAGCAATGACCCTCTAACCTAAACCATTCCCTTTTCATCCATAAACTTATCTACTAACCTCTTAAACGCTACCAAACTTGGCGCATCTACAACTGCAGCAGGCAGGGCATTCCATACCCTTAGCACCCTCTGGGTAAAGAACTTACCTCTGACATCCGTCCTATAACTAATCTGAATGATAAAGTTTGCACTGCTGGTTTATTACACACCTTGTTTTCCTCTCTATTCATTTCAATCTTGAAAAACATCTTGATAAAAATTTCCCAGTTGCTGATTCTCACTCAGGTTGGAAAGAATTCCAAATGGATCGCTGCTAATCTTTGTCTAACTGTTCAGACACTAAGCACAGACATCATCATCAATAGAAACAAACAGCTGAAATGCAGAAACCTCTCCTATCATAGACTTCAGTAACCTAATTCAAGATTAAAACAGATCCATATCACAGACATATCATAAAAAGTTAACAAACTTTAATCATAAATGGAAGAGAAGAAATTACTTGATAATTGTGTCAATTACAACTCTGCAATTACTCACAGCAAGATATCTACTTATATAAAACTGGGTTCAGCAATTATCAAATGATCTGAGTAATCTGCCAGACAAGGATACAATACCTTTCACACCACATTCTCCTGAAGGCAATTAATTTTAAATTAATGATTGGATTATGTGGACAAATGTGTCAAAGTATTAATCCCCCTCAAACAGAACTTGGGTGAAAGGGTGATGGTTTAAATTAATGAAGGAATATTGAACAAGACCCTTGGGAGAATTATTTTCCCATTTTTTAAGTTGTACTCTTGAACCTTTAATATTCAGCTAAATTACAGTGAGATACTTCTGACATCCAGCACTTTCTCATTATAGTGCGTAAATCAAAGCCTAAATTATTCATTTCAAAGTCATTGTATTGGAATCAGGGACTTAACACTCAAATTCAAACATCTTAAATGTCAACACCACAGTAATTGTAAACTTCAGAAACATGGAAATGTGCATGTTGACCAATATTAGCAAGTTTGCAAATAATTAATGATATATTTTTGAACAATGCTACATTTATTTTATAAAAGCCCCAAAAATGTAGGGAGTGGAGAAGACTAAGTGAGGTAGGGAGTTCCTTAAACCTCTGATAGAGTTACCAGTAACTATCAACAACTTGTGACAATAGTGCACCTTTAATAAAACATCACAGCAGCAATTTTGGGCAAAATTTAATTCTGAGTTAATAGGGCAGGTCATCAAATACTTCAACAAAGAGGTTAGTTTTAACTACCATCTTAGAGTGCAGAGAGGCTGAAGGAGGAAATTTCAGAACTTTAGCCTCAGCGGTTGAAAGTGTAGAAACATAAAAAGTTGACCATTTAGCCCTTCGAGCCTAGTCTGCCATTCACTATGAACATGGCTGATCATCCAACTCAATATTCTGATCCCATCCTCCTCCTCCTCCCCCCACCCCAATCGTTTGATTCCTTTATCCCCTAGAGCTATATCTAATTGCTTCTTGAAAGCATGAAATGTTTGGCCTCAACTGCTTTCTGTCATAATGAATTCCACAGATTCACCACTTGCTGGGTGAAGAAATTTCTGTTCAGCGTCTCTGTCCTCAACGGTCTGTCCTGTATCCCTGACTGCAACCGTCATGATTGGGGACATCCTATTCTGTCGAGAATGTTTGAATTTTATATGTTTCTTTGAAACCTCCCTCATGCTTCAGGACTCCATTGCATAAATCCAAAACTGAAACAAAACCAGAAAATGCTGGAAAATCTCAGCAGGTCTGACAGCGTCTATGGTGAGGAAATAGAGATAATGTTTTGAATCTGGATGACCCTTTGTCAGAGCTGCTCTGAGGAAGGGTCATCAAAGCTCGAAGCGTTTGCTCTATTCTCTCTCCACAGACTTACTGAGATTTTCTTCTTTTGTTTCAGGTTCCAGCATCCGCAGTATTTTGCTTTTCCAACCCTAGCTGCCTCTACCTCTCTTCATACCTCTATCCCAAATCTATCATTGATAGAAGAATGAAAACTGGGGATCTTCAGTAACAACATAATGAGATTGGAGGCAAAAGGTTAAATATCTGGTGTTTGTACATCTTGATAAGGGCAAGAGGAAGACACCGAAGCACTTGCTATAATAACATTGAAGAAATGAAAATGAATGATTATGTGGAGGGACATTCGGAGCTTCTGTCACCCAGAGTTGAGAGAAATTACAAGCTTATTCTTGGACAACAGCAATTCCCTTCAGGATTTTGGATGCTTTTGCAATGTTCATTTAATTGGACATCTCAGATTACCATTAGTCACTGCTGAAATAGTTTGACTTTTGCCTGTAAGGTATTCTTAAGTTCATAATACAAATATCAGCTGCTTTCCAGTTTATTTTAGTAGGAGCTGGAATCTGAGTACATCCTTTCTGCCCCATTAACATGATATTCTTACACTGAATTCAAATCTTACTAAAATAAATATGCTAATTTGTAATCCATTAGTACCCCAGCACAATTTCTCTCAGTCAGCCACCAGGGTCAAATTCTCCAGACCCTCAATGCAGCTGTGGCTACTTGTACCACCCCCAAAAAAGGTCAAAGTTGAATAAACAGTCTTAGTTTTAGATGTGTCAGTTAGTGTCAGTGTGTGTGGATTAAGCACGAGTGAAATCAGACAGTATTCTCACTCCTGACAGCCATTCTGCTGAAACTGCATTGTTAAGGAGTCAATCAGGTCCCAGTGCAATGGCCTTTAGCTAAACAGCTCACTGCTGTTCACTGACAGATTGCTACATGCAGTGCTGACTGCATCTGGAACCACGTATCGGCACGAATAATTGATTTGAGAGAGAAAATTGGAGGAAATATCAGGACATAAATAAATAGAACTATATAAATGTAAAGGCAGCATGCAGTAAACCTTTTAGGAAAGATTTCATGTAGTTTGTCAGAAAGAAGAAAATGTTGTTGTTATTATATTTCAGCAAAGGTTCTCTACACACTCCCCAATATAACCAGAAACTGCAGTTTTCCATCCTACATTCAAACAGCTGGAAGAGCATTGCTAAATCATGCCCCGTATTACACTGGATTAGATAGAACTTATCAGCGAGTATATGTAAATGTGTATGAATCACATCAGATCTTGCCCACAGATAAATCAATGTATCTACATATGGAATCCTTCCAACGCCTGGTTCAATCAGGGTTGTTCCTTCCCTGACTGATTGTACCAGCTGAAAGAAAAGTGAAGCTGACAGCTTCATGCTAATTAGCATCTGCTTTTGTGTATTAACTTTGTGTAAAAATACGTATTCAAGTTTATAATGTTTCATGTTTAAGCTGTAACATGATTAACATTGGAAAGCTGCTGGAACGCAATTCTTTGTGTTTGAGACACAAAGGCCCTGGTGGATTTCACTAATCCTCCTTCAGAAAGTCTTCCTGCAGCGGCAATATGAGAATGTGTGCGTCGGCTGTGTGGCACAGGGGTGCAGTTGGTGCTTTGCCAGGACATGTGTTCACCATTGATCAATTCATAAACAGTCATTTGTCACTTACAAAGTAATATCACAAGAATGTTCTCTGGTATCAGATTGTGGTTAGGTTAGTGTGCTGAAGAATTTGAAATTACTACTCCCTCTCCGAGTACAAAAGGACTGTCAGATTATTAGGCTATTACCACCATAATCCTAACAAAAGGATAGAAAGCCTATACTAGGAATAAATACTAAATCTTAATCACAGGTTTTAATTGAATCTAAGTACTGCCAGAAAGGAATATGTTTCTATATTGCTGGGAATTTCACCCGTGGTTTCTTCGTATGAGGAGAATGAGCAACATGGCTTCTTGCCAACACGTAGCAACATGTGATGAAAATGCATCGGTCAGCACCCATTGCACTACATCAGGTTCAATATGGACATTGTCATAGGCTCAAGGCCTTTACAGCAACTGATCAGTGCACAGCTCAGTGAAGACAGCCTGTACGTTAGGAGGTGATGGAAGAGGCTGATTCAGACCCTACAGTTTATTGCAATTAATGAGCTGAGGATTACACTCGAAGCCTCAGCACTTTTCCAGACTCCCATGCCCTTTTGGCTGCAGGTCTTTCCAAAGTGCTGAGACAAAAGTGGATCTCTCCTCATGGAACCATTTTCCTTTGTCTCTGTTGTTGAATCCTGTGATGAGTTAATATAAACATAACTGAGGAAACCTCAAACACTCCACTAACTACTGACCAAACTGTTCAGTCTTTAATTTGATTTATTATTGTCACATGTATTAACATTGAGTGAAAGATATCTTGTGCACTGTACAGACAAAACATACCATTCATAGAGAAGAAAACAAGAGAATGTAGTGTTACAGTCATTGCTCATGTGTAGAGAAAGATCAACTTAATGCGAGGTAAATCCATTCAAAAATCTGACAGCAGCAGGGAAGAAGCTGTTCTTGATTCGGTCGGTACGTGACCTCAGATTTTTGAATCTTTTTCCTATTGGAAGAAATTGGAAGAGAGAATGTCCGGGGCACGTGGAGTCCTAAATTATGCTGGCTGCTTTGCCAAGTCAGTGAGAACTGTAGACAGAGTCAATGGATTGGAGGCTGGTTTGCGTGATGGATTGGGCTTCATTCACAACATTTTATAGCTCTTTGCAGTCTTGGACAGAGCAGGAGCCATACCAAGCTGTGGTACAACCAGAAAGAATGCTTTCTGTGGGGCATCTGGAAAAGTTGGTGAGAGTCGCAGTTGTGGTGGCAAACTTCCTTAGTTTTCTGAGAACGTAGAGGCACTAATGGGCTTTATTAACTATAGTGTCAGCATGGGGGAACCAGGACAGGTTGTTGGTGATCTGGACACGTAAAAACTTGAATCTCTCAATCCTTTCTACTTCGTCCCCGTTGATGTACACAGGAGCATTTTCTCCTTTATGCTTCCTTAAGTCAATGACAACCTCCTTTGTTTTGTTGACATTGAGGGAGAAATTATTGTTGCCAAACCAGTTCACCAGACTTTCTGTTTTATTCCTGTGCTTTGTCTTGGCATTGTTTGAGATCCAACGCACTATGGTGGTGTCATCAGCAAATGTGAAAATTGAATTGGAGGGGAAATTGTCCACACGGTAATAGATACAGCAAGAGGCTGAAAACACAGCCTTGTGGGGCACTAGTGTTGAGGATGATTGTGGATTGTGGTCTGTGAATCAGGATCCAGTCACAGAAGGAGGTGCTAAGGTCCAGGTTTGGAGATGGTTTCATGGGAATAACAGTGTTGAAGGCTGAGTTTTAATCAATAAATAGGAGTCTGATATAGGTATCCTTGTTATCTAGGTGTTCTAGCTGCAGGGCTGGAGGAACGGTGTCTCTGTGTATCTGTTGTGGTGGTAGGCACATTGTAATGGATCCTGATCTCACCTCGCTCCCTGTTCACGTACAAGACACCTGGGGCATCATAAAATAGTTAAATGAGTTGAAAACAATGGCTGATTTAGCTGTAACACAGTAATGTCTCTGGAACAGCACTACTCCTAATATTACACCTCCCCACCCCTCACCCCCCCTGCAGATTTCCAGGGCATTTTCAAAATATTGACAAAAATGAGCTATGGATAAAAATGAAGATTAATAATTGGCTTCCCACAGCTGAGATCCTTAAGGATGCTGATTGCAATGACTTCAACAAGGTCCATCAGGTTAGTCTCTTGGAGGATGAGCTCCCTGATTGAGGTAATGATTGCTTGCCCAATCAGGGAGACTCAGTGTACATCCTGAGGAGTGTCAAGGTCTCTGACACTCTGGATTCTGACTTTCACCTGAAGCATTCTTAGGAATGGAAACACATTTAAAAATAAAGAGAATTTGGTGAAGGGACACTGGTCTCTGAGGAATCATCTCACTCACTGATGTTGTCCATTTTCAATTCTGGAGCCTGAAATGGACTAATATTCTTGGGGTAAAATCAGATGGAAACGAGGGTGAGTTATCAGATTATGCCCATTCGACTATACGTTAAATTCAGATAGGAAGGTGATAGCACAAGATTTACTGAATTGCAAATCATCCCTCTGATCCTGAAGGTTCTAGATTAAAGTCCTATTTCCAAGATTTGTCTGCAACTAAATTTACACCTACCCTCCGATATGGACTACAGAGTGTGATACAAAATATCTCAATACCAAGCCACAGCTTGGTATGGCTCCTGCTCTGTCCAAGACCGCAAAGAACTACAAAATGTTGTGAATGGAGCCCAATCCATCACGCAAACAAGCCTCCAATCCATTGACTCTGTCTACAGTTCTCTCTGTCTTGGCAAAGCATCCAGCATAATTTAGGACCCCATGCACCCCAGACATTCTCTCTTCCACCTTCTTCCAATGGGAAAAAGATTCAAAAATCTGAGGTCACGCACCAACCGAATCAAGAACAGCTTCTTCCCTGCTGCTGTCAGACTTTTGAATGGATTTACCTCACATTAAGTTAAACTTTCTCTACACATGAGCATATCTCAGTGCACCCTTCTAAACAAGAACATCATGGCTAATACTTATCCGTCAATTAACATCACAAAGCAGGTTATCGATCGATTATCACGTTGTTGTTTATCAAAGTTTGCTGCTGCTGTATATTGTTGGAGATGGACTGTGGGTAAAGGGGAATCAGTGGATGTATTGTGCTTAGATTTTCAGAAGGCAAATGATAAGATGCCACATCAATGTTTATTATGGAAAATATAAGCTCATAGTTAAAGTGGTAACATTTTGGCATGGATAGAGGGTAGAAGTAAATGGATAATTTTCTTGTTGGCACAAAATGAAGCATGCTGTGTCGTAAGGATCAGTGCTGAATCCTCAGCTGTTTACAATTTATATTAACAACTTGGATGTACAGATAGGCGGTATGCTTGCTAAATTTGCTGATAATACAAAGGTAGGTAGGAAAATAAGTTGTGAAAAGGACATAAGGAGATTACAAGCAGATATGTTAAATAAGTGAACAAAGATTTGGCAAATGGAGGATTATATGGAAAAATGTGAACTAGTCCATTTTAGCAGGAAGAATGGAAGCGAAACATCTTATCTAAATGGTGAGAGATTGTGGAGCTCTGCTGTGCGGAGGGATCTGGGTATACTCATACCAGAAACACGAAGGATGGGATTTTCCAGCTGCACCGGTCCTGAAACTGAAAATTCCCACCTAAGGTCAATGGACCTTTCTCTGGTCCGGTCCTCGCCCACTCCGATTTCCATGGCAGGTGGAAAAGGAAAATTCACACTCAAAGCTGAGTATGCAGGTATGGCAGGTAATTAGGGAAGCTAAAAGAATATTATCACTTATTGTGAGGGGAATTGATTGCAACAATAGAGATACAATATTTCAGCTGTACATCATATTGATGAGACTACATCTGGAATACTGTGTACAGTATTGGGCTCCTTGTTTAAGAAAGGATGTAAATGCATTCGAGGCAGTTCAAAGAAGGTTTTATTTATTTTTTTTTATTAAAGAGCAACACAGCACGGGAAACAGGCCCTTCGGCCCAACGAGCCCGCGCCGCCGTCATAACTATATAGTAGCAAATCCATTATCCTATTTTATTATTCCTATATAATAACATATATATTATTCCTAATATGGAAAATTCTCACTATAGGGACAATTTGTTTCCCAATCAGCCTAAGAGCGAATGTTTGGGTTGTGGGAGGAAACCGGAGTGCCCGGAGAAAACCCACGCAACCACGGGGAGAACGCGCAAACTCCCGCAGACACCGGCCCAATTCCAAGTGTCTGCACAGCCACATCGCTAGTCTCTGAGCTGTCATGGTGCCCTTCAGGTGGTCCACATAAAGCACTCATATACGACATGAGGTACCAGGCAACCCATGAATCAACATCCAAGAGCTGTACCCGCACCACCTGCCGAATGCATGCTCAAAGTATGGACCGAATTACCTGTGGGAAAAAAAGCCGTAGTTAAACAGTCCTAATATATCCCTTTATCTGCATACCGCTCATGTGGCTGTCCAAGAGACCCTTAAACAGCCCCAGCGTGCCTGCTCCCACCACCTTACTCGGCAGTGCATTCCACACCCCCACTACCCTTTGTGTGAAAAACTGCCCTCTAATATTCGTCTTATACATAGCCCCCCCTCACCCTATGGCCATGACCCCTCGTCTTATCCATTTCTGAAGGTGGAAAAAGTTTACCTCCATTTACTCTATCTATACCCCTTATAATCTTATACACCTCTATGAGATCCCCTCTAAGCCGACGTCTTTCAAGGGAAAACAACCCCAGTCTAGCTAATCGTTCCTCATAAGACAGTCCTTCCATACCAGGCAGCATCCTGGTAAACCTCCTCTGCACTCTCTCCAAGGACTCCACATCCTTCCATTAGTACGGCGACCAGAACTGGACGCAGTATTCCAAGTGAGGCCTAACCAAAGTTCTATACAACTGCAACATCAAACTCCTACTCTTGTATTCTATACCCTTTTCTATCAAAGCTAACATACTATACGCCTTCTTTATCACCTTCTCCACCTGTGAGGACACCTTCAGAGACTTGTGAACCTGCACCCCCAAGTCTCTCTGCATCTCTATGCTCCGTATATTTTTACCTTTTATCCTATAACTCTCTTCTACATTTTTCCGGCCAAAATGCATCACCTCGCATTTTTCCGGATTAAATTCCATTTGCCATCTATCTGCCCAGTCTACCAACCTGTCTATGTCCTGTTGTATTGCCTGACACTGCTCTTCTGTACCCGAGGTTCACTCGACTAAGATAAACGCAAATTACTGTGGATGCTGAAATCTGAAACACAAACAGAAAATGTTGGAAAATCTCAATAGGTCTGAGAAATCTGTGGAGAGAGAACCAAACAAATGTCTCAAGTCTGGTTGGCTCTTTGTCACAGCTGGAGCAGAGTCATCCTGACTCGAAACGTTGGCTCTATTCTCTCCTCCACAGATGCTGCCAGACCTGCTGAGACTTTGAAACATTTTCATTCTTTGTTTACTGAACTAATAGCTGGAATGTGTAGGTTGTCTAATGAGGAAATTCTGGGCAGGTTAGGCCTATATCAGTTGGAGTTTAGAAGAGTGAGGCGGGCGGGGGGGGGACTCGAAATAAGATTCTGGAGGGTGTTAGCAAAGTGGATGTGGAGAGAATGTATCATCTTGTGGGAAAACCTGAAACTAGGTCACTGTTTAAAAAAGGATTTGCTCATTTAAGACAGAGATAAGAAGTTTTTTCAGTTAGAGTCGTAAGTCTTTGGAACTCTCCCTCAAAAAGCAGTGGATGAAGAATCTTCGAATGTTTTAAGACAGAGCCAGGGCTGCACGGTGGTGCAGTGAAGCAGGGTCACAGCGCCAGGGTCCAATCCTGGCTTGAGTCACTGTCTGCGTGAGAGTTATCACATTCTTCCTATGTCCTATGAATTTCTCCAGATGCTCCGCTTTCCTCCCACAGTCCAAAGATGTGAGGGTTAGATGGATTGGCCATGTTAAATTGTTCCTTACTGTCAGGGGAACTAGCTCAGGTAAATGCATGAGGATAGGGCCTGGGTGGGATTTGGTTGGTGCAGACTCGATGGTCCAAAAGGCCTTTTTTCTGCACTGTAGGGATTCTATTCTAGATAGATTTTTGGTTAACGAGGGGGTGAAAGATTATCATGATGTAGAGATGCCGGCGTTTAAACTGGGGTAAACACAGCTGGAAGTCTGACAACATCAGGTCTAAATCCAACCAATTTATTTGATAGTAAACTCACAAGCTTTCGACCCTCAGGTCTTTGTTAGGTGAAGACCACCTGACAAAGACCAGAGGGTTGAAAGCTTGTGAGTTTACTATCAAATAAATCGAAAGATTATCAAGCATAGGTGGAAAGTTACAGTTAGATCAGCCATGTTTGTACAGAGTGGCAGAGCAGGCTGGAAGAGATCAAGTGGCCTCGTCCTATTTCTAGTTTGTACGTTCATATCTTTCCTTGAGGATTGTGTTAAGGAGCTGGAGCTGGAAGTAGAGGAACTCCGGATAATTCGAGAGGTTGAGGCGGATATTGACAGGAGTTACAAAGAGATAGTTACCCACGAATCTCTTTTAGGAGTGACTATTAGGAAGAGGGGTAAGAAGCAATCGGGGAGACAATCCCCCAGGGCTGTTCCCCTCCAAAACAAGTTTTCTGTCCTGGAGGCTACAGTTGAGGAAGAATCAACTGGAGATGGCCAAAGGGAGCAGGTCTCTGGGGTCAGCCTGCTGTGAATGCTCAGGTGGGTAGGGGGAATAAGAGATTGGGCCTGGTAATTGGAGACCCCATAGTTAGAGGGACAGATAGGAGAGTAAATAGTAATGAAAAGGACTCAGGGCTGGTGTGTTGCCTCCCAGGGGCCGGGGTCCAGGACGTCTCAGAGCGGGTTTTCAAGATTCTTAAGGGAGAGGGGAGTCAGCCCCAAGTCATAGTTCATGTAGGGACACATGATGTAGGTAGGACAAGGGAAGGGGATATTAAACAGAAATTTATGGAGTTGGGGTGGAAGCTTAGGGCCAAAACAGAGTGGTTATCTTCGGACTCTTGCCTGTGCCACGAGATAGTTTAGAGAAGAACAGAGAGAGGGAATGTTTGAACTCGTGGCTGTGGGGATGGTGCAGGAGGGAGAAATTCAGGTTCTTGAACAATTGGGGCCCATTCTGGGGTAGGTGGGACCTCTACAAGAGAGATGGTCTACACCTGAACCAGAGGGGAAACAATATCTTGGGGGGAAAATTTGCAAAGGCTACGCAGGAGGGTTTAAACTGATTCAGAGGCGGGGTGGGATCCTGAGTAGCTTGGGTGTTAAGAGGGACGAGAATAGGGGGGTCATAGACGGGAACTGTAAAGCACAGCAGCTCACGGGTGGAGTAGGGCATGGTTTGAAATGCGTATACTTTAATGCAAGAAGTATTCGCAATAAGGTGGAGGAACATGCAGCTTGGATCAGTACCTGGAACTTCAATGTTGTGGCCAATTCAGAGACATGGATAGAGCAGGGACAGGAATGGCTGTTGCAGGTTCCGGGGTTCAAATGCTTCAGTCGGAGTAGAGAAGGAGGTAGAAGAGGGGGAGGAGTGGCATTATTAGTCAAAGACTGTATCACAGTGACAGAAAGGAAGTTTGATGAGGACTTGTCTGTTGAGGTAGTATGGGCTGAGATTAGAAACAGGAGAGGAGAGGCCACCCTGTTGGGAGTCTTTTATAGACCTCCTAAAAGTTCTAGAGAGGTAGAGGAAAGGATTGCAAAGTCAATTCTGGTCAGGAGTGAAAGTAATAGGGTAATTGTTATGGGGGCCTTTAACTTTACTAATATTGATTGGAATAGCTATAGCTCTAGCTCGTTAGAGGGGTCAGTTTTCGTACAAAGTGTGCAGGAAGGTTTTTTGACTCAGTATGTAGATAGGCCAACTAGAAGTGAGGCTACATTGGATTTGGTGCTGGGCAATGAGCCAGACCAGGTGTTAGACTTGGAAATTGGTGAACATTTTGGTGATAGTGACCACAATTCGGTTACGTTCACCTTAGTGATGGATGGGGATAGGCATGAACCTGGGGGCAGTAGTTATAGCTGGGGGAATGGTAATTATGAGGCCATTAGGAGGGAATTAGGGTGCATAGATTGGACTAGGAAACTACAGGGACTGGGAACATATGGAATGTGGAGCTTATTCAAGGAACAGCTACTGTGAGTCCTTGATAAGTATGTCCCTGTCAGGCAAGGAGGAAATGGTACCCTGAAAGTTGGCAATCAAGTCGATAAGGTTGTTAAGAAGGCATATGGAGTCTTAGCTTTTATTGGTAGGGGGATTGAATTTCGGAGCCGCAACGTCATGTTGCAACTGTACAAAACTTTAGTGCGGCCGCATTTGGAGTATTGTGTGCAGTTCTGGTCCCCACATTATAAGAAAGATGTGGAGGCATGGGAGAGGGTACAGAGGAGGTTTACCAGGATGTTGCCTGGTATGGAGGGCAGGTCTTATGAAGAGAGGCTGAGGGATTTGAGGTTGTTTTCGTTAGAAAGAAGGCGGCTAAGAGGAGACCTTATTGAAACATATAAGATGATTAGATGTTTAGATAGGGTGGACAGTGATAGCCTTTTTCCTAGGATGGAGAAAGCTAGCACGAGGGGACATAGCTTTAAATTAAGGGGTGGTAGTTATAGGATGGATGTCAGAGTAGGTTCTTTACCCAGAGGGTGGTAAGGGTATGGAATGCCCTGCCTGCTGCAGTTGTAGATGCGCCAAGTTTGGTGGCGTTTAAAAGGTTAGTAGATAAGTTTATGGATGAAAAGGGAATGGTTTAGGTTAGAGGGTCATTGCTTTTCCCTAATTGGTCGGCGCAACATCGAAGGCCGAAGGGCCTGTTCTGCGCTGTAATGTTCTATGTTCTAAGGGAGCCATGGTGTACTAAAAAAGTTAATTCGCTGGTTAAAAGGAAAAAGGAGGCTTATGTCAGGATGAGGCTTGAAGGCTCAGTTAGTGCACTGGATAGCTATAGATTAGCCAGGAGGGAGCTAAAGAGTGAGTTGAGGAGAGCTAAAAGAGGACACGAGAAGACTTTGGCTGATAGGATCAAGGAGAATCCTAAAGCTTTCTTTAGATATGTTAAGAATAGAAGATTGGTTAGGGCAAGATTAGGGCCAGTCAGAGACAGCAGTGGGAAGTTGTGCGTGGAGCCTGAAGAGATTGGAGAGGCACTGAACAAATATTTCTCTTCGGTATTCACGCAGGGAGATGTAAATGTAGTTGTGGAGAGCACTGGGATACAGGGTTGTAAACTGGAAAGTATTGAAGTAGATAAGGAGGATGTGATAGATATTCTTGAGGGTTTGAAGTTAGATAAGTCCCCTGGGCCGGTTGGGATTTACCCTAGGATTCTCTGGGAGGCGAGAGAGGCGATTGCAGAGACTCTGGCTCTGATCTTCAGGTCGTCGTTGGTTACAGGTATAGTGCCAGAAGACTGGAGGATAGTGAATGTGGTCCCATTGCTCAAGAAGGGGAATAGAGACTTTCCTGGGAATTATAGACCAGTGAGTCTTACTTCTGTTGTGGGCAAAGTATTGGAAAGAATTATTAGGGATAGGATTTATAGTTATTTAGAGAGAAATGAATTGATTGGGGATAGTCAGCATGGTTTTGTGAAGGGTAGGTCGTGCCTTACTAACCTTATTGAGTTTTATGAAAAAGTGACCAAAGAGGTGGATGGGGGTAAGGCAGTTGATGTGGTATATATGGACTTTAGTAAGGCATTCGATAAGGTGCCCCATGGAAGGTTTCTGCAGAAAATGCAGATGTATGGGATTGAGGGTGATTTAGCTAATTGGATTAGGAATTGGCTAGCTGATAGAAAACAGAGGGTAGTGGTTGAGGGAAATTTTTCATCGTGGAGTTCGGTTACAAGTGGTGTACCTCAGGGATCTGTTTTGGGGCCCCTGTTTGTAATTTTTATAAATGATCTGGATGAGCGTATTGAAGGATGGATTAGTAAATTTGCGGATGACACCAAAGTTGGAGGAGTGATAGATAGTGAAGATGCGTGTTATAGTTTGCAGAGAGACTTGGACAAGTTGCAGAGCTGGGCCGAGAGGTGGCAAATGGAGTTTAATGTGGAAAAGTGTGAGGTAATTCACTTTGGCAGGAATAACAAATGTGTAGAGTATAGGGCTAATGGTAGGACTCTTAATAGTGTTGATGAACAGAGGGATCTTGGTGTATATGTGCATAGATCCCTGAAAGTTGGCAATCAAGTCGATAAGGTTGTTAAGAAGGCATATGGAATCTTAGCTTTTATTGGTAGGGGGATTGAATTTCGGAGCCGCAACGTCATGTTGCAACTGTACAAAACTCTAGTGCGGCCGCACTTGGAGTATTGTGTGCAGTTCTGGTCCCCACATTATAAGAAAGATGTGGAGGCATTGGAGAGGGTACAGAGGAGGTTTACCAGGATGTTGCCTGGTATGGAGGGCAGGTCTTATGAAGAGAAGCTGAGGGATTTGAGATTGTTTTCGTTGGAAAGAAGGCGGCTAAGAGGAGACCTTATTGAAACATATAAGATGATTAGAGGTTTAGATAGGGTGGACAGTGATAGCCTTTTTCCTAGGATGGAGAAAGCTAGCACGAGGGGACATAGCTTTAAATTACGGGGTGGTAGTTATAGGACGGATGTCAGAGGTAGGTTCTTTACCCAGAGGGTGGTTAGGTATGGAATGCCCTGCCTGCTGCAGTTGTAGATGCGCCAAGTTTGGTGGCGTTTAACAGGTTAGTAGATAAGTTTATGGATGAAAAGAGAATGGTTTAGGTTAGAGGGTCATTGGTTTTTCTTAATTGGTCGGCGCAACATCGAAGGCCGAAGGGCCTGTTCTGCGCTGTAATGTTCTATATCTGGTTTGGTTTACATGTGACTCATGACCCAATTTTAACTGCCCTCAGAAATGACCCAGCAAGCCACTCAGTTCAGGGACATTTAGGGAGTGGGCAGCAAATCGTGGCCTTGCCAGCAATGCCCATGTTCCATTAAATCATTTAAAAACACACTTCACAAGTATTTAATTGACTGTGAAGTGCTTTGGGAAGTCCTGAGGTCACAAAAGGTGCAACATAATTCCCAGTCATTGTTTTTAGAGCTGTATTTGTTCCAATTTACAGGACAGGTTTCTGAAGGAGCCTGACGTGTTAAACATTGAGAGGGCATCTTCCTTCCTACCACCAGCTCCAGATGGAAGTGCGTTGCATGGATTTCTAAATGGATATTGACACTGAATATGGCATTGAATCCCATTCTGAGACTTATCACTTGTCTCATACAATTGTTTTTTTTGTTTTACAACATTCACTAAATATTAGCTAAGAATACAAATGATCAAAAGTCTAAATACAGAATGTAAACACAACTAATTCTCTGAAATTCAATGACTTCTATTTGCTCCATCCATGGAAAACCGAACAGTTTTAGTTTGAATTATAAAGGAAAGGTGGAGTTTTATTTGATTAACGTTGAGAGAGAATTGTTATCAAATGGTGCAGGATTATGATGGGATAGCTTGTTGTACTGTTCAGATAAAGTGAGCTCCTTCACTAAATGGCCTTTTCTAATATTACCCATTCTCTTAGGGTGTTTACGTATCTTCTCCACTTTTTAAAGAGAATTTGGACTTTGATTTTCAATTGTGAGGGTTCCATGAAGACAACTAAATCCATTATCATTTACAAGCCATTGCAAAGTATTTATGGTTTTCTGATTGCTTATGGCCTATGGGCCATCGTTCAAAACTACAAAAACAGAAGCTATGGTAGTGCTACCTAGAAATGACAAACTTTTAGTGAAAAACACACTGGATTCTGCTTTCAATGAGTTCCATCAGGTATTATTTTGGTGATGTGCTTTGCAATGAGATTTTATTTTACATGAGTTAAACAGATGTTCAGCAAGAACATAGAAATTTATTTGAAGGAAGTGGTCTTTTGAAGTTGCTTCACATTACGTTATTGTACTAACACATTGTGCGACAGTGAAATGATATGCATTGTAAGACTTTGTTCAGTGGTTCCCACAAAGTGATTCAGATTGTATAAGGTTGAACAATAGTGTTTATTGGTAACACACAACTATTTACACATACACAAGATATCACCCAGACTATCACCTAACTCACTGCTTCTATACAGCTCTCCTATCCTCATCAACTGACCCAGATCCCATATCATGTGACCCTTTACATCAAACTGTGGGCAGGTACAATTCTCTAGTCTCACATCAAGCTCTAAGGCGCTTTGACAGGGAGGATGTGGAGAGGATGTTACCTTGTGTGAGAGAATCTAGAATTTGGGCCTGAAAAATAAGGGATTGCCAATTTAAGACAGACTCGACAAGAAAACTTTCTTCAGAAGGTTAGGAGATTTCAAAATTAACTTTCTCAAAAGGTGGTTAGAGCAGACTCTTTGAATAGTTTTAGGCAGAAACTGAGTGAAAGGTTATCAGGAATAGATGGGAATGTGAAATTAAGGTTAAAATTCAATCAGACAAGATCTTATTGAATGGTGGAGCAGAATCAAGGGATCGAGTGGCCTACCCTAATCCGTATACTTGTATATTTATATTAACCTCTTGCTATGTCAAACACCCTTATACTATATCTCCCCCATACTTTACATATTTACATTCTTTCTTCACATGCTACCCCTTCTGCTCTCTTCAACTCTCTAACTTTATACATTTAGACAGTCTGAATCTTGACAGTTCTTCTAGATTTCATTCTGGTCACGTGTAAATGTCACTCAGACAAAGGGTCGTTCAGATTTGAAATGGTAATTCTGTTTTTTCTCCTCACACATTGTCAGACATGCTGAGAGTTCCCAGCATTTTCTGTGTTTATTTCAGACACAGTATATTGCTTTTCTCATTTTGACATTTCAAGTTCTTTAAGTGCTCTAGCTCCTGCAAGTGACACTCCAGAGTCATGAGCAAATTCATTTTTCCTACATCAAAGTTGGTTCTCTCCATCGATTGTTTTCTTCTTGGTAGAATCTAATTCCTCTGTGGTGTCCTTTAAGCTCATATTCTGAATTATACTCCTAATTGTTTCTGAGATCATCACATTTCTACTTTCTCTTCACATTCTAAGTTCTTCCATTCAGCCATTCCATTTTCAGCAAATGGATGTTTCTCTGTTGGTTTGAGATATCCAATGCATTTCCTTCTAGTTCATTGAGTTTCAGCACTGGATTTACATTTTCTAATCTTATTTCTGGGTACCAGCGACAGTAAGGGATACGGGAACTGTGTAGGGGGTTGGGTTTGAGATTAAGGAATGACCTAGTTAAATGGCTCATGGGGTTGAATGGCCTATTCCTGCTCCTATGTTCCTATTTCTGTTTTTCTCCATCTGCGGCAGCACCTTGTCCTTCATTTTACTGGTGGCCAGATCTGTCTCTGGGGAAGTTTTGTTTCAGCTCAGTAATCGTGCGATTCATGTCTTCAGTATCTGCTGACACTTTGGAATTCTCTCCAACCTTCTCTTCAGTAAGATCCAGCTGGCTCAGCACTAACACCTGCTGTTGCAGTTTGGATAATTACATCTTGCCAAGCAGAAAATGCCCCACTGATGTCAATTCTCTTTCCTGTTCACAGAATTCTTACAGTGCAGAGAGAGGCCTTTCAGCCCATTGAGCTCCTCACAACGCCAGGGACTCAGGTTCTATTCCAGCCTTAGGTGACTCTCTGTGTGGAGTTTGCACATTTCCCTCTGCATGGGTTTCCTCTGGGTGCTCCAATTTCCTCCCACAGTCTAAAGATGTGCAGGTTAGGTTATTGGCCATGCTAAAAAATGCAGAGGGTACAGAGTGAGTTGAGCCTTAGTAGCATGCTGTTTCAGTGTAGAATTAATGGAGATGTTGTGAGCCCTCACCCTGCACTCTCCTCCTGCCCACCTTGATTATGGAGAGAGGCACGTCCTGATCATCCACATTTTTTCATACCCTTTAGCCAGCTTTTCAAAAGTCTAGCTCACAGCGTGGCAGTGGAACCTTACAAAAGGCAAATTCAAAATATCCCACTTATATCCCTCATTCCACTCCACCACCCTCCATGGCCCCCTCATACCTCATGCCCTTTGTGCCAAGTTGCATCGTATGGCTGAGAGCCCAGATGTTCATTTCTCTGGTGAAACACCTGAACCCCAGGGAAAACATTGCTTGATTGACCAGTCCAGCTCACTGATCTCATCTGTCAATTGCACAGACTTACACAAGATTAAATGATTTCAGGTGCTTGTCATTTCTGTTCTTGATACTTTAAAGGATCTGGATAATTAACACATTTATTGGGATGGATACTAAGTATTTCTTTAACATAGTGGAAAGTAATGAATGAATGAAATTTTAAAGTTTATCTTTTTCACATCCTGTTGCCATTATTGGGACAATTAGTTCAATGTAGTTTAAAATGAATGGAAGTGCATGGAAATGTCTTGGCTTCCCATAAGAGAGTGTAATGGACCATGGGAAGTGGGTAGGTCATAGCTTAACACGGGGGCATGATGGGCTGTAGGGGGTGGGTGGAGGATATGGAGAAGATCCTTTGAACTTACCATTTAAAAGATGTCCTTGTGTAGACTCAAGTTTGTGATGCCTTTGAGGAGCACTGAACTGGAATAATATACTTACTTTGAGAGGGTTTACTGGATTGGTCTTTGGATGGCAAGAATTGTCCTATGATGAAAGGTTGAGTAAATTGGGTCTATCATCTCTGGAGTTTAGATAAATGTGAAGCACTCTCAGTGAAGAGAATTGATAAGGTATACACAGAGTTTCCATTGATTGAAGAATCAAAAACAGGTGGACACAGTCTCAGGATAAGTGGGTGATTATTTAGGACTGAGGTAAGTCAAATTTCTTCACTCACAGATTATGGGAGGGATTTTCTAACTGCACTCGATCCGGGACAGCATGTAGCACAGTTGTTAACACTGCTGCTTTACAATTCCAGGGATCTGGATTCAGGTCATTGTCTGTGTGAAGTTTGCACGTTCTCTCTGTGTCTGCATGGATTTCCTTCGGGTGCTCTGGTTTCCTCCCACAGTCCAAAGATGTGCAGGTTAGGTTGATTGGCTTTGCTAAATTGACACTTAGAAAATAGAAAAGTTTATTGACCCTTGGAGACCCAGAATATGTAGGTTAGAGAGATTAGTGGGTAAATATGTAGGGATATAGGGATAGAGCCTGGGTGGGATTGGGGTTGGTGCAGACTCGATGGGCCAAATGGCCCCTTTCTGAAGGTAGGGTTTCTGTGATTCTATGAAGGTGGAAAATCCTAACCAAGGTCAACGGACCTTTCCATGCCCCTTAATGTCCATGCCCCTTCAGGAATTAAGGGCATGGGGGGGTAATTGGGAAAGTGAAGTTGAGGCCTTGGATCAGCCATGCTGGTGTTCAATGATGAAGCACTTTCAACAGGCTGTTGACTCCTGCTCCATTTCTTTAATGTACAAATTCAATATTACTCCAGTGAATGGATGCATGAAATGGAAATGCATTAGGATTGAATGAGAATTATAGACTTGCAGCAATTAACCATACATTTATCTTCCCATCCTTGTTTTCTAATGCCTTCCTGACACTTGTCCCATCCCAGTGAAATATTGGGAATGTTCCACTATGTTCAGCAACACAACTGCTTACGTGTTTAAAGTATCTTAAATATTCCAAAAGCTTTAGAGATGTGATGGATATCAAAACAAAGATGGAGATTCCTGCAAAACTAACTAAGGATTATAGAACCCTTACAGTAAGGCCATTTGGCCCATCGAATCTGCACTGACCACAATCCCACCTAGGCAGTATTCTGTTAACCCCATACATTTACTATGCTAATCCTCTGACACTAAGGGGCAATTTACCATGATCTATTAACCTAACGTGCACATTTTTGGACAGTGGGAGAAAACCGGAGCATCTGGAGGAAGTCCACTCAGACTTGGGAAGAATGTGTAGATTCTGCACAGACAGTGACCCACAGCTAGAATTGAACCTGGGTCCCTGGTGCTGTGAGGCAGCAGTGCTAACCCACCATGCCACCTCAATCTTTGGTCTCAAAAGAGGAAAAAAGGGGGATTTGAAAGACATTTCCAGACTCTGAACTGGAAGGTCATGAGTAGGAAAATATAGAAGTAATACAAAACAAGTGAGAATTTCTGGAGCAGATATTTGGGAGTGGCTGTTGGGCTGAGGGAGCACACAGATACAGAAGGGTTTTAGTAGAAGAATGGACATTTTAATGGAGATGTTGCAACCAAAAGTTCATGCCTACAGATGAGAATGGTGATTGTGGCAAGATAAGAAACTAGCAGCAAATCATATTTGAATAAGAAAAAAATTACATTGACTAACCAGGAGAACATTGTTTAGCACTCAATTATCCCTAGTGCTTGCTCTGCAGGGGAACTGAGTCACTCTGACATCCCCAGTATTAGAACATACACTGCTCTGTATATTCAGCAGCTTGTATTTTATAGCACCTTTAACATTTAACATGGTATATTTATAGTTACTACAGGCTTTACTAACTTTCTTGTGTGCCAAAAACAACAGACATTCCTCCCTTGCCACCTGTCAACATAAAACTGACTGCTGCTTTCATCTAATATCACCCAAAGTATAGTTTCCTTTGAAAATATCCAAGATAAAGCAGTATTTTTCATAAATATGTTTTTTCACAGGATTCAAAATGATGCTTTTCTTTACGAGTACAGGTGCCAAAGTGATAGGTAGAGGAAACAAACCCCTGGGATGGCTGTAATTGCAGCGATCGGCTCGATTGATCCAACCATTCCAAATATACCGACTGGAAAATAGATCCCCAGCATCCCATAAACAAGCCTTACACATGGAGCATTCCCAAAGTAAAGCTGCGCGTCTACTGAGTTCTGACCTTGTGAAAATCTGTCTAAGAAGTGTGCTTTTGGCATCCTCCAAACTAGCTGTTACCAATTTTAACTGTAGATGCTGTGACCAGCAAGAAAAGATCTAATAAATATTGAGAGAGAAAAGTATTGAATTTACAGACAAACATCATCATTGTTTGTGTGCCCGGTTTAATCTTTGTTCAACCTGCTTCACCCAGATGTGGTGAATGGCATCAATGATTCACATATCACCAAAACTTGATTTGAAAATACAAAGGTGCCATGCGATATCTTCTGCAATGTGCAATTTTGTGGATTGTTCACTCTCGCTCATTTTGACATGTTAAACAGCTTTCTTGACAGTTTTTTTCTCTTGGATCATAAAAAACAGAAATAGCTTCAAAATCTAGAGTCCTGCAAGTTTGGTCTTTGCAAAACTTCACACGCTTCCTCCTTGCTCTCTAAGGTAATCATCAACACATGTATATAAGGTTACAGCAAACTCTAATTGAAACATTGCTTCTTTGCACTGGTTTTCCTTGCGTGGAGTGAAAACTAGATCAAAGGCTTGCCCTGGTGTAGTGGTGCAGTCAATGGCCCTTGGTATAACCTGCCTTTTTCTCTGTTCTTTCACCTCTCTCATTTGCAAAGGAGTTTTCCCCTGATATGCTTTGAATCCAGCTAGTTGTGAGGGGTTGTGTTTCATAAGGACCAAGTGGTTTGGTGACAGATGAGAAACAAGAGCACAAACATATGAACTTAACTCTTAAAAACCTTGAAACCATTAGCCAGCCCCTCTGAATTTTCCAGGTTCAACTGAACTGGGAATAGTTTAGTGAATAGTGTCACCTCTGTAATACAAACGTTACCTCAAGTACCACTGCAAGACTAATTACTTTAATCACCAGCATTATAATATACATAAGCACCTGAAATAAAAACTGAAAATGCTGGAAAACCTCAGCAGGTCTGGCAGCATATATGTGGAGAGAGAAACAAATTAATGTTTTGACTCATGGAA
Source organism: Sphyrna mokarran (assembly GCA_024679065.1). Classification (NCBI taxonomy): domain Eukaryota; kingdom Metazoa; phylum Chordata; class Chondrichthyes; order Carcharhiniformes; family Carcharhinidae; genus Sphyrna; species Sphyrna mokarran. Next base: position 52,013,831 of record JAGIQG010000019.1, read on the forward strand.
CTTTTCAGAGTTGAAGAGGGATAGAAATGTGATGAACTATATAGTTGGAGAGGAGGGTGATATAGGTCAAAGCTAAGGAAAGATTGACAAAGGTGTCACGGACACAAGATAAATGGAATGTTAATGGTGCCATTAAGATTGAAGAAACTGCTAATAGTGGCTAAAGGTAAAATAACAGTGTGTTAATAGAACAAAGAACAGTGGAAACAAAACTGAAAAGCAAACATCAGGTTGGGGGGAGAAAGGTAGGAATGGGATTGTATTGGACCAAATCAAGGAAACAAAACGTTAAAGGAAGTCGAGATGGAGGGGAAAAGTTTAAAGTTGTTGAACTTGGTGTTGAGTCTAGAAAGCTGTAACGTGCCTGGTCAGAAGCTGAGCTGCTACTTCTCCAGCTTACGTTGGGCATTGCTGAATGTTGCAGCAGGCCAAGAATGGACACCTGGGCATGAGAGCAAGTGAAAGTGAAATACGAATTGTCTAAATATTGATTTGTCACAAAAATTAATTGGTGTAAAGTTCAAGCATTTGAACCATATTCATTATCCATCCAGAGAATCACTCTTCCATTAGATAAAAGAGCTTGATTTTAGATTCATTTTAACTTTGGCGCAGGATAGAATTGGAACCTTTAGAATTTTCAATGCAAAGTCTTCCAGCTATTTGTATCTCATGTGATTAATTAAATATGTTATTTGAACATTGAGGATTTGTGCAGAACTGCAAATGAGTTGCAGAAGTCATAAGTTGCCAGCTACAAAGTCAAGTGGAAAAGCATTGTAGCTGCAGCAACTCAAAAGGAAATTTGCTCCTGAATAGCCTCGTTTTGCCCAACACCCTTACCAAAGTTAAAACTATGACAAGAAATACATCATAGTGGGTTCAGCAAGGTCACACGAGGTTTCATCCAGTCACCACCTGGCTACCATTAGATGTTGGTGGCTTGTACAAGAGGCAAGGTGGCCAATTCATCTCCAGTTCTCTTGTTTCCCCTGGATTAAATTTTATTTGTGGTATGTAAGAAGCCAGAAAAGAAAACTATCCGGGAAAGAAAACTAAGAATCAAATAGTTTGCCCTTAACAGGTTGTTTGAGAGAATTATGATAAAGAGATTCAGATTATTTTAACATATTGTACACTTGTGAACAAAAAAAATTCCAAAGGTTTAAGTACACCTTTCATCCAGGGTAAATATTGAGTGTCATTGCTGCACTCAGCTGAACCTTCCAAAATGTAAGTGTGTTTTTATTCTTCGGGCTTGTCACATTTATTAAGCTTTGAGAGGATTCACTTTGCAAATAGTTCCTAGAGAATATATGACACAGAATTCATTTGATTTGATTTATTATTGTCACATATATTAGTATACAGTAAAAAATTTTGCTTCTTCCAGAATATACAGACAAAGCATACCATTCAGAGAGAAGGAAAGGAGAGAGTGCACAATGTAGTCATAGCTAGGGTTTAGAGAAAGATCAACTTGATGCAAGGTAGATCCATTCAAAGGTCCGATAGCAGCAGGGAAAACAGTAATGGAATTATCAAGAAATGCATGTCCCATTGGCAATGGATCCCCAAATGATAGAGGCTCCCAAAACACAGGACAAATAAATTGTAACCTGACAACAAAAAAGTAAAATCACTTTCAATAACTCTCTAAAGCTGGAAAACAAAGCAGGCAGAAAACAAACTGTGGAGGTAGTCTCTGAGAATTGAGATGGGACAGAAACTGAGTAACTTCAGCAAATTGAAAGTGTCAGCACATTCATCCCTCTTGGGAAAAGAGAGATCCTTCAAAAACTGGGTGCAATTGGAGAGGTTTGGGGTGAGGTGTGGAAAAAGCTAGTATGGCTGGAAAATATTCCTCAAATTGTGAATGAAGATGGTGCAACTCATTCACTGCAAAGACTTGAAGTTTTTCTTTATGGGAATAAGTTATAATCAAAGGTTTTTCTAAATCCAAGGCCGTTAAATGCTGGTTGCACACACATGATGTTCAATGTTCCACTCCATCTACCCAATCACAATTCATGGAATGGGGTTGGTGTAAATTGATTCATTTGAAGGCACAAAGTTCGATCGGAATATATGGGTTAATTGGAATCTCAAGCGCTTAAATGCCATGAGTCATAGAGAAAAATAGAAAATAAGAGCAGGAGACACTTTGAGCTTACTCCACTATTCATTATAAAACATGAATATTCATTACGATCATGGCTGATAATCCAACTCAATAGCCTGATCCCACCTTCCCCCAAATCCTCACTCACTGAACTTTTTCAGAAAGAAACAAAGTTGAGGCCGTGATCCCACCAGCTGTAAATCCCACAATGTGATTCAGAAATACCGACACATGCTGCTTATAAAAATATTAGGGCATAAATATCCCTTTGTTTCATCCGTCCAAAATTTGTGGTTGGTGCATGAAGATGACAGCCACAATCTATAAACATCTGGACTGAAAATAATGAATGGAAAATAGTTGCTGTTTGCTGCAATTAATGTTGGTCAGACTTGACATGATCTCATCAATGTATTGGGCTACGTTTGTCACTTTATTGCTGAAGCTGTTTTGACAACTTTATGGAAACTTTCAAATGGGAATAAATTATCAACAACTGTTTTCAGAGTAATTTGGTCAAAAACAATCTCCTTTCAAGATCTATTCACTAATTTTAGTTTCAATTGGCAATGTTGGGAAGATAAAATCCTGGTAAGGCAAAGAAAATTACAACACAGGAACAGGCCGTTCGGCCCTCCAAGCCTGCACAGACCATGCTGCCCAACTTAACTAAAACTCCTATCCTTCCGGGGAGTATATCCCCATATTCCAACCCTATTCATGTTTTTGTCAAGACGCTCCTTAAAAGTCACTTTCGTATCTGTTTCCACTACCTTCCACGGCAATGAGCTCCAGGCACCCAGCACCTTCAGTGTAAAATATCTGCCTCACACATCTCACATGGGCAGCACGGTGGCACAGTGGTTAACACTGTTGCTTCACAGCTCCAGGGTCCTGGGTTCAATTCTCGGCTTGGGCCACTATCTGCGTGGAGGAAACCCATGTCTGCATGGGTTTCCTCCGGGTGCTCTGGTTTCCTCCCACAGTCCAAAGATGTGCGAGTTAGGTTGATTGCCATGCTAAGAAATTGCCCCTTAGTGTCCAGGGATGTGTAGGTTAGAGGGATTACTGGGTATAATATGTAGGGATATGAGGTAGGGCCCGAGTGGGATTGTGTTTGGTGCAGACTTGATGGGCCGAAGGGCCTCTTTCTGCACTGCAAGGTTCTTGACCTATCTCCTTTAAATTTTGCCCTCGCACCTTAAACCTGTGCCCTCCTAGCAATTCACTCGTCCACCTTGGGAAAAAGCTTCTGACTATCCACTCTGTCCATGCCTCTCAAAATCTTTAGACTTCTATCAGGTCTTCCCTCAACCTCCGTCGTCCCAGTGAGAACAAATGAAGTTTTTCCAACCTCTTCTTACAGCTAATGCCCTCTACACTAGACATCATTCTGGTAAATCGTTTCTGTACCCTTTCCAAAGCCTCCACATTCTTCTGGTAATGTGGTGACTAGAATTGAACACTATATTCCAAGTGCAGCCTCCCTAAGGTTTTATAAAGCTGCAACATGACTTGCCAATTTTTAAACTCAATGTTCTGGTTGATGAAGGCAAGCATGCTTTATTGACTATATTGCATTGCCACTTTCAGTGACCTGAGTCCCTATACACCCAGATCCCTCTGCCTATTAAGGGTTCTGCTATTTACTGTATATTTCTTATTTGTTTCAGACCTTCTAAAATGCATCCTTTTTTCCAGTAGGTACAGTTTGTTGGAACAACTGGCATTAAGATGCCCAGATTTCCAGCAAAACACGCCTCAGTGTTATGGAGAACACTGAGGTACAGGGTTGCAAACTGGAAAGTATTGAAGTAGATAGGGAGGAATTGCTAGATATTCTCGAGGGTTTGAAGTTGGATAAGTCCCCTGGGCCGGACGGGATTTACCCTAGGATTCTCTGGGAGGCAAGAGAGGCGATTGCAGAGCCTCTGGCTCTGATCTTCAGGTCGTCGTTGGTTACAGGTGTGGTTCCGGAGGACTGGAGGATAGCGAATGTGGTCCCATTGTTCAAGACGGGGAAGAGAGACCTTCCAGGGAATTATAGGCCAGTGAGTCTTACTTCTGTGGTGGGCAAAGTGTTGGAGAGAATAATTAGGGATAGGATTTATAGTTATTTAGAGAGTAATGAATTGATTGGAGATAGTCAGCATGGTTTTGTGAAGGGTAGGTCGTGCCTTACTAACCTCATGGAGTTTTTTGAAAAAGTGACTAAGGAGGTGGATGGGGGTAAGGCGGTTGATGTGGTATATATGGACTTTAGTGAGGCGTTTGATAAGGTGGCCCATGGTAGACTTCTGCAGAAAATGCAGATGTATGGGATAGAGGGTGATTTAGCTAATTGGGTTAGGAATTGGCTAGCAGGTAGAAGACAGAGGGTAGTGGTTGATGGGAGATATTCATCTTGGAGTACGGTGACAAGTGGTGTACCTCAGGGGTCTGTTTTGGGGCCCCTGCTGTTTGTAATTTTTATAAATGATCTGGATGAGGGTATTGAGGGATGGATCAGTAAATTTGCAGATGCACTAAAGTTGGTGGAGTGGTAGATAGTGAAGAGGGGTGTTATAGTTTACAGAGTGACTTGGACAAGTTGCAGAGCTGGGCCGAGAGTGGCAAATGGAGTTTAATGTGGAAAAGTGTGAGGTAATGCACTTTGGCAGGAACAATAAATGTGTAGAGTATAGGGCTAATGGTAGGGCTCTTAATAGTGTTGAGGAACAGAAGGATCTTGGTGTATGTGTCAATAGATCCCTGAAAGTAGGCAGTCAAGTGGATAAAGTTGTTAAGAAAGCATATGGAGTCTTAGCTTTTATTGGTAGGGGGATTGAATTTAGGAGCCGCAGCATCATGTTGCAACTGTACAAAACTCTAGTGCGGCTGCACTTGGAGTATTGTGTGCAATTTTGGTCCCCACAGTATAAGAAAGATGTGGAGGCATTGGAGAGGGTACAGAGGAGGTTTACCAGGATGTTGCCTGGTATGGAGGGCATGTCTTATGAAGAGAGGTTGAAGGATTTGAGGTTGTTTTCGTTAGAAAGGAGGCGGCTAAGAGGGGACCTAATCGAAACATATAAGATGATCAGAGGTTTAGATAGGGTGGACAGTGATAGCCTTTTTCCTAGGATGGAGAAAGCTAGCACGAGGGGACACAGCTTTAAATTAAGGGGTGATAGTTATAGGATGGATATCAGAGGTAGGTTCTGTACCCAAAGGGTGGTTCGGGAGTGGAATGCCCTGCCTGCAGCAGTTGTAGATGCGCCAAGTTTGGTGGCGTTTAAGAGGTTCGTTGATAAGTATATGGAAGAGAAGGGAATGGTTTAGTTTGGAGGGTCATTGCTTTTTATATTGGTCAGCGCAACATCGAAGGCCGAAGGGCCTGTTCTGTGCTGTTATGTTCTATGATCTATATGTTCTATGTTCATCTTGATCTCTATTGATCACGGTCATTGGCATATAATTGACCACTTGGAGTGCAGGTTGGTATTCGAGGCTGGCATTGTGTTGTATTGTTAGGGTTTCTGTGAGCACGTTATTCTGATCACTCCAAAGAAAATCAAATCAATTCAACATTCAATCCTTTCCAATTGGACCATTAACACTTGCAAAATTGCTGACATTTTAAAATCCAGCCAATTATGATTCAGTTAATAACTTATGCCCTGAGCAATTAATATTCTAACAATTGTGAACTATGAAAAGTGAACAGTTTGGCAACATTCTTGGCTCGACACAAGCACTGTATCAGTGCTTCCTTGACCATCCCAGAAACTTCACTGACTCTCTGGCAGCTAATCCTAGCTGAGAATTGCACAAAGAAGGATTCTGGTGAAGATCTAACTGGTGATGGAGAGGAAAGAAAATTATTTGTGACTCTCAGGATTGCTGAGTTCTTTTCTGATAGTGCAGGTGGACAGTGGAGGAATCTTTGGTTTTGCGCTCCCATACAAACTGAAAGATTTCAGTCAGCTTCCTGAACAGACATTGATCTCCAACCTTGTAGATCTCAGCCAGAATAGCAGCCTTGCCTTGGGCTGGAGATAGATTCAGTTTGCTCTTTCCAATGGTGTGAGAGGGGAATTAAGAGACTAGTTGAGGGTAATCTGGAATAGATGGTTGATTATTTCTTCTTTGCTGGGTGAGGCTGATTGCGAGTTAAAGCTGCTGCTGAAGTTTTTCAACACTTTCTACTTTTATTTCCAATTTCTCCGTCATGGCAACTTGATCACAAGAAGATGGTCGAATGTGTTGTGATATTTGATCTTATAAAAATATGGAGATACAGCGCAGCAAAATATGGTATCCGCTACAGACATCAGTATATTCATTCAAATAAGATCTTTACTACAGCACTCTAAAACATTAGTATTTTGCATTTATTTTAGTGATCTTTCTTTCAAGCCCTGTTGCATTTCTTCCCGATGATTCTCAATTACTTAAGGCACCGAATGCAAGTCAAATAAATTGGAGTTTAATTCCTTTGAATTCATTGTTGCCATACCAGCTCTGTGCTATTAAACTGACATTGAATAAATACGTGATCTGTGTCACACCAGTGAACCTATTTCTATTTTCAGCTTTTGTATTTATTTATTAGTGTCACAAGTAGGTTTACATTAACACTGCAGTTACATTACTGTTAAAATCCCCCTGCTCGCCACACTCAGGCACCTGTTCACTTACACTGAGTGAGAATTTAGTGCGGCCAATGCACTTAACCTGCATATCTTTTGGACTGTGGGAGAAAACCAGAGCACCCTGAGGAAACCCACACAGACATAGGGAGAATGTGCAAACTCCATCTCTGGTGCTGTGGGGCAACAGCACTAACCACTGTGCCAGCACGCTTCAAATAGTTTCTCTCATAAATTACCAGAATCATTAAAGTGCCCGACCATCTGCTACATTTTATTTAGAGATGATCAGTCCAAATATTGAGGGAGTTTAGAAGATTGTTAAGAGGTGACAAAATGTCTGATATATCCTGTGTATGGATAATGCCAGGAAGAAAGATATATATGCGCTGGGAACTATGATTGCTTTTTACATATTAATGGAATTAAGAGCAATGTGTTCTAATCCCCACCATTTTAAATGTTCCAGGTTTAGATGAGACTGATATCATTAATCCATTTCCATTATTGTTATTGTCAATTACAAAGTTGTCTCTTAGTGTGCCATGCTGGTGATTTCAGGCAGAAACAGGTGTTAATTGAATAGTTTGCACTTTGCTTCAAATTAAATTACATGACAATTACTCAGGCAAGCAGTTCAATACAGCTTTTTATATAAAAGACAGATTTATCTTGGATATTGGTTTGACATCTATTACTCCCATCAAGCTTTAAGTGGAGTACAAATTTCATTGCTGATCTGCGGAGACAATCTTTGTACAAAAAGACAGTGAGTGCAAAAAATAACATTGCAGATTCAGAGGGTGGGATTTTCTCATTGCGCTCACTTCAAGATCGGAAACTTCTGCGTGAGGTGTAGGGACCTTTGCGTGGTCTTATTTCACTCGTTATAATTCCTGTGGCAGATAGTGTGGAAAAATTCTGCCCAGAGAATGCATTTTCCAAGTGGAGAGACAAGGAAAGGGTGGCACAGTGACACAGTAGTTGGTACTGGTGCCTCATGGCACCAGGTACCCGGGTTCGATTCCCAACTTAGGTCACTGTCTATGTAGAGTTTGCACATTCTCCCCATGTTTACATGAGTTTCCATCAGGCGCTCTGGTTTCCTTCTACAATCTGAAAGATGTGCTGGTTAGGATGCATTGGCCGTGCTAAGTTCTCCCTCAGTGTACCCAACCAAGCGCCTGAGTGTGGTGACTAGGGGATTTTCATAGTAACTTCGTTCAGTGTTCAACTATAAACAATGGCATGAAGCATGGATTTTCTTGAAGACTTATTTTCTGTCTATTTTATACTTCACTTAGTATCAGAACTTTTTGATTATGTGAACCAATCAATGTGCATAATGGGTAAATTGTGTTGGAACCAATGTGCCCACTATTAGTAATTGGAACCAGACCAAGTTAACTATCAGATCTCTGCTGACTCTTCTATCATGAAACCTCCTACATTCACTTGATATTTATTTGAGATTTACTGGAAATATCACAAATTCAGCTCAAGATGCTGTTTGAGTTCATATTTTGTAGTTTGTGATTAAAAACTTGAGAAATGTTTTGGCAACAATTTAAAAAAATCATTCATTCCAATAAACCTGTCCCTTTGCTGATTGGCGTCAATCCCATTTCTCCACATTTCCACACTATTCTCAATCCCTTCTTAGAGAAAAAATAAAAATATTCATTGTTCCTCAAATCCTTTCATGTTGTCTGCAACAAAGAGTTTTCCTGTGAATTTGTTGCACTAGGCAGGATGTGTGTCATCTTGGTGGATCAGGTGTTTGGGGATTTGAGTTTAGAGTTTAAACTGCCGAGTCACCTTTAATGCTGAGGAAGTGCTTGATAGCAAGATGTTCTGTCCATTGGATGAATATTAAACAGATATCCTGTTCCAGTGGTTTAGGTGGATGTTTAAGATTCTCTATTATTGGAACAGTAGCAAGTTTTTCCAGTGCTCTGGCCAAATCCCTTTTGAAACCAATTTTTCCTAAAAGTAGATTGGCTGCCCCTTCCCTTAAAGGATGTTTGTGGGATGTCAGTGCTGTTGACGTCAAGTCCTAATGAGTCAATATTTCCTCAGGTCAATATTAATGGAACCAGGAGGCAGTTTCTGAGCACCCTCCAGCACCTGTGTGTTTCGCTAACTTGCGTCACTGTCCTCTTGGGTAGAATCTATGTCACACTTAGGTTAAACTTTTAACCTCATATACAGCATTCACTGCCTCCAATTCCAAACCTCCCTCTGCTGTTGCTCAGCACATTTAAGGAACAACCTCACTGATTGTCTACTAGAACATAGAACATTACAGCACAGAACAGGCCCTTCGGCCTTCGATGTTGCGCCGACCAATATAAAAAGCAATGCCCCTCCAAACTAAACCATTCCCTTCTCTTCCATATACTTATCAATTAACCTCTTAAACGCCACCAAACTTGGCGCATCCACAACTGCTGCAGGCAGGGCATTCCACTCCCGAACCACCCTTTGGGTAAAGAAGATTCCTCATTTCACATTCTTCAGTCTTGCAAAAGTTCATCTATACTCACAGCTCCAATCCTCCTTAGATTTCCCATGGAATCAACTAATTAACTTGCAGATCACTACCTTTATTTTTAACCCATGTGTCCTTTACTAAATAAAACATGTGTCCACTGCAAACACTTCCAATATTCAATCACTATTGCTCCCACTCTCTCCACAAGTTCTGATAAATGATTTCACTTTCTTCTTTCCTTTTTTGTCTTCAAATCTTTAAATAAAATCATTGGACCTTTCTTCAGCCTTCCCCCTATCGCCAAGCATACACAGGGTTTGATGTAATCACCCACGTGAAACACTCTGAAACAATCTCAGGACCGTTACACAATCATAAAGTTGTTTCTGTAATAAAATCAAAATAACAACATGTTGAGATGAATAATTACAGATTAAAGCAAAATACTGGAATCCGAAACAAAAAAAGAAAATGCTGGAAAATCTCAGCAGGTCTGTCAGCATCTGTGGAGAGAGAGAGAATAGAACCAACATTTCGAATCTGGAGGACCCTTTATCAGAACTGACAGCAAAGAGAATGAGATTTATACATGAGGGTGGGAGGTGGTGATGGTGGTAGGAGGAGGGATGGAGAGGGGGGGAGGTGGAATGGGACAAAGGGAATATAAATGAGGATACAGAAAACTGAGAAGGAGCTAAAAGTGTCCAATAAGTGATCAGAATGTGAGAATGGCAGAACAGATACAGATTGTTAAAGGACTGCCTGAGAAAAGGGACAGGTGGCTTGAAGAATGGGGCGGGATGGGGGAGGGGGTGTGAGGGAGGAGGCAAGAAGGAGGAAAATGAAAAGAGAGAAAGATGATAAAATAGGTGAATGAGATGAAATGAAATAGCTCTCTCTCTTGCCCCACCCCTCACCCCCACCCTTTTAGGACCACAGTCACTTTTCTCAGGCAGTCCTTTAACAAGCCATACCTCTGTTCTGTCATTCTCATATTCTGATCAGTTAATGGACACTTTTTGCACCTTCTCAGCTTTCTGTATCCTCATTAACATTCCCTTTGTCCAATTCCAATGGTATAAATCTCTGCTGATTTACTTTGCTTTCAGTGCTGATGAAGGGTCATCCAGACTCGAAACGTCAGCTCTGTTCTCTCTCCACAGATGCTGTCAGACCTGCTGAGATTTTCCAGCATTTTTTGTTTTTGAGTGAATAATTATAGATGTGATCTGATCTTTCTCTGCTTGTCCTTTGCTGTTTGTCTGTGACACAGGCAGAATGGGAAATTGTCTCCACTGCTCCCATCCAATCCACGGAACTGATTAAAGTTGGAAAAAGTAGACAACATCAATATACTGTTCAGCAAATAAACTGACGCCATTTACTGGATGTTACAGAGTTAACATGGGTCTGTTTTCAGTTTGCTAACTCCCAATCCAATTTATTTATTGATGATAAAGATGTGACATTCTTTCTGAAGTTAAACAGCAGACACTTTACAAATTCATGAGGTATTCAGGAGTTTGCTTCAAGGAGATGTCAGTGATCTAAAGGGTTACCTTGATAGTCCTCCTATTTAACACCTCACTAATTCACGGGGCTTTACCTTGGGGCTGTGTTGAAATTAACATGATTCGCTCTTGGACACAAAGCAGATGTAAACAGAGCAGCCAAAGGGACATTTTAATTAGGGGCCTTTGTTACTCCTATGTTCATGTCTAACTTTAATCTCGTTACACACGTTACCAAGTCAGTCTGAATTATATTTCTGTTCAGACCTGTAAAGATCAAGGTAACTCGAAATACCAGGAGAAAAGTTAGCTTGATGTGTATTACCTACACTATGGGCATTGTGAGGTCCCTTAAAATCCCAAAGTGATGCCCGTCACATTTACAAATAAATACGATGGGAGCTCTTCTATGAGCCTATAACTGTGTCCACCTGACTTACCCACCCAATCAGGTGGCATGATGGTTAGTACTGCTGCCTCACAGCGCCAGTCACCCGAGTTCGATTCCCAGCTTAGGTCACTGCCTTTGTGGAGTCTGCACATTCTCCCCATGTCTCCATAGGTTCTTCTGCATGCTCCAATTTCCTCCCATAATTGGGAGGAAACTGCTCCCAATTGACTTGCTGGTTAGGTGCGTTGGTCATGCTAAATTCTCTCTTGATGTACCCGAAGAGCTGCCAGAGTGTGGTGACGAGGAGATTTTCACAGTAACTTCATTACAGTGTTAATGTGGACATGCTCGTGACTCTAATAAATAAACTTTAATCTTACATTTCTCATGTACACATTGTCAGGAAGAATGCCAGATGTTTTATTTATGAAGAGTGTGTTTGCAACATCAGACCAGGTTTCACACCAGCATTGCCATGCTGCAATTCACACACTCTAACCTACGGCAGAACACAAAAAACAGAAACAGGAAAAGATCCAGTGACTTGTCGAGTCTTTTTTTATTCATTCGTGGGACACGGGTGTTGCTGGATGGACCAACATTTATTGCCCATTCCTAATTGCCCTGGAACTGTTTGTTAGGCCATTTCGGAGGGCAGTTGAGAGTCAACCATATTGCTGTGACTCTGGAGTCACATGTAGGCCAGGCCAGGGGAGGACATTAGTGAACCAGATGGGCTTCTCCGACAATCGACAATCGCTTCACAGTCATCAATAGATTCTTAGATTATCATATTCAAATTCCACTACCTGATGTGGTGGGATTTGAACCCAGGTCCCCAGAATGTTAGCTGAGCTTCAGGATTAATAGTCTAATGATGACACCACGAGGCCATCGCTCCCCCATTGCTCCATCATCCCTCTTTTAATGTTGCACAGCTGAACACAACCACCCCTCCTTCACTCACAACCAGAGCTTTTATAAAGGGACCAGCTTTTGTCAGTTGGTTAGTTGCTAGATTATTTCTTCTGGCAGTTATATTTTGGTAACTGCTCGATGTTTCCACCCTCTACAGAGACTGATATGAATGCTGCTGAAATACTATTCTTGGTGAAGTAAACACTATGTGAAAAACAGTTGCTTTGTTATATGTGACTGGGAACAGACTTTGTCTGTTACTCTGATGAAGGGTCATCCAGACTTGAAATGTTACCTCTATTCTCTCTCCATAAATGCTCAGTAAGAGGTCTGGCAACACCAATTTTAAATCCAACCGATTTATTTGATAGCAGTATCAAATAAATCGGTTGGATTTAAAATTGGTGTTGCCAGACCTCTTACTGAGTTTACCCCAGTCCAATGTCGGCATCTCTACATCATCCATAGATGCTGACAGACCTGCTGAGATTTTGCAGCATTTTCTATGTTTGAAAGAGGTGAATGTTAGGTATGAGTTAGAATAGAATAGAGTCCTTGTGGAGAGAGATTGTTGGTGGTGAATGACAGGCGAGTGAGAATTGAACAGTAATGGATTTGGTCGTGCAATTGGTTGGGTTTGAACATGAGCAAGTATTGGCTGACATTACCAAATCATTAGATTTCTCATTGCAATGTACCCAATTCCTGGAGTTCCACTCCTGTCATTAACCTCCATCACTATCTCCCAGCAATACCTTGTACCTCATGATTGAAGGTTCTTCAGAGGATTTGGAACATTTCACCTTCCTTTTCTTTCACCAACTCCTTCAGTACTGCCTCTGTTGCTCTCTGTCTCCCAGGATCAGGTACCAATGATTGTTCCACGTGGCTTTGTTCAGAGTGCCCCTGGCACCAGAGGCAGTCACAGTAAAGAGGCACAAGTTGCCTCTGAGTTGCAGTGATATTGGGCTTTGTGCTGATTTGAACCAGTGAACAACACAGGAGAACTGGATACCCACAGCAATCATGACAATGAACTGGCAACATTACTGATCTACCCTTGGGGATTTACACAGAAACTTCATTGTAGTGTTAATGCAAGACTACTCATGATAATAATAAATAAACCTTACCCACAATGTAAGAAACAGGCATGAGTGAACCACTCATTGATCCCCACGCCTGAATTAAAGGGTTAACTTCAATCCCAATAACTTCAAGCTAACAGGATTGCTCAATTGAGTAAAATAAATGCATTTTAGTCTCAGTAACGTTTGATTAAAAACTACTCTGCTGAAGAAATAACCCCAATTAGGAAGAACCCTTTACATCAGAATGTTTTCACATGAAGAAACACACTTGCGCACGCACACGCACACGCACACGCACAGACACACACACACATATGCAAGTGTGAGGTAATGTATTTTGGAGATTTGAATACAAAAGGAAATAAACAATAAATTGATAGGCAAAGGGATCTGGGTGTACAGGTTCATAGGTCACTGAAAGTGACAATGCAAGTGGAGAAAGTAGTCAAGAAGGTGCACAGCATGGAACATATGTTGAAGCATGCTTACCCTCAACAGTTGGAGTATTGAGTTTAAAAATTGGTGAGTCATGTTGCAGCTTTATAGAACCTTAGTAGGGCCACACTTGGAATATTGTGTTCAATTCTGGTCGCTCCACTACCAGAAGGCTGTGGAAGCTTTGGAGAGGGTACAGAAAAAATTTACCAGGATGTTGCCTGGTACGGAGGGCATTGGCTATGAGGAGAGATTGGAGAAACTTGGTTTGTTCTCACTGGAACAACAGAAATTGAGGGGAGACCTAATAGAAGTCTACAAGACAATGAGGGGCATGGACAGAGTGGATAGTCAGAAGCTTTTTTCCCAGGGTAGAAGAGTCAATTACTCGGGGGCACAGGTTTAAGGTGTGAGGGGCAAGGTTTAAAGGAGATGTACAAGGCAGGTTTTTTACACAGTGGTGCCTGGAACTCACTGCTGGAGAAGTAGTGGAAGCAGATACAGTAGTGATTTTTTAAAGGGCATCTTGACAAATGCATGAATAGAATGAGAATAGAGGAATAGTGTCCCCAGAAGGGTAGGATGTTTTAGTTCAGTCAGGTAGCGTGGTCAGTGCAGGCTTAGAGGGCCAAAGGGCCTGTTCCTGCACAGTAAATTTCTTTGTTCTTTGGTCTCTCTCGTGTATGCATAGACACACACAAACATGCACACTGTCTCTCTTACACACACAGGTATTCTCTCATACACATGCATAGTCTCTTTCACATGCGCACACACACACACACCTCTCTCTCTCTCTCACTCACACACACAAATGCACACTCTATTCCATTTTTGCATCTTACTATCACCTGACAGTGCTCTACATATATGTCGAATTATACCAGTGTCGAGATCTTCCATTGTGACCTTATTATGACCTGAACAGATGGATAGTCAGCAGTATAACTCTGATCTGCCAATTTCACATCATTCTTCATTGACTGCTGCTTGAGATTGCTGGCAGTGGCCATAGTAAGAAGTCTCACAACACCAGATTAAAGTCCGGCACCAGCCCGGGTTACGTGTCGTTATCAGGAGATGAAATCTGTCATTTCAGAGCCAAACCGAATCTTTCAGCTTCCAATTTGTTTGGTTGTAACTTCTCATGAACTTCATGATAACTTTGCCTCATTATGCACTATTCCAAGCCTGTAATAGGAAGCAAAGTGGCTTTTAAGTTATCTGTTGAAATTCAGACTATTACAAACAGAAATTAGTTTATCTTTGAAGTATTTGCACCCAGGGTAAGATTTACAGTGAATTACTGGTTGTGTGTGTGTTTGTAGATGCAGCCTGTCCTTTAGAAATGGGTATTTTTAGTAGTTATTCCACATCCCTAATGAACACCTTTAAACATCTTTAATTCTGGCTCTCTGTTCTCAGCTCCCTGTGCTTAGCTGTGTAATATTGATAGCTACAAATGCTTTAACAATAGTTAAAAGGCTTCTTAAAACAATATTATGCTTGTAAAAAAAATTCTGGTGATGTTCAACATTCCTTTAAACAATAGCTTTGCTGAAAATGGCTGTTTTTTAGCTGAAGGCGACCTATTGTAACCTTATAGAAGCTTTTTGTGTTTTTGTTCTTTTTGCTGGAATTCCAGGCCGCTGAAGGCTAAACCCCTCAGTCTCCAAACACTTTCCACCCCACTCAAGCTAACCTGCCTTTATTTGCATTCAGTGAATATCTCAGCTCCTCACTACATTGCCTGGTTTGGACTGATTAGAATAAACAATGACATTTTTGTCTTTCACTTGATTCAATTGAAGTTACATACAGAATGCCACAGAGCAGCAGGACAAACTCAAACCGCTGACAAAATATTTGTCAAATAAAGAAGTGGAGTCTTTTATTTTCTCTTTTTATTGTCCAATTGTCTAATCATGAGTCTGAAATATCGAGATGAAACAAGCTCAGAGTAACTGGTAAACTAATTCATTAGTCACAGGGAGAGAGCGGTGTGTGTATCAGAATGAATGAGACAGAGAGAGCAAGTGCATATATACAACTGTCCCTGTCTGATATTAAAGGATTGAATTAGAGCTCACAGCCCCAGGCAGTGAAGTTATGGGGATTAGGAATAAGTGTGGGAACAACTCAAATTGATGATTTGTTTAATTTGAATATCATAACGCCACAATGGAAGAACTGAAAAGAAATGCTGATTCCAGCGTGCAGTGTAGACAGAGGTTAAATGATTAAAACCCAGCCAATGGGGATTATTTCTTGCAAAAGCATGAATCATCTATAGCAGTTCTTATTCAAGTGCGAAACAACAATTCATTTAGTCCACAGAGATATGAATAAGTTATGTTTTATTATTTCCATTTAGAAAATTGTGCACATCATCATTGACTGACTTCCTTTATCCTGTCTTACGGAAACAATCTCAGTTAGTTAAATTTAACTGATATCCTGAAAGGGGTGTCCTTTGAAAGCTGTAGGAACTAAACTATTCCCTCCTCCCTCTCCACTCCCCCCCCCCCCCACCACCACCACCACCACCACCGCCACCCCCTCACAGCTTTGGCTGTTTTTAGACATGCTGCAGCAAGGGAGGACTGAGATGAACAGGACCGGTTTGCTTCCTCTATTGTCAGAACAGCGAGGAAAGAACTCTCCACACAGCTCGTCATTTACTGCCTTCAGTGACAAAAAGTGGAAGCTCCTTCTGTCTGCCTGCAGTCAATGAAGTGAAGCCAAGGAGCAGGATTAGACGAAGCCAGTAGCTAAAAGGAGCAGTGTAAATAAAAGGCTCTCAGCAAGAACAGCGCTGCCGTGTTCAAAAGCTTTATGTTCCCACAGAAAAGGCTTCACAGTTGTACCTCATAATCTGGCATCTAGCTGAGTGTGGTCATTAAACTGGGTGTGTAAGAGAGCATTATTCCACTTGACTGGTGGAATGAGCAGTTGTTGGAAAAGAAGTGTTGCTAGTAGGCTCTGACTCAGTCACTTGCACCACGTTGACTTTGCTCACCTGTCACCTGCAGGTTCTAGGCTCCCTTTGGCTGTCTGAGGTTCCGAGTCCAGAGACATTTCACTGAAGCTTCACAGAAACAAGCTGCAAGCCATGGGCTGCCTCACTGGGATTCTAGTACTATGCTCCACTCTGCTGTTTCCTACTGCAGTGAACTGCCAGAATGGGAAGAACAATGTTCCAAGATTGAAGCTCTCTTACAAAGGTAATCCATTCTCCTTCCTCATTTTCCTTCACTCTGCTTTTTCTGTAAAGTGACTCATTTTTTATTTTTGTAATTGTTCACATGGGATTGGATGTTTTTCTGCAATTTGTTAGTTTGATTTTGTTTGGAGTAATTTATGAATTTAATCTCATATTTTGCAAGAATAATCCTTATTTTTCTGCTGTTAACACCATAAAAAGGTGCAGTTAAATGAAGTTTACAATTGTACATGTTAAAAATGAATTTCTGTTGTCAATACTGTCAAATTTAAACTATTTGTGATGGATTTTAAAACATTTATTTAGGACAAATTCTGATCAGCATTATTAAGTGATTGAGCATAATGTTAGAGTAAGGTACTGTTTATGGACTGATTTATCCTAACTCCTGGTCTAACAATCCATTTCTGGAGCTGCCATTTTCCTTCTGGAAACAGAAAAATGAGATATTGTATATCCTAAATTTGTTACTTTAATGTGAGTTCATCGTTAGTCTTGCTGAATGTCTAACCTGATGGCTACAGATGTTTGCTTAAAGTTGTGCTGCAGTTTTGCAAACAGTGACAAAATGTCATTAATAATTGCCATTTTTGCTGAAAAATGGATGGATTTTTAGAACATATTCCCAAAGCAGCAGTAAAATCTCTCAGAAAATGTCCAGAATTTCAAGTAATGAAAAGGAAATTTGCCTTATTCAGTCTTCACAAAACAGTGGCTTTGACTCTAAACAGGTCAAAATGTGAGTGAAATCCTGCAAACACTGGTAAATATCTTGGAGTTTCACATTCGCCATAAATCAACTGTTTTATCATGGGATCTTGTCCAGGATTGACCTGAGCCAGGATCTATGCAAAGAAGGAAGTCACAAGTGTTTATGCAAATCTTGAGGCAAACAGAGACCCCCAATCTCATCCTCCAGCACAGAATTTCAATTAAACATTGTAGAGCACAGGTACCCCAAGTGCAATATCTATTCATTTCCTCCATAATAAAATTGTCTCCTGACAGCAGAAATCTGAACTCATAATCACATGGCCATCTCACTCTGCCAGTTGGAATAAAGGAGCTGAATTTAGGACTGTAACTATTGCAAATCAGTTCATGAACCCATTCTCCACTCTTCATCAAGCAGCAAATGAGCTGACCGACTAAGCTGTTATTTGGTGATATTTTAATTCTTTTTCAGAGTACATCGTTTTAATATATTTCACGTGGTTAGATAAAAATATTATTGTGGGTCATCTCTGATCAAGAAGAAGGTTATGTCTTGCATTCACATAAACTGTGGGTAATGTAAAGTAATAAAACATGAACAAGTTCCGTCAGATACAATATTGAACAGGCTGTCTGTTCAGGTGAGGTTAAATATCCCAAGGCGTTATTTGCAGAAGAGCAGAGAATTCCCCTGCCCAAAATCCTTCCCACAAACAAAATTACCGAGGGCCTGAACCTTTGGAGTAATGTTGTTTGTGGTGTTGTAATTAGTGTGAAATAGCTTCTCTCTTTCACTGTGTAATAATAGCACAACAGGCCATTTACTGTGTGAAACATTTGTCTCGTTTTAACGTTCTGATGAAATGTGCCAGAAATGGACATGCATTTTTTCACTCTGATTTGGGTTGTGGTATTGCCACAAACACTGTTTTCAATAATGCTACAAACAATGTTTGTTTTACCAAACTCCAGTATCTGCTAATAGTGGAGTTGGGTTTAAGTCATAACAGAATATTGAAGCAGATTAAGTTTTGGCTTTAATTAGTCTTACACCAAAGTAGCATTGAATATAGTCAGTTTAGCATTCCTTCCTGCACATTCTTGAAAACAAAAATTGGTTTGCAATTTTTTAAACTACAGATTCATTAAGCCAAGCATGAAGTTTTTTTTTACATTTTATTGGAGGATGAAGCACAGTTTGAGCTGTGATGTAGTTTGGTTAGTGGATTTTACATTGAAAGAAGAGCAGTTTCAGGAACCATAGGGTCTGCACAATGCAGAAGAAGACCATTCAGCCCATCAAATCTGCAGCAAAGTTAGGTCTCCTTCATATTTCAATAGAATGATGGTATAACATAAATTGAGCTATATGACTCAACATGTTTCTGATTAGAAATAAAAGAATTTGCTGCACAATATTTTGCACTGGCCTTGGTTATGAATATGTGTCTTTCCAGGACACGGGATAAAGAACTCGTTTGCCATGAGAGGTTTGTGATGTTATCAAGATGAAAGTTTAGCCCAATGGATGCAAACCTTTAAAGACTTTTAATGATCTCTGTAGACAAAGCTACAAAACGTGTCAAAATAATTGGAGAGTAAGTGTGAATTCTTACTCTCTTCTCTTGCAGGATTTCAAGTGAGTAGTTTTGGAACAAGCAGATTCTATCGGAGAAATGTTAGGATTCAATATTCCTGGTACAGAGCTTTACATCTTGTGGGGCAGATAAAGATTCAATGGCCAGAAAAATGCATACGTGATTTGACATAGATATCGCTGATAGACAGAGAATTGTGCAGGCTCTGTATTGGCTGTGCTGACTAACCTCAGCATTCTTTAATAGGTACACGTATCACACGAAGGGGGCGATTTTATTATTTTGATTCTAAGTGCTGAATCTGGGCACAATTCAGATCTTAGAAACCTGTTCTCAGGCGCCCCAGGCGCGCTCAGCCTGGAAAAAAAATCATGAGTCTGAATAGCTCTGTGGGTGGGGCTTCCTGCGCCTGAAGGCTTCAATCAGAGCCTTTAACTGCTCACGTTAAGTGAAAAAAATTTGAAAAACGGCCCCCTGTCACATCGCTCCCAGGCCACAAAAGTTGACAAAGCATTTGGAAGTGATGGCCCCCACAACATAACTGTCCCCCTTATTCACCCACTCCTCCCACTACCCTGACGAATCATGACCCCTGCCCCCTACCTCACCATCGATCACCCACAGAATGGCAGAGTACCTCCCTACCCACCCCCCCTCCCCGATCAGAGATCCATCTGCCCCCACACCACCCCCCACACAATCTGGCCTCCCTCCTCCCACACCTGGCCCTCTTGCGTCCTCCCCGCCACCATCCCCAATCCCCCATCATAAATGATTTGGCCGCTCCCCCCCCCCCCCCCCCCCCCCCCCCACTGCACTCCCACCACCTCCCACCCCCTGCCCCATCGTAACCCTGGTCAGAGTGAGAGAGATGTTGGAAGCTCTGAATTTACCTCTTCAGAAGCTGGAACGCCCAAAACAGATCTTTGCCTGTTTCGCACTGAATCTGAATGTGTGAACAGGATGGTAAAGGGGGAAATGCCGCTAAATTTGGGTGTCCAGCTCATTAAGTCATTTTAAATATACACAAATACATTAAAATTGTCGTTGCATCCATTTCGGACGTGGTTCAGATTATGGCTGTTTTCAGGTCTCAGTAAAGGGGCACCTGTGCTGGCACAGATCACACCATTCACCCGACTTTATCAAGCTTTCGCGTCCCAAAATTTTTTCCATTCTCCAATCTTCAGGCACCTCACCCGTGACCATCGATGATTCAAATATCTCTGCGAGGGGACCTGCAATTTCCAACCTAGCCTCACACAGTGTCCAATTAGCCCAGTGTTTTCTGTGAAATTATAACATTAAACATTAAATGGGGATTGAATTTAGGAGCCGCAGCATCATGTTGCAGCTGTACAAAACTCTAGTGCGGCCGCACTTGGAGTATTGTGTGCAGTTCTGGTCCCCGCATTATAAGAAAGATGTGGAGGCATTGGAGAGGGTACAGAGGAGGTTTACCAGGATGTTGCCTGGTATGGAGGGCAGGTCCTATGAAGAGAGGTTGAAGGATTTGAGGTTGTTTTCGTTAGAAAGGAGGCGGCTAAGAGGGGATCTTATTGAAGCATATAAGATGATTAGAGGTTTAGATAGGGTGGACAGTGATAGCCTTTTTCCTAGGATGGAGAAAGCTAGCACGAGGGGACACAGCTTTAAATTAAGGGGTGATAGTTATAGGACGGATATCAGAGGTAGGTTCTTTACCCAAAGAGTGATTAGGGAGTGGAATGCCCTGCCTGCAGCTGTTGTAGATGCGCCAAGTTTGGTGGCGTTTAAGAGGTTAATTGATAAGTATATGGAAGAGAAGGGAATGGTTTAGTTTGGAGGGGCATTGCTTTTTATTTTGGTCGGCACAACATCGAAGGCCGAAGGGCCTGTTCTGTGCTGTAATGTTCTATGTTCTAAACATTAAGGCAGTGCAATTAATTCTTCACTTCAGATGTATTTTTGAAATCTTTCCTTGTGTTTTGTTTGATTTGTTAATGGATTGTGAGTGAGTATTGCTGACTAAGCCAATACTTCTCTCCTATCCCTATTTGCCCTTCAGAAGATGGTGATGAACTGCCGCCTTGAATTGCTGCAGTTCACATAATGCAGGTACAACCAGAGTGCCGTTAGGGAGGGAGTGACCCAGCAACAGTGAAAGAACAGAGATGGTGTGTGAGAAATGGAGAAAATTTGCAGATATAGTGTTTCCATGTCCTGCTGCTCTTGTCCATCTAGTTAGCTGAAGTTGCAGGTTTGTTAGGTTCTATCAAAGGTGCTTTGATGAGTTGCTGCAGTGCATCTTATCACTGGTTATTTTCTAAGCATTTGTAAATGTTCCTTTGTGCATTCTGATCTGGCCCTGTTTACCAGATACTGAGAATTATGGGAAATTTGGATATAATTTATTTGAAATGCAACATTTTGTTAGTCCTGGTGTCATTACAGAGAGAGCAAGTGACAGTAACTGCAAGATCCCATTTCCTCACTCCCAACTGTGCCATATGTCAGTACATCACCTCCATCACCCAGGAGTGACCTTTATCAACATATAATCACACTTAGCGAAAATAACTGTGTCTTACTCTGCAATACTGAGGGATCTATGATATGGAGATGCCAGCATTGAACTGGGGTAAACACAGTAAGAAGTCTTACAATATCAGGTTAAAGTTCAACAGGTTTATTTGGTAGCAAAAGCCACTAGCTTTTGGAGCGCTGACTGTCCCTTTGTCAGGCGAGTGGGAGTTTGCCTGTTGGACTTTAACCTGGCGTTGTGAAGCTTCTTACTGGGGGAGCCACAGATCTCATTGTTCAGGTGTGGCATTCTTTCCACTATCAAATATAGACTTGTCTTGGTCATGAAATTCTATTTATTTCCAAGAATGAAACATTTTATTGGATGATTATTTCTGCAATTCTCATCTACTATTCTCCTCATTTCTCCTGAAGATCTTAACTCTCAATGCCCTTTGGTACCTAACCCAAATGGACACCACTGCCTGTTTGGGTACACTGAGGGAGAATTTAACACAGCCAGTACACTGAACCAACACATCCTTTGGACAGTGGGAGGAAACCAGAGCACTTGGAAGAAACCCACACAGATAAGGAGAGAATGTGCAGACTCCACACAGTGACCCAAGCTGGGAATTGAACCCGTGTCCCTAATACCGTGAGGCAGCAGAGCTTAACCACTGTACCATTATGCTGCCTTTAATTCATCTCTGAGGACAGAGAGCATGAGCTGTCAATCAAACAATGTTTCCTTTGGTGTTCTGTTATTCTGATGGATGTCTGGGCTCTCGGCCAAGTGTATCCAATGAGACTTCACTGAGAGTCCAGATATCTGTTAGAATAACAGTACACCTGCTCCCCAGGGGAAACACCACCCAGGCTCACAGATCACTGCTGTTAATTTTCCAATTTACACATGTTAAGTGGTTTTAAGTGTTTGTCACTGCAATTTTCAAAACTTCAAAAGATCTGGGTGATTGACACTTTTATTAGTTTGCAATCCAGACAATGTTTGCTGGAAGAAATTAATAATTGGATTATACTTGTCGAAACTTTTTTCCCCATCTTCACATGTTCATGCCCAATGATTCTGGTACACCAGTGTACAGTGTCTCAATGGGCGTTGGAAGAGTCTGGCATGGGGACATGAGAGGTTTAGCAGAGAGTGGATGGAGGCATAGGTGGTACTTGTTTTTATCCTACAGGTGCTTTGGTCCACCATGTTATCTAACAAGGGGCCGTGAGAGGGCTGCTATTGGATGTTTTTTCGAGAGTATCCTAGTGCTTCACATCGTTAGTGTACTCTTGACCTGGGCCATTTGATAGGCAACACGACAGTTCAGTGACTATCGCTGTGCTGTGCAGATACATGGATTTGGGTCTGTCTGTGGGAGTTTGCACATTCTCCCCATGCTTGCGTGGGTTTTCTCCGGGTGCTCCGGTTTCCTCCCACATCCCAAAGATGTGCTCTTAGGCTAATTGGCAAAACAAATTCTCCCTAAATTGTCTCAAATTTGGTTTTTAATCTATTAACATGGAGATGGATTGTGGGCAGAGGTGGGAACATCGGGGTGACGGCGCGGGCTCGTTGGGCCGAAGGGCCTGTTTCCCATGCTGTTTTGTTCTTTGTTTTTTGAATGGTGCTAGTGAGTGTTTTCAATGTGGGGGTGAAGGATGGGGTGCCTTAACATTAGCTTTCACAATAAATAAATCCTGTGACACTGAGGTGGGCCTCAGTACCCAGGAGTTCCGGTAACCTCTCTGCATTTCCCCCTGGGTCAGCTGGTCTGACTCCAGCCACACAATCAATTGCAGGAACAGGTAGCTTTCATTAGGGTTTTCCTGCAGGAAGATTCTTTATTTGATTTTTAGAGAGCTTTCTTGAATTGGTGAAGAAATCACTGGGTAAATTTCCAGTATGAAATTGTTGATAGCTTGGGAGATTTAATCGAGTTGTTTTGAGCACAGAAACAGTGATCCACAGCGTGTGGGAGTCAGTGTGACACACTGAAATCCCAGACAACAGGTCTGCCGCTTCGGGTAGTTCAGCTCTGTGTGACTGAGCTGGAGACTGCGGTGTGAGCACGGCAAGGTAGTGGGGAGGGTGAGAGAGGCCTGGACACTTCGTTCCAGGAGGCAATCACTCCCCTTTGGTTAGGCACCTGATCCAGGTGGGCGTGTTCAGCGGTGGGATATCGCGTCAAGGCTCTTGGCCTGTTTCCCAGCAATATAAATCCAGGACTCACTAATCCCTCCCACCGCCCACCACCTGTCAATGATAGGCTGTATGTCCTGACATCCAACATTGGGAATTTAATTATAAGAATTTTGCAGCTGGTACAGTGGCCACACACTGGGATAATATTTCCCACGTCAAATTTGAACCCCACGTCAGTCTGTTTTACAACCGGTTTTAAAAGGCGTGCACTCGGCAACCTGAACTCAGGTGATGAGGGCACATAACGTAGAATAGCACTGGCAAGAACCGCAGTGCAAGGAAGAGGCTCCGTGGATGGTCACAGTCACATCTCCACCACAGCTTCGGCTTATGGTGCCATGGAATGAGCAAGAGTGCAGAGGGTGGGGGGGGAGCGGGGAGTAGCGGGAGGTTCATGGCAGCACAGACTGAAAATTACCCCAACACATTGAGGGGGTGGGTAGGGTGGGGGGGGGGGGAGGAGAGGAAATAAAGAAAACAGCTGGGAAAATGAAAAAAATATATGAAAGGTGTACACTCTTTCACAGCTTTTAGCTGGAACCCCATTGACAAGCTGGAGTCTAAATCATCAGTAATTTTATCTGTTCAGATAGCGTGAATGTCTGAGAGTGTTAATAATTGCTGCTCTACATTCCACCCCTCCTATGCAGACTTCCAAATTCAATGTGTGCTGTGGTGATGTAGAGCCATTGGATGATTGGGAAAGATTGAAAATCCTCTTAGAATGATAACTATGGAGCTTTGCCCGAGGGAAACACCCCAATGCCTTACTTTATATTAAAGTTGACATTAACAAGTGTTTCTCATGGTGCAAGCATGGCACAAAGCCTTAGACTGCTGGTTAGGATAATTCCTCAGAATGCATCAAGTGGTTGATTGTCACTGGAAGCGTAGAAAGTTTTAGTTCAGTTGGGCAGTATGGTCAGTGCAGGCTTGGAGGGCCGAAGGGCCTGCTCTTGTGCTATAATTTTTCTTGTTCTTTGTTCTTTGTATGAAGACCTGCGACAGAAACTGACAATCCTGAGTAAATATCATCCTGGAGTCAAAAGACAGCTGCTGCTCCAAGGATTAAATTACAGAGAAATGTTACACAGCCTGTGCTTGTATTCCGTGGAATTTAGAAGCTTAATGGATAATTTGATCAAAATGTTCGCAATATCAAAGGGAACAGTTAGGATCAATCAAAATTGCTTCCCTTATTCTTGGATGAAGGAAAAATTAGAGCCAAACTTTCAGGAGTGAAATTAGGAAAGAATTCTAATTATCAAAACCATAGAATCATTGAATCTCTACAAAAGGCCATTTGGCCCATCAAGCCTGCACTGAGAAGTGCTATCCCCATTACCCAAACTATTTACCCTGTTAATCCCCCTGACACTAAGGGGCAATTTAGCAAGGCCAATCAACCTACCCGGTACGTCTTTGGAGTGGAACCATTAACAAACGGTGATCGAAGTTTCAAACTCTGGATCGCTGGATGATTTTGAACCTGAGCTTGATAGGTTTTTGTTTACACAAAGTTTAGAGAATACAGGGCAAAGTTGGGTGTTCACAGTTTGGTCACAGAACTGTTTTGGACAGTGATAGCCTTTTTCCTAGGATGGAGAAAGCTAGCACAAGGGGACACAGCTTTAAATTAAGGGGTGATAGTTATAGGACGGATGTCAGAGGTAGGTTCTTTACCCAAAGGGTGGTTCGGGAGTGGAATGCCCTGCCTGCAGCAGTTGTGGATGCGCCAAGTTTGGTGGCGTTTAAGAGGTTAGTTGATAAGTATATGGAAGAGAAGGGAATGGTTTAGTTTGGAGGGGCATTGCTTTTTATATTGGTCGGCGCAACATCGAAGGCCGAAGGGCCTGTTCTGTGCTGTAGTGTTCTATGTTCTATGTTATGATCCAATTAAATGGCAGAATAGACCTGAGGGGCTTAATGGCCTCTTCCTGTACCTCTCTTCCTTTGTTAAACAACTTGATATGAAACAGGACTCTTGAATGGTGCAGTTTATCACCAACAATATTGTGTAAACTTCCAATCCACAGAATTGTGATTTGCTGATAGCTTTATGTGTTGTGGGGATCTTTTCCACAGCATGTTTAATTCAGTTTACACTTAGAGGTTGGATACATTCTGGTATTTACCTTGATCCTGCTAACATGTTACTTTAATGTTGAATAATCAGAGTAATTGAATTTGTCTGCTTCATAGTCTGAGTGTCCACATACTTCATTACAAACTGTCAGCCCTCACTATCCAGCAACTCTTGGTAATTTTGAACTGTTTTAAATGCAAAATCAGACCATCAAGATATATCTCTGCACTTGCTGTAGCCCGATTGTGCAGACAGCTAAGCAAATTGTTTCTCATTGCTACAGAAACAATAGAGAAAGCAGATCAGAGCGAAATTAAATCACGTAAAAATGAAGATTAAGATGGCAAGATTCGAGAACCCTCGATGATAAGAGAGATTGTGAGCTGAACGGAAAAGAAGAAGGAGGCATTCATAAAATTCAGGAAGTTGAAAATGATAAGGTTCTTGAGGAATACAAAGATAGCAGGAAAAAGCTTAAATAGGGATTTAGAAAGACAAAAAGGTGTTGTACAATATTCTTGGTCAGCAGAATTAAGAAGGATCCTAAGGTTTTTTATGCTAATGTATGAAGGAAAAGGGTAGCTAAGGAAGGGGGGGGGGTGCACTCAAGGGCAATGGAGGGAATTTGTGTGTGGAATCAGATGGTGAGGTTATTAACAAGTACTTTGCATCAGTATTCACAAAAGAGAAGAGTATGGTGGTTGGCGAATGTAGAAAGGAGGATGTTGACATTCTAGAACATGTTCAGTTAAGAAAGGAGGTATTGGAGGTTTTAAAATAATGTGGACAATTCCCCAGGGCCAGATAGGGTCTGTCCCAGAACACCGAGAGAGACAAGGGAAGAAATTGCTGAGATCTTTGTGTTCTCTTTAGCTATGGGCAGGCACTGGAGGATTGGAGAGTAGATAATATTGTTGCTCTGTTTTAGAAAGGCAGAAGAGATGTTCTGGAAAATTACAGGCCTGTGAGCCTTTATCGGCAGTGGAGAAATTATTGGAGAAGATTCTTAGGGATAAGATGTACTCACATCTGGAAGAGAACAGGCTTATTAACAAAAGGCAGCACGGTTTTGTGAAGGGGAGATTGTGTCTTACCAATTTGATTAAATAAATGACACAAAAAAATGACCAGGGGGCAAGGCAATAGATGTTGTAGACATAGACTTAGTAAATCCTTTGATAATGTTCCCCATGGCAGGCTGAGACAGGAGGTGAAATCACCTCCTGGAGAAGGTGAGAGGGCATGGGATCCAAGGGGCTTTGGCCTTGTGGATCCAGAACTGGCTTGCCGGCAGAAGGCAGAGAATGGTTGTGGATGGGTCTTGTTCTGCATGGAGGTCGGTAACCAGTGGAGTGCCCCAGGGATCTGTTCTGGGACCCCTGCTGTTTGTCATTTTCATAAATGACCTGGATGAGGAAGTGGAGGGATGGGTTAGTAAGTTCGCCGACGATACAAAAGTTGGTGGTGTTGTGGATGGTCTGGAGGAATGTCAAAAGTTGCAGCAGGACGTAGACAGGATGCAAGACTGGGCGGAAAAGTGGCAGATGGACTTCAACGCAGATAAATGTGTAGTGATCCATTTTGGCAGGAATAATGGGATGAAGGAGTACAATATCAAGGGTAGGAGTCTTAGCTGTGTTGAAGAGCAGAAGGATCTTGGGATCCAGGTCCATAGGACTCTTAAATTGGCCACGCAGGTGGAAGAAGTGGTCAAGAAGGCGTACGGTGTACTGGCCTTCATTAATCGAGGGATTGAGTTTAGGAGTCTGGAGGTAATGATGCAGCTCTATAAGACCCTTGTCAGACCCCACTTGGAGTATCGTGCGCAGTTCTGGTCGCCTCGCTATAAGAAGGATGTAGAAGCTATTGAAAGAGTGCAGAGGAGATTTACAAGGATGCTGCCTGGATTGGGAGGCAGGCCTTATGAAGATAGGTTGATGGAGCTGGGACTCTTCTCACTGGAGAGACGTAGGTTGAGAGGCGACCTGATAGAGGTTTATAAAATGTTGAGAGGAATAGGTAGGGTGGATTCTCAGAGGCTATTTCCCCGAGCTGAAATGGTCACTACGAGAGGACACAGATTTAAGATGCAGGGAAGCAAATACAGAGGGGATGTTAGGGGTAAGTTTTTCACTGAGGGTGGTGAGTGAATGGAATTGGTTGCCGTCGGAGGTGGTAGAGGCGAACTTGCTGGGGTCTTTTAAAAGACTTCTGGATGAGTATATGGGAACTAATGGGATAGGGGGTTATAGATAGGTCTGTGGATTGGTAGGTATAGAAGTGATCGGCGCAACTCGTGGGCCGAAGGGCCTGTTTGTGTTGTAGTGTTCTATGTTCTATGTTCATGTGGGTTCTGAGGTGAGCTGTTAAAATGGATATAAAACTGGCATGAGCATAGAAATCAGAGAGTAGCAGTGGAAGGGTGCTTTTCTAACTAGACAAGCAGCTTCCACAAAGATCAGTGCTGAGGCCACTGTTATTGATAAATATATATAAATGATTTGAAGGAAAACATAGGTGGTCTGATTAGTAAATTTGCAGATGATACAAAGATTTGGGGAGACAGGTGGTGAGGAGGATTGTCAGAGGATACAGCAGGATAGAAATCAATTGGAGACCTGGACTAAAGGATGGGTGGATTGAATTTAACCCAGACAAGTGCGAGGTGATTTGGAAAGTCTACTGCAGAAGGAAAGTATATAGTAAATGGCAGAGCCCTTAGAAATATCAGCATACACAGGGATCCAGGCTTGCAAATCCACAGTTCCCTAAAGGTGGCAAATCAGTGGACAAGGTGGTCAAGAAGGTTTATGGCATGCTGGCCTTCATCAGCCAGGACATTGAGTATAGGAATTGGAAAATCATGTTGCAGTTGTATAAGGTTTTGCATTTGGAATATTGTGTACAATTCTGGTCGCCACACTACCAGAAGGCTGTTGATGTATTGGAACAGGTTTAGAAGAGATTTGCCAAGATGTTGTCTGGTCTGGAGGATGTGGACAATGAAGAAAGGCTGAACAAACTTTAATTATTTTCATTGGAGCATCAGAGGATGAGGGGGGATCTGATAGAGGTTTACAAGGTTGTGATAGGCTTTATAGAATAGACAGTCAGAGTCTTTTTCCCAGAGTCAATGGGTCAATTACTCAGGGGCATAGATTGAAAATGAGAGGGGGAGATTTTTCAAGCAATGTAAGGGACAAATTTTTCACACAGAGGGTGGTAAATGCCTGGAATGTGTTGCAGGAGGAAGTGCTGGAAGCAGATTCTACAACAATGTTCAAGAGACATCTGGATAGGTACATGAAAAAACAGCAAATTATTGGACGTGAACCACATAGAAACAAGAAAATATTAAAGAGGTGCCTGTGTCGGCATAGACCTGGTGGACCAAAGGACCTCTTTTTGTACTGTTCCTTGTTCTTTGTATATTTTCCTCTCTAAACACTGAGTTTCAGACTGGTGAAAGGGTGACTGATTAGAGGATTGACAAGTGTGGAATACACAACAAACTGAGAGAATACTTAACTTTTTCTCTATTGTGAAGTTTGACCAGAGGAGTCTCACAAATAACTGAACCTATAAAGAGCTTTCACTCGACACTTATTTACCTATTTACTAAACTCAACAGTGGAGTTAAGAAATCTCAGCCTAATCAGACCAGAGGGAGCAAAAATTAAGGAGTAGTGAGACAAACACTGAGAAATTGAGAACTTAGGAAGTTGAAACCCCGGGAGAACATCACAAAACTCAAATTAAATATGTACCTAGACGTGTGCTGCATCTCAAGAGAACAAAAGGACACTTCTCTCTTCTATCTTCAGGTTACTTTGAGAGAAGATGTTTTTTTTTAAAGAGAATCGTTCACATAAATGCAAACAATTTGCTGGCCAATGGCTGTTAAATTTAATTGTATAATTCTGTTCACACATGTTTCCGATAAGCAGTGTGAAACTTCCCAGATGATAGATACCATTTATAAAGTGTTCTCCCAAATGGGAAACTGGAAGACTAAATTCCTGCATTTCCATCATGAGGGCAGCTTGCATCAATCTCCAGTATCAGTTTCTCTATTAACGTGAGTGTACAGTATCCCCAGTTTATCATATAACATGTACAAGAGTTGATATACTCACCAAATAATACCAGATGTGTTGAACTAGACAAAGTCTGTACTGTATCTAAGTTGTACCAGATGTGTACAAATTACTAGCTTTTATCCAATATTTACAGTCAAAAAGTGACTAAAGGAAATCTGTGTGTACATTTAAAATATAAAACTTGTGGCAAATATACACTCAATAGCTTATGTGGTTGATTCTACCCTCTGAAATGGTCTAATTCATTCAGTTCAAAGACAAATAAGGATGTGCAACAAATACTGGCCTTGCCAGTAGCGCCTACATCCCATAAAAGAATAAAGACGATAATGACATAATCTTCCCCCTTTAATGTCAGCTGATGTTCTCCTTGAAGTGAAAATGTTAAGTCTGTTAAAATGCTGACGTTTCAGGAATGAGCTGAGAAATCTCCTGTCTGATCAGTTTCAAAGACAGCGGGGGTGGAACTACTTTGTTGCTGCAGAAAGTAACAACACAAAATCTGTCAAAATGTAATGCTGGTGATTTGTTTTTGCAAAGCAATCAATCCCTATGAGACACTGTGTAGGCCATCAGCAGCAGCAGAATTGTACTCCAGCATAATCTGTAACCTCATAGCCCGGCACATCCCCCACTCTACCACTGACCATCAAGCTAGGTCAAAGAAGAGTACAGGAGGACATGCCTGGAGGAGTTCCTGGCATATTAAAATGAGGTGTCAACTTCATGAAAGTACAACACAGGATTACAATAGAAGCAGCAATAGACAGAGATAAGTGACCTTCCCAATCAATGGATCAGACCTAAGCACTGCAGTCCTGCCACATCCAGTCATGAATGGTGATGAACAGTGAAACAACTCACTGGGAAAGGAGGCTCCACAAATATCCCAATCCTCAATGATGAAGGAGCCCCACATATCAATGCAGAAGATAGGGCTGAGGTGTGTGCACTTATCCTCAGCTGGAAGTTCCAACTGGATGATCCATCTCAACCTTATTCAGAAATGCCAGTCTTTAAAGAATTTGATTCACTGCAGGTGATATTAAGGAACAGTTGAAGGCACTATTTACTGCAAAGCTATGGACCTTGATAATATCCTAGCAGTAATGCTGAAGATTTGTCCTCCAGAATTTGCCGCTTCCCAAGCCAAGCAGTTCTCGTACAGCTACAACAATGGCATCCACCCAACAATGTGGGAAAAAATGCCCAGGTGCACCCCATCAGTCTAATCTTGATCATCAGTAAAGTTATCATAGATAGAAATTATAGAAACCCTACAGTACAGAAAGAAGTCATTCAGCCCCTCGAGTCTGTACCGACCACATACCCACCCAAGCCCTATCCCCTTATCCCTACATATATATTTTACCCCACTAACCCCTCTAACCTATGTGTCTCAGGACACTAAGGAGCAATTTTAGCATGGCCAATAAACCTAACCCGCACAGTGATAGTTATAGGACGGATATCAGAGGTAGATTTGGTGATAGTGACCACAATTCGGTTACGTTCACCTTAGTGATGGA
This sequence comes from Sphyrna mokarran, assembly GCA_024679065.1. Classification (NCBI taxonomy): domain Eukaryota; kingdom Metazoa; phylum Chordata; class Chondrichthyes; order Carcharhiniformes; family Carcharhinidae; genus Sphyrna; species Sphyrna mokarran. The sequence continues at coordinate 52,045,394 of JAGIQG010000019.1, forward strand.
CAGGGATAGGCATGAAGCTGGGGGCAGTAGTTATAGCTGGGGGAAGGGTAATTATGAGGCCATCAGGAGAGAATTAGGGTGCATAGATTGGACTAGGAAACTACAGGGACTGGGAACATCTGGAATGTGGTGCTTATTCAAGGAGCAGCTGCTGCGAGTCCTTGATAAGTATGTCCCTGTCAGGCAGGGAGGAAATGGACGAGTAAGAGAGCCTTGGTGTACGAAAAAAGTTGATTTGCTGGTTAAGAAGAAAAAGGAGGCTTATGTCAGGATGAGGCTTGAAGGCTCAGTTAGTGCAATGGATAGCTATAGATTAGCCAGGAAGGAGGTAAAAAGTGAATTGAGGAGAGCTAAGAGGGGACACGAGAAGATGTTGGCTGATAGGATTAAGGAGAATCCTAAAGCTTTCTTTCGATATGTTAAGAATAGAAGATTGGTTAGGGCAAGATTAGGGCCAGTCATAGACAGCAGTGGGAAGTTGTGCGTGGAGCCTGAAGAGATTGGTGAGGCACTGAATAAATATTTCTCTTCGGTATTCACGCAGAGTGCTGGAAATGTAGCTATGGAGAGCACTGAGGTACAGGGTTGCAAATTGGGAAGTATTGTAGTAGATAGGGAGGATGTGTTAGAAATTCTCGAGGGTTTGAAGTTGGATAAGTCCCCTGGGCCGGACGGGATTTACCCTAGGATTCTCTGGGAGGCAAGAGAGGAGATTGCAGAGCCTCTGGCTCTGATCTTCAGGTCCTCGTTGGTTACGGGTGTGGTTCCGGAGGACTGGAGGATAGCGAATGTGGTCCCATTGTTTAAGAAGGGGAAGAGAGACCTTCCAGGGAATTATAGGCCAGTGAGTCTTACTTCTGTTGTGGGCAAGGTATTGGAGAGAATTATTAGGGATAGGATTTATAGTTATTTAGAGAGAAATGAATTGATTGGGGATAGTCAGCATGGTTTCGTGAAGGGTAGGTCATGCCTTACTAACCTCATTGAGTTTTTTGAGAAAGTGACCAGAGAGGTGGATGGGGGTAAGGCGGTTGATGTAGTATATATGGACTTTAGTAAGGCGTTTGATAAGGTGGCCCATGGAAGACTTCTACAGAAAATGCAGATGTGTGGAATAGAGGGTGATTTAGCTAATTGGATTGAATTGGCTGGCAGATAGAAGACAGAGGGTGGTGGTTGATGGGAGATATTCATCGTGGAGTTCGGTGACGAGTGGTGTGCCTCAGGGGTCTGTTTTGGGGCCCCTGCTGTTTGTAATTTTTATAAATGATCTGGATGAGGGTATTGAGGGATGGATCAGTAAATTTGCAGATGACACTAAAGTTGGTGGAGTGGTAGATAGTGAAGAGGGGTGTTTTAGTTTACAGAGTGACTTGGACAAGTTGCAGAGCTGGGCCGAGAGGTGGCAAATGGAGTTTAATGTGGAAAAGTGTGAGGTAATGCACTTTGGCAGGAACAATAAATGTGTAGAGTATAGGGCTAATGGTAGGGCTCTTAATAGTGTTGAGGAACAGAAGGATCTTGGTGTATGTGTCAATAGATCCCTGAAAGTAGGCAGTCAAGTGGATAAAGTTGTTAAGAAGGCATATGGAGTCTTAGCTTTTATTGGTAGGGGGATTGAATTTAGGAGCCGCAGCATCATGTTGCAACTGTACAAAACTCTAGTGCGGCCGCACTTGGAGTATTGTGTGCAGTTCTGGTCCCCACATTATAAGAAAGATGTGGAGGCATTGGAGAGGGTACAGAGGAGGTTTACCAGGATGTTGCCTGGTATGGAGGGCAGGTCCTATGAAGAGAGGTTGAAGGATTTGAGGTTGTTTTCGTTAGAAAGGAGGCGGCTAAGAGGGATCTTATTGAAGCATATAAGATGATTAGAGGTTTAGATAGGGTGGACAGTGATAGCCTTTTTCCTAGGATGGAGAAGCTAGCACGAGGGGACACAGCTTTAAATTAAGGGGTATGAGTTATAGGACGGATATCAGAGGTAGGTTCTTTACTCAAAGAGTGATTAGGGAGTGGAATGCCCTGCCTGCAGCTGTTGTAGATGCGCCAAGTTTGGTGGCGTTTAAGAGGTTAGTTGATAAGTATATGGAAGAGAAGGGAATGGTTTAGTTTGGAGGGGCATTGCTTTTTATATTGGTTGGCGCAACGTCGAAGGCCGAAGGGCCTGTTCTGTGCTGTAATGTTCTATGTTCTATCTTTGGACTGTGGGAGGAAATCAGAATACTCAGGAAACCCACACAGACACAAGGAGAATGTGCAAACTCCACAGACAGTGATCTGAGCCAGGCATCAAACCCAGGTCCCTGGAGCTGTGAAGCAGCAGTGCTAACCCACTGCTACCATGCCGTCCCCATTATTGAAGCAGTCATCAACAATGTTATCAACTGGCATTTCAATGACCTTCTCTTCACCTTAAGGTCGGAAGTGGGGATGTTCTCACATGATTGCACAATGTTCAGCATCATTTGTAACTTCTCAGATACAGAGGCATCCTATGTCCAAATGCAGCAAGGCCTGGACAATATTACAGCTTGGGTTTGACAAGTGGGAAATTACATTCACATCACACAAGCGCAATTACAATCTCCATCAAGAGGAAATCTAGCCATCATTCTTTGACATTCAATGGTATTAGCATCACTGAATCCCCCCACCATCAACTGGGGGCTACCATTGACCAAAAACTGGACTCAGCCATATAAATACAGTGGCTACAAAAGCAGATCAAAGGCTAGGAACTCTATGGTATGTAACTCACCAGAGCCTCCCAAAATCGAGAAGGACAAGTTTGGGGTATGATGGAATACCCTCCACTTGTCTGAATCAGTGCAGCACCAACATCATCCAGGACGAAGTGGTTAGCACTGCTGTCTCATGGTGCCAGGGATTCAGGTTCAATTCCAGTCTTGCGTGACAATCTGTGTTGAGTCTGCACGTTCGGTCCATGTCTGTGTGGGTTTCCTCTGCATGCTCTGGTTTCCTCTCTCATTTCGAAGATGTGCAAGTTAGGTTGATTGGCTATGTTGCATTGGCCCCAAAGATGTGTACATTAGATGGAATTAGCCACGGTAAATGTACAGGGTTATGGGGATAGGGCAGCAAGGAGGGCATAGATGGGATGCTGTTTTGGAGAGTTGGTGCAGACCTGCACCAATATTTATTGTTCACAAATGCAGCGACTCACTAAGGCACCTTCAACAGCATCCTCCAAATCTCTATAACTAGAGGGACAAGGACAGCAGATATATGCAAACACTACCACCCTCACATTCTCCTCTAAACCACATACCATCCAGATTGGAATTATATCACTCACTGTTCCTTCATTGTTGCTGGGTTAAGATCCCAGAAGTCCCTCTCTAACAGCAGTGTGAGTGTACCTACACCAAATAGACTGCAGCAATTCAAGAAACACGTCCACAAAAAGATCAGCCATGATTTTATTGAATGGAGGAGCAGGCTCAAGGGGCCAGATAGTCAACTCCTGCTCCTATTTCTCATGTTCTTATATATGTAGACATTTCACCAGCACCTTCTCGAGGTCATTGGCTATGGGCAATAAATTCTGGCTTAGCCAGCAATGACCACATCCCAGGAAAGAGTAAAAAATCCCTCAGTAATTCCTTAAGTTTAAATCTGATTTATTAATGTCGTAAGTAGGCTTACAAAGAACAAAGAACAAAACAGCACGGGAAACAGGCCCTTCGGCCCAACAAGCCCGCGCCACCTCCCCGATGTTCCCACCTCTACCCGTGATCCTAACACTGAATCCTAACAATGAAGTTACTTTGAAAATCCCCAAGTTGCCACACTCTGACGCCTGGTCGGGTACATTGAGGGAAAATTTAGCATAGCCAATGCACCCAACTGGCACATCTTTCGGAGTGTGGGAGGAAACCGGAGCACCTGGAGGAAACCCATGCAGACACAGGAGAGTGTGCAGACTCCACACAGAGTGACCCAAGCCGGGAATCGAACCCAGGTCCCTGCACTATGAGGCACAATGCTAATCACCGTGCCGCCTTGGTAAAATTTACGAAATTACCTCTGTAATAACTTTCTGTGTGAAATATATCATTTGCAACTGCCTGCTCGTTCATTATTGATCATCCATTACTGACTTGCTCGCTAGTATAAACAGGTTTGTATCATTTAACTTTTGCAAACTTTATTAATTTTGTTAGTTCCTCAGTTGCCTCGCATACTCTTGCATGTTACACAGCTAGAAACCAGAAAACATACAATTAATAGATTAAAATAGTAATAAAGTGATGGGTGTGGGTGGAATTGTAAATTAGTGATCTGTAAAACTGAACTCCTTATTAAAATTCACAAATAATTGTTAAAAATTAAACCCTTCTGCATTACTGTGATCGGCACAGATTAGCAGAACCATGAATAGTGCAAACTGTTCTGTTGCAAGGCTGTATCGGAACAGAATGTTTCATTTGTCTCAACTAACGTGCTGAGGAATCACAAAGTTCAAATCTAAATAAAGAGGATTTTAGAATACATTGATCCCCAGCAATATGTAATTATACCGTGTGACTCCACATTAATATTAATAAATATTTATATAAACATTGTAATTCTCCTCTCCCAGTCAGGGGACGAATGTTTGTTTTGGGGCGATAAACAGGAGGCAGGACTTCCACCCACCTCCTGGATCTGGAAGGTGGGGGTGGTGATGGGAGGGAAAATATCTTTCTTTCAAATTTGAGCTGGGTATCACTTTAATTAACTTGGAGATAGGTTCCTTCTCGAACAAAGGGTTGGGGGAAGATTAGCTGTTGTAGCTGGAGGGCTAATCAGATACCTACCGTGTTGTGAAGTCCAGTAGTCTGCAGTAACTGGGCTGTGCCCTCACACTAACCTTTTCAAAAGTTTAAATTTCAACAAAACACAGGGGAAGCGGACAGTTCCTGGACATAGAACATAGAACATTACAGCACAGATCAGGCCCTTCAGCCTTCGATGTTGCGCCGACCAATATAAAAAGCAATGCCCCTCCAAACTAAACCATTCCCTTCTCTTCCATATACTTATCAACTAACCTCTTAAACGCCACCAAACTTGGCGCACTTACAACTGCTGCAGGCAGGGCATTCCACTCCCGAACCACCCTTTGGGTAAAGAACCTACCTCTGATATCCGTCCTATAACTATCACCCCTTAATTTAAAGCTGTGTCCCTCGTGCTAGCTTTCTCCATCCTAGGAAAAAGGCTATCACTGTCCACCCTATCTAAACCTCTAATCATCTTATATGTTTCGATAAGGTAAATGGGTGGTGTTTGCTCAGTGCTCAGACAGGCAGTGAATGTAGGCCAGTATTGTTACACTGGATCCTTTGCCTATCTCTGGGTTTCCATGTCCAGCCAGTTGAACAGCCCACCATCATACTGAGAAATTGGAGGCCAGTTCAAAAATTCCAGACACTCTTCATTTTGTAAATGGGCTGTAATCTCAGCAGCTATACCATGGTCACTCTGAGCCTGCTCCCAGTAAAAATAACACAATCTGGGAATAGAGTTGGAAAATGGCTCTGACAATTAGTGCCAATAGTTTTGGGTCTTGTATCCTCCATTCCTGACCTTTTCAAGACCATCACATTCAGTCAGTGGTGTCACTGCTCCAGCTGGATTCACATTTTATATGTTTTATATTGTCTGACATTGTGATGTCTTCCAGAACGGTCTTTAACAGGATGGTGCACGCAAAGCTCAAGAGAGACTGTTTGTTTCCTCGGTTGGTTGTAGCTGTTACGGGGGTATAACTGCAAGGTTCATGGTGGGAGATAAAGGAGGGATGTCTGAGGTAGATTCTTTACTCAGAGTGGTTGGGGTATGGAATGCATTGCCTGCTGTGATAGTGGAGTCGGACACTTTAGAACATAGAACATAGAACAATACAGCACAGAACAGGCCCTTCGGCCTTCGATGTTGTGCCGACCAAAATAAAAAGCAATGCCCCTCCAAACTAAACCATCCCCTTCTCTTCCATGTACTTATCAATTAACCTCTTAAACGCCACCAAACTTGGCGCATCTACAACAGCTGCAGGCAGGGCATTTCACTCCCTAATCACTCTTTGAGTAAAGAACCTACCTCTGATATCCGTCCTATAACTCATACCCCTTAATTTAAAGCTGTGTCCCCTCGTGCTAGCTTTCTCCATCCTAGGAAAAGGCTATCACTGTCCATCCTATCTAAACCTCTAATCATCTTATATGCTTCAATAAGATCCCCTCTTAGCCGCCTCCTTTCTAACGAAAACAACCTCAAATCCTTCAACCTCTCTTCATAGGACCTGCCCTCCATACCAGGCAACATCCTGGTAAACATCCTCTGTACCCTCTCCAATGCCTCCACATCTTTCTTATAATGTGGCGACCAGAAACTGCACACAATACTCCAAGTGCGGCCGCACTAGAGTTTTGTACAGTTGCAACATGATGCTGCGGCTCCTAAATTCAATCCCCCTACCAATAAAAGCTAAGACTCCATATGCCTTCTTAACAACTTTATCCACTGGACTGCCTACTTTCAGGGATCTATTGACACATACACCAAGATCCTTCTGTTCCTCAACACTATTAAGAGCCCTACTATTAGCCCTATACTCTACACATTTATTGTTCCTGCCATAGTGCATTACCTCACACTTTTCCACATTAAACTCCATTTGCCACCTCTCGGCCAGCTCTGCAACTTGTCCAAGTCACTCTGTAAACTATAACACCCCTCTTCACTATCTACCACTCCACCGACTTTAGTGTCATCTGCAAATTTACTAATCCATCCTTCAATACCCTCATCCAGATCATTTATAAAAATTACAAAACAGCAGGGGCCCCAAAACAGACCCCTGAGGCACACCACTTGTCACCGAACTCCACGATGAATATCTCCCATCAACCACCACCCTCTGTCTTCTATCTGCCAGCCAATTCCTAATCCAATTAGCTACATCACCCTCTATTCCACACATCTGCATTTTCTGTAGAAACTTTAGGAACTTTCAAGCAGTTATTGGATAGGTACATGGAGCACACCAGAATGTTAGGGAGGGAGATAGTTTGATCTTGGGTTCGGGTGTAACTCAGCATGTCATCGAGCGCCAAAAGGCCTATACTGTGCTGTACTGTTCTATGTTCTATGTTTTATGTTCTAAAACCCCAAACCCCAGAACTCAGAACTCAAGTGACTGGGTAAAGATTCACAAATGGAAAAGATTAAGGGGAAGCTGATCTTAGTCTGAATGCTTTTGATTGGATGGATGAGAAGAGACTTTTCTCATTTGAGCTTCTTTTCTGTGAACCAGATAAATTATTCTCACTTATAAATGAACACAAAAGGGAAAAGAAATATACCATCATTACTTAGAAATCAATGAGAAGTCTCACAACATCAGATTAATGTCCAACAAGTTTATTTGTAGCATGAGCTTTTGGAGCGCTGCCCCTTCCTCAGACTTGCCTGATGAAGGAACAGCTTTCCGAAAGCTTGTGATACCAAATAAACTTGTTGGACATTAATCTGATGTTGTGAGAGATCTTACTGTGCCCACCCAGTTAACACTGGCATTTCCACATCCAAAAAATCAATCACTTTGGAGGCATTCAATTACAGTGCGGAACTCAGTATCAGAAGGAATGGTTGGAGCAGATAGTATTGGTGCATTGAAAGGGAGATTGTATGAGTTCATAGTGGTGAAGATTGCAAATGGAAGGAGATCATAAGAATAAGAAGCTGTGTGGATGATGCACATCAGGCTGGCGCATTTGGTTCTAAAAGATCCTTCTGTTCTATAGATCCAGTGTAATTCTGTACAATGTCTCACTATGACAGTGTATTACACATTGCACTATGCCCCCATGGCCTGTGTAATGAATGGTGGTGTAGTGGAATTGTCACAATAATCCAGCCATCAGGTCCAATTCACTTCATAGCAACTGGTGAAATTTGAATTCAGTAAGAATCTGGACTTAAAAGTCTAATGAAAACCATAAAACGGGTGCCATAGAAACTATCTGGTTCCTTTCAGGGAAGGAAATCTGCCATCCTTGTCTGGTCTTGTCTTGAGTGATTTGAATGAATTGTTTGAAAAATGGTGACATGGTATGAATCATTGGTGACTTTTATCTCTATCTGGCAGAGTCAGTTGCTGGAATTTTATTGCCTCACCTGCCCGAGTCTCGTAACATCCCACCTGAGGACATTGGAGAAAGTTGTTCTGCAAGTCACGTTTGCATGATTCTGGGGTGGGCATGCTGGTAAAATTCCAGCCCGTGTACATTGGGGAATGAAACTTTTAGTATTTATTGCTGAGTGGAACCACCATAATATTTCAAATGATATGTTCTGGAATCTCTGTTGATTTTCATATCTTTTATCTGGGAATTCCAGATGATTTTCAATCCAATTACAATGTAAAAGCCAAGATGTGTGATTGTGTCTCAAAAAAATGTCCACATCACTGCTTTTATACCAGTTGCTCAGCAATGCTTAATTTCTTGGTAATTTATATCAGTTCAGAGAAGCAGCAACACTCCGCTATGATTCAAACTAAGACCTGTCCTGCACTTAATAGAGTGTGCAGAGAATAACAACAACTTCATGTTTGTTGGGTAATTCCACTCCCTTTCTCATTTAACAAGAAGCTCCATCTCAATGGAGCTAATTAACCTCAGCAGAGGAGGAGCAACAGGGACAGAAGGTCAAAGTGGAAGGTGCCAGGACAAAAATCAAACCACTCCTTCCCATTCCCAGAACTAGAGGGCACAGCCTCAAAATAATGGGAGGGGGGGTGGATGTGGGGGAGCTGGGCAGTTTAGAACAGAGTTGAGGATGAACTTCATTCAAAGGGTGGTGAACCTCTGGAATTCTCTGCCATTAAGTGGCGGAGGCTACCTTGTTGAATATATTTTTGTCACAAGTAGATAGATTTCTGATAGACAAGGGAATTAAAAGTTATGGAGAGAAGGTGGGAAATGGAACTGATCCACTTCAGATCCACCGTGATCTTATTGAATGGCGGGGCAGGCTCGAAGGGTTAGATGGCCCACTCCTGCTCCTATTTCTTATGTTCTTATGGTATCATTCTATATCACTTTTTATGTTGTATGCAAATGAGCTCCATATGCATGTTTGACAAAGTTCAGTTGGATCAGAAACTGTTGTATGTTTTTCTGTGAATGTGACCAAGTGAATTTGATTCCATTGAAAAGGAGTGTGTGTCACAGCAATCAAAAATATTTTTTGAATAATTCCTTTGGTTTTCTCTGTCACTCCAATGGTTGTATCAGTAAAAATTTGTGGCAAACTTTTTCTGAAACTGTACCATAAAGTGAATTTATCCGCAACATCTGTTTTCATAAACTGCTTATTCCAATTTTCCTGTTTGCATTCTCTTTGTTTTGCACCTTCAAGCTGGTGATAAAAGGATCATAAGCTCAAAAATGTAGGAAATATTTTTTCCATTAGTCTCTCGCCACGTTCTGCTTGATAACCTTTATAGAAAGATCAGTTACAGTGAGCCCAGCCCTCCAAACCATACAACTACAAATGGAGCAAATATGTCTCTTGAGCTTTCCCTTAGAACTTGCCATATCCAGCAGCCAGATGTGTGGTTTAACATGGTTTGAAGCATTTTTTTCACTAGTTTAGTAAAATTTTGCCCTTTTCCAAGGTGTACATTACAAAGCAGTAACCATAGCTGAACATTTATGATTCCTGTGTCCACACTCTCCAGGTGGAACTGCTAAAAGTGGTGGTTAGATAACTCTCCATCTCAAAAGCAGGAAACTTCAAATTTGATCAAGTAATTGGTTGCAATTTGACATCTCCAGGAAGAGTATAAACATGTTCTGAGTTATCCTGAAAGGAATTTGTGAAGTTACTTATGGTGCTTTAAAATGAATTGCTCGCTCAATGTGTGTTGTAAGAACAAAGAAAATTACAGCACAGGTTCTCCAGCCTGCGTAGACCATGCTGCCTAACTTAACTAAAACCCCCTACCATTCTAGGAACCATATCTCCATATTCCTATCCTATTCATGCATTTGTCCAGACGCCCCTCAAAAGTCACTACCGTATCTCCCTCGGCAATGAGTTCCAGGTACCCACTACATTCTAAAAAAAATCTGCCTCATACATCTCCTTCAAACCTTACCTCTCGCACCTTAAACATGTGTCCCCTATTAATTGACTCTTCCACTCTGGGAAAGAGCTGCTGACTATCCACTCTGTCCATGTCTCTCATTATCTTGTAGATTTCAATCAGGTCTCCCCTCAACCTCCGTCGCTCCATAGGATTATTCTGTAAGATCGAGAAAGCCACATTGAAAGATTCATCCAGTTCTAATTAACGTCAGTGACCTGAAACAATTGGCCGGAATTTTCCATCCCAGCCCTATTATTTTTCAGAAAGCTGGGGTGTTCCACCTCATAACGGGCATCGGGCTCCTGGTGAAAACAAAGAAATTTAGCAGCATCTGGGGTATTTTCAACGGAGTTTATTTTTAAATAAGAACATTTATTCATTTAGCATTTTTCACAAGCTCAGGATGTCCTAAAGCATTCCGCAATCTAATGAAGTATTTTTTTTAAGTATAGTCAGTCCTGCTGTTAATTTGTACGCTAACAACAATGTGATAACGAACATATACTCTGCATTGGTGATGATGATTGAGGGATAAATATTGGTCAGGACACCGCAGAAACTCACTGTTCTTTCAAATAATTCTACAAGGTCTTCTGTGCCCTCCTGATAGGGCAGGTTTAACATTTTATTCGAAAGATTGCACTGTCAATCTTTCGAGCACTCCCTCAGCACTGTCAAAGACTACTCCATCAACAGTGCAGCACTCCCTCAGTACAGTCAAAAATTGTACCACCAACAACATAGCCCTTCCTCAGTAGTCGAAAATTGCATCAACAGTGCAGCACTCCTTCAATGCAGCATTGGGGTGTTCGCCTAGATTTTGAAGCTCAAATCACTGACGTGGGACCTCCCACAATGGTAAATATTATCAGCCATGGTGAGTTGGTAACCATTGTGACAGGTTATTGTGGAACATCCCATTTCCTGACAAAGTTCATGTGCCCGGCAGATTGAAATTCCACCATAAGCTGACACAGTGTGAGAGCGTTAGCAATGGAGCGATGGTGCCACACCCGATTATTTATTTGTTCTGTCCTCTGTCAGTCTCTCTATTCTGTGATCCAGCATTTGGATTTAATTGACAACCTTGGTGGAAAAATATTTTGGGTTTTTTTGTAGTTTAGGTACCAGAGGTTGGAAAATGTAACTTGGAACAAAAACAGCTGTTGTCATGATACAGTTACACCCTGGCAGCTGTTGCTCATAGTTTTAACAAGTCAAAGCTTCATGTGAATCAAATTTTCTATTTTAAATCATAAACTTGTACCGGTTACAGAAACAGCAAGAGTATATAAGAATCTTAGCCATTGATAAAGAAAATTAAATAAATGTATTTCTTCAGTGTGTGACAGCTTAACTCTGCAATAAAATAGATTAAAATATTCAAAGCCCAAGATGTATGAGATCTTATCCCATCTACAAATGAGACTGTAAACTTTGAATTGCTAAAATGTTTTAAAATTTAACTACTGCGGGGTCATGTCCTCACTGTGTCTGAGTGCCAAAATCTAAACTCATCCACTCAGGTCGTCCAACTCTGATTTGGATGAAACTTAATTCTGATGACGAGGTGGGTTTGAGTTGAACATTCATTTTGCCCCCTGTCTGACTTCAGTTGAACTGTGTGTGATGTCAAAGCAGAGTGAACCCATCTTGTTCACGGGGAGTGAGTCTGGATAAAATTGTGAGCGTACTGTTTCAGATTCCAGCCTGGGATGTCGAGGAGTTGCTGAGAAGGTGTGAGGCATTTGCCTGGAAAGAATGAACACAAACTATCGGGCAGGTCAACTTGACTACTCTTATTGACATCTCAGCAGATGAAGGTTTTAGGTCCATGTTTTTTGTTAGAAAATTAGAAATAGCATGAGAAGAAACTCCAGATGCAAATGGAAAATGTCTCAAAGAACAGAGATGATTTGTAGGTTTTCCTCACTCCAGTATTTCCTTCCCACAGTTTGTCTTCATTTTTCTAAAGAAATTTGTCCAGAGGATCTGGAAAGACATTAGTCAGCAGTTCCATGCAGTGCACAGCAAGCACACACTCTGCTGGTTGTAGCATTGTCAAGTGGAATTTTCAAAAAGTAAAATCTCCAATTCCTGACATCAGACTCAATCCTTGTGTCCAGCAGATTCTAAACAGAGTACAGCACGGTGGCACAGTAGTTAGTACTGCTGCCTCACAGCGTCACGGGCACAAATTTGATTCCAGCCTTGGGTCACTGTCTGTGCACATTCTCCCTGTGTCTGCGTGGGTTTCCTCCAGGTGCTCTGGTTTCCTCCCACTGTCCAAAGATATGCAAGTTAGCATGGTTAGCCATGTTAAATTTGACCGAAGTGTCAGGGGGGCTAGCAGGGTAAATGTGTGAAGTGCAGTAGTGGGGCCTGGGTTTGTGTGGACTTGATGGGTTAAATGGCCTCTATCTGCACTGAAGGACTTCACAGATTCTATGAGTTAGAAGTGAATGCTTGACTCCTCCTATTAATCTGGGTGTTATTGCATTATTGATCATTTGGAGATTTGCAGGAGAAAAATCTTCACAAAGAAAGATTGAGCGAAACTATTTTCTTGTTTGGAGAGGGAAATGAGATAGAAGAGTTGATTGTTAGTCTTGCCTGATGGGTAACAGTGGGAAGATTTTGCCTTCCAGCTGATACACCTGAAGGTACACAGAGTAATCATGGGGCCTAAGCTGGAGGATTAGAGCATTTGTCTCCTGACTTAAGGGAAGGTAGACTTGTCCAAAAGGGAACGCAGCAATTATCCACCGCAGTGGTTCCTGAAATGATGGCCTGGCCCTATGCGGAGAGAGAGTAGACAAGGAATACATTCCCTGGAGTTTAGAAGAATGAGATGTGACCAAATTGAAGTATAGAATTCTGGAAGGGTTTGAGAGGGTAGATTCTGAGAAAAAGGGCTCATAATGACAGTCTCAGGATAAGGGGTTAACTATTTATAACGGCGGTCTCCAAACTCCGATTCGGATGTGGCCCGTGAGCCGTAGTTTGGAGATTCCTGATTTATAAGACCAGCTGTGATCATGTTGTAAGGTAGAGGGGCTGAGTGGCCTACTCCAGTTCCTATTTCTAATGTTTCCACATCACTGAGATGAGTGATCTTGCCGGTATGTTTTGAGGCCTGGTGTTTATCCACAGTGTGGGAGTGCTGGAAATTGTCTGGCTGAACTGATTAGCCAGTCGGGTCAGAGGGCAAATCAAATCGCAGGCTGGGCCTGCTAACACATCAGGAATAGATGTTAATGGAACAGCTGAGGTGTTTCCTCTGATTTGTGATTGTTGTCAGACATGAAGCAGTGAGTGGTCCTGCAGGTGATAATTGTTCCAATTCTGTCATGTATTTGCAAAGATTAAACGTTTGTCAAATACTTCGGCATCAAAATCACCCACATTAACTATTAAGAATGTATATGGGAAACCCTTTGCTTTCTTTTTAATAGAAACATAGTTTCTAATTCCAGTGATGGAATACTCCCCACTTGCCTGGCTGGGTGCAGCTCCAACAACACTCAAGAAGCTCAACACCATCCAGGACAAAGCACCCCTTCCATAAACATTTGCTATCTTCACCTCTGATATACAGTAGCAGTATTATGTACCATCTGTAAGATTCACTGCAACAGTTCACCAAGGCTCTTTAGATAGCATGCTTCAAGCCTGCGCCCTTTGCTACCTAGAGAACAAGAGAAGCTGATACATGGGAACACAATCACTTTAAGCTCCCCTTTAAGTCACTCACCATCCTGCCTTGGGATCATTTTGCTGTTCCTTCATTGTCACTGGCACTCCCTCTCTGACAGTATTATGAGTGTACCTAAACCAAGGGAATGCAGTGGCTTAAGAAGACAGTCCATCACCACATTTTCAAGGGCAATTAGGAATGGATATAAATGCTGGTGTCCCCAGATTTACCAACATTAAATGAATGAATAAATAAATATGTATTAAAAAGCTGGGAGATTGCCTCGGAGAAGTTACATTTGTGACACTTGCTTGCCTTCTATTTTCATCTTGCATGGTTCTATTTCCATCGAGCTGTTGTCCTCAGTCAGCTGTTGAACTAGAAAGTTAAATATCTTTTCTTAGTTTGTTGTTTGGTGTTTACAATTCAGTATGAATCCTCCAAGACATAAGCTGGGGGCACCAATGCCAGTTGTAATCACGTAACTAATTATTGGTTAATGAACCATTCCTCGTTCTCAAAGCATTGTGATCATCATGGTTTGCAATAATGCTACATGGGACGTTGATGCTTAGGGCCAAAAAGGCAGCATTGATCTCGAGTGAACAATGTTGCACTGTCACCGCACTGAAAGACTGAAATTCACATTAATCTGATCATTTTATTTCTGAACCATGTTTCTCTGCTCAGGCAGCTCTTTGCCAGATTTCAAGCTCCTCTGATTCCTCGAGCTTTGGGTTATGTATTGAATTCCACTGCTTGATATTTTTGGCAGTTCAATAGGAAACCAATAGAAATCTCATGCAGTTAATCACAGTGGACAGAAACACAAGATGTGAAAATCCGCTGAAAGACTCAGAAAATAAGGAAAAATTTCAAAATCTTTGCACTCACAAACAGGGATTGGTCAGAATTAAATGTGTGATGGCACAGCAATGGCCAATCCCAGCCCAAAAAACAAATGGCCCAATATTGGAATAGGTCACATTTCAGGCACCAGAACAATTGCATTTCCCATATGACACAATATACGCTCTCTGCCCTCTTCACAGGACTAAGGTGGGTGGAATAGGTTCTGCTGGACATTTTTGAACAGTGTTATCGCCAACAAAACAAAGTTCCTACATACTGTTTTCAATTGTTTTGTTTGTCCTGATGTCCAGCTGAGGTAAATCAGACCCAATGCTGCTTCCTCAAACCAGCCAGCCTTGGCTATCTCAACTGGATTGTCCACATGACCAATTTATAGCCACTAATCCAGATCATATAAGAACATAAGAAATAGGAGCAGGAGTAGGCCATCCAGCCCCTCGAGCCTGCCCCGCCATTCAATAAGATCATGGCTGATCTGTAGTGGTTCAGTACCACTTTCCCGCTTTCTCCCGTAACCCTTAATTCCCTTGTCAATTAAAAACCTATCCACTCTTGACTTGAACATATTCAGTGAGGAAGCCTCCACCACCTCATCAGGCAGAGAATTCCAAAGATTCACCACCCTTTGCATGAAGAAGCCCCTCCGTAACTCTGATCTGAACTGCACCCAATCTTGAGGCTGAGCCGTCTAGTTCTGCTATTTTTGTTAAGCGGGAAGAGTTTCTCAACCTCGACCCTATCCATCCCCTTCATTATCTTATACGTTTCTATAAGATCCCCTCTCAGCCTTCTAAACTCCAAAGAGTACAAACCTAGCCTGTTCAATCTCTCCTCATAATCCAATGCCCTCATCTCTGGTATCAGACTAGTAAACATTCTCTGCACCCCCTCCAAGGCCAATATATCAGTGTCATAGAGTCACAGGTTTACAGCATTGATTAATACATTTTTGAACAGTAAAAGAACTAAGGGTGGGTGGGCGGGTGAAGGGTGGGTGAAGTTGAGTCTTCAAAAAGATCAGCCATGATCTTATTGAATGGTGGAGCAGGCCCGAGGGGCCAGATGGCCTCCTGTGACTCCTAGTTCTTATCTTTTTATGTTCCCATGAAACAGGCCCTTCAGCCCAACTTGTCCACATCAAGTATTTATCAATAAACTACTCCCAATTGTCTGCATTTGGCCATATCCCTCTATACTCATCTTGCCCATGTAACTATCTAAATACTCTTTCAAAGACAAAATTATACTCATCTCGACTACTGCCTCTGGCAGCTTGTTCCATACACTCACACTCTGTGTGAAAAAATTGCCTCTCTGAACCCTTTTGTATCTTTCCCTTCTCTTTTAAACCTATGCCTTCTAGTTTTAGACTCCCTGATTTTTGGGAAAAGATATTTTATAGACCTCTATGAACAGCAAAGGACACACATCTCCTCTAAACTGAGGAAATGAAATTGTGAAGTTACTTTTCAGGCTAAAATTACCTGAAGTATAAAACATTTAAAAATGCAATGAAAGCTCTAAGGACAGCTTGTTTAAGATTTTCTTTCATGTCCAAATTGCCATTCCCTGATTCCTGAATTTCTGCTGAGATTTTGTCCAGAGAATCCCCTGAGCATTCTAACATCATCAACTCCACTGATTCCACAATCCAGTTCGTGTGAGAGAGTTCTGGGGGAGGCAATTCCTGAGCTTGGATGTCTGTCCTTCCAGTTCTGCTCTGCCCAAATGGACAATCAGGAATGTCAGTTCTTGAACCACTATGTGCTCAGTCTACCCGGTTCAGCTCTGTGACCTGAAATTGAGTAAATATATATCTCCCTTCAATTCAAGATTGTCATTGGTGTGAGATACTCTGAGCTCTTTCTGAATCCATGCAAAGTGATTAATCCGCAAAATAGGAAATACAATCTTTTCCTGAATCCCGGAATGGGACCAAGAGGCATTTCCCAAGGAGACATCTTGCAGATATTTGGGGGCCTGTGTTTTTATATTTTTGTACAGGTTAATAATTTCAGGATTTTAATGGTGGCAAGTTTGCCGATGAAGCTGACATTTTCTTACTAACGTAATAATGTTTAGTATTATCAAAACAAGTACATCCTCAATGCTAATAAAAGCTCTCAGTTTCCAAGCCTCTGAGCACTGCTTTTTGCACAGTTGTGGCATTTCAAATGAAGATAAGACTGCGACATGATATAGATAGCAAAGCACTGAGGAGCTGCTCTTTATCATCTGAGCTCTTACGAGACACAACACTCCTGTCTCCACCAAAAATAACAGCTGAGAACATACATCTCTTATAAACTGAGGCAATGAAATTGTGGAATTACTTTTCAGACTAAAATTGCCTAAGTTATAAAACATTTAAAAATGCAATAAAAGTTCTTAAGGACAGCTTGGACTGTGTAGATAGTGTAGATAATTAGGTAAAATATTAAAATAACTGTTATCTGTTGAACAAGCAAGAGATCAGATTGGTTTATTTGGAAACTCTCATCAAAATTCTATTTTGTGAGCAGGCATGTGTTTGACACATGCAGGAATCTGTTTGCCTCTGAGCTGGAAGGTTAGGGTTCAAGATCTCCTCAAGGACTTGCAGACACAATCTCACCGACACTCCAATACTGTCTGAGGAAATACTGCATTCTCAAAGGAGCCACCCTTTGGATAAATAATTCAGTGGATGCCTTGATGCTTACTTCAATTCTTAGTTGGGAACTCCATGGAAACATTCAAAGCAGATAGAATTTTCCTGGTTTCTGAGCCAATATTCCTCAGAGATCCATCCTGTGGCGTGGCACAGTAGCATAGTGGTTGGCATTGTTATTTCACAGCACTAGAGACCAGGTTCGATCCCTGGTTTGAGACACTGGCTTTGCAGAGAATGAACATTCTCCCCGCATCTTCATGGGTTTCCTCTAATGTGTAGAAATACAAACATCTCTGCCCAATTCAGAGCTAGTCCGAAAGATGAGCTGGTTAGGGTGCATTGGCCATGCTAAATTCTCCCTCAGTGTAACCCGAACAGGCACTGGAGTGTGGCAAGTGGGGGAATTTCACAGTAACTTCATTGTAGTGTTAATGAAGGCCTTACTTGAGGCTAATAAATAAATTTTAAAATTTTTAAATCCTGGCTAATATGGTTGTTTGAAACTATTGAAATATAGATTCTCAGCAATTTAAGTGATCTTGTGGACAGAATTGTGGTGACACTTGTTGACACTATTACTTTTCAAAGTAAGTTCTTGTAAGTGAAATACTTTGTGATGTTCTAAAGCATGTTCGAATGAAATTCTCTTCCCATTTATATTGTGAGTTGTAGGAGGGGAGTTTCCAATCTGGAGTGTATAAACTGGCACTGGAACCAACTATCATCACAAAAAAAAACATTGGATTTATGTTGAAAGTGAACTAAACTCTTTCTGTAACAGGATCCCAGTCCACAATTCAAAATTTAATTCAAGCTGGTTAAAAATTATCAGCACTGTTCTTCTCAAATTCCGCAGCAGCTTACATTATCATATTGGTGAGTTTCTGCTGGCTTAAGAGAACAGGAAAAGGCTGTTTGAGTCTGTTCCTCCATCCGTTATCATCATGGTTGATGTGTGACATGGTGCTTGCCAGCAGTTGCTATGATGGTTCACCAGGCAATCCCAGCAGAAAGACATTTTGAGCAGATTCCCAGGCAGGTGGTAAACCGTGTATAGAAATACAGAGCTAGATAGAGTTAGTTTTTTGTTGATAGAACATAGAACATTACAGCACAGAACAGGCCCTTCGGCCCTCGATGTTGCGCTGACCAATTAAGAAATAGCAATGACCCTCTAACCTAAATCATTCCCTTTTCATCCATAAACTTATCTACTAACCTCTTAAACGCCCCCAAACTTGGCGCATCTATAACTGCAGCAGGCAGGGCGTTCCATACCCTTACCACCCTCTGGATAAAGAACCTACCTCTGACATCCGTCCTTTAACTACCACCCCTTAATTTAAAGTTATGTTCCCTCGTGCTAGCTTTCTCCATCCAAGGAAAAATGCTATCACTGTCCACCCTATCTAAACCTCTAATCATCTTGTATGTTTCAATAAGGTCTCCTCTTAGCCGCCTTCTTTCTAACGAAAACAACCTCAAATCCCTCAGCCTCTCCTCATAAGACCTGCCCTCCATACCAGGTAACATCCTGGTAAACCTCCTCTGTACCCTCTCCAATGCCTCCACATCTTTCTTATAATGTGGGGACCAGAACTGTACATAATACTCCAAGTGCGGCCGCACCACAGTCCTATACAGTTGCAACATGACGTTGCGGCTCTGAAATTCAATCCCTCTACCAATAAAAGCCAAGATGGTGGATTTATTTTAGCTTTTGGGTATTCTGAGTGATTAATTCTGGTCGTCAGGTTGACAAGCTCCAGAGAGGTGGGAACTGACCTAACATTGGGAGAGAGGTTTCAAGTTAACACGCAGCAGAACTGGTTCCAACTCAGCTTGGCTGATGTGCTAACGTTATCATTTCCAGTTAATTCATGAACTCGTTGTTCTGTAATTTTAGCTGGTTTGATGTTGGAGTTTAAGGTGTAACTTTGTTTGAGCTACATTTTGCATCCAATGAGCAAGGCCATTAACTGTATTTTGAGGGAAAAAAAAATGAAAACATAAAGATCTAGACCTTGATTGAGAGATTATTTTCTGCTTGTGACATTTACTACAACTTCTGCTGGTAACCTTTCAAAAGTCTGGTATTTTCAAAATGTCTTACAAGATTACAAGGTGTATACAGTCTAGACAATTTTTATTTTTACAATATCCAGTTATTTCTGAAAATTAACTCCTTTCATTCCCAAACCGAAAGATTTGTGAAAGATCCAAAATTGTACCAAACACTGCAACAAGTCAGAGGTTGCAATGTTTGACTGGAAAAGTTTGAATCAGGCTGAGGAAGTGCAGTGATGGTGAGAGATATCAAATTTCCTCAAGAACAGGATCTTGGAACATAAAACATAGAACATAGAACAATACAGCACAAACAGGCCCTTCGGCCCACCAGTTGTGCCGATCACATCTACCAATCCACAGACCTATCTATAACCCCCTATCCTATTCTTTTCCATATACTCATCCAGAAGTCTCTTAAAAGACCCCAGTGAGTTTGCCTCAACAACCTCCGACGGCAGTCGGTTCCATTCACTCACCACCCTCTGAGTGAAAAACCTACCCCTGACATCTCCTTTGTATTTGCTTCCCTGCACCTTAAATCTGTGTCCTCTCGTAGTGACCATTTCAGCTCGGGGAAATAGTCTCTGAGAGTCCACCCTATCTATTCCTCTCAACATTTTATAAACCTCTATCAGGTCGCCTCTCAACCTACGTCTCTCCAGTGAGAAGAGTCCCAGCTCCCTCAACCTATCTTCATAAGGCCTGCCTCCCAATCCAGGCAGCATCCTTGTAAATCTCCTCTGAACCCTCTCAATAGCCTCTACATCCTTCCTATAATGAGGCGACCAGAACTGCGCACAATACTCCAACTGGGGTCTGACAAGAGTCTTATAGAGCTGCATCATTACCTCCTGACTCCTAAACTCTATTCCTCGATTAATGAAGGCCAATACACCGTACGCCTTCTTGACAACTTCCTCCACCTGCGAGGCCGATTTAAGAGTCCTATGGACCCGGACCCCGAGATCCTTCTGCTCTACAACACAACTAAGACTCCTACCCCTTATGTTGTACTTCTTCATCCCATTATTCCTGCCAAAATGGACCACTGCACATTTATCTGCGTTGAAGTCCATCTGCCACTTCTCCGCCCAGTCTTGCATCCTGTCTATGTCCCGCTGCAACTTTTGGCATCCCTCCAGACCATCCACAACACCACTGATCTTTGTATCGTCGGCGAACTTGCTAACCCATCCCTCCACTTCCTCATCCACGTCATTTATGAAAATGACAAACATCAAGGGTCCCAGAACAGATCCCTGGGGCACTCCACTGGTTACTGACCTCCATGCAGAACAAGACCCATCCACAACCACTCTCTGCCTTCTGCTGGCAAGCCAGTTGTCTGGATCCACGAGGCCAAAGCCCCTTGGATCCCATGCCTTCTCATCTTCTCCAGAAGCCTTGTATGTGGGACCTTATCAAACGCCTTATGTTCTATGTTCTATGTTCTAACCATATTAGCCAGGATTTAAAAATTTTAAAAATTATTTATTTATCTTCCGGAAATAAATAAATTGTTGGTGGAATCTTCCAGTCCAGAGTCTCAGTCTGGTGATGGCGGGAAGTTGGCTGATTCCTGTTAGGCAGTGGGGTTTCTAAACATAAATCTGGTGTCCAACTCATTAATTATGCACCAATGAGAGTCTTGGTGAATTTCATGGCAAGGCAGTTCCGAGGTCACTTGCCTCACTGTAACCTCATGTGATCAGAAGTCATGGTACAATATTTAATTGTCTGCTTCCCAAGGGAGGAAGGGAAGAGGGAGGTGGATGACTCCAATGGACACACAGCAACTTCCATTCCCAAACCTCAGTTCTTCCAAGTAAATGATTATCGCTGACAAGGGATGGCTCAGTTAAGTCTTTCTATTTTACCAAGGCACCAGCCTCTCTAGCGTGTTCCTTGCAGACTAGGAGCTCCACGTTACTCCTCCAGACTCCCTGTGGCTGCAGCTTATACTAGAGAAGCTATCAGATGTGAGTAACCACATCCCAGGATATGAGGGCACTTCCAGCACAGCCTCTCATTCGCCTCCAGGTAAGAACACCACCCATAATGCACCCATGGTCAGATCAGTGCTCTCTATTACGATGGCCCATGTTCATTGCGTTGTAAATCCTCCATTGCCTCTTGCTGCTCCGGCCCTTTCTCCTCCTAGCCCTGTGTCTCCTTGTGATAGGACTCCTTCGCTTCATTTCCATGGGAACAATGACCAAGATATAGAGATGCCGGTGTTGGACTGGGGTAAACACAGTAAGAAGTCTGACAACATTAGGTTTAAATCCAACTGATTTATTTGATAGTAAACTCACAAGCTTTAAAGGCTGTGCTCTTCGTGAATGAGGTGTTCTGGTCTCAAACAGCACTGCCCTTCTTTACCCAAAGGGTGGTTCGGGAGTGGAATGCCCTGCCTGTGGCAGTTGTAGATGCGCCAAGTTTGGTGGCGTTTAAGAGGTTAGTTGATAAGCATATGGAAGAGAAGGGAATGGTTTAGTTTGGAGGGTCATTGCTTTTTATATTGGTCGGCGCAACATCGAAGGCCGAAGGGCCTGTTCTGTGCTGTAATGTTCTATGATCTATGTTCTATATAATAGCACAGACTATTTGCAGATTACTGATTAGAATGCTTTGTCCACTTACATCGTTAGCCACTTTAAGACTTGAATAGCAGGTCAGGTGTAAAGATTTGCATTCTAATCAGTAATCTGTAAACAGTCTGTGCTGTTATGTGTGCTGTTTGAGATCAGAACACCTCATTCATCTGACGAAGAGCAGAGCCTCGAAAGCTTGTGAGTTTACTATCAAATAAACTGGTTGGACCTAAACCTGGCATTGTCAGACTTCTAACAATGACCAAGGCAGGGTTAGCTGGAACCTGCATCATCAATCTTCAGCAAATGTGTGAATGAGTTGAAATGATACATTGACTGAACATGTCCTTTACAGACTTCCTTCCATCTCAAAGAGTTCACCTAGTCTCAGTCTAGATATGGCACACCCACCCAGCCCCTTCCAGGTAAGGGACACCTGAGAGAACTATAGAAGGGTGTTCCTGCAGTTCATATATAACTGTGCATAGAGACATTTGACTTGGGGTGATGATAGCTACATGCAAGAAACTCCCTGTGACACTTTTCAGCCTGTCTCTATTATCCTAGAGAGGCTATTGCCTTGGTAAAACAGAAAGATTTAACTAAGCGACCCCTCGTCAGCGATAATCATTTACTTGGAAGAACTGAGGTTCGGGGATGGCAGTTGCTGTGTGTCCTTTGGAGGCATCCACCTCCCTCCTCTCCCCTCCCTCTGTCTCTCTTCCCTCCTCACTTCATCCCTTCATCCCTCCCTCTGTTCCTTTCTCCATCTATCCCTCCATCCCTCCCTCTCTCCATCTCTCCCCCCTCCCTCCCTCTGACACAGCAGATGGTAATTAGCAGCTTGGGACCTCCATCCTCCCATGCAAATGAGATTCCTGACATTGCTCTTTTGGAAGCTGAACCCACCTTGAAAATAAAGATAACAAAATCCCAACATCTTATTCCACTGTCGGGAAACTGTTTCCCATCATATCCCTTTATGATTCCCACTGCTGGTGAGGCTGGGATATTCCATCCCATAATTTAATAATAATGCCAATCATTATCATAATGTATTAAAATGCTGCTGATTGGATTAAACCCTCTGTCCTAATATCAGAATGGAGGTTGGGCTGAATGTAAAGTCTGCAATGGACCAGAACACATGGTGTGACTAACAACAAGAGGGAAATGCTATCTTTAGCCATCAGCCTTCAGAAGCGACAGTAGCAACTCATAATCATTTATCTTAAAATGGTTTCCTTGTTTCCACAAAGTCTCAGTTTGATTTGATAGGCTAAATAGCCTTCCCCTGTTGTTATCTTCTATGTTTCTATAATTTGAGTAAGTGTAGAGGCCCCAGTTGGTATTGAGCTGGCTAATCTGAGACAAGGTCTGTGATAAAGGCATTTTGAGTGGCTTCAGGAGGAGAACAAGCTCAATCATTCCCGATAATCTCCACTGAAACCTCGACAGAGAAGAGGCTCGGTCAGAACTGTTTATGATGCTGCACCCAGCCTCAGGCTTGAAGATTTGGATATTGTATAACTGACTAATGTTCACTAAACCGCATCTCTACCAAAAACCTTCAGGAGAAAAGGGAGAAACTACAGAGTTTATTTGAATATTACTCTTTCTTTCTTGGCCGTTCCGTTGTGCTCGCGTGTAGTGATCAGTCTATTGCCTCAGCAACTAAACCAGAAAAGCTGTTTTGTCCGCTGTTGCTTTATGGAGAGCTCAATGAATGAACTGGTCTTGTGTTCAATGTTTTTGTTCATTTGATTGGCACACGTACACAAAGAGCATTGGAATAAAGGGACATTGGAACTTGGTGTTCAGATACAAATGACATGAAAGGTGAGGGCAGCAGTTAGTTTGTAAACATGGCTGCTGGAAATAAAAATAACACTGAACCTTTTGACAGTGGTCAGCTATTGAGTGTTTGTGTCGACAACATGTAGTCAGTGCTGATGCACTTTGTTCTCAGATTGCTGCACTGTTTCTGTGTCTCATTCTGAATCGCTTTCTGGGGAATGTGTAACTTGTAGCCACTCAGAGGAAAATACTATTCAGTCATTTGATGGACACTAAATAGCTAAAAATAGCTTGTTGTCTTTGAACTAAATAAAAACTGGTCCAGAGTTTTCACAGCAGCCTGATTGTGAAGAAAGCTCATGAGGAAGAAGTAGTGTGTGACAAGCAGTCAAAATGTTTCCACTGTTTCTCTGAGCTTTTTGCTCAGTGTGTGCTGGACAGCTAGACCCTGCAAACGTTTCAGGACAACGTGGCTGAGGAAGTTAACTACAGCAGAAATGTTCAAATCAAATGGCAGAGAAACATATGTAGCAATAATTAAAAATTCTGAGGCTCTGTACCACCAACAACTGTGAGTCACAGAATTAACCTCGCACTCCAGATTTATGTCTGTATTTATTAGAATTTCTTGTACTATTCCATTGCAGGTTATTTTCCTGAGATCCTCAGTTATCTGTCACTCCCATTATCTCTATACTAGGCAGCATCTATCCTTCACTCTAATGGTTAGACAAGCCTCTATTCAATGTTCTCACCTTTTGCACACCCCGACTCAACACCGATTACATTGAAATATTCTGCTGCGTGTAAGATATTTTTAAGAAAGAAAGGTAAATAATTGTGTCATTAAATAATTCCGGTGAGAAAGTGGATATTAGAGAAAGTGATGAAAGTTTGGTTGGAGGACAAACCTTTCTGATTAGTCCTTGAAGTATCAGCAGTGCTGGTTATTATTAACCTTTCGTTAGCCGAATACAATACATGTCTGTGCAAGTCAAACTGCATCGAGGCTGTTAGTCTCTTAACAAAAGGAATTAATGCACCAACTGAATTAATTATTCTTTTCCTACAACCAATCTTCAATTCATCGGATTTATTGAATTGAATTTCATAATTAGTCATGTTGGGATTTAGTTCATAATTCGCTAGTATAGTGACCGCTATATTGTTCTATACAAGAGGATTTTAATATTCCAGAGATCCATATCCATCCACAAATAAATAACTAAGATTCACTGGCCTGGATTTTCCACACCCAGCACGGTGTGTTTTGTGGTGGGAGAAGTGACACACTGATAGCCACTAGCACGATCTTCCAGCCCCATCACTGTCCCATCAACACGGCTTTCTGCTATTGGTACTCTCCACTGGCAGAGAAGCTGCTTCAGCAATAGCCTATGGGGAGACCAAAAAATCCCGCTGGTAAGAATGGTCTGCAGATCCCACCTACTAACTTAGCACTCCTTGAATGTTAACCTTTTAATCATTCCTAGTTTGTTAACTACTCAGGTTAGAATTCTTGCCTCTACTTTGTCCTGTATTTATTCTCATTTTACACATTGAATATCTCATGATCCTTCTAATCTAGTTGCAGCTTATAATATTACACTTTGATTTATTTCCATTGAGAGCAATGGGGCTAAGTGTTAGGTGCTTCTGGAGGGGGCGGTCAGTCCAGGAGGAAATTGGACTCTTGTGTCTTTGCACTCAGAGCTGATTCCTCCTCACTAGCCATTTGTGCATCCGTTTCTGTCCCATAAACTGATCCAGAAAACCCTACACTTTTGGAACTTTATTTGGAAGTCTATTCATTCTATTAATGCATATTATGTAAACATTATATAGACACAGTCCACAATTAAATATGTAAACTACTGCAAAGTTATATTCTGCTGCATTCGTAGAGAAAGGGCAGAATTTCCCTATTGACCCTGGGGTAAAATCATGACCAGGATCCTGAAGGTAGGTGGCATGATGGCACAGTGATTAGCTTGGCTGCCTCACAGCACCAGGGACCCGAGTTCGATTTCTGGTTTGGGCCACTGTCTGTGTGGAGTTTGCACATTCTCCCATGTCTGCATGGGTTTCCTCCCACAGTCTGAAAGACGAGCTGGTTAGGGTGCATTGGCCATACTAAATTCTTCCCCAGTGTACCTGAACAGGTGCTGAGGTGTGACGACTTGGGAGATTTTCATAGAAACTTCATTGCAATATTAATGTAAGCCGACTTGTGACACTAATAAATAAACTTGAAATCTAGGCAATTTTATACTCCCTTCCCCTGCCAAGCCTCAGAAACCACCAGGGGAGAATAAAGTTCTGGCCATTGGCTTCAGAAAATGTAAAAAAGCTAAAGTTCATAAATCTAAGTGGAAGAATATATTGAATGATCTTGAAATATATGTTGAAGTCTGTTTTATG
Organism: Sphyrna mokarran; assembly: GCA_024679065.1. Lineage (NCBI taxonomy): Eukaryota > Metazoa > Chordata > Chondrichthyes > Carcharhiniformes > Carcharhinidae > Sphyrna > Sphyrna mokarran. Next base: position 52,071,664 of record JAGIQG010000019.1, read on the forward strand.
TTAAAGGGGCAAAAAAAAATTAAAAATATATAATTGAAGTATGCCATTAACTATTTCAATATGTTAAATGGTTTTGTGTTAAGCTTATGTAATAAAAATTGATAACTTTTTTATGGGCATCTTGAAAAAGCAAGATCGGGTTTTCAGCAGCAATTTCAAGACATCAAAATAGTTTATTTTCTGCTCTTTAAATAACATATTTGTCACAGTCCGACATGGCTATTTCACAACCTCATTCATTGGAGATCTAAAATATTACATCAATTTAATTTAAACACGGGATAAATGTTAAACATTCTTCACCAATTCACTGATGGTTCATTGGTTCCTCTACAGAGGAGCAAAATAGGCAGATGCATGTCCTTTGGGATGTCTTTGCTGTCAATTGAACACAAATGTCTTTTCCCATGAAACAGTTCTTTGGAACCAACAAACATTTCACAAATGACCAAAGTTTCTTCCCAGCCCCTAATGGGGATTTAACTAGCACTTCCAGAACTGTGAGGATAATGATAACTATCTGTGCTGCATGAGTTATACGGTTGTATAAACTGATAGCTCAATGGAACAAGCAATCTGAAAAAAATTGTGTGGATATTAAAGTTGACAATGTTGCTGAATTGGGAGAGGGCTGATTTTAATAGGATAAGACAGGATCTGGCCAAAGTGATGTAGAAAATCCACATCACAGAGCAGTGGGAGTCATTCAAAAAGAAAATAGAGAGAGTGCAAAGCCAACATGTTCCCATAAAGACAGGACCAACAAGCCCTGGATATCAAGGGATATACAGGATTGGATAAGGAAAAGTGAGAGATTCAGGGGGTTCCAAACGGTAGATGCCTTTGAGGAATATAGAAAGTACATTGGCAGGTATGGAGGGAGGCTGCTGGGGGTGAGGTGGGCACTTAAAAATGGAATTAGGAGAACAAAGAAGGGACAAGGAAAACCACTGACATAAAATAAAGGAAGATCCTCAGGTATTTTATAAGTATATTGAGAGTAAGAGGGTAGCTAGGGGAAAGAGTAAGGCCCCATTAGGAATCAAAGTGGCAATCTGTGTGGGGCCAGAAGATATGTGCGAGGCTTGAAATGGGTATTTTATATTTGTTTTCACTATGGAGAAGGACAGCGTCGATATAGAAAGCAGGGAAGGGGAGTGTGATATTATTGACCAGATTGACACAGAGAGGGAGAAGGTGTAGAGGGTTTTAGAGAGTTTAAAGTGGATGAATGAGATGTATCCCAGGCTGCTGCATGAGGCAAGAGAGGAGATTACAGAGGCTCTGACGTGAAATTTCAAATCTTCTTTGGACACAAGAGAGGTACACACAGTAAGAAGTCTCATAACACCGAGTTAGAGTCCAACAGGTTTATTTGGTAGCACAAGCCACAAGCTTTCAGAGAGCTGTTCTTTTATCAGATAAGTGGGAGTTGTGTTCACAAACACAGCATATAAAGACCCAACTCAGTTTACAAGGGAGGTGTCAGAGGATTGGAGGACAGCTAATTATTCAAGAGATGAAGTAGGGATAAATCAACTAATTACAGGACAGTGAGTCTAACATCAGTGGTAGGAAAATTATTGGAAATAATTCCTAGGGGCAAAATTAATCTTCACTTGGCGATGCAGGGATTAACAAGAGTAATCAGCATGGTTTTGCAGGGGGAGATCATGGCTGAGAGTCTTCATCCTCATTCCATCCTGGAGTTCTCCAGTGCTGCTGAATACAAAGAACAAAAAACAAAAGAATGTAATGGAGTTTTGGCTCACTGCATCCTCCAAGTGACGTTCAATATGGAGGAGATTGAAATTAACATGGAAAAGGTAAATATCTCACATTTTACATTGGCATTGTTTCTTTTCATTTGATAGAAAAAGTGAGGGCAGACAAAACCCTTTGATACATCAGCTGATGGAGGATGTTAGTCGATAAGCCAGCAGATTTCTATGCCCATGTTTGACTGATGCCAGGAGATGTCACAGCGTTCAGAGTCAGTGTTGATATCACTGTGCTGCCAGTTCTGCTGCATCTGTCCTGTCGGTGGGACAGGACATTCCCAGGGATGGTGATGGTGGTGATTGGGACATTGACGTTCTCATGCAATCGTAATTTTCAACGTCAGGCTGTTGTTTATTCTCTCAAATTTGGCACAAAATCCCACAGGCTAGTAAAGAGGACTTTGCTGAACCAACAGGGCTATATGTGATGGAGTAGAAGTTATGTTTCAGCAAAAAAAATACTGGCTAAACCATTCCTGGAGTTGCAGAGCACCACACATTCAGAAGGAAATACTGACCTTGGAGGAAGTGAAACATCACATTTACCTGAATGATAGCTGGATTCCAATGTTTATATTAACAAAATAGGGTTGTATTCTTGGGAACTTAAGACATGATTTGAACAAAGCTTTCAAGATCTGAAGGGGAGTATACAAGACTGGAGGGCATAGTTTAAAAAATTGGAACAAAATTAGGAAACATTTCTTCACAAAGGGCGGCAGAGATTTGGAACTCTCCTCTGCAAATGGCAACCAATGCTCAATTTTTTTTTCCTTCTTTTATATTTCCCTTCTTACTTTCTTTCACCACTCTCCCTTTTTCCATTGTATGGCTTTTGGGAAATTGTTTACGGAATGTGGATCTGTCCTTGCTCAGGGAAGACCCAAGCCGCAGTTTGATCTAAATAGATAGAGCCTGGCTTGTTGTGAGCAAAATATATTGAGCCAAAGACAACCTGTGGCTGAATAAGGCAGATATAATTAAATAAGGAACAACGTAGTGTGTTAGGCAGTTCTGTGAGAAGAGTCACTCCTCAGTCCAGTGGTATAATCTCCTCTCAATAAGATAACTGAACAAAACCATCAGCATGAAAGAAAACCGTTTTGCCAACCCTCACTCTTTCTATTGAATGAAGAGAAACAAAGCCAGTGTAAAATGTGAGATGTTTACCTTCTCCATGTCAGCTACAATCTCCAATGGATTATCAATAGCGACACACTGTTCTGTGCAACGCGAAGATGTGACTCTTTAGAATGAGCACACTGGAACTATTGCAGATTGAGGTTGAAGTGAGCACTTCAGTCTGAATAGCATCACAGCCTTTTCTCATTATTTCATGACAAGTTGAATGCTGAATGGATCTGTTTGATCAGTTTAAAAAATATATTGAATTTACAACAAAAAACAAATTGTGCAGGTTGCAATATACATTGAGATTCTCAGAATAGATGTTGTTTGATCCATTCCCTGCAAGAATTCTCCCTTTGAACTGTTACACCCACTTTTTTAAAAAATGGAGACGATATGATCACATTAGTTAAACAATGGATACATTTCTGTGCTGTTCTGTCTTATTTTACTCTAATTCTGCCATTAGGATTAAAGATCAAAATCAATGAATATTTCTCAACTGTATAAAAACCTTTGAAATAAAAGCACTCATTTATTTGTGATGAGCCAAGACTCTTACACTAAATCTTCAAAACTAAAACACTCTTTTATCAATAACATCACAAAAGATTTTCAGTGAACATTGAAGATCATGGAATTGAGGAGAATTTATTGGCCCAGTTGGGAGATTAGCTGCAAGACAGGAGACTGAATATTGACAGTTGCTTTAATTGACAAGCTGTGACTCATGAGGTAGGATTTTCCTGGTTTTTGAGAGACACAGAAGTCAGCGATTACAGGAAATGGTCAGACAGCAAAATGAAGCTGAAACACATGCTGTTCAGTCATGATCTTATTGAAGAATGGGGCAGACTTGAGGGGTCAAATGTCCTACTCCTGCTCCTAAATCCTGAGTTCCTAGGTGAAAGCATAAATGAATAGATCAAATGGGAAAAGCAAAGTGTGGCAATTTGATTTCACGACGGACAACTGGTGAAGTCATCCAATTTGGATCCAAAAAGATAGATGAGAGAACTTTCTAAACGATAAAAAGCCAGAAGTAGTGGAACTCCAATTAGTCCATTGTACATTGATCATTAAAATGTCACAATCAGGGACAGGAAAGTCAAAATGTGATTAAAGTGCTGGTCCTTATGTCTTTCTGGATAACTCAAAGGGTTAAAGGTCATGCTGCACATTGACAAAGTCCTGGGTCACACTTCAGCTCTGCCCTCAACTTTGAGAGGCCAGGAAAATGAGGTCTTGAGTGAAAATGAGAATCAGATCTTCCAAGAGTGGAAGGGGCAGTTTGGACACATTCCTATCCAATGTTACAAAGAATATTTGTTTAGGTGCTGGGGGGCAAGTACAGAGGAGATGTTAGAGGTAAGTTTTTCACTCAGAGGGTGGTGAGTGAATGGAATCGGTTGCCGTCAGTGGTGGTAGAGGCGAACTCGCTGGGGTCTTTTAAGAGACTTCTGGATGAGTACATGGGATTTAATGGGATTGGGAGTTACAGATAGTTCTATGGCCTGGTAGGTACTGATATGATTGGCACAACTTGTGGGCCGAAGGGCCTGTTTGTGCTGTAATGTTCTATGTTCTATGTAATATTGTGTTGCTGCAGAGGGGATAGTGATCCTTGCTCAAACTGATGCCAGGGCAAGTAATTGAGCAGGAAGTGATCTAGGGGAATCAACCCATCAATGTGATCCCAGCAGGAATTCATCCCAGTAGGAAGTTCAAACAGTGGTACACAGATGTTTTTTTTGTCAGGTTCAGAAAGAGCTTTGCTGCTTTTCCTGAGCTGACAGAAAAGATTAAAACATGTTCAGAGATATTATCACAGCAACTTCCTACAGGCTGTTTAAAAACAAAGATCAGGCTGGTTTTCAACAATGTCCTAGCCATTTGATGCGGGATATTGGAAATCGGTGATTGGATATTGCTGGACCTGGGGAAGGGGTTGGGGGGGGTGGGGGGCAGTGTACCCCTCTGGCAACCAATGCCAGTCCTGTTAATCTTTGGGCAGATTTGTCTGTAACTGGATTGGAACTTGCCTCTTTTGTGTATCAGGCTGCTTAACTAAAGTAAATCAGGGCAGGAGCCCATCGAAGGACTTTATTTCCAATGCCAGCTACAAAGTAAAGTTTATTTATTAGTCACAGGTAAGGCTTACATTAACACTGCAATGAAGTTACTGTGAAATTTCCCTAGTCGCCACAGTCCGGCACCTTTTCGGGTCAATGCAACATGTCTTTTAGACTGTGGGAGGAAAACTGGAGCACCCGGAGGGAACTCATGCAGACATGAGGAGAATGTGCAGACTCCACACAGACAGTGACCCAAGCCAGGAATCAAACCCAAGTCCTGGTGATATGAGGCAGCTAACCACTGTGCCATGCAACAAATGTGTACAGCATACTCTGAACATGTTCTACTTAATTATATGGTAATATTGAGTCTCCAAACTGGTTGTCTGGCAAGTGTCTCTCTGAATGGTCTGGTGCTTATTCTTCCCCACACCTTGTCTGACACACTGACAAGTTTCCCATCCTCACACTGCCCATCAGCCGGTGCTGGGCACTCATTGGCTTGGTCTGCACCTTCGAGTGAAGCCCAACCCTAACAGTGAGCTGGGCATCAGAACTCCATGGCACAGCTGTTCCCCACAACCCCTCCCTCATCTCAGACAAATGTTAAATCTCCACCCCTTTCCCCTCCCTGCTGTGAATTATCTGAATGTTTTCAATACTCTTCCACTCATCGGGTGAATTCAAAATTGCTGATCTCTCACAAGCTAAGCAAGTTATTTAAAAACAGAGTTTCTTTATTCTAACACCATGCTTTATTTCTGTAACCTCATCCTGTTCTTATTGTTTTCACAAATCAATGATTTGTGTATATTCCCCACAAACCCTCAGGTAAGCCATTATTCGTGGAGCAGAGCACTTTATCAGACCCACAGTGCAGCAACATCTATCATCAATTGTGACCCAATATTGTAAAATCCATTCATCAGAATTATTGTTTGGGTGACAGTTCCTTCATTAAAACACTGCACAAAACCGTGTGTGTGTCTATTCGTAGTGTAGATAACTCTTACTATCAATTCAAATGGCTGGCATGTTCCTTGTGCTTGTTAAACACAACAAGATGAGCAAGAAAAGAATGCTGATTGTGTTTTCACGTTTTCCTGTGATTTTCCTTAATTCCCTCCCCTACATTGTCACAATGTCCTTCCTGTGACCTCAGTGTTCCGAGTCTTATCCTGACATTGGCCCCATTTACAAATGGCTCACTCAAATGAATCTTGCACTTTCCACTCTAACATTGTTCCTCTCCCCAGCTCTTGTTGAATTTTGCAAATTGGGACTCCTCTGACAATCAAAAGGTAAAATGATATTATCACATCTAAATTAGCAATGATTGTACTCTGCTTCAAGTAGCAAGGTTATAGATATGGGAGTGGGGGAGTGTGGGGGGAACAATCTAATTTTACATCTGAAATATTTTAAAAAATTGATCAATCTACCTGTGTGGGTCATGCATCAACAACACACCAGTTTCATTGGTTAGCCTGTTAACCATAAATACAGGCGTCAACAATCTCAATCTTGTGAGGAGCTTGTTAGTGCTCAGAAAGAAAATTCATCTTCAAGTGAAATTTAAAGATATGGGCCAGAGTTCTTTAGCTGCTCACCCGCCGCTGTGAGGATGAAGAATTTAACACTCAACCAAGCTTCCATTCACTCCGGCCTGAATGGCCCCAGGAATCCTATCAGTGTGAATAGCCTGAGAATCCCAGGCGTGGAAACATTAACACGCAGGTTCACACTCGGGGACAAATGTATGAATTTTTCTCAAAATGCTGAGAAGGAATTTGAACCTAGCAGAAGCCGATGGTAGGGCTGTAGACCTATGAGATTAAGCAATTGAGGAAACTGATGATAAAGGAAGTCTCGTGTTTGGGATGAGTCTGCAGCTGCCGGTTCTGGCACATTCTGTGTTGGTTTTATGGTAATTTACAGCAGCAGGTAATCTTGACATAGATTCATTCATAACTCTGATCCCAGTTCTGACCTTAGGTTCTAAGAAGACATTTTTTGGAACGATTACCACGTGAGATAATGTGTAATAGAAACGTAGAAAATAGGAGCAGAAGTAGGCCATTCAGCCCTTCGAGCTTGCACCACCATTCAATGTGATTACAGCTGATCATGCACTTTCAGTATCCCACTCCTGCTTTGTCTCCAGATCCCTTAATCCCGTTAGCACTAGGACCATATCCAGCTCCCTCTTGAACATTTCTAACAAACTGGCCCCAACAGATTTCTGTGATAGAGAATTCCACAAGTCCACAACTCTCTGAGTGAAGAAGTTCTTCCTCATCTCAGTTCTCAATGGTTTACCCTTTATTCTTAGACTGTGAACCCCTCGTTCAGACTTCCTCTACATCAGAAACATTCTTCCCATATCTAACCTGTCCAGTCCTATCAGGATTTTATGTTTCTCTGAGATCCCCTCTCATTCTTCTAAATTCCAGTGAGTACAAGCCCAGTTGATCTAGTCTCTCTTCATATGTCAGTCCTGCCATTCCAGGAATCAGTCTGGTAATTTTCGCTGGACTCCCACAATAGCAAGAATGTCCTTCCTCAGACTAGAAGGTCAAAACCATATGCAATACTCAAGGTATGGTTTTATCAAGGCCCCGTATACCCTTTCCTCCTATATTCAACTCCTCTTGCTATGAAGGCCAGCATGGCATTAGCTTTCCTCACCGCCTGCTGTATCTACAGTGACTGTTCCACCATGACATTCGGTCACGTTACTTTCCCCCTTTTCCTAATGATGTGTTATATATTAATGATTTAGGCATGAACTAGGGGGGCACGATTGGAAAATTTGCAGGGCACAAAGATTGGGTGAGTAGTGGATAGGGTAGACGATAATTATAATCTACAAAACAATATCGATGGGTTGGTAGTGTAGGCGGTAAAATGGCAGATGGATTTTAATATAAAGAAGTGTGAGGTCATGCACTTAGTGAGGACAAACAGTTATAGGGAATACACAATAAACGAGAACATGCAAAGAAGAATAGTGAGAGATCTGGGGGAACAGTACACAGGTCCCTAAAGGCAGCAGTTCAAGTAGACAGGTTGTAAAGAAGGCATTTGGAATATTCTCTTCATTGTCAGAGATATAGAATATAAAAGTAAGGATATAATGTTGGAATTGTACAAAACACTGGTGAGGACAAACTGTAGTATTGTGTGCATGAGGGACATAGATTCAAGGTAAGTGATAAGGGGACATGAGGAAGAGCATTTTTACATGGAGGTAGTTGGTGTCTGGAATTCACTGCCTGAGTTGGTGGTGGAGGCAGAGATCCTAAACCTGTTTAAAATAATCTGGATCTGCACCTTAAGTGCTGTAAGCTACCGGGCTATGGGCATAGGAGCAGGAAGGTGGGACTGGAAACAGCACCTGGCTGGCATGGACACAATGGGCTGAATGGCCTCCTCCTGGTTTAACCTATGGTTATATGATTGCAGCAATGCCTGAAATTCTGCTTTGTAGCTTAGTGTGAGTGACCAATCATGTGTCCACGTGCTGCCGTGCACTACCTTCCCCCCGCCCCGCCTGCAATGCCCCCTGACACATTCACACAGCAACACATGATGGATGAGATGCTAGAATTGGAATGCTTTTGAAAGTCATCCAGAATAAAAAAAGGTTTGCATTTCACAACCACAGGATATCTCTCAGAGCTTCAATTACATAGTTTTCGAAATGTTGGGCAAAATCTTCCAAAAAATGGCAAAGAAATCAGGTTCTGATTGAGAACCAGCATGTATCTCCCCAGAAACACAGCCAGACTTTCTCACCAGATTTCTAGGCACTCTATCAGAAAAATTGTTTTGCTTTGCCTTGCTGGCAGGATGTGGAAGAAAGCATCACTGAGAGATCACTGTGGTGCGAAATGTGCTTCTTCTGACTATGAAATTAATGTAGATTGTTCAAACAACCAATCCTGTTAAATAACTCCCACAGACAGCAAACCAGGAAATGAAAAATGTGAAGCAAATCATTTTTACAATTTTGACCTTGTGGAGTAGAAACAGGGCAAAGGCAGAAACTGAATTTGGATGAAAAATTCTGTCTAAAAATGATCTCAAACAAATAGTTCAAAAAATATAGTAATGAACGTTAATAGTGAAATTTCACAACAGAAATATGAAATGATTATTTTCAGGTCGAGATCTGGTGTTCAGATTTAATTATCACTCAAATCACTATTAGAAATCCAGTTTCATCAGATTGAACAAGGTGAGATTTTTATCAGGTGTCTTAACAGCATTATAAAAATGGACAATGTTTTAACACATCAACTAATTTCACTGATTGTCAGTTCTGTGGTGGTGGATGTGGGAGATGGGCAGTTGGGGTTGTTGGGAGAGGGTGGAGGTTGATGGGGAAAGGAGGTGGAGCTTAGTGGGGGGAGGAGAGGTTTCTGGTGGTTGTACTGCTTGGTGTCTGTGCCAGATTAATAAGTGTCAGATTGTAATTTGAGGATTTGTGTTTTAATCTGAGCTTGCATTAAAGCCTGAAGATATGAATTTCCAAGGAGTAATGATGACAAATGCTGACAGTTCATTCTCTATCACTCAGCATAAGCCTGGCCCTTGTTTTAAGGTATTAGTCTGTCAATCATGGAATTTATGCTTTAAGTAATCAGAAGAAGATGGATACATTTTCCACCCCTTTATAATTGTTCCAGGCTGTAGAATAAATCTGTTAAACCCGTCTCAGTGTAAATCAAGGAGCTGTGTGTTCATATTACTAAAGGAAAATAGCATTATGAGAGATCATGGATTCAGTATCTGATCCTCTGTTAATCAAGAGTGCAATTCTTCAAGATATCCTTGAATAAAATATAGAAGGAGCCACTGATTCGAAATTCTAGCATGTTCATAAGCTGTCCACAACATAATGGAGAAGAACTTGAGAACAAAAACACATTTTTCCAATAACATGTTAATACAAGCCAGAGAAAGCCAGACTTCAATGGGTAACTTTAACTTAATTCAGCAAACAAGAATCCCAGAGGATTAAGTGTAGTGCTGGTTTTACTCTCCACTCAATATTGTCTTCCACTGACATTCTCAAAGAATGGTTAGCTTAAAATGGTTTCCCTTGATTGATATTGTTAATGATTTGTCTTTTCCTTAAAGCAAGTTTAATCTGCTGCTTCCTGAGTTCCTGACTATACAGTACAAGATGGAAGTGTCACCAGAAATCTGCAAATGCAATGCTTTTCAGTTCAATACAAGACCATACAGAATTCATCATCCAAAGAATCAAAATAATATTTTAAAGTAATGACTGTGGTATTTTCCCGCAGTAGCCAGCTGAATACGCAGATTAAGAGTGGTTGGACAATGATCAGTATTTCAGGCTGGTGAGATCTTACTGTCCTGACAAAGTTAATGGGGTTTTGAACAGCTTGTCACATTCTACAGCCCACCCCACTTCTTCCCCCCAGTCTCTGCAGTGGGGCGATAAAACTCCACTTAAAGCGTTAGTATAGCTGAATCGTTAATCTTATTGTTTCATTTCTCTTTAGTTGATAATATCTTTCTCCTTTTATTGTCCCATCGAGGGCTGCCCCTTCTGCTGGCCAAAGATTTAGACAGATTTGAACTTGAGTTTTCAGGTGTCTATCAGTGTTGCTCCATGAGTTAGCAAAGGGAAAAATGGGTATCCAGAACATGCTATTTCTGTTCATTGTGAGTGGACTGGAATAACAAAGGCCATTTTTATGGCACATTTTCCAAACATCAAACACAAAAAGCGCTTGAGAAAATGTCACAAAGTGGTTGGTGGGATCTGGTGAAGGTGTATCACGTCGATGTGAGTTTGAAAGTGGTTTTTTTTCACCAGGATCTTGGATGGCAATTTGGCAGTGCTCTATGTGGGATGCTTTGTGCAGAAATGTCTTTAAGATGAATTAACTTGTTTTAAAATGACTTTATCCAAGGATTAGGGAACAGACGATCCAGTTTCCTTTGCTGGGAAAGCATAAATTGGACTGAAATAGATTTATTTTCTACAGCTTATCACTAATGGTCTTTTAATTGTTCACTAAGTTAGAAAAAAGCACACATGGCCACCTGCTTCTCTCAAAACATTATTCTAAAAGCCAAAGAATAAAAGTGAATGTTTCTTGAAATGAAAATTGAGCTGACTCCATCCTCTGTGTAAACATCCTGTGACCAATAATCCATTCAGGTTCTGAGAGCAGCAGTCTAATCGCTGGGAGGGCACACTGCAGGTTTGGACCCTTAAGACTTCCGATGTTTAAGTAGCGTTGTCACATCAGGGTATTAACCCCTTGTACTCTGTGAAGTGAATTCCTGTGCCCCTGCCCCTGAAGAAGAATTTGCTTTCAGAAACCTCCTTGCAAAGAATTGCTGTAAAATGGGACATGGGTAACCGAGCCCAGTTAACCAACTGGGTACACAGTTTGGAAGCAATGTGTCTTAGACAGCTTACTGTGATGGTGTTGTGAAGGAAATAAGCATCTGTAAAACCCGCCTCCAAGGTTCTGTACTATGGATTGGTAGGCTGCAGAGTTGAGTCTCCTTCACACTCTGCCACTTCTGTGCAGTGAGCTACTTAAAAGAAAGGCAACATTTGATGTTTTTCCCATCCTGCACCAACAGATTTCCACAAATTTCCTTCTACCATCTCCTCTCCTGAATTGAGAGGATAGGCTTTGCAAAGTGGCCATCACTTTTCAATTTCCAGTTGGGCCTTACTAATGGAAAAGCATTTTCACTGTGCATTGGCAGCTACTCAACTAGGGAAGAATGTTGAAATTAACTCACATCCTCCCTTCATTCAACATCCACAAACTTTCAACCAGAGTCACTGGATAACAACTCAGAGCACGAACCTTTGGCATCTTGCCTGTCTTAGTTTATAACACTGACACCAATTGCCAAACACCTATCACTACCTAAACCGAGATCAACTAACTCAACACAGGCCAGGGATTTACAAATCACCTTCATCTCAACAGGATATAACTGCACTCCTATTTATGTTTGAATTAGATATCAAGGACTTTGGCTACAATATGCACATATGAAAACATTTTATTCATATACCATTGTACGGATATTGCCTGCAGCTTGGGGATAGCTTATGAGTATGTTGTTATTACAAAGATTTCAGAAGTTAAACAGCATATGTTACAAAGTCCGAAGCCAAATGCTGAGGGTATTATTCACACTCGAGGTCACTGTGGTAACCCCAGTAATAGTTTACAAATGAATGCCTGAAAGAAAAATCCTGAACATTTTGAAATCATTTGTAGATTGTTGTTGCGCTCTGGAGTAGTTGCTGTTATCAACGAGTTTGCTTATAAGTAACATTCTGAACCTCATGAAAATTTATCAAGATTGCAAAGTCACTGAAGGTTTGTACATCGACCCATCATCTCCCATTGCTGAATTCCAACATGCTAATGTCACTGAAATGGTGGTAATAATAAGTTCAAAATTTTCACCCCTTCCTCCTCCCATTACAGCAGCAAGCAGAGGATGCCATCTGGGATGAGGTATTTAATGTTGAGATTCTAAATCAATACTGATTTTACAAAACAAGCTTCAAATTTTAACTTTGGTGTTTTAGAGTTCTATTTGCTGAAAGGCTGCTGCCTCTTCAAATTAAATGTTAGTGTCCTTCAACAATCTGAGTTCAATGATGTTGGATTTAAAAGGCAGCGGAGCAGCAATTAATGATATGAATGCTTAATCCCAAATGACATGCTATTTTTTAATATAAATCCAATGTCTTGTATTGATATTATTTAACAATACAAATTAAATACATTAATGTTATTTAAAATATTATATTCAAAATAAAGGACTTAAGGTCTGTGTTAGAATGATTGTCAAAGGAATACTGTAATGAGAGATCAAAGCCAGTTCTTCATGCCAGTCCCACCGAGAGCTTACTCCCACCACGGTTCCTAGTAGTGTCTGATAGTGTCAATGAGACGGCGAATGAACCAGAACAGCCGACAGAGGGATCCGCAGTGCAGCAACCGAAGAGGAATGAATCCAATTGGACTCCTCCGGAAGGCCACTGCCCCCGACTGGACATGTATGCCCAAGCCATCAGGAGGTGTGTGAACACCAGATTCATCAACTGCACTTACAAGACAGTCCCGAACATCACCCAAGTACAACGCAAGGCCATCCGTGCTCTCAAGACCAACCGCAACATTGTCATCAAACCAGCAGACAAAGGAGGCGCCACCGTCATACTGAACAGAACGGACTACTGTGAAGAAGTGTACCGACAACTAAACAATGAGAAACACTACAGACAGTTACCAGCAGATCCGACCAAAGAACACACTCGTCAACTCAACACTCTGATCAAAACCTTTGATCCAGACCTTCAGAACACCCTCCGGACTCTCATTCCACGTACTCCCCGCATTGGAGATCTCTACTGCCTCCCAAAGATACACAAGGCAAACATACCCGGCCGTCCCATCGTATCTGGCAATGGGACCCTGTGTGAGAACCTCTCTGGCTATATCGAGGGCATCCTGAAACCCATCGTACAAAGAACCCCCAGCTTTTGTCTTGACACTACGGACTTCCTGCAGAAACTCAGCACACACGGAGCAGTAGAAACAGGGACACTCCTTGTCACAATGGATGTCTCGGCGCTCTACACCAACATCCCCCACGACGATGGTATTGCTGCAACTGCCTCAGTACTCAATGCCAACAACTGCCAGTTTCCGGATGCAATTTTACAACTCATCCGCTTCATCTTGGACCACAATGTCTTCACCTTCAACAATCAGCTTTTCATCCAGACACACGGAACAGCCATGGGGACCAAATTTGCACCTCAGTATGCCAACATCTTCATGCACAGGTTCGAACAAGACTTCTTCACCACACGAGATCTTCAACCAAGGTTATATACTAGATACATTGATGACATCTTTTTCCTTTGGACTCATGGTGAACAATCATTGAAACAACTGTATGATGATATCAACAAGTTCCATCCCACCATCAGACTCACCATGGACTATTCTCCAGAATCAGTTGCATTCTTGGACACACGCATCTCCATCAAGGACGGTCACCTCAGCACCTCACTGTACCGCAAACCGACAGACAACCTCACAATGCTCCACTTCTCCAGCTTCCACCCTAGACACGTTAAAGAAGCCATTCCCTATGGACAAGCCCTCCGTATACACAGAATTTGCTCAGATGAGGAGGATCGTGACAGACACCTCCAGACACTGAAGGATGCCCTCGTGAGAACAGGATATGGCGCTCGACTCATCGATCGACAGTTCCAACGTGCCACAACGATAAACCGCACTGATCTCCTCAGAAGACGAACACGGGACACGGTGGACAGAGTACCCTTTGTTGTCCAGTACTTCCCCGGAGCGGAGAAGCTACGACATCTTCTCCGGAGTCTTCAACATATCATTGATGACGATGAACATCTCGCTAGGGCCATCCCCACCCCCCCACTTCTTGCTTTCAGACAACCGCACAACCTCAAACAGATCATTGTTCGCAGCAAACTACCCAACCTTCAGGAGAACAGTGACCACAATACCACACAACCCTGCCACAGCAACCTCTGCAAGACATGCCAGATCATAGACATGGACGACATCATCAAACATGAGGATACCATTCACCAGGTACACGGTACATACTCTTGCAACTCGGCCAACGTTGTCTACCTAATACGTTGCAAGAAAGGATGTCCCGAAGCATGGTATATTGGGGAGACCATGCAAACACTACGACAGCGGATGAATGAGCATCGCTCAACAATCACCAGGCAAAATAGTTCCCTTCCTGTGGGCGAACCCTTCAGCAGTCATGGGCATTCGGCCTCCGACCTGCGGGTAAATGTTCTTCAAGGGGGCTTTCGTGATACACGACAGCGCAGAGTCGCTGAGCAGAGACTGATAGCCAAGCTCCGCACACATGAGGACGGTCTTAACAGGGATCTTGGCTTCATGACACACTATCTGTAACCCCCGTAACTTGCCTGGGTTAGCAAAAAACCTCACACTGTGCTGTCTGGAGAAAATACACAATTCTCTAACAATGCTCAGGATTCCCTTCACACACATTGTTAGCCACTTTAACACTTGAATAGCAGGTTAGATGTAAGGATTCGCATTCTAATCAGCAATCTCTGACTGTCTGTGCTGATGTGTGCTATTGCAGACCAGAACACTGCACTTGCCTGAGGAAGACACAAGAGTGTTGAAAGCTCGCTTTTTTACTATCAAATAAATCGGTTGGATTAATAATTGGCGTTGCTAAATTCTTACTGAGTTCTTACCACCCCAATCCAACGCTGGCATCTTTACATCGTGTCTGATACAGGCAGTGAGAAATTTTGTTGACAGTGTTGTGACCAGAAGCTCCTACTACTGGTGAATGGTAGCCATGAGAAACACAACATGGGAAGACCAGAAAAATCCCCCTCATGTTCCCCCCCTCCCCCTCCAAAACTACCTTCCCAGCCCCACTGTTTATCCACTGATATAAAGATCAGTAATTTCGAGGTCGATGACTGTAATGAGCTACACGTGTAAGCATTCTTGAAAACAAATAATAAATTCAACTATGAAGTAAAGAGATGAAAGGGGTAATAATTTTCTATAAAACATTTAAAATAACACGTTCTCACAATTCAAACTTAGTGGACAAACATTTCTTTGTCTTTAAGAAGTTGGTGCATTATTACATTTGCAATGATGTTGAATTAGTTTAATCCTTGTGAAAATACAATGGATGTCGCCCAACCCTCTCATGTGAAACTTCATTGTGGATTATAGGTTACAGTTACAAATCTCAATCCAATGTGCACTATTATTCGATGTAATGATATGAAATGGAATTTAATGCAGGCAACGTAGGTTTACTCATCATCATTGAGTGTTCCAATCCCCAGTCACCACCCTTCCAAATGACCAAATATGACTCTGTTCTATAAACTAGCCAACTGAATAAGTCTAAACACCAAAGTTCACGGGGGGGGGGGGGGGGGGGGGGTGTCTGGAGAGAGAGAGAGAGAGGCAGGGAGCATTCAAAAGGAGCATTTCAACTAATCTTAGTTAACTGATGCACTGGTTATTTGCTCATCAATATTTCAGATAATTGTAAGGTGAAATTGTTAAGTTTATTGTCTAAAGCTTGTTAACTGTTACACAATAAAAAAACACAGAAGGATGTGGATTGAGGAAGATAAAGAATCAACACAGTTGCACTGGGCCACACTGACTTCTTCTGCACTGTTTGATTTCCATAGAACCACAGCACCGTGATCTTAATCACACAGAGAAGTTTTCAAATAAATGACTTTGTTCAAGTCCAGTAGATATATGGATCAAAATTTACAGATGTTTGCTGCATTGACGTGCTGAGATAGTGCCAGGTTTCCAAGGTAAATAAATTAAAAATAAGGTGAAGGTATTGCTATTGTGGCTTCAACTGCTTACCTTCCAATCTCCATGGCAATCTCAACAACAATGAAAGTTTGTCTGTACCTCCAACTATAAACTCCTAATTGACGACATACCTCACATGCAATGAGAATGTGTGTATTATTTTAACATATTCTAACTAATTGTAACAGAAATGCTTACTCAGACTTATTCAGTTGGCTAGTTTATAGAAGGACTAGTAGTTGTGCTTTTCTGACTGAGGCATGTTTTTAAACAGTTTTCTCTTAATTGGAACTGAATCAGATGTGCCAAGGATCAGATGAAATAACAGCCGGAGTAAAATGGAGTATCAGTAATAAAATAAATACTTTAAGGGATTATTAATGATAATAAATTATTGGAGGAAATTTATGTAGTATCCTGAACGAGAGCCTGTGTAGATCACTGTGTAGCTCCTGATGGACTGGGAAGACAACATTTTTAACTTTCTCCATGTGAAAAAAAATTGTGTCTTGTCATAGTTTCACGAAAGGCTAATTACAAAAATCAGGGGAGAAAAATGAGAAATTCCAATAAAATAATTCTAAAAACAGCACTGATATAATAGAGACAACTCAAAATCTATGATGATTGCAACTGTGATTGTCAGTGTATTGGCCATCAGATGTAGTCATGATGTGGAGATGACGGCGTTGGACTGAGGTACAACTATAGTGGCAGTAGTGCTTTGTATTGGCTGGCATGGCATTCTTGGCAAAGGAATATGATTTGACAGTAGTTGAAGCTGTTTGAAATATAAGTCAACATTGAACCTACTGTTGGTGACTGACATCAGCAGAGATGAATTAGTTAGTCTAGACAGGTAGGAAACTTACATGTTTGAAATTGTTTTGCAATATTGAATAACTGTAATAAAAAGAGGGGAACATGTCTGGCAAGACCATTTTAAAAGAACAATTCTAGTCTATAATCTCTGCTCCATTTTGTTTCCTTGGTTATTTTTTCTTTCAGCAGCACACCTGCTTTAGAGGCACGTTCTGTTTCTGTTTCTTTTCACATTTCACCTTTTTTCTTTTGCAATCAGAAGATTACAGCCAGAATTCCCCGTTCTTAGTGATAGCAATAAAGAGGTGGATGAAACCAGAGAATTCCAGTCTACCTCTCCCGTCATTCAGCCTCTCCTGACTTTCACCTTATCCTCGTCCCAGGCATAAAACTTGTTACATTTCAAACATTTCTCAGACCTGAAACATTCCTCTGTTTTTCTCTCTACAGATGATGTCCTAGCTGCTGAGTATTTCCAGCATTTTCTGATTTTATTCAGATTTGATATATAGGTAATATGTTTCCTTTAAGATTAATTAAAATTTCTTCTTGGGACATGGGTGCTGTTGGCTGGGTCAGCAGTTGTTGCTCATCCCTAACTACCTTTGATTACGATGGTGAGCTGCCTCTTGAACCCCTGCAGTCTGGTGTAGATACACCCACAGTGCTGTTAGGGAGAGAGTTCCAGGATTTTGACCCAGCAACATAGAATGCACAGTGATATATTTCCAAGTCAGGATGTGAGTGATTTGGAAGGATATATAGTACTGTTAACAGGACTAGACAGGGTTGGTGTAGGAAGGTTATTTCCAATGATGGAAGTGTCAAGAACCAGAGTTCACAGTTTGAGCATACAGGATAACCATTTAGGACTGAGAGCCTGGAATTTTCTACCCAAAAAGCAGCTGAAGCCTAAACCTTGTATGTTTTTAAGAAGGAAATAGATATAGCACTTGGGGCAAGGGAAATCAAAGGATATGAGGGGAGGCATGATTGAGTTGGATCATCCGTGATCATAATGAATGGTGGAGCAGACTTGAAGGGCCAAATGGCCTATTCCTACTCCTATTTCCTGTTTCTGTGTTACTGGGATTGTAATCCAGAGATCTGGGCTAATGGCTCTGAGCCATAAATTCAAATCCCACAATGGAAGTTGGTACAATTTAAAATTCAATTCATTAATAAATATTGAATTGAAAAATTAGGCTGGAATCTTCTTTTCTCTCTTGTGGCATATTTGGATGCCAAAGAGCATCTAATCTGGCAGGGGGTTTGTATCCCACTGCCATCCTGCCTGCAGAAGTAGACCGGAAGAATTGTACCAGCTTCCATTGTGGGATTTGAATTTATGACTCAGAGCCATTAGCCCAGATCTCTGAATTAATCTGTAGAGCACCCCCCCCCCCCCCGCCCACCCTCCATGTCCATCCTCCATGCCCATAACCCATCCCGCTCCCAATTGAGCCCCTTAAGTGGACAATTAATGACTACTTAATTAAGTGCCTCATCCTACCACTGGGTTAACCCAGCAGTGAACTAGCCTTTTGCCACATGAGGAATATCTTGAGTGACCCTGTGCAATCTGTGTGTTACCCTCAGGGGGTTGGGAGTAGCGGTGGGGTCAGGAAGGGGGAGACCACCCTCCTGCCCTTGCTGCTGACCTCCCTACACACAACTCCTACCTAGTCTGTGCCACCATAACTCCATTCTCAAAGCAATGTGACTGATCCTCAACTGTCTTTTGAAATGGTCTAGTTATTCTAAATCATGACAAAAAAAATAGGAAATATTAAATAGACCTGAGAACTGATAAACATTCAAAGTGTCATAATGTGACACAGTGACAGAGATTGTTGAGATGATGAACAGTTCTGATGGCCACAGGGAATTGTCAGTGGATTTCTCCTGTACCTCCTAGAATGCAAGTTCCTCAATTAGTGGAGGCTCATCCAGCAGGGAGGGAACAGTGGCGGGGGTGGGGTGTTTGAAACCAGCTGGCCCAACTTAGGCCAGCAGTCAAAGTACTCAGGCTGATCTGTAAGCACTGAGCGGCACTGTGAGAACATTGTAACTAAAAGGTGATGGTGATCGAAGCCTTGGTAAGATCATTAAATTATTACACTATCAGATCAGGCAGTATCCATGAAGAAATATACCCTTCATCAGCACATCTCAAACAATCTACGGAGAATACGGAGTTGACATAAATCCCAGGTCCACTCTGGAAACAACCTGAGTGTGGAACTGACATTCTCAATACTGAACCATCCCAGAATAGTAAATGTGTGTCTGTGTGCTTTTCTGCTTGTAAGTACAAGTACCTGTGTGTGTGTGTGTGTGTGTGTCTGTCTGTCTGTCTGTCTACATGTGGATATTCTAATTCACATCAACTATATGCAGCAAAGTTCCAGAAGTAATTGAAGAAGCAGAAGTGATTCTATCAGAGTTGAGAATTCCTGTTGAAGTGCTTTGTGTGACTGAACACTGAGCTGCTGCTGCTAATCACACAATCTCTCTTAGAACTAATTCCTCCCCAATTGGCCAGCATGAAACCACATTGCATTCTAACATCGTAAGTTCCAGAAAAGCTGTTTTGTCACAGATAGTGCAAGTTTCAAGGTTTGATCTTTAAGTTTTGAGTGAGATGTGCACATTTTTTTACACTGTCACCTCTCCCTAACCCATATGAACCTAATGCTTTTTCTGAATTAAGCTTCTTAACTGAAATTCAATCAGACACTTGTACAGTTCTCTGATTGATTGAAAGCAAGCTCCCTTTCCAAACCTGATGGTAACTTTCTCAATCTAATGCAGTGTACTCTTGTCAGATAGAGTGTCCACTCCTTTATACCTGAGGTGATCACATTCTGCAAAACCTGGACAATTTCTTCATGAGAGGGAATGGCTTTTTTTCAGCATTATAAACAAGTGATGAAAACACAATGACATCCTCCCCTGTGCCCTGCAGGGGATGAAGAGCTTCTTGTCAATGGAGGATTACTCTTGCCAGCTCCAGTTCACTCAGTTGCTTGACTATCTGTTCAGTCCAGCCTGGTACACAACAAGCCACACCATCACTTCATTGTCAACCTGGAAGATCATATCATTCATACTAGGGGGGCCCTGAGGTCATGAAAGCGATTGTATCAATACAATAAACTAATCCCAATTGCCCGCATTTGCCCCATATCCCTCTATATCCATCGTACCCATGTAACTATCTAAATGCTTTTTAAAAGAAAAAATTATACCCACCTCTACTATACCTCTGGCAGCTTGTTCCAGACACTCACCATCCTTTGTGTGAAAAAAATGCCCCTCTGGACATTTTTGTATCTCTCCCCTCTCAACTTAAACCTATGTCCTTTAGTTTTAGACTCCCCTATCTTTGGGAAAAGATATTGACTATCTACCTTGTCGAAGCCCCTCATTATTTTATAGACCTCTATAAGATTACCCCTCAGCCTCCTAAGTTCCAGAAAAAAACGTCACAGTCTATTCAACCTCTCTTATAACTCAATACATCAAGTCCCAATAGCATCCGAGTAAATCGTTTCTGCACTCTTTCTAATTTAATAATATCCTTTCTATAATAGGGTGACCAGAATTGCACACAGTATTTCAAGTGTGGCCTTCCAAATGTCTGTTTACCGATTGGGACTTCAACAAGACGTCCCAACTCCTGTATTCAATGTTATGACCAATGAAACCAAACATGCCGAATGCCTTCTTCACCACTCTGTCCATCTGTGACTCCACTTTCAAGGAGCTATGAACATGTACCCCTAGGTCTCAGGTAGTGATGGGGAGTGTGGCAATTAGGGGATTTTCACAGTAACTTCATTGCAGTGTGAATGTAAGCCTACTTGTGACTAATAAATAAACTTGATAAAGTTGACTTGGCAGGAAGACTAGCCATGGGCCTCCTGTTGCAAAATGTAATTCTGGTGGAGACAGGTAAGTGGCAGGGTTGAGGCACACCACCATTCTGCCTATCCTTCCTGCCTTCAACTCATGCAGGAGAGAGCAGAAGATTCCAGCCTCAATTCCTCCAGACTGGATTTTCATGGAGTTGGGGAGATTTTGGGTGAGGAAACCATTTAAAAGGTAAGTTCAAAATGTCCTCCTCATGCCCTTCATGCCAGATAGAATATTGCCTCAGTATGGCACTAAGGGACACTCCCTCAGTGCAGCTCTGATTAAGTGCTCATGTTCTGGAATTGGGTTCTGCATAGTTTCCTCCGGGTGCTCTGGTTTCCTCCCACAGTCCAAAGATGGACAGTTGGGTAAATTGGCCATGTAAAATTGCAGTTGTGAGAGCCTGGGTGAGATACTCTATCAGAGAGTTAGAGCAGTATCAATGGGCCGAATGACCTCATTCTGTACTGTAGGGATTCTATTATTCTAGATAAAGTATGTTGAGAATCATGTTCTGATGAAGTTTGTCTCCTTCTGAATGAAACACAAAAAAACTGGCAGTAGTGGACATGAAAATAATGAATATTAACAATTACTAAATAGCTTGAAGTCTCTGTCTGCTTCCCCAGACAACCTGTCGATTGTTTCCCATCAGCAGTGGGTGGACTTCTGCAATAAGCTGACATTTGCTTTCAGAATTGAATCTGCTACTCATCAACAATAGTCTAAAAATGCACCGACTGTTGACTCGCTGCCTGCGGCAATCTGTTCCTATCTTCTTAAAATGAAAATCCTTGCTTAAAACTGACCTACAGCTTTGTTCAACAAGAGCCTTCAAGATTGGATTTGATTACACTTGCAGTGTAGTCTTTGCTTTCTTTGTGAGCAGAGATCAGCACTGCGCCTTTTCAGTGCTTTGTACAAATATTCAGAGTAAATGTGAGGAATCTTTTTGACCTTGTAAAGTATCTCATTGGGGAAATCCAACATTCTGAGCAGCATCTCTGGCAATCAAACCAATCAAAAACCCTTCAAATCAGTATGAATGCACTGCTGAGCTACCTGAGAGCTCGGTGAATCTTCGAGCCCTCAACACTTACTATAAAACTCTTTACAAGCCCCTGTGGAAATACCACCATATTGACATGGAATAAAAAGGAGCATTGTTTGCAAAAAATGGCAACACCAACCATAAGTGAACAAAAATAATACTTCATACAATCACAAGTTAATAGAACTGTTATGGATTGAAGGAGGCCATTCAGCCCATCATGTCTGCACCAGTTCTCTGAGTGAACAACTCACCTGGCAGTATTCTCCCGATTTCTTCTGGCATCCCTACACATTCTTTTAATTTGATTTGGTTTGATTTATTATTGTCGCATGTTTTAACGTACAGTAAAAAGAAGTGTTTCTTGCGTACAGATAAAATATACCGTTCATTGCGGCAAACAGAAAAGATTGAGTATGTGGATGTTAGGAAAGAGGATGTATTAGAAGTTTTAAATTCTATCAAGATAGACAAGTCGCCGGGACCGGATGGTATGTACCCCAGGTTATTGTGGGAAGTGATTGCAGAGCCCCTGGCGATGATCTTTGCGTCGTCCATGGAAACGGGAGAGGTTCCGGAGGATTGGAAGATTGCGGATGTGGTTCCTATTTTTAAGAAAGGGAACAAGGATAGTCCAGGAAATTACCGACCGGTGAGTTTGACTTCAGTGGTTGGTAAGCTGATGGAGAGGCTTCTGAGGGACAAGATTTATGAACATTTGGAGAAGTTTAGAATGATCAGAAATAGTCAACATGGTTTTGTCAAGGGCAGGTCATGCCTTACGAGCCTAGTTGAGTTCTTTGAAAATGTGACCGAACACATTGACGAAGGAAGGGCGGTGGACATGGTGTACGTGGACTTCAGCAAGGCGTTTGATAAGGACCCCCATGCAAGGCTTCTTGAGAAAGTGAGAGGGCATGGGATCCAAGGGGCTTTGGCCTCGTGGATCCAGAACTGGCTTGCCAGCAGAAGGCAGAGAGTGGTTGTGGATGGGTCTTTTTCTGCATGGAGGTCAGTCACCAGTGGAGTGCCCCAGGGATCTGTTCTGGGACCCCTGCTGTTTGTCATGTTCATAAATGACCTGGATGGGGAAGTGGAGGGATGGGTTAGTAAGTTCGCCGATGATACAAAGGTCGGTGGTGTTGTGGATAGTCTGGAGGGATGTCAAAAGTTGCAGCGGCACATAGACAGGATGCAAGACTGGGCGGAGAAGTGGCTGATGGACTTCAATGTGGATAAATGTGTAGTGGTCCATTTTGGCAGGAATAATGGGATGAAGGAGTACAATATTAAGGGTGGAGTCTTAGTTGTGTTGAAGAGCAGAAGGATCTTGGGGTCCGGGTCCATAGGACTCTTAAATCGGCCTCGCAGGTGGAGGAAGTGGTCAAGAAGGCGTATGGTGTACTGGCCTTCATTAATAGAGGGATTGAGTTTAGGAGTCGGGAGATAATGATGCAGCTCTATAAGACCCTTGTCAGACCCCACTTGGAGTATTGTGTGCAGTTCTGGTCGCCTCACTATAGGAAGAATGTGGAAGCTATTGAAAGAGTTGGGCTAAAGGGCCTGTTTCCCGTGCTGTTTTGTTCTTTTTGTTCTTTGAGTGCAGAGGAGATTTACAAGGATGTTGCCTGGATTGGGAGGCATGCCTAATGATGATAGGTTGAGGGAGCTGGGACTCTTCTCCCTGGAGAGACGTAGGTTGAGAGGCAACCTGATAGAGGTTTATAAAATGTTGAGAGGAATAGGTAGGGTGGACTCTCAGAGACTATTTCCCTGGCCTGAAATGGTCACTACGAGAGGGCACAGATTTAAGGTGCAGGGAAGCAAATACAGAGGGGATGTTAGGGGTAAGTTTTTCACTCAAAGGGTGGTGAGTGAATGGAATCGGCTGCTGTTGGTGGTGGTAGAGGCGAACTCGCTGGGGTCTTTTAAAAGACCTCTGGGTGAGTATATGGGAATGAATGAGATAGGGGGTTATAGATAGATCTGTGGATTGGTAGGTATAGATGTGATCGGCGCAACTCGTGGGCCGAAGGGCCTGTTTGTGCTGTAGTGTCCTATGTTCTAAGTTCTAAAGAAAGGGGAGTGTGCAGAATGTAGTGTTACATTCCTAGTTAGGGGTGCAGAGGAAAATCAACTTAATGTGAGATAGACCATTCAAAAGTCTGACAGCAGCGGGAAAGAAGTTGTTCTTGAGTTGGTTGGTATGTGACCTCAGTCTTTTGTGTCTTTTTCCCGAGAAAAGAAGGTGGAAGAGAGAATGTCCAGGGTGCGAGGAGTTCTTAATTACGCTTGCTGCTTTGCCGAGACAGAGAAAGTGTAGACAGAGTCAATGGATGGGAGGCTGGTTTGCATGATGGATTGGACAATTTTTTTGTAGTCTTGGACAGAGCAGGAGCCCATATCAAGCTGTGATACAACCAAAAAGAATGCTTTCTATGGTGCATCTGTAAAAGTTGGTGAGAGTCATAGCTGACATGCCAAATTTCCTTAGACTTCTGAGAAAGCAAAGACATTTTACAGAGTTTTACAGCTAAATAAAATTCCATGGAACAAACAAATTTGAAACATTGAGGCGATCTATTTAGCTGCTCAATAACATAGGTTTAAATTTGACTGGTTGGATTACATTCCAATATGTTGATGACCATGCTGGGAAATGGAGCTGTGTTTCCAATAACGTGAATATCACAGTTCAAAAGGCATTCCTGTTGTTTAATATGTTTGCAGTATCAGATTTTGAACTGAACTTCTCAATCTGTTTCTGTGAATGAAAATTATTTCACAAGGAAGTCAGTATCTGAAGCTTTGATCTTTATGATGTTGTGAGGAGGCTGCAGTGCGGAGCAACTTGAGTTCTAGAACTCTGTGGAAAACTGTGGTGATCCCTCACAACCAGATTATAAAGCATTATCTTAACATTGCCAACATCTGATAATTAACACAACAGTGGAAATAGTAGGATTAGCGCTTATTTCAATAATGGCAGTTCACAAAGGAAGCCATCCTGGATATTCAATAATGAACAAAGTTAGTTTGTAGATGTAAAAATGCAACGGTGCCCATTTATAATGAAAAGTAACTCAAGCAAAGACTGCCAAAGGGAAAAAGAAACAAGGTGCACTTCTGAAATTGTAACTTTTTCCTTCATTATTTTGGATTGATTGAGGAAGTCAGTACTGGCTGTGTCACAGAGTTAAATCTAACCTGGTCAGTGGCAAAGGGCTGGATGTTCATTGATCTCCAGCAGATTTGAGTAAGAATTTGAGCAGTGTGTAAAGTAAGTGTCTGAATCAGCCTGGTTCCCATTGGAAACACCGAATCATCAAACATAAATGATAGATTTTTGAACAGTAAAGGAATTAAGGGCTATGGTGAGCGGGGGGATAAGTGGAGCTGGGTACATGAAAAGACCAACCATGATCTTATTGAATGGCGGAGCAGACTCGAGGGGCCAGTTGACCGACTCCTGCTCCTAGTTCTTATGTTCTTATTAACTGCACAGGAGGAAGTTATTTGCCCCTTATGTCTGCACTGACCAAAACAATTGGATGGATTAAGAAACCAAAAGAGAAAATGCTGGAAAATCTGAGCAAGTCTGGCAGCATCTGTAAGGAGAGAAAAATGCTGATGTTTCGAGTCAGCTCATTCCTCTCCTTACAGATGCTGCAAGACCTGCTGAGATTTTCCACCATTTTCTCTTTAGGTTTGAGCTTCCAACATCCACAGTAATTTGTTTTTTATTAATTGGTTGGATGAAGCTTAGGTTGTAGTTCTGCTGTATGGGTTTCTGAATTGGCTTGACACTGGTCAACTGCAAATCCAGTACTTTCCCTGCTCAAACTGGTGAAGAATGTGAGCAGAATTGGGGGTGGTGTGGAGTTGAGGGGGGGTGGGGGGGGGTGGGTGTTATTAGGTCAGGTCAGAGGTGGAGGGTGGAGAAACAAAGCTAGTGACAGTATACCTTGCAGCGTTATGATTTTCTGGCTCCGTGCGTTGACAGGATTTTCCATTCCTGCTGAAGTCAAAGGACTCTTGGCTGACTCAGTATCCTGAATTTTACAACCTTGCCTGCCCCAAAATCAGGACGGATGAGATTCGTAAGACAGCATTCTCCATTGGTCTCGGCCAGATCTTATGATCCTCTGGTGACTGAGGCAGTAAAATTCCAGTAACTGCGTTCCACTATGATATCCTCACATTGGGCCTGGAAAATCCCAGCCAAAATTTCTAGTTTTTGGTATTTTTGATTCTTCTTTATCAGCTCTTACATCAGGGACTTACTGATCATTTTCAGCTTTATTTAATTAAAGTCACTGATGTAGAACAAAATTGGATGGTATTTGAGCATAATTTTTAAAGGCTCGTAGAAAGCATTCTTTCTGGTTGGATCACAGCTTGGTATGGGCTCCTATTCTGCTCAAGACCACAAAGAACTACAAAAGGTCGTGAACGTAGCCCAATCCATCAGGCAAACCAACCCCCCCATCTATTGACTCTGTCTACACTTCCTACTGCCTCAGCAAAGCAACCAGCATAATTAAAGACCCCACGCACCCCAGACATTCTCTCTTCCACCTTCTTCCTTTGGGAAAAAGATACAAAAGTCTGAGGTCACATACCAACCGCCTTAAGAACAGGTTCTTCCCTTCTGCTGTCAAGCTTTTGAATGGACTTACCCTACATTATGTTAATGTTTCTCTGCACCCTAGCTATGATTGTAACACTACATTTTGCACAGTCATTTCCTCCTCCATGAATGGTACGTTTTGTCTGTATAGTGTATAAGAAGCAATAATTTTCACTGTATGTTAATACATGTGACAATAATAAATCAAATCAAAATAATTGGCAAATGCTCTGAAGGATCCTGTGCAGCACACGATGGCTATACCTGTGCCTGAATTGGGACTCTGAAGTGTTTACCTGTGACATGTTATACCAAAGAAAAACTGGGTTTAAGTAGTGGCCATTGTCAGGGTCAGTAAGATGATTACAATGTTTGAGACAGCTCCAATTTCAATATTTACTAACAGGATTGACTGAATTTAATCAGTTTAATCTGAAAACCAGCTGCCCATCTCTTTATCTTCAATTAATTCTTCAGTGTACAAATCACTAAACAGTATGAAAGGTACATTTGTGAACCTCAAATTTCCTACTCTGGTTCTCAAAACCTCATCACTTAGACAAGTGTGAATTAATGAAAAAGATCAGGAGAGGGTTGTGAAAAGCAAAATCATATTGAACTAACGTAATTGAGCTGTTTGATGAAGTAACAGAGATATTAGGTGAGAGACGCTGTTGCCATGGGGTATATAGACATCCAAAAGTTCACAGGGAGTGCTAAATTGCAGGCTTGTCAGCAAAGTTGCAGGAGCTGGAATAAAGGCACGGAAGCAACATGAATGCGAAGCTGGGTGGTGAAAAGAAATGGAAGTGTAGTGGTGAATTCCCTTTTCAACTGGAGGAAGACTTACAGTTCAGTTCCCCAAGAAATTAGGTATAATATGAAATTAGAACAATCGTTTTTCTTGATCTATATTAATGACCTAGACCTTGGGGAAACAGGGCATAATTTCAAAATTTGTGGAGGTGGTACAGTGGTTAGCATTGCTGCCTCAAAGTGCCAGGTGCCTGGATTTAATTCCAGCCTTGGGTGACTGTCTGTGTAGGGTTTGCACGTTCTCCCCGTGTCTGCATGGGTTTCCTCTGAGTGCTCCAGTTTCTTTCCGCACTCCAAAGATGTGCAGATTAGGTTAATTGGCGATGGTAAATTGCCCCATAATGTCCAAAGATGTGAAGGTATGATGATTAGTGGAGCAAAGATGGAGAGTTGTGGGGATAGAGTCTGGGTTGGAAGTTCTAACAGAGAGTCAATGGACCAAATGGCCTCCTTCTACAGGGCAGGAATTCTATGATTTTATGACAAAATCTTAGAAGAATTGTGAACTTTGAAGTGGTTAGTGATAAACTTCAAGAGAACAAAGGCTTAGAGATGGGACAGACACAAAGTAGATGGAAGTTAGCGCAGCAACACAAAATGGTACATATTGGTTGGAGGCAAAGGAGAGGCAATATAAAACACAAATCTAAAATAGGTGCCTGATGAGGTGAAATGTGGACAAATTGTTGATGGCAGCAAGACAGGTTAAGAAAGTTGTTAGAAATTTGTGCTGGATTCTGATCTTATACATGGGGCATAAAATGCAAGGAAATTATGATGAAACTTCAGAAAAAACACTGATTCTGAATATTGCATTCAATTCAAGAAATCATATTTCTGAATGGATATAAAAGCTTTAGAGAAGAATGGGAAATATTTGTGAGAATGGTTTTGGGGTTGAGAGAATTCTCTTCCAAGGAGAAACTGCTGTTCTACTCAGTGAGGACAAGGCTGAGATGAAAATTGACTGAACTGTTCAAATCATGTTTGGCTTGACCATCCAGCTCTTCACAATGGCACAATCTTTTGGTCTTTCTGACTGCACACCTCTGCCACATGTTTTCTGGGAATGTGGGGTGGAATCAATGGGAAATCCCGTTGATATTGGCAGGACAAAATGTTCCTTCCGCTGGCCATTGGAACATCACTTCCCACCACTAAAAAAACATGCAGCGAGGCCAGAGAATCCCAGCAAAGGAGAAATAAACTGTTACCATTGGCAGAGACCATAGAAAAGGTACAACACAAAAAGACTCCATTTGGCCCATTTGTCCATGCCAGCCTGAGGACACCTAGATGCTCCTACTGATCCCACCTTCCTGCACCTAGTCCAAAGCCTTGTAGCTTACAGCTCTGTGAATGCAGATCCAGGAACTTTTTAAAAGAGTTTAGGATCTCTGCCTCCATAACTAACTCAGGCTGTGAATTCCAGATACCCACCACTCTCTGTGTAAAAGAAGTTCTTCCTCATGTCCCTTCTACACTTATTGTCACTTTTCTTGAACCACGTGCCCTGGCTCTGAATTCTCCACCAATGGAAATCATTTTATCCTGTCCACTCTATCTCTTCCCCTCATTAAGTCACCCATCAGCCTTCTTTATTCCAAAACAACAACCCTAATCTATTAAATCTCTCTGCAGAGCTACACTTTTCTAGTCCTGGCAACCCAGAAGATGATTTACAAAGATTGATAAAGGGCCAAAGGTGATATGAAGGACAGTTTTGACAAAGAGTGATCTGGACTCAAAACATCAGCTCTTTTTTGCCCCTCACAGATGCTGCCGGACCTGCTGAGATTTTCCAGCATTTTCTCCTTTGGTGAAGAGTAGCTTTATCATGCAGCTAGTGCTGAGCACTGGGACTGCACCGTTTATGAGTATGTTGGAGGCAGATTCAATCGGGGCTTTTTAAACGGGGGGGAGGGTGCAGCCAGGCATCTGAAGGGAAAACATTTGCAGCGTCATGGGGAAAAAAGGTGGAGGATTTGGACTGGTTGGATTATTCATGTAGAGAGCTGGCATAGGTTGAAGGGGCCAAATGGCCGCCTGCTGAGCTGTGACCATTCAACCATTCTGTGGCTTCCGCTTGTGTTGTAAGTTACTGAGAAAATTCAAATGAGACAGCAAGCCGGAGCTGAGTTTGGAAGAGAGGATTCCAGCCATGCCAGAGAATAAAATCTCAATTTCAGCAGCAGTGCTTGGCAAAAAAATTGAATCAGTCTTACGGCAATAATTCTGTAGAGGTGTCCTTGACTTGGCTGCCACTACGAGTGATTCCTTTTCATTAACCAGAGATTTGATTTTATTGGCAACTGGTGTAACTGTTAGTTACTATCGAGTGGAAAATTAAATCCATGAGTCTACCCTTTGTGTTGAGCTGAATGAGTTGTTGAGTTTGGCATTGACAATGAGACCACTTTAAACCCTGAGGCTAACAGAGTACTCACCATGCACGGCTGATTCTATAGAATTAATCTGTAGCTAATTGCATATAGCTGAAACAGCTACAGGGAGAAGAGCTTCTGTTGTCTGGTATTTTGGTTCAGCTCCAAGTTGAGGTCTTTCTTGGCGACAGTGCTATTTGAGTTAAAGCCAAGCGTGAACTGATGCTCCTCTAAGGCAGCCCCAACCCTGCTGGTGCTAATATTAGAAAGTGGGCTGGCAAAGAGTGGCAAAGTGTTTGTTTGAAGCAGGGGGAAATATGCCCAGCAAACGAAGAAAAGTAATAATAAAAAAAATCAGAGAAAATAAAGAAGAAACCATTAGCGATTTGACAGAAATTAAAGGGAATTGAAATAAAGGTTGAGATAATAAAAAAGAGATTAGAAAGAAGAATAAAGAAATGATAGTGAATAAAGAAGAGGAACATTAAAATGATGTGAAAAAAGTTGCAGAAGCACAATCAGATCAATAAGCTGTGCATCGATGAGTCTTTTGATGAACTGGAAATGAACCAATAGAAGCTTTTCTCTATCCGGGTTTCTATTCATCTTGTTTATATCTGTGTTTAGGCTCCAATGTGACCCAATGTCTTTTGAGGTAACGCTTGCATACTGAACTCTGATGTCTCTCTGAAACCTAACCTGGTGCCAATTTGTGAAGTTTAGTAATGGACTTGGTCCAAATCTTGTCCCAAGCACAAAGACTTTTTCACTTAGTGCGAACAAGAAACTGTTCGTCGATTCTTTGCATCACAGGTTACAAAACTAGGAAGGTTGGAGACACGGAAACATTGCAGACAGACCCCAGAGAACACAAAATCAAAGTGTAAAATAAGAAAAATCCTGAGCTGAACATAACTAATAACCTGATTGAAATAAGAATAGAACAGAAAATGTATAACTGCTTTGTCAGTGCTAACAATAAAAGAAAGGGTTTGGTGGCACAGTGGTTAGCACTGCTGCCTCACGGTGCCAGGGATCCAGGGCGACACAGTGGCACAGTGATTAGCACTGCTGCCTCACAATGCCAGGGATCCAGGGCGACACAGTGACACAGTGATTAGCACTGCTGCCTCACAGCGCCAGGAACCTGGGTTTGATTCCCAGTTTGGATGACTGTCTGTGTGGAGTTTGCACTTTCTCCCCATGTCTACGTGGGATTCCTCTGGGTGCTCTGGGTTCCTCCCAGAGTCCTAAGATGACAGGGCTAAATTATCCCCTGTTGCAGGCTTACGTTGGGCTGAAAAGCTTGAGTATGTTGACATTAAGAAAAAGGATGTGTTGGAGGTTTTGAAAAACATCAAGTTAGATAAGTCACCAAGACTGGATGGGGTGTACCCCAGGTTGATGTGGGAGGCGAGGGAAGAGATTGTTGAGCCTATGGTGATGATCTTTGCATCATCGATGAGACGGGAGAGGTTGTGGAGTATTGGAGGATTGTGGATGTGGTTCCTCTATTCAAGAAAGGGAGAAGAGATAGCAAAGGAAATTATTCACCAGTGAGTCTAACCTCAGTGGTTGGTAAGTTGATGAAGAAGATATTGAGAGGCAAGATTTATGAACATCTGAACATGAGAGGCATTGTATGATCAAAAATAATCGGCATGGCTTTGTCAAAGGCAGATCATGCCTTATGAGCCTGGTTGAATTTTTTGAAGATGTGACTAAACACATTGGTGAAGGAAGAGCAGTAAATGTGGTTTATATGAGCTTCAGCAAGGCATTCAATAAGATCCCCCATGCAGGGCTTATTGAGAAAGTGAGGGGGCATGGAATCCAGGGGGGACAGAACTGGCTTGACCATAGAAGGCAAAGAGTGATTGTAGGTGGGTCTTTTTCTGCATGGAGGTCATTCACCAGTAGAGTGCCCCAGGGATCTGATCGGGAACTCTTGCTCTTTATTATTTTTATAAATGACCTGGATGAGGAAGTGGAGGGATGA
This sequence comes from Sphyrna mokarran, assembly GCA_024679065.1. Classification (NCBI taxonomy): domain Eukaryota; kingdom Metazoa; phylum Chordata; class Chondrichthyes; order Carcharhiniformes; family Carcharhinidae; genus Sphyrna; species Sphyrna mokarran. The sequence continues at coordinate 52,103,706 of JAGIQG010000019.1, forward strand.
GTTGATAAGTTTGCCGATGGCACGAAGTGTGGTGGATAGTCTGGAGGGATGTCAGAAGTTGAAACGAGACATAGATAGGATGCAAGACCGGGCGGAGAAGTGGCAGATGGACTTCAACCCAGATAAGCGTATGGTGATTAATTTAGGCAGTTCAAATGGGATGATGGAATATAATATTATGGGTAAGACTCTTGGCAATGTGCAGAAAGACCTTGGGGTCTGGGTTCATAGCAGTCTCAAAGCAGCTTTGCAGGTGGAGGATATGGTTAAGAAGGCGTATAGTGTACTCGCCTTCATTAATCGAGGAATTGAGTTTAGGAGTCAGGAGATAATGCTTCAGCTGTATAAGACCTTGGTCAGACCCACTTGGAGCTCTGTGCTCAGTTCCAGTCACCTCATTCCAGGAAGGATGTGAAAGGGTACAGAGGAAATTTACAAGGATGTTGTCTGGATTGAGTGGCATGCCTTATGAGGATAGGTTGAGGGAGCTCTGTCTTTTCTCCTTAGAAAGACGAAGGATGAGAGGTGACCTGATAGAAATACACTTTCTATGGAGGTGTATTAGATATTGAGAGTATTGATCGAGTGGATTCTCAGAGCCTTTTTTCCAGGGCTGAAATGGCTTCCCAAGAGGACACAGTTTAAGGTGCTGGGGAGTAGGTACAGAGGAGATGTCAGGGGTAAGTTTTTCACTCAGAGGGTGGTGGGTCCATGGAATCAGCTGCCAGCAATGGTGGTGGAGACAAATTCGATAGGGTTTTCTAAAGAGATGTTTAGATAAGTACATGGAACTTCTAAGATAGAGGTTATAGATAAGCCTAGTAGGTAGCGACATGTTTGGTGCAGCTTGTCGGCCGAAGGGCCTGTTGTGCTGTAGTTTTTCTCCATTCTATGTTCTATGTGTAGGTTACAGGGATTAGTAGGATAAATATGTGCAGTTGTGGGGATAGGGCCTGTGTAAGATGGTCTAACAAAGCAGCAATGGAAAATCTCCACTATATAAACAGCACCTTCAAAGCTTATTCAACAATACAAGTTGGGACTTCCGACCAAGTGTGAGAGAACAGAACTTAAATTGAACTGAACTATTGAGTGGATTTGGATTAAGTAGCAACTTTTTACCCAACTTAAATCTCTGCCGGCTCCAGTGGAGAAATACATCAGATGGAGTTTCCAAAAGATAGCCAATCAGACCCCCCCTGTTCACAAGCACTGCGAAAGCTAGAGGCTTTTGCTACCAAATAAACCTGTTGGACTTTAACCTGTGTTGTGAGACTTCTTACTGTGTTTACCCCAGTCCAACGCCAGCATCTCCACATCATGGCTGCCTTCAGTGGTTTAAAAAAATCCCAATATGTTGATTGTGAGGCCAATGCAATAAAAGATTGCCAAGTTCAGAACTATTAAGAATTAGGCATTATTTGGTCAGATGGAAGATTGAAGGTCTTCACCTTCGTCTGGGATGAGCTCTGGTTGCTGTCTCCTCCTCCTCCTGTATATAATGGACAATGTTTAGCTAATGGTGATGATGAGTGATCTGGATAAAAGCATTGAGTTTCATATTTTGCTACAAGAAAGAATTCCTCACTCACAGCTATAAAGAAAATGATGCATTAACACCTCAAATCTTTGCCTTCGGGCAACATTACTGTAGAAATTTGACAGCATTCCTCCCTAAAGACCACCCCCTTCAAGTACTTGCATGTTCAAAGCTACAAAATCTCAGTGGCCTTTGCATTCTTGTTCAAAACATGTTGTTTCATGGTATTTGTTAATCAGAACAGTTGAACTCACTTGATCTTTTCTTTCACTCAATTTTTTTTAAATCTCTGTCTCCTCCACAGAAATGATGGAATTAAACAGTGTTGTCACCTTTAATGGCATTGCAAACAGCTCCAGTTATCAGGCATTCTTATTGGATGAGGAGAAAGGCAGACTCTATGTTGGGGCCAAAGATCACATCTTTTCCTTTAATCTGATCAACATAAACAAGGATGTTCTGAAGGTATGTGCTTCTATAATATCGAGGAATATCACTGACAGGTTTGACTCGATCTTCGTACTTGTCTGACAGCAAGCAATGTGAAATTCTTCCTCTAAAGACTGACATCTTCACCAAACACATTAAGATAGGAAAGCAAGAGGGGCTGCCTGTAGATTCTCCCAACTGTCCATGAGGCTTTCATTAATAAAAATGCAGCATTGTTGATTTAATTCGACCCAAAACCAATAATTCCAAAGTAATTGTTTCTAACTTTACCTTTTAATGTAACAGAAATGACGCACATTAGTTTACACAATGTCTCATTGCTGTACTTTCTGTTAACCTCCATTATGTTGTTATTGTCTCTAATCCAGTTTCCAACTCCATGCTGGTTTTGATTCCACTTGTATCTGCCTGAATGTAACTAGTATATCTTCATCAATTACTCCCTTCCTGCTCCCACACAGTTATCTTCATAATTCCCTAAGGTTTCCCCACTGATCTCCTCTTCCTTATCTACATGTTGGCTCTCGGCAATATTTGTCGGCACATAGCCAATGTGTAAATCTATTGCTTCTCTCAATCCTTGTTCAGCTGTCTTCTATCTGACTGCCTGCCTGACGTTGAGTCACGGATGAGTCACAACTCCTCAATTTAGCTTTGGGAAAATTGAAGCCATTCCTTCCTGTTCCTGCCATAAAGCATGTTTCCTTCCCACTGATTTCATTCCAGTTCTCAGACATAGCTGCACTGTATGAAACCTTGACATTCAGATCAACTTCTAGCTTCTTTTCAACCTCAATCCCCTTTTATCACAATTTACTTCCACCTTTTCTCATTTATTCAAGCGGTATTTCTGGTAAATACAGTATTTATTGGCTAAGCCTAATTATTCTGATATAACGTGTGTTTGAGCTTCCTTGCCTCTGAATCACTCTTTATCACTTAAAGGCTTCATTGACCCAGACTCCACTTTATTCAAAGTACAGTTATCCATTTTCGACTCCACACAAACCACATGCTTCATCTACCCTGATGTGTAAAGAACGCCCCCAGACATATCACCCCCATTCCTTCCTGCCCTTTTAAAAATGCTTTAAAGAAAGGTTATGCACCCACCTGTCCACACCAATTGTATTCAGACATGGTCAATGTTGTTTCAGAGCTAATTAGCTTGTGAATGAGCTCCATTACTATTAATTATTAATTTGATGTGACAGGTTGGCTAACGAGTTTTGTGCCTGCCCACTTACTGTGTTATAAGGGTGAGCTCTGACATAGGTGGGAAGGTTGGGGTGAGGTGGGCACCTGTCCTATTTTACCCATTCCTCTGAAAACACAGCAGGAGCTGGAATATATTCAAGACAGCAATGGGTTTTTGGATATGATCAGAATCGAGGAAGGAATATGGAAAACTGAAGATCAGAAATGATCTCAGCGAGTGATGGAAGGGGCTAGAGAGTTGCCTCTCCTTTAGCAGGAGCTGAGGAACTTCAACCTTGTTCCGTAAGAATGTTTAGAAAGTTTTTAGAAGGAATTCAGTGAGATTTCCTCCTTTACTGAGGCGGAGTATTTTGATTTCAGAAAATTCTCTAAAATAAGCAAGTCACTGCAGGTTGTTTAAGATCCTGAAATAGATCCCTTGTGGGAGACAGTTCAGTCCAGACTGACTTTAATGTAAATAGGGAAAATGCCACTCAGGTGTGGCAGGTGGATTTGAGAGATATGTAACCATCAGAAAGGAATCTGCAGCATTGTGATGGAGAAGTGAGTGGCTGGCTTAGAAAGCACACAATAATTTTCATTTCATTTGACAGTACAAACACCTCATAGTTCAAAGTCGAGAATGAACCCACCTTTTTAGTGCTTTAGTGGATAATTGAAGGCAAGGAGTGAGTGTCATGATGTTTTTTGGGACAGTATTTTAGCATTTTACTCTGTGGTTTTGAGGAATCAAGTGAGATTATTTGTGAAAAATATTAGTTCAACAGACTTTATTGAAATAATTCTCAACCCTGCACATTTCAGCCTTCTATTTCAGGATTCTAAAGCTCTTTGTTTAATTTCTGAATGCTCATCTCTGCTTGCTTGCTGTCAAACAGCTCTTTACAGTCATTCTTACTCAATTCTGAAGGACAGCCAATGAAACATGGTCAATCATGCCTGACCAGTCACACCTATACCACACACAGCAGGGATTACTGAGCTACCTGTTTCCAAGAATGTGAAGTCTTAACAAGTTCCACTGACAGCTCCACTGTCTTTGATGACCCTGCCTGTGCTACCACTCTTACTATGCAGACTGCAACATGCCTCAATAAATCCAGATATTGTTCAGATTTAACCCAGATCATTGAATTTTCCAGATGCAATAGCTTTAATTCTCTAACTGCTCCAGCAACAATTGCCACCATGCTTTTTTCATTCAGAATGTGGTACCACTTCAAAACTGCACACTGATTATTTAACAACTTTCAAGACTTTGCACGCTTATCAGAGCTTCCCTGTTGAGTTCTAATCTTTGAGTAGAATGACATTATAGAGTAGATTCTTCAAGTATTCTCACAAAGTATGTTTTGTGATTCACCATAATCACACACTGGAAAAGAATGACCTGAGCCTGCAATTTCTTTCTGTACACTGGTATCTCAGTGTGTGAGATATTTCTGAGAATTATTAAGTCTATCCTATAATTGTGTAGATATAGATTGAATTGAAAAGTAGCAGCTGGAAGAGTTGATACCTGATTGATATGATTCAGTGGACGTTTTAGAGTTTGCGGGAGGTTAATATTTTTACGATGCAGTTCACATTAGGTTCATAGTAACATTATGGTCTATAATTGAACAAAGGAGGGCTGTTAAGATAATGTAAATCAAATTGAAATTATTATCAAGACTTTTGATTCCATGCTGATAAAGCAAGCTCTATTAATGTTGACTTTTAAAATATTTTAATATTTTTAACTCTGGCCACACAGTTTAACTCAAAACCACTTTCATTGGGAAGATTTCCTGCTGTATGAATCAGAATTATATCAATTGATTAATTTGAATCCAATTCCTAATAAAAACTGGAACAAAGTAAGGATAGATGAAATTCAATGCGGAGAAGTGTGAGGTGATGAATTTTGGTAGGAAGAACATGGAGAGACAACATAAAATAGGAGGTCAAATTCTTAAAGGAATGCAGGAGCAGAGGGAGCTGGATGTATCTCTGCAAAGCCCATTGAAGGTGGCAGGACAGTTGGAGAGAACAGTTAGTAAAGCAGATAATTCCTGGGGTTTATTAATAGGGGCTTTGAATTCTGCACGCTTTCCTTTCCTTATCTATGAACAGTATGCTTTGTCTATATACTGCAGAAGAAACAATACTTTTTACTGTATACTAATACATGTGACAATAATAAATCAAATCAATTTTCTGGATATCACACTACAGGAAGAGTGTAAACACATTGGACAGAGTGTAGAAGAAATTTACAAGAATGGTTCTAGGGATGAGATGATCATAAGATATAGGAACAGAATTCGGCCACTCGGCCCATTGACTCTGCTCCACCATTCAATCATGGCTGATATGATTCTCATCCCCATTCTCTTGCCTTCTCCCATAACCCTTGATCCCCTTATTGATCAAGAACCTATCTATCTCTGTCTTAAAGACACTCAATGACCCAGTCTCCACAGCTTTTTGCAGCAAAGAGTTCTACAGATTCACCGCTCTCTGGCTGATGTAATTCCTCCATATCTCAGTTTCCTTTCACTTTGAGGTTATACCCGTGAGTTCTAGTCTCTCTCACTATTGAAAACAACCTCTCCACGTCCACTCTATCCAGGCGTCTCAGTATTCGGTAAGTTTCAATTAAATCCTGCGTCATCCTTCTAAATTCCAACAAGTATCAACCCACACCCCTCAATCACTCCTCATATGGCAAAACCTTCATCCCTGGGATCATTCTTGTAAACTTCCTTTGGACCTCTTCCATGACTAGCGCGTTCTTCCTTAGGTATGGGGTCTAAAACTGTTCACAATATTCCAAATTGGATCAGTTATGAGGATAGTTTGGAAAAGCTGGGATTGTTCTCCTTGAAGAGAAGGTTAAGAGGAGATTTGATCGAGATGTAGAGTTGGATAGAGTAGACAGGGAGAAACCGTTCCTGCTCATAAAAGGGTCAAGAATGAGAGGGCAAAGATTTTAAGTGATTTGCAAAAGTAATGTTAGAAAAATAAATTTCACCTAGTGAGTGGTTGAGGTCTGGAATTTGCTGCCTGGAACTGTGGTGGAGGCAGGTTCAATCAAGGCACTCAAGGGGGCATTAGCTGATTATTTAAAAAAGAATAATGTGTAGGTGGACGGGGAAAAGGCAGGGGGATGGCCCAAAACCAAAATGTTCATTTGGTGCAAACATGACGGACCACATGACCTCCTTCTGTGCAATAAAAATCCTGTGAATCTGTGGCATTAGGAATGAAAAATTTATTTTGAAAATTTTGCGGTGAGGATAGATTCAGAACACATTACTGGACAGTGTGAAGTCTGCTTTGTTTATAATTAGTGCTGTTATTATTCGCTTTGAGCTCAATCAGTGGGAAAAATAAAGAATGAGTTCCATTTTATACCGACATCACTTGATGAGTGCAAACTTCACACAACGAACAGAAATGGCTCTTAGGTCTGACTGTCAATCAGTGCAAATGTGTAGCAGTGGATTCCAACCTCAACAGCAGAAAAGAGGGGAAAAAGTGTACTTAACTGTGTCTTGAAAGTACTTAACTGATCCCAATTGACCACTCTTTGGTATAGATGGTTTTACATTCCTGGCACATCAAGCAATTCCAAATAAACATGAAGGAATTGTCTCGCTGGTCACACACTGAATTTAACTGTCAAACAATCCTGTAATTTATATACAATCACTAAATAGAACAACAATATTTTTCATTTTGTTTATCATAAACTTGACAATTCTGAATTTCTAGTACTTAGATTACAGTTTAAAGATTAAGATAACACAGCACTAAGTTTTATCATACAAATATTTGCATTTATAACAAACTCTTCTTTCTGACATCTCTACAAAATCATTACAATATTGCAAACATAAAACAAAGATTTTAAATTATGCAGGCTGTGTTTATATGAATATATGTTCTTGTATTTACTCCCCTCCTCCCCTCGAGCAGTGCCAACGGAGTAACTTATTTCACTGACTGGTTAGTTTATATATGTTGTAAGTGTTTGAAAATATGTCATTCTAAAATGTTACTGAATAAAGTTTATCAGTGCACAAAGAATTCTTTGGAATAATTGATTTTTCTACTATCAAAACACTTTCAAAGCTTCATCTAAAACTTGATGAAAATTGGTCATAAATCATAGATTGTCATTGGCCATTACATACCTGAATAATGTGAAAAAGATTAAAAATATGATGTAATATGAAAAATGCAAACTTTTTTTGTGTTACTGAATGAGCTAACTGCAAAAAGAATGCTTTATGATCAAAAAGAATGCTTTATGATCAAGATTAAAATAATTATAATAGGCACTTATCATAGTTTACAATGTTGCAATATCAAGTGTAACACATTCATAATTTAAAAAGTGCAGTCAAATTTTTGTAAGGTTTATTCACTGCAATTTTAAATTGCAGTCTCTCAACTGCAATAAAAATCCTTCTTTGTTAGACGCCATTTATGCTGTAATTATTGTTTACAATTATTGTTTCTGATTTTTGCTAAGTATGAACCTTATAAAACAATAGACATTTCAATCAAATTCAATCCAATTATCACGCATTTCCCATTTTCAGGCTTTCCTTGTTGAAGTTGCTGTAATATTTGAACAATGAGATGGTCTTTGTATTCGCCTGTTTAAAAAATGCTCAGTGGATGAGGGAGGACTTAGGTATTTGTATAGATCATGAGACCATAAAACATAGGAGCAGACTTTGGCCACTCAGCCCATCAAGGCTTCTCTGCCATTCAATCGTGGGTGACAATTTTCTCATTCCCATTCTCCTGCCTTTTCCCCATAATCTCAATCGCCTAATTAATCAAGAACTTATCTATCTCTGTCTTTAAAACACCCAATGACGTGGTCTCCATAGCCTTCTGCAGCAGAGTTCCACAGATTCCCCACTCTCTGGCTGAAGAAATTCCTCCTTGTCTCAGTTCTAAAAAATCATCCCTTTAGCCTGAGGTTGTGCCCTCTGGTTCTAGTTTTTCCTACTAATGGAAACATCCTCTCCACATCCACTCTATCCAGGCTTCACAGTATCCTATAAGTTTCAATAAGATCCTCTCTCATCCTTCTAAGCTCCAATGAATATAGACCCGGAGTCCTCAACCATTCCTTGTACAACAAGCGCTTCATTCCAGGGATCATTCTTGTAAACCTCCTTCCAAGGCCAGACCATCCTTCCTTAGATTTGGGGTCCAAAAATGCTCACAATACTCCACAATGACCAGAGCCTGATACAGCCTCAAAAATACATCTCTGCTCTTGTATTCTAGACCTCATGACATGAATGCCATAGTTACAACATACAATTTAAATGTTGTTCTGGTGTACTGTATATCATTGTATCCTTACACTTCTCCTAAACCTCCTTTCCCCAGTCTCCAAACATTAAGATTGAAATAATGTATTTCCAATAATTTCTGTTTTGTCAGAGAAGTTAATAATAGTTAAAATAAACTTTTAAAACCAGAACTTGACTCCAAATCTTCTGAGAAGGGGTTGGGAATTGTAGAATCAGAGCTATCCAAACTGGAAAAATTCAATTTATGTGAATATTTGAAAAGTGGATTTGGATTTAGAAGAACGTTGAAATTGTTGGACCAGAAAAGGCTAAACTGTCATAGAAACAAAATTGAAAAGTGTCAATATTGCACTAAAAAAGAATGCCATTTCTTGGTTAACTTTTCAGATTGTGTGGCCTCCAACACCTAGCAGAAGAAATGAATGCAAGTGGGCAGGAAAAGATCTTGTGGTAAGAATTATGTTATACTTATATTATAGTTCAGCATATGTACATGTAAATGATTTTTATTCACTCAGGAGATGTCGGTGCTGCTGGCTGGACCGGTACTTATTGCTCATTCCAAATTGCTCTTGAACTGAGCAGTCTGTTTGGCTATTTCAGAGGAATAATTAAGAGCTTACCACATTGCTTTAGATCTGGAGTCACATGAAGGCTAGACCATGTAAGGATGGCAGATTTCCTACCCTAAAGGACATTTGTGAATCAGACGGGTTTTTATAATAATCACCACTGGTTTTGTAGTCATCTGTAGATTCTTAATTCCAGATTTATTTTGTTGAATTCAAGTTTTATTGTCCTCCATAGTGGGATTTGAACCTAGGTCACCAAATCTTGCCCCGGATCTCTGGATTATTTGTGTAGCGACTCTTCTGCCTCTCCCTAAATTGCCAGTATTATGTCGATAAACTGCTCACGTTGATGTTGAAGAATTGGAAACCTTGATGGAGGAAATGCTGCAAAAGACGTTTGGATTGATGTTTTCCTCTTTCATTAGTAAGACCTAGACCAATCAGATCAAGAGAAATGACCTGTGGAATCTTTACAATTATTTGGGGTCCTTGTACATAACTACTGATGAAGGAATGATCCTTATTGATAGACACATTCCTTGTGCTTGCATCACATTTGGTAGAAACAGAAGCTGCCAGGAACTCCCTCACTCTGTGCAAGGTCCCATTAAGCACTGACAGAAACTGATAGCCAAATTCTGCACACATGAAATTGGCTTCAACTGGGATCCTGCTTTCATGTCACACTATGTGTAACCCCATGACTTGCCTGGGCTTGCAAAATCTCACTTATTGTCCTGGCTGGAGACAATACACAAATCTTTAATTTGTCCTTGGTCCTTTCTCCACTCACATTGTCTTTACCTTTCAGATTTCATTACCTGTAAACCCTTGCATTCTATTATCTTTAAATTGAGTTAGTGTCTGTATGTGCTCTGTTTGTGAACACAAGTCTCTCTCACCTGATGAAAGAGCCTAAGACTCTGAAAGCTAGTGCCAAACAAACCTGGTAGACTTTAACGTGGTGTTGTGAGACTTCTTACTGTGTTACACTAGTCCAACACCGGCATCTCCACATCAAGGACCCATTAAAGCATTGTACACAATCATTGTCCATTAGCATTGTTCAAAGAGCACGGTTTACTTCCAGCTAATAATGACAGACATGGAACAGCTAGCAACTTCTTACATTTTCAGATCGAAACAACTACGAGTCCAACTGCAAAATTAAGCAAGGAGATAAAGTTTAATATTCATTACGTGGTAATAAAGACCTTGCACGCTGATAATGTGGCCTCATTTTCCCATGAATCTGTAACTGTTCGCTAGATCACTGTATGTTTATAAAGGGGCTGGTTACAATTTTACTTTACAAAGCACACGGAGGAAATCTTGCCCAAATAGACACTAGTGACATCTTGTCAACTTGTTTCTCCTCACCATTATTATAAACATATTTAAAAATGACGAATTACTTACTCTTGAGCCAACTGTTACAACTTGCTGGATTAACACCGGTGTTGGTTTTCGATTTCAATCAGTAAGATGAAACTCAACTTCACATCGAAAAGAAACACATTTCTTTGATAGCTCAGTAAAAAAAATATAAGTTTCTGCCTGCGAGGAAATTATTCTCATATCGCATTACAACAATTTTTAATTAACTGTACCCGTTGTGCATTACAGCCAAACACCTCAGCCGAAATGCTCAGATGTTTTGTGAGGAGGGTGAATTCTCAAAGCATTGATTCCTTGGAGAAAAGTATTTTAAAATCTGACAAAATCTAATGAATTAAAGTATGTGTTAATAAATAGGTTTAAACTTGAAAAACAAATGACCCATTAAGTACTTTATAAATCAACTTTTGAGGACTATATGTTAAGGAAGATATATGCTGAGGACAGACCAGTGGCAGAGATTAGAAAGAGAATCTTAAGAATAAACATTTGAATCAGAGTCTCAGCTGTTAGTGAAACAAACCTACTTTCACTCAGCAAACATTATTAGATCTTTACTGGCTGACTGGAGGAAGCTGTGAGATGTAATGGAGTCTTTTGTAAGGAGGAGCGGTGACTGATCCAATTCCATTTTTCAGAGGCACACCTGTCAACTCCTGCCCTTGGTGACAGTCATGGTCACAGCTCAGACAATTCTGTCCCTCTGCTTACAGGAGGATGCAAGTAGACTTTCTGTCTCTGCACTCAGCATGTGTGTGTCATATGATATAACCCCTGACTCTTGGTCACACTTACCACATATCACAGCTGAATGCCCCACAGTGTGACATTGTGGATGTTAAGGCCCGTAGTTAACAACCACTGCCAAATGGAGTTGTGTTTAATTGTTATTCCTCAAGGAACAATTTCAAATATTTGGAATCTTTGAGAATCTCATTCTGACAATCTGAGAAGCTGGTATTCGTAGGGACATTAATAAGAGATGACAGAAAGGGATCCGAAGACAGAAAAATAATAATAAAATCAAACATGTGACTCACTGTGGCTGTGGGTATAAAACTGGGAAAGTTTTAGAAAGATCTGATCAGATCTTGAGCAGCTCGTAATTTGCATCAAATTAAGCTGCGTATCAACAAATTTTCACTCCTGGAGTAAGCCACTCTGTGTCGATCTCCTTTTGTTGTTCAGCGTCTAGATATAGAAGTGATTGTTTTTTCTTATACTGTGGAAAGCAAGAGATGATGAATTTGCAATTAGTATTTTGCGTGGTTATATTTTAGAAATCCTGCTACCCTTGGTTGCCTGACACCTCAGTACATTCAATAATTTAACTCTTCATTCTGCCAGTGGTTTGTTTGTATTAATCCCAGGGTGATGAACCATCAGTGGAGGAATTTTCCACTCATTTTCAATAGTTTTGATATCGAGCTTATATTACTGACATTCAGGAAACAAAATGTCACTGCACCAAAATCCTACAGGATTCAGTAAAGTGTAAATGCGTAACATGTTGTCAGAATTGATGACAACTCAGGCTCTGATTTCACACTGGATGGATAAAGAATCTTCATCCAAGACAGTAACCTGTTCTCAGGGCTAGAGAGGGAAATGATGAAATCTAGTGTTTGACACAATTTGCACCTTTCTCTCTCTGTGGTACAATCTTGGAAGGAACCAATAACTTTAAAATAAATCTAAAAATTCAAAATTTCAGTTATTTGCTAAAAGAATGAAGCCATGTGATTTTATTTTGTAAAACAAAATAGTTTTTTTTACTGTACAAGAGTCAAATGAAGCAAATGTTAAAACTATCTTAGATAATCTCCCGTATATAAGCAGCATGCTGGCACAGTGGTTAACACTGCAGCCTCACAGCATCAGGGACCCAGGTTCAATTCTGACCTTGGGTGATCATCTGTGTGGCATTTCCACATTCTCCCCATGTCTGCGTGGGTTTCCTCTGTGTGCTCCGATTTCTTCCTACAGTCCAAAGATGTGCAGTTTAGGTGAATTGGGTATGCTAACTTGCCCTTTAGTGTTCCAAGATGTATTGTTTAGGGGAAATCACTATTATAAATGTGTGGGATTACAGGGATAGGGTGAGGGAGAGGGCCTAGATAAGATATTTTGTCAAAGAGTCAGTGAGGCTAATGGACTAAATGGCCTCTTCTGCATTGTAGGGATTCCATGATTCTGCTCTAACATTCTAGTCAACGTAAGTTAAAAATTGAAGTTGCTTATAAACAATAAATGATAAATGGCTTCTCAAACCAAGACAGATGTTGCAGGTTGACTCAAAGCACACTTCCACATTCTCTGGTGGTTATGGAGAGTTTCAGCTCCTCTCTTCCTGGGAGACAGACAGCAGCAGATAACCAAGTTGAGTTCCATGAACTCAGTCTTCACCACAAACAGCACACATCTGTAGAAGCTGCTCAATCAATCTGAATAGTGCAGATCCACCAATGCTTTCATTAAACAACAGAAATAGCTGCTGCAACTAATTCACAGCTTCAGGATTTGGACTCTTGTTCAGCCTGCCTGTGCTGCACCACTGGACTCATCAACTGCTGCTAAACAGCTTGGGCTAATCTGTAGTCTCTACTTTAACCTCTACCAGTTTCAGATTATGAAGAAGATTTAATCTCAGTTTCAGTTTCTATATCTTTAGAAAGTGGGAGAGTCAGTTTCCTTTACCCGATTCTTTATTTTGCCTATCTTTAAGTTACATCTGCCTGAAAATGAAAGCTTTTTAAACAATGATAAACTCAAATCTTTCTCACTCCCTTTTAACTGTTAAATGAGCAGCAGTGTATAATCAAAATGTTGTTTAATTTATTTCCTTTAATTTTAGAAGATGTTTCATTTTGTTTCATTGTTCACAGACTGCTAGTGTCCATGTGGTGTAGGTACAGCCACAGTGCTGTTAGGGAGGGAGTTCTGGGAGGCTGACTAAGCAACATGGAACAGTGATGTATTTCCAAGCCTGGAGAGTGTGCAGTATGGAGAGAATCCAGAAGGTGATCTTGTTCCTGGGCATCTGCCCTTATTCTTGTAGGTAGTAGAGGTTACAGGTTTGTAAAATGCTGCTGAAGTTGATGAGTGAGTTGTTGCTGTGCACTTTGTAAATAAAGCACACACTGCCACTCTGCGCTGGTGGTGGAGAGAGTAAATGTTGAAGGTGGTGGATGGGGTATCGATCATACGGGCTGCTTTGTCCTGAATGGTGTTGAACTTCTTGAATGTTGTTGGGCTGCACCCATCCAGGCAAGTAGAGGGTATTTCTGTTGATGTTGTCTACATGGACTTTAGCAAGGCCTTTGACAAGGTACCACATGGTAAGGTGTTGCATTACATTAAATCTCATGGGATCCAGGGTAAGGTATCTAAATGGATACAAAATTGGCTTCTTGACAGGAGCTAGAAGGTGGTTTTGAACTGGAGGCCTGTGCTGAGCGGTGTGCCTCAGGGATCAGTGCTGGGCCCACTGTTATTTGTCATTTATGTTAATGATTTAGATGAGAATATCAGAGGCATGGTTAGTAAGTTTACAGATGACACTAAGGTTGGTGACATAGTGCACAATGAAGAAAGTTACCTCCAGTTGCATCAGGATCCTGATCAATTGGGCCAGTGGGCTGACGATGGCAGATGAAATTTAATTTAGATAAATGCGAGGTGATGCGTTTTGATAGATTGAACCAGGACAGGACGTACTCAGTTAGTGGTAGGGCATTGGGGAGAGTTACAGAACAAAGAGATCGAGGGGTATATGTTCATAGCTCCTTGAAAATGGAGTCACAGATGGACAAAGTGGTGAAGAAGGCATTCGGCATGTTTGGTTTCATCGTTCAGAACATTGAATACAGGAGTTGGGACGTCTTGTTGGATTTGTTGATAAAGCCATACTTGGAATACCGTGTGTAATTCTGGTTATCCTATTATAGAAAAGATATTGTTAAACTAGAAAGAGAGCAGAAAAGACTTACTAGAATGCTACCAGGACTTGATGGATTGAATTATAAGGAGGGGCTGAATAGACTGGGAGTGGAGTGTAGGGGAGACTGAGAAGTGATATAAAGTTGCAGAACTATCTCCCAACTCCTAAACTCAAACCCTCGATTAATGAAGGCCAGTACACCATGTGCCGCCTTGACCACATCCTCCACCTGCGAAGCCAATTTAAGAATACTATGGACTCGAACCCTGAGTTTTTCACTCAGAAGGTGGTGAGTGAATGGAATCGGCTGCCGTTGGTGGTGGTGGAGGCAAACTCGCTGGGATCTTTTAAAAGACTTCTGGATGAGTACATGGGATTAAAAGAGATTGGGAGTTACAGATATGGCCTAGTAAGTATGGGTATGATCGGCTCAACTTGTGGGCCGAAGGGCCTGTTTGTGCTGTAGTGTTCTATGTTTTATGATCTTATAGAGGTCTGTAAAATAATGTGGGGCACAGATCAGCTAGATAGTAAATATCTTTTCCCAAAGCTAGGGGAGTCTAAAACTAGAGGGCATAGATTTAACGTGAGAGGGGAGAGATACAAAGTGCCCAGAAGGGCAATTTCTTCATGGAGAGAACATAGAACATAGAACATAGAACAATACAACACAAACAGGCCCTTCAGCCCACGAGTTGCGCCGATCACATCTACCAATCCACAGACCTATCTATAACCCCCTATCCTATTTTTTTCCATGTACTCATCCAGAAGTCTCTTAAAAGACCCCAGTGAGTTTGCCTCAACAGCCTCCGACGGTAGTCGATTCCATTCACTCACCACCCTCTGAGTGAAAAACCTACCCCTGACATCTCCTTTGTATTTGCTTCCCTGCACCTTAAATCTGATAGTAAGGAGGGGCTGAATAGACTGGGAGTGGAGTGTAGGGGAGACTGAGAAGTGATAGAAGAGGGCAGTGAGTGTCTAGAACAACCTGTCCAGAGGTAGTAGTGGAGGTGGGTACAATTTTGTCTTCTAAAAAGCATTTAGACAGTTACATGGGTACGATGGGTATAGAAGGATATGGGCCAAATGGAGATAATTGGGATTAGCTTAGGGGTTTTAAAAAAAAGGCAGCATGGACAAGTTAGGCCTAAAGGCCTGTTTCCATGCTATAAACCTCTATGACTCTGTGACACTCCTGACTTGTACCTTGTAGGTGGTGGGCAGGCTTTGGGGAGTCAGGAAGTGAGTTACTCACTGTAAGATTTGTTTTTTTTTTATTCATCCCTAGGATATGGTTGTCACTAACTGGCTAGCATTTATTACCCATCCCTAGGTGCCTGAATCTAACCACATTAGATTCCCATGTAGGTCAGGCCAAGTAACAATGACTGATTTATTTCTCTAAAGGCTATAATGAGGCCAGGAGCTGAGTGACCCTGGCAAAACCCAAACTGGGCATCACAAGGATAGACAATTGGCATCATCTCAAGGAGAGTGTGAGAGGAAGGTGTTCGGCCAGGCAGTCAGTCGCACTTGAGAGTGTGAGATGAGGACATCACAGAGAAAAATGTATTTGTTATTCTGAATCAATGTGATTTGTATTTTTTAACAGATTATTAAAACAAAAGAAACATAACCCTGTCCTTAAAACATTCATTCAGCAAAAAGAGCTGAGAGTATTTTATATAGAACATAGAAAAACTCAGCACAAACAGGCCCTTTGGCTCACAAGTTGCGACGATCATATCCTACCTACTAGCCTTACATATAACCCTCAATCCCATTAAATCCCATGTAATCATCCAGAAGTCTCTTAAAAGACCCTATCTAATTTGCCTCCACCACCATCAAGGGCAGCCGATTCCACACACCCACTACCCTTTGAGTGAAAAACTTACCCCTGACATCTCCTCTGTACCTGCTCCCCAGCACCTTAAATCTGTGTCCTCTTGTAGCAACCATTTCAGCCCTGGGAAATAGCCTCTGAGAATCCACTCGATCTATACCTCTCAACATCTTATAAACCTCTATCAGGTCCCCCCTCATCCTTTGTCTCTCCAAGAAGAAAAGACCAAGCTCCTTCAACCTATCCTCATAAGGCATGCTCCCCAATCCAGGAAACACACTTGTAAACCTCCTGATAAATTTGGAAGAAAATGCACGTTTGTGAAGAAAATCTGGTGCATAATGAAAATTTTCACCTTTTTCTGTCTCTTCCTGCTGCGCCTTATCATTGTGCGAGAGGTGAAAGTTGTTAATTAGTTAAAAATATCAACAGCACATGAGAGAGAGTAATGACCCCGTGCGTCACATTGCTAAAACTCTAACTTTAGAAATGAATGTTTGCAATATTATTGAACACGTGTTTAAGGCGTTGACAGAATATTCCGCCTAATTTTAATACTGATGCTAGCTAGTTCATTTACCGTAAATCAGATCACAATCAAAGGAATGCTTTTGAATGCAGTGAGTGTTTTCTAGTTTTGCAGACCGTTATCTCTCTGCTCTTGCTGTTGGAATACATAAGGGAGATTCTCACCAATAATGGACATGAAATCAGTTGTGTTAATGTTGTTGACAGGACCTGAGTTATTTAAACATCTGAGACGCTGACATAAATGGACAAAGATTGCTGACCCACTGAAAGGACAAGGATTAACTTCAGGTCTCATGACATGGTTAACAACACTGAGCCTTTTGAATAGAACAGCCTTTAGTTGGGTAAATTTCTTTCTTCACAATCCATATAAAAATGATAGAGGTGAGAGAGAGTTTCATGCCGAGGTGGTCAACGATTTATATTGTTTCTGGCGACCCAGGTAAAAAGGTTGAGCTGGAGTTTATTTTTAACTCAGTATTTGTTTTGGCACAAGACAAATTATACAATAAGAATCACTTCAAGAATTGATTGAAATCTGTGTCAATATAAGTCCTGACATTATTAAATATCAACAAACTCACCGTTTTACTAATCTGACCCTGACAGGCATCAGTAAATGAAGACTTTCACTCACAAATTGACTGAAACACAGCCTTGGGAACGTTCGAATCAAGTATAAAGTCTTTCCAATTTACTGACTTTTGCCAGTGATTGATTCCTCTGACACAAAACTCAATCCTTGTCTAAAAGGACACATTTATGTTTGAGGTTCATGAAATCAAATTCATGAAATACACTGAAGAAATGATTCAATACATCAAAACACAATATTTGAACGACTACACAAATGTCAAGAGGCTTTTTTTGGATAGTTGTGATATTTATCTGTGATTATTCCAACAGGATGAATCAGTGGACTGTTTTTCCAGTGGTCTAATTTTTTGTATTCTGGTGGAGAATGTTTCAGTGAACAAAACTGGCTGGGTTTCCATCTGCAATTTGAATGTTAATCACTCTGAGCAATATTTTAATGTTTTGACCTTGCGCTGGGATCTAGGCAGTCAAGTCCAGTAAAACAGAGTAATGAACTCTTAGATGATTTTTCACCTGTTGTTTAACGAATGAAATATGAACATATGAACATAAGAACACAAAACTAGGATCAGGAGTCGGCCATCTGGCTCCTCGAGCCTGCTCCACCATTAATAAGATCATGGCTGATCTTTTTATGGACCCAGCTCCACTTACCCACCCACTCACCATAACCCTTAATTCCTTCACTGTTCAAAAAAGTATCTATCCTTGCCTTAGAAACATTCAATGAGATAACTTCAACTGCTTCACTGGGCAGGGAATTCCACTGATTTAAAACCCGTTGGACGAAAAAGTTTCTCCACAACTCAGTCCTAAATCTGCTTCCCCTTATTTTAAGGCTAGTTTCACCCACTAGTGGAAACAATTTCCATGCTTTTATCTTATCTATTCCCTTCATAATCTTATATGTTTCTATTAGATCTTCCCTCATTATAATTCATTGTTTTTACATCTCTACTGGAGCTTCAAGGATGGCATTTTATGCGCATCTCTACCATTGCAGTTGAGAACACTCGGCTTTGTGACATAGGAACGGATCACTTCTCAACTTTACTCTCCAGAGGTGGTAAGATTCAATGTGACCTGTTCTCCTCGCTTGGGAAGTGTTCCTGCAGATCTGCTGTGTGTTTGTGCCTGCAAAGTGCCCTCTCTCTCCTTCATCAACAGCCACCCCCCACCAACTCCCCCCACCCCTCAGCTCCAGCTCACTCACTGCTGTCCCTTCAGCTTCAGGCACCAAAGCAGAACCAACAGACTATCGCCAATTGCAGTAAAACTGTTCTGGAATATTTTTAAAAATCGGAGCAAATGCTTATAAGTAAAGGTCAGAAATCCATTGTAGATGCCAGAAAATTGGCCTAATAGAACCCGGAGCTTAAGCAGCAGTCGAAAAAGACAAATAGGAACTAATAAATGAAGCTTTAAATATCTCTGCTGTCTGTTAGCCCCATGAGTTACTGAACAAGATAATTATATTTCATTTAATTTATTCTCAGAATGTGGCATCGTTGGCAATACCAGTATTTATTGCTCATCCTTAATTGTCTTTGGAAAGGTTGTAGCGAACAACCTTTCTGAAAAGTGACTGTCTTACTCAGCCATCACAGAGGATGGTTCACAATGGTGTTCACGTCTGGAATCTTATATAGATCAGAGAACAATTTAAATGCACCAACTGTGATTGCTCATGTGTTCGAGTGTGCTGAACCTTTTGTAACAAACATTTAGCACCTGCTTTACATCTTTCAAACAGGTGTAGCATCAACACATTTCTGGATTCCCATTACATGGTTTAGCTTGGCCTTGTCATGGTCCAGCAACACAAATCATACCAAGGTTCAAACGATTCGAACGGCAGTCACTGGAATTTCATTCTCTTCCACAGCCCTTTAGTTCTAACTGCAAGGCAAAAATGAGAAAGAAATTAAAGCATTAAGGAGATGCTTTTGACTTCCAAAGCATGTTCCAGACATCAAAACATTTTGAGACACACACAAGTACACACACACACACACACACACACTGACATACACAGAAACACATATTGTCTCTCTCTCACACACACTCACACACTGAGAAACTCACACGTACAGACTCTCACATATGCGCACATACATTCACACTGGAGAATTCCAGTGTTTTTCTTGATAATGGACATGGATAGACACAGATACACTCACACAGAGCTGCATAGACCAGACACACAGATACTCACGCAAGGCACATACTCACACAGACAACAGATACACACAGACACATGCATGCATACCCACATGGATACTCACACACAATTGTATTCACAAATTCACAGAAACTCTTGCATGTGCACGCACACACACACACACACACACACACACGAAAATTCCAACGTTTTTTTGATAATGGTGCCGTACGAGATGGGAACTTTGTTTAATGTACTGTGTAAAACTCATCTCCAACAAGCAAGAGGTCTAACAGGTTTATTTGGTAGCACAAGCCACATTGCTACATCATTTCCAATGATGCAGCACTTCCTCAACACTCACCTTGTTCTGCAGTCTCTGGAAGGGAACCTGAACAGTTGTCAGACTCAGCACTGAGAGTTAGCACAGTGTCATGATTGCCTTGTATTGGACACACAAGAATGAATCATTTACCAAATTTTTCAACATCACTGTATCATTTGCATCCTGTGATGAACACATTGAACTGCTGATTTGCTCATTCTGCTGGTATTATCTTCCCCCTGCTTGTTTATTCAGTATTTTGTATTTGACATTCCTTTTCTTATGTAAAGGTTTTGTGAATGCTGCTAACCTCACATACAATGCTAACAGACATTGAGTGTTCACAACCATGTTACTGATGGAATACATTTTGGCAGTTAGCTTCAATAACTCAGCTCAATTCATTCATTATGCAACAGTAACCCTCAGTAACTTCCAATGGACTGAGCTAATAAGAGGTTTGAAATAACTGAACGAGGATAATCTGTGTTCAAGTTAAGATGACTATATGTTGCCTGAATGTCAGCAGTTTTAAGGTTTTGCTGTGAAATGACACACAATCACCCAGTTGAACAATTTACAAACACTCTTTATTTGAAACGCATGGTTCAGTATGCTGGATAAATCGACCATGAGAAAGATGATATGAAATTATCCAATGCACATTTTGACAGAGGCATATTCACACATTTAAAGCTTCATTGCATTTCAAAAGATGTTACATGAATTTATATTGCACGTTTGCTTTGCTTTATGAGCTGTAAAATTAATCCCTCATAAATCTCACCCAGATTCTCAGCTGAATGTTAACTTGGACAGGGATATCGTTAAATCCTACCCTGTGTTTACCTGGAGCACAGTATAAAAGCTAATGGGGTGGTCTAGTTGAGGTATTCATGATGATTAAAGGAAGAATAGGAAGGTCACTTATTATTTGGAAGATGCATCCCTAGGGTGAGATAGAGAAATGAGGGATTTCAGGGTACAGATACATGAATTAGCCACAGGCTAACAAGGTCATAAAATATCAAACCAAACACTAAGCTTTATTTCTTAAAGGTCGGCATTAAAAAGTAGGGGAGTTATACAAACCCTATATTGAACTTTGTTGAGATCACAGTTCTGAATATTGTAATAGAAACGTTGAAGATAGAAACAGGAGATGGTCATTCAGCCCTTTGAGTCTGCTGCACCATTCATCAGCATATATGCCTGATTATCAGACTCAATAGCCGAATCCTGCTTTTTCTCCGGGATTAACTCATTCACCCCGAGTGCTGCATTTAGCCAGCTCTTGTTTTGGCATCAATTACTTCCTGTGATAATGAATTCCAATCCATTTTGCAAGGCATCTGTTATTCTCAGTGTGTTTGGCCACACATTGTCCTTTCACCTAATACATGTGAAATGCAGAGAGAAGAACTGTAATACAGATACATGACATTTTCCTCCCTGAGATTACCCCTCAATCTTATATATTTGAGTGCATAAAATCCATATTTATGCAATCTGCCCTCATTTAATTCTCTAAACCCTGACTATATTTGACTAAATCTACACCTCACTTCCTGTAAGGACAAGCTATCCTTCCTGAGGATAAAGACAAACATCATACAAAATATTTTTCGTTACTTTTTGTCCTTGGGAACTTCCTGCAAGCCCAGGAGAGAATCGTGCCAGTCCATACGGAGGCTATTCAGCCTATTGACTGCGTACTTGCCTCTGTCTCATTCGCCAGATGTGGAGATGCCTGTGTTGGACTGGGGTATTTCACTTAAGCAGTTGTGGACATTCGGCCTCTGATTTTTGGGTAAACATTCTCCAAGGCGGCCTTCACAACACACGACAGCGCAGAGTCGCTGAGTAGAAACTGATAGCCAAGTTCCGAACACATGAGGACAGCCTCAACCGGGATCTTGGCTTCATGTCACACTATCTGTGACCCCCCATGACTTGCTGGGGCTTGCACCATCTCACTTACTGTCCTGTCTGGAGACAATACACATCACTTTAAAGAGTACTAATGCTATCTCCACTCACATTGTTTGTATCTTTTAGTCTTGATTACTGTAAAGATTGACATTCTAATCAGTATTCTGTAAACTGAGTGTGTGCCACTATATGTCCTGTTTGTGATCAGGACCCCCCACTCACCTGGTAAAGGGGCAAAGCCCCAAAAGCTAGTGGCATTTGCTACCAAATAAACCTGTTGGACTTTAACCTGGCGTTGTGAGATTTCTTGCCATTCCCCAGAACCAAGACATTTATTTTCTTCCACGTTCTCATCCAATTCCTGTTTGGAATCCTGATTGGATCTGCATTTCCAATCCGAACCATCCATAAAATCAGGGAAGAAATTGTTGAGAAACAGGTTTTTTTGTTAGATGTCTGGGCTGCTATTTTCTGCACATTTGAGCAGAGTTGTTCTATCCTCTGGTGAATAATTTTCTCCAGTTCTGTCTCCTCCAGCCTTGTGCTCCCAGAATCATCCCATTCAGACTCCTTTATCTCCGCACCCAAATGTCACATCCAAACGCTGACTCCTGTCAGGGTGATAGTGAGTGACGGCGCATTCTGCTTCTCTTTTGGGTGTGCTGTTATCACAGACAAACATCCGTAATCCATCAACTTTTATTTGAGTATTTGTACAACTTGTTATCCCCTTCTGTCTGTGAAGCTGCAAGACCAGCTCACTAGAGCTTTGAACAAGGGCTAATCAAGATTTGCAGTTTGATAACCTTTTGAAACATGGAAACACCCTGTAGCACTTCCAAGCCAATGAAGCTTTTAAAGTCATTGCATGGTGTGGGAAAACACAGCAACCAATTTGTGCACAATAAGCTCCCACAAACAGCTATTGGCTCAGAGGTGAAATTTCATTTACTGTCTCAGCTGAAGGATAGTGCCCCTGACAGTACAGCATTTCCTCCGAAATCTCAGTGTGGACTGGAGAGGTTCAAGAAGGCAGCTCATTGCCATCTTCTCAAGGGCAATTAAAGATGGGCAATGGATGCTGATCTAACCAGTGACACCCATGTTCCATTGTACCCAATTTTGGGATGGTATTTGAACACACAATCTTCTAACTCAGATACAAGTGTGTTACTCATTTAGCCAAGCCTAATATATAAAAGAGACATTCAATAAAAGAGTAAGCAAGAGCAGATGAGTGCATTGCCATTCAATCCCAGATAGTCATCTCATGTTTGTAAGTGAGAGAATTAATTGGAAAGGGAAATGAATGGGACATAGCTAGTCTCTCTGCTGACATGGCCTCATGGTTTAATCTGAAACAAACAAGTTTTAAGATGGTTTGTCAACTTTATTTCAGAATAACTATAATTTAATTCCAGGATTTCAAAACTAAATTGAAATGTATTTTCACTACGAAACATATCAATTGTTAAGTCCAGCTGCTCTTGTGTATCCAGATGGTTTTATTCTCTTCCAATTGCTTCTGTGTGGAGCATGTTTATACAGATGTACTGGTGTTTTTATAACTGGGCAGGAAAGCTTGTATGACACTCCTTAATCAGTGTTACAGATCTTAAACATTTGTCTGGGGATTAGTTGGAGTATTACCTCCTAAAACTGTTCGTGTGGGCTGTCACTAGGCTTCATGATTTACGTAAATTTAGCCAAAGCATTCCAATTATCATTAAAAAAACTTTGCTGACATTTTAGTAAGTGTTAGAGGAAATGTCTGCTATCTGCTGCAGAGCAAAATTACTCCCTCAGTCTAAATTCATTTCTCATTGCCTTACTTTACAAAGCAGTTTAGTGAAAGAGATGGTTCAGGCCAATATTATAAAGAAATCTGTGGCATAAATTTGAAGTTAAAGCTCATGATTTTACTCTACATGAGAATCATAGAATGATGGAGGTTGAGAGGAGATCTGGTAGAAGTCTACAAGATTATGAGAGGCATGGACAGAGTGGATAGTCACAAGCTTTTTCCCAGGGTCAATGACTATGGAGTATAGATTTAAGGTGCGAGGGACAAGCTTTAAAGGAGATACACAAGGCAATTGTTTTTACACAGAGAATAGTGGGTTCCTGTATTTCGTTGCTGGGCGAAGTAGTGGAAGTGAATATGATAGTGAGTTTTAAGGGGCGCCTGGACAAGTGCATGAATAGGATGGGATTGGAGAATATGGTTCCCGGAAGGATAGGGGATTTTAGTTCAGTTGGACAGCATGGTCAGTGCAGGTTTGGAGGGCTGAAAGGCCTGTTCCTGTGCTGTAATTTTCTTTGTTCTCTTTGTTTTTTATATATTACTAAATGTAACTAATGTGGTATTTCATTCTCTGATGGGGGGAGGGGGAGGGAGGGTGAGGGAGACAAGATTGTTCCTTGGGGGAAAGGACAGAGGGGGGTGTGAGAGGCAGGAACGAAGTATCTCTGGTGGGGGAGCAGGGAGGCAGGGGTGGGGGAGTTTGCTGCCGCTGTGTGGGTGATTGGTGGAATGGATAGGGGACAGGGGGTCACGATTGGTCTGGGTATCTGGAGGGGTGAGTGGATAAGGGGCTTAGTTATGTTGTAGGGGTGGGGTAATGTCTATGGGGGCCATCACTCCCGCTTTTACTAGATCACTTTCGCTGTTTCTTGCAGAGCCATGTGACGGGGGCACATTTTTTCAAATTTTTTTCTAACTGCGCATGCACAATTCAGAGCTCCGATCATTTGGGTGCGATAAGCCCCACCCACAGCACGATTCAGAGCCACAAATTTTTTTCAGGCTGAGTGCTTTTGGGGACATCAGAAAGCAGATTTCCAAGTCGGATCTGAATTGCGCCCAGGTTCAGCACTTAGAACATAGAACATTACAGCACAGTACAGGCCCTTTGGCCCTCGATTTTGAGCCGACTAATGTAACCAATTTTATGACCCTCTATCCTAAACTATTCCAATGCTATCCATATGCCTATCCACTGACCATTTGAACGCCCTTAAACTGAACGAGTCCACAACTGCTGCAGGCAAGGCATTCCACGCCCTTACTACCCTCTGAGTAAAGAACCCACCTCTAGCATCTGTCCTATAACTACCACCCCTTAATTTAAAGCTATTTCCCCTCGTGTTATCCATCTTCATCCTAGGAAGAAGGCTCTCACTATCCACCCTATCTAACCCTCTGATCATCTTATATGTCTCAATTAAGTCACCTCTTAGCCGTCTTCTCTCTAATGAAAATAACTTCAAGTCCCTTAGCCTTTCCTCATAAGACCTACCCATCATACCAGGCAACATCCTGGTAAACTTCCGCTGCACCCTTTCCAATGCCTCCACATCTTTCTTATAATGTGGCGACCAAAACTGTACACAATACTCCAAGTGCGGCCGCACCAGAGTTTTGTACAGTTGCAATATGACATCTCGCTTCCGAAATTCAATCCCTCTACCAATAAATACTAACACACTATACGCCTTCTTAACAACCTTATCAACTTGAGTGCCAACTTTCAGAGATCTATGTACCTGTACACCGAGATCTCTCTGCTCATCTACACTACTAAGAGTCCTACCAATAGCCCTATATTCTGCACACATATTATTCCTACCAAAGTGAATCACCTCACACTTTTCCACGTTAAACTCCATTTGACACATCTCGGCCCAGCTCTGCAACTTATCTATGTTCCTCTGCAAACTGTAACATCCATCCTCGCTGTCTACAACTCCTCCAACTTTGGTGTCATCAGTAAATTTACTAACCCATCCCTCTACACCCTCATCCAGGTCACTTATAAAAACAACAAACAGCAGTGGCCCCCAAACAGATCCCTGAGGTACACCACTAGTAACTAAACTCCTGGTTGAATATATCCCATCAACCACCACCCTCTGTCTTCTATCAGCTAGCCAATTCCGAATCCAAACTGCTAAATCTCCCTCAATCCCATACATCTGCATTTTCTGCAATAGTCTTCCATGGGGAACCTTATCAAACACTTTGCTAAAATCCGTATACAAAACATCAACTGCCTTACCCTTATCGACCTCTTTAATCACCTTTTCAAAAAGCTCAATAAGGTTTGTGAGGCACGACCTTCCCTTCACACTTAGAATGAACACGGTAAAATCAGGCCCGATATTTTAAGCTAAAGGCAAATTACTGCAGATGCTGAAATCTGCAAAAAAACAGAAAATGCTGGAAAGTCTCAACAAGTCTGATAGTATCTGTGGGGAGAGAATCGAGCCAACATGATAAAGAGTCACCCAGGCTCAAAACATTGGCCCTATTCTCTCTCCATTGATGCTGTCAGACCTGCTGAGATTTTCCAGCATTCTCAGTTATTTTAACTTGGCAATTATATCATTCCATCTTTTTAAACTGTTCCCCCTGCAGTAAATGATGGAATCTCGGTTAAGGTGATTTATTTTTATGTTCACTCTCATCTTGAGCCTTTTACCAGGAATTCACTGATTTGAAACCTTTACAGTTAGTGATGACTATCTGAAACTGTTCTAAATCAACACCAAAATCAACCAATTGCCCCAATGCCTTGTGTCATCCGTCAGATTTTTGATTATTTTTAATAGTTTACACAATCAGGCAAAACTCCAAAAATAAGATTTTTTTTCAATATAGCCTCTACAGATGTAGTTAGATTCAAAGCGCTTCACATTGCATTGATTGCTTTGTCTATATTGCTGGGATGTTGTTTAACCACAGTAAGAAGTTTCACAGGTTTATTTGGTAGCAGAAGCCATTAGCTTTCGGAGCACTTGCTGCCCCTTCCTGTTATTTAACCCACAGTAAGCTGCCGCTGTTTCTCATGTATTGAAGTTCTGTCTGAAATATTACCTTCCAATTCCTGCAATAAAAATCACAGCACTGACACTGCGCCAGGCTTGTTCAGGCTCAATCTGAGAGATAAGGAGCACAGAAACATTAAAACAACAAATTCACAATCGTCATTTATTGCATCAATGGCAGAACTATAAAATCTGCACTCTCCAGGAGTAAGTTCCAGGAGTTTTTATATGTTTGTACACACGCCATCATTTCCTGAAAAGTCTCCCCAAATGATCAAGCACACAGTGTAGATGATTCCTCGCCATGCTACAAGGAATTTTGGCTTATTGTGTAAGCAATCCATCAGCTGAGTGGAAGATAGACATAGCCAGGGTTCTGTAATATCGTTCACCCCAACATTTCTGCCAGCCAGAATGGAAAATTTTTGCACTCAGTCAAATCTCCATCTACTGCAGTGGGACTGGAGAATCCCAGCCATTGGCGAGACTGGAGAATCCCAGCCAATGTCTAAAAAATGTTCAAAATCTGCAGGGTGATTTTACCTTCCATCAATTTCAACCTAGATTTATAGCCCAGGATGGTATAGTAACACTGCTGCCTCACAGTGCCAGAGACTCCCAGCTTCCAAATCGACCAGACCATAACAGTTAGATGTTTTTCTCAATTTCTTAAAATGATCACGATTTGATATGCGGACAGTTTAGTGTCTACATTGTATGTGCATTGTATGGTTCAGGGAATTATTATCCATTAGCCACAAGTTCTACAGATAGTTGTGCTGAGGTAATGAATTGAAATCTTCCAGCTTCTCCATTGTTTGTAACAAAATAAGGAGTAAAACTCCCTTATTATTGAAATAGAATGTTTTAATGTTTCCAGAATATACACAGCAGGTCCAGAAATTGTTAGAAATATCCAAAAATATTTGTGTTTGAAGACCGCTCCAGTATGAAAAACTTGGACTCAACATCAGAATTCTGTTCATGTTATTTCTCATGCAGAAAGAATGTGCGAATTTCATCCGTGTTCTGCAGCATTATAACCAAAGCCACGTGTACGCCTGTGGAACTGGAGCCTTTCACCCAGTTTGTGCCTACATCGAAGTTGGTCATCGACCTGAGGTAAAAATGATCTTTCCTCCTGTACACATGTTTTCTGTTCCTCTAATGTGCTTCTTGTAATGTACTGTTCAGATTTTAACTGCAATGAAAGAAGCTTTTCTCATCCCAAAGTATAACACTGCTCATATCACACTCTGGTTTTTAGTAGGTTTTGGGTGAAAGCACACACCAAAGATATTGTCAGATTATTATTCCAATCCTGTCATCAGAATCTTGTAATACGGTTTATTGTCGTCAAGTTCTTTATTTTCATTTCATCTTAGCTTAACTAACACAGTATTATCTGATAATAACCTGGTAACATTCAGATGTTAATAGTGAACAAAATGAAAGCTGAGTTTGCGTGTGAAGGAAAACAGAAGCTTGGTCAGAGCTTCTGATGTTGCAGAAAGCTGCAATGTGATTTGTTCTTTATGTAAGGGGAATGAAAGCAAAGATCGGAGTTCTCTTTCTCAGATATATGTATCCATCGTGAAACAACTCATTTCCTGTAATCAACTTGTCAATGACTTTATTTCTGTCCTGTGTGGAAACCATTATTCCTGCACAAGGAAGGTCTGTGTTGCGAAGACTGGGCTATGATTCACCAGGTGTGTTTGAATGGTTCCAGTTTTTTGTTCCCCATCAGTGTTATTTCTCCATGCTGATAAACCACTCTCCCAGCACTGTGTAGGAGAGCACACTGCAGCCTAATGTAGCCACTCGCAAATAGTGAGTGTCCTTGTGGTTAAATTTTCCTTCTTGTGCGATCACACTTCTTCCTGAGAATGAATCATAGAATCATAGAAACCCTACAGTACAGAAAGAAGCCATTCAGCCCATCAAGGTCCCATGCCCAAATCCCTACACATTTACCTGCTAACCATTTTAACCTATGCATCTCAGCACATTAAGGGACAATTTTAGCATGGCCAATCAACCTAACCCACACATTTTTGGACTGTGGGAGGAAACCGGAACACCCAGAGGAAACTCACACAGATAGAACATAGAACATAGAACAATACAGCACAGAACAGGCCCTTCGGCCTTCGATGTTGTGCCGACCAAAATAAAAAGCAATGCCCCTCCTAACTAAACCATTCCCTTCTCATCCATATACTATCAACTAACCTCTTAAACGCCACCAAATTGGCGCATCTACAACAGCTGCAGCGGGCATTCCACTCCCTAATCACTCTTGAGTAAAGAACCACCTCTGATATCCGTCCTATAACTCATACCCCTTAATTTAAAGTGTGTCCCCTCGTGCTAGCTTTCTCCATCCTAGGAAAAGGTATCACTGTCCACCTATCAACCTCTAATATCTTATATGCTCAATAAGATCCCCCTTAGCCGCCTCCTTTCTAACGAAAACAACCTCAAATCCTTCAACCTCTTTCATAGGACCTGCCTCCATACCAGGCAACATCCTGTAAACTCCTCTGTACCCTCTCCAATGCCTCCACATCTTTTTATAATGTGGCGACCAGAACTGCACACAATACTCCAAGTGCGGCGCACTAGAGTTTTGTACAGTGCAACATGATGCTGCGGCTCCTAAATTCAATCCCCTACCAATAAAAGCTAAGACTCCATAGCCTTCTAACAACTTTATCCACTTGACTGCCTACTTTCAGGGATCTATTGACACATACACCAAGATCCTTCTGTTCCTCAACACTATTAAGAGCCCTATTGTTCCTCAACACTATTAAGAGCACTATTAAGATATGAGGAGAATGTACAAACTCCCCACAGACAGTGACCCAAGCTGGGAGTCAAACCCAGGTTCCTGGAGCTGTGAAGAAGCAGCGCTAGCTACTGTGCTGTCCGTAATGAAGGACACAGGATTTGGTTGTTATACCCTGTTGGCACAGTGCAATAATAATACTGCATCAGTGTGAAACCATTTAAAGTAGATTAACATTGGCGTGTTTAACTTTCTCTGATGCGATTTTCATTAAAGAGGCTTGGGCAATGCTGCGATGCCAAAACCAATGAAGAGGAAGATAATAAGGGCAAGGCAAGTGGAGACACTGACCTCAGTTTTCCAGTTTCTTGTGGTAAAGGAAAAATAAGACAAATAACTTCAAAATAGAAACCCTGACACTGATAAATCACACAACACTAAACATAGTGCAGAACTTCTCTCTCTTTCTCTCTCTCTCTGCAATGTATTTTGTGATGATGACAGGCAGTGTACCACTCACTAGCAGTGCCTCTCTATCAATGGAGTTACCCGTTAAACGTACCCCTCATTGCCAGGAACCTGCCGCAGGATTAACTGTCAGTGCAACCATGAGATCCGACCAGTAAAAACAGGAGCACGATTTTGACAATAGGGTTTTGTTGTGGCAAATACCTCTCTCAGAGATACACCACGAGAAAGGTCTGGTGATGTTTGCTGGAACATTATGGCTGTTCTTGCGGTGGGATTATCACATCCCCCTGCAGCAAATGGAGATGTTTCTCTGACATGGTTGCAGCAGGAGTGTGACATGAATGGCCAGAAAGATCACACTCATTGGCTTTTATCGTTCGTGTGCTTTGATTATAGAATATAAAAGCAGGGAGGTCTCGCTGCAATTGTACAGGGCATTGGTGAGGCCACAACAGGGGTATTGTGTGCAGTTTTGGTCACCGCATTTGTGAAAGAATATATTGGCTTTGGAGGAAGTGCAGAGAACGTTCACCAGGCTGATACCGGAGATGAGGGGGTTAGCTTATGAGGGGAGATTGAATAGACTGGGTCTGTACTCGTTGGAGTTTAGAAGGCTGAGGGGGGATCTTGTAGAGATGTATAAGATAATGAAGGAGCTAGATAGGGTACAGGTAAAGAGATTCTTCCCCTTTGAAAGGACAGCAGAACTAGAGGGCACAGCCTCAAAATAAGTGGGGGGGGGGGCGCAGTTTAGAACGGAGTTGAGGAGGAACTTCTTCACTCAAAGGGTGATGAATCTCTGGAATTCTCTGCTCATTGAAGAGGTGGAGACTACCTCGGTGAATATATTTA
This sequence comes from Sphyrna mokarran, assembly GCA_024679065.1. NCBI lineage: Eukaryota > Metazoa > Chordata > Chondrichthyes > Carcharhiniformes > Carcharhinidae > Sphyrna > Sphyrna mokarran. The sequence continues at coordinate 52,134,490 of JAGIQG010000019.1, forward strand.
AGTCACGGGTAGATAAGTTTCAGATAGACAAGGGAATTAAGGGTTATGGGGAGAAAGCAGGAAAGTGGAACTGATTCACTTCAGATCAGCCATGATCTTACTAAATGGCGGGACAGGCTCGAAGGGCTGGATGGTCTACTCCTGCTCCTATTTCTTATGTTCTTCTTACAAAATCAAATGACATTGTCGATTGCTGTGTTTGTTTTTAAAAAAACAATTCTGTTTAAACTCTCTGAGTGGGAGTATCCACTTCACTCCCCTGAGGCCATAACTTTCCATCATTCATTGAATGGGTGGAAGATCCTAAACTGCAAGTTCCAAAAGCAGAAAACTGCCTGGTTTCATTTTGATAGGAATGTTAGCATCGACTGTGCCAGAATCACTGGGTACTTTTCCATTAACTATTCCCAACAATCAAAAGGACATTCACACCTACAGTACAGCACATATGGCATAAATAGATGACAGTTCCTATTTTTTAACATTGTTATGTGTTTTACTATAATTATTTCAGATCAATGACAATGGGAAAAGAAAATGCGCACACTAACTCTGAAATAATTTTGAATATTAATACAGTAAAATTCAATGAAAGCAGTTTTCACGGAAAGTCTATTTGAACACCTGTAAAACATGTCTATAACATTCATAGGACAGGAAGATGCAATTTGATCATCTGCCAAGCCAGTCCAATTATAGAAACAACCCAGTGATTTGCATGTGATTAGTATCACAGAGAGAACAGTGTTCCAGCAAACATATTCTAAGGTTATATTCAATGTCAGGAAGAATGTTCATCTGACTGTAGCACCTGTTGCTTTTCACGTGGATATCATCCTCTTTTTAGTTCATTACAAAGCGACATCAATGTTATTCTCAGGTACCGATTACTTGGGCGTGATTTTCAAACGCGAAATTAAATATTTGAAAAATAAAAGGCAGAAAAACTGATTCAGTCAAAGTTGAATGAGTCAGAATATTGCCTAAAGAGATATTTGGAATTAGCAAGGTCAAATTGCCAGGCTGGTATGAAGAAAGCAGAGTAACTGGTCTTTCTGAAGAAGATTTTTGTGGTAGTTTCAGCGTCTGGTGCTTCTAACAATGTATTCGGCAGAATTTGTCTGCTCGCAAGGAGAGCCACGCTTTTGTTGCCTCTGCAGGTCTTAAGTTTGTTTCTCGTAAGACACGTCTGCCCCTGATGCAAAGGCAAACACCAACCACTGTCAGAATCGAAGTTCTTCATTTGGCTGGATAAATCTCCACTCAATGCTGGAAATCAGTTCGTAAAAAGCACCTGGAGCAACAAGGCTGACCCCTTTTACACAGTTTACAATCCTGTCAGGTAGATGTGATTTCAAACAAGACTTAAACAGTCATCAACCGATTCAAGCAGAAATGAGAAGTTACAGGAATTGCTGCATAAGAAAGAACATCCTATTAAAATACACATTTACTACTTACAACACCAGAACATAAGCATCATGTCTTTGGAACATGCTATTTGGGAGCACAAAAGAGAACATTATCACGTACTCAGCTAGACTGGCACTCCAGCCGGTCTCAGCAAGCTAGAACCTGTGGCTAAACTGTTTTGATGTGGAGATGCCGGTGTTGGACTGGTGTAAACACAGTAAGAAGTCTCACAACACCAGGTTAAAGTCCAATAGGATTATTTGATAGTAAACGCCATAAGCTTTCAGAATGCTGTTCCTTCATCAGGTGAATGGAGAGTTCCTAATGAAGGAACAGTGTTCCGAAAGCTTGTGACATTTACTATTAAATAAACCTGTTGGACTTTAACCTGGTGTTGTGAAACTTCTTACTGCGGTTAACCTGTTTTGTCAGTTTGCTTCCATAAGTTGTTCCTCTGCCTTTCTTGCAGCCCAGTAGTTCACCTTCCTCTATAGTGGACATTAACTCTTTAATATCTCATGGAGAGCTATCCTCCTGATGTAGGAACAGCACATATCAGCAAACAGCTTCACAAGAAGTCCTATAATCTGCATCTGGAGCAGGGCGGGATGCCAATTGTAATGCACGCCAGACAGAAATGTTCAATTCCTGCTCCATGTTGCCCAGTTACAGCTGAAAAATACAAATATCTCTCTCAGGATAGGGATTATCCATCATCTTTCTTCAGAAAATCTGATGAAGGAATTTTTTCAGAGTTAAAGCTTTATCAAACATCCGCTGATCTAATCCTGGAGAGATCCGTTTACAGCCATAAATACGAAGCAGATTGAAGTGATCCAAAGATATGCTGCTGGATTCTACACTAACGAGTGTAGGAAACACACCAGTGTCCTGGATCCAAGATTTGGGATGGGAATGACTGCAGTAAATGAGGGAGAATAATTGACCAAATTCTAGGAAATAAAAGGGATTGGTGGGAATTGGCTGAAACGGGTACACTGTGTCCTCTGGCAGTGACTGTACATCACCATCCACACAAACTACAAAGATCATTTATTTTCTAGACAGTGAATCAACAATCTTTCTTCCTAAGAACAATCTCACAGTGGAACAAACTGCCAAAGAAAATAGTCGCAATACCATCACTGAAAATGTTCAAAATTTCAAATATTGAGATTATTTCCATTTAAAAGTTTTGATTCTCAGAACTCCCATCTCAGCAGATCAGGTATGGTTTAATTAGCGCAATCTATTGGATTGTTCACGGAATATGATATAAATCTGTCATACCAACACAACTAAAGCAGAAAATTTGTATATTGGAAGTCTTTCTCCTTTTTGTTAATCTCTTTGAATAATCCATCTATTTATGCCCTCCTAAACCAGGCAAATCAATAAATTTGTTTTATGTTTTAAATGCAGAAGGCAAAACACAAAATTTGAAAATAGTCTGGAAAACTGTGATAGTTTCTGGAAAACACGCCAGCATGAAAGCGCTTCAATTGGCTGTCTAGATATTTCAAAATACAAACCCTCTGAGTAAAGTCTCAAAGTACAGGGGAGGATAAAAAATGATTGACCTAATTATCATTTACTGCCCCTTCTGTTGATGAGGGCATTATATTTCTTTTCATCTATCTTTGTTTCTCTCCTTATACATTCTGCTTTCCTCTCCCACCCTCTGTCTGCCCTTTGTCCCTATTCTCTGCACTCCCTGTGTTTTGCCCATTTCCCCCAACCGCTCAATTCCCTGCTTTTTTATTTTTTCTTTCTCTCCCTCAATCCTGAAGCCACCTTGTATTCTGAATTTTTCAGTGAGCTCACTCTGTGTGTCTCCAAGATATTAGCTGTGCTAATTATACATACTTTACACACAAAACCACCCCACAACATTTACTTTTAGATTTTGTAATATTTCTCACCATTGCAAATTTCCCTTCAATCTTGCGATGGTTCTTGTATTTCTTCTCACTTTTTTATACCAAGTTGTTACTTGTTATAATACATCTTTAAGGGTTTGCAGCAGAACATCACCAGAAGGAGGTGTGTCATGTAATTCAGTTTTAATTCCACTTTGGCTTTAAGCAGCTCACACTTGGACAACTATGTTGCTGTTATCTTTGAATTTTATGCCTCTGTATAAACATACCCTGTGCCCACTTTCAATAAATGAACCCAGCCTCTCTTCATATGTCAGTCCTACTATTCCAGGAATCAGTCTGGTGAATCTTTGTTGGATTCCCTCAGGAGCAAGAATTTCCCTCCTCAGACTAGGAGACCAAAACTGCACACAATATTCAACTGTGGCCTCCCCAAGATCCTGTAAAATCTCATATACAGCAGTGGTTCATTCAAAATGACATGATGTTCAGCAAAGGAACAAGATTAAATGCAGGTCCAACAAGGTGAACAGGAATCCTTTGTGCGAGAGGATGTGAGATGACCTTTGATGTTTTGGTTAGACAATAACAAAGCTGGAATGCCAGAGAGTGTTGAAATCGTAGTATGGTGACTGCACAGAAATCACAGCAAAGTCTCAGTGTTAGGATAGTGCTCAAATAAAGTATGGAAAGCAGATAGATCCCTCATGGTCAGATTGCAGTTCAGAGCTTGTTAGTTCTGTAAGTAGAATAGAGTTAGTGCTGGGTTAGCTGAGTCAGAAATGGCCAGTGACCAGGGTGTGGGCTGATTGGTAGGGAGCAAGGAATACAAATATTTGCAGCTCCAACAACACTCAACAAGTTTGACACCATCCAGGACAAAGCAGCCCACTTGACACCACATCTACAAACATCTACTCCCTCCACCACCGATAAGGCGGCTAAGAGGAGACCTTATTGAAACATATAAGATGATTAGAGGTTTAGATAGGGTAGACAGTGATAGCCTTTTTCCTAGGATGGAGAAAGGTAGCATGAGGGGACATAGCTTTAAATTAAGAGGTGGTAGTTATAGGACGGATGTCAGAGGTAGGTTCTTTACCCAGAGGGTGGTAAGGGTATGGAATGCCTTGCCTGCGTCATTTGTAGATGCACCACGTTTGGTGGCGTTTAAGAGGTTAGTAGATAAGTTTATGGATGAAAAGGGAATGGTTTAGGTTAGAGGGTCACTGCTTGTTCCTAATTGGTTGGCGCAACATCGAGGGCCGAAGGGCCTGTTCTGCGCTGTAATGTTCTATGTTCTATGATACTCAGTAGCAGCACTGTGTACAACTTGCAAGATGCACTGCAGCAATTCACCAGAGATCCTTACATAGCACCTTCCAAACCAAAACTACTTCCATCTAGAACAAGAAGGGCAGCAGATACAATGGGAACATCACCACCTGCAAGTTTCCCTTTAAGCCATTCACCACCCTGACTTGGAAACATATTGGCATTCTTTCAGTCATTGGATCAAAATCCTGGAATTCCCTTCCTAAAGGCATTATGGAACAACCCACAGCATGTGGACTGCAGCGATTCAGGAAGGCAGCTCACCACCAACTTTCTCAAGGGCAACTAGGGATAGGCTATAAATGCTGTGCAATGCCCACGTCCCAGAAATGAAAAGTTTTTTAAAACAGTTATGTGATAAGTAATTTTTTTTGTCATAAAAGCAAAATACTATAGATGTCGGAAATCTGAAATAAGAACAGAAAAACACAGCAGATCTGGCAGCATCTGTGGAGCGAGAAACAGAGTTAACAGAATTTCCCCATCTTGCACAGCATTGGGAATCGTGGCAGGCGGGGCACACTATGCAAAGATCCATCGATCTCAGGCAGGATTTTCCAGTTTGGGGGTGAGCGTAGCTGAGATCTATCTGTTAAAAGGAAGGTTTCTTTTTGTGATGTTGATTGGGGAATAAATATTCGCCAAAACAAGGGAAACAATGTGATAAGAACATAAGAACATAAGAACTAGGAGCAGGAATCGGCCATCTGGCCCCTTGAGCCTGCTCCACCATTCAATAAGATCCTGGCTGATCTTTTCATGGACTCAGCTCCACTTACCCACCCACTCACCATAACCCTTAATTCCTTTACTGGTCTATCCCTGCCTTAAAAACATTCACTGAGGTAGCCTCAACTCCATGGGCGGGCAGGGAATTCCACAGGTTCTTTCATGTCCAACTGAGGGGACAGGCTGGGCTTTACCATCTTTGTCAAGAGACAGCCACATCTGACGTGCAGTAGATTCTCTGCACTGTACGGGAGTATCAACCGAATTTCATCCTTAAATCCATGGATTGGGATTTGAACCCACAGCCCTTCACTCAGAGACGGGAACCCTATCCATCGGCAGAGACATAGCTGAAACTGCTGCTTCGGATTGATGGCTGATTATTTGATCCCTGAGAGCACTTGATACTGATCTTCCGTGTTATACAATTCTTGAATCCAATGCCCGGGGGTTGCAATGAATATGATATGTGGTACTCATTATTCTTGAAAGAAATATGTTATTAGTTCTCATTTGAAATCTATTCCTCTGTGTAACAGATTGAAATGGTTCCAAGATGTTATTTATTATTTCTAAGCATGAACATGAAATCATCTTCAATTATTTAACTTTCCCTGTTTATTTCACCCCTGGGTAATGCTGCAGATTCATGCTGATATATCTGAGGGAGGAATGGTTTTTCCATCAGACTGGCTTAGATTCCTAGCCGCCATCCACTTAAAACAAGGAGAGAAAGTTCAGACTGAAGTCAAGCCTTCTGGTGTTTTGTTTGATGTACCTAATATATGCTTGCATCAATTCCTTCCCAGAAAATTTCACTAATAATCGGACAATTGTCTTTTTGTTGTCAGATAGTGAGCAGCAGCGTGTTTCATTCAAGAGTTCATTGGCTGTCATCACTAGATATTGCTATGAGGCAGTGCCAAGTGTTTGATCACTCTATCAACGATTGTCAATACAGACAGATTTCACTCCTTTAATATCTCCGAGAATTATTCTTCAAAAGGCAAGAGGAGCAAGTTAATTGTGTAAGAACAGCCCTCCCTTTCACAAGGTGAGGTGATGACACATTCTTAATGACCACTGCAACTTTGAGCAGACTGATTGAGGATAATTTATAAATTACAGACAGGAATATGTCAGAAGATTATGAAAGTAAATTGAAAATGTCTGCTCTTCAATTACTATCACCCATGCTCCTTATTTACATAATAAAACAATGCTTCATGAAAACAGATTTCTGAAGTTATACATAGGCCGGACTCAAACATACAACTAAACTTCATAAACAAAATGTTTTGATAGATAGATGTGCCTAATATATGCTTGCATCAATTTCTTCCCAGAAAATTTCACTAATAATCGGACAATTGTCTTTTTGTTGTCAGATAATGATTTTTTCCTGATATTTTGGCTCTTAAATGTTTCTATAGAATTTAGAAAACAGGCTAAACACAATCAAAATAAAAACTGCCTGAAGGAAAATATATCTACACAAAAACCTCAAGTCATGAGTTCTGAGCCTGGTCACAAATTCCAAATTCATATCAACACGGTTACTAATTACCATTAGTTAAGTTGCTTTGCTTGGTAGCACCCACATTTTTGTTTCTGAAGGTTGTACTTTCAAAACCCAGTTCAGAAATTGGCCGCCTCGCAATAGTGATGCTGCTGAAGGAGAGCTGCACTGTCAGGTGAGCAATGCTGAAGGAGTGCTGCACTGTCAGGTGAGCAATGCTGAGGGAGTGCTGCACTGTCAGGTAAGAGGTGAAAGGTGAGGTTGTGATTATCTGTTCAAGTACACACTGCACAAAGAAAAGACAAAAGAGACTTGGACAAGTTGCAGAGCTGGGCCGAGAGGTGGCAAATGGAGTTTAATGTGGAAAAGTGTGAGGTAATTCACTTTGGCAGGAGTAACAAATACGTAGAGTATAGAGCTAATGGTAGAACTCTTAATAGTGTTGATGAACAGAGGGATCTAGTGTATATGTGCATAGATCCCTGAAAGTTGGCAATCAAGTCGATAAGGTTGTTAAGAAGGCATACGGAGTCTTGGCTTTTATTGGTAGGGGGATTGAATTTTGGAGCCGCAACATCATGTTGCAACTATACAAAACTCTGGTGCGGCCGCACTTGGAGTATTGTGTACAGTTCTGGTCCCCACATTATAAGAAAGATGTGGGGGCATTGGAGAGGGTGCAAAGGAGGTTTACCAGAATGTTGCCTGGGATGGAGGGCAGGTCTTATGAGGAGAGGCTGAGGGATTTGAGGTTGCTTTCGTTAGAAAGAAGGCGGCTAAGAGGAGACCTTATTGAAACATATAAGATGATTTGAGGTTTAGATAGGATGGACAGTGATAGCCTTTTTCCTCGGATGAAGAAAGCTAGCACGAGGGGGCATAGCTTTAAATTAAGGGTTGGAAGTTATAGGACGGATGTCAGAGATAGGTTCTTTACCCAGAGGGTGGTAAGGGTATGGAATGCCCTGCCTGCTGCAGTTGTAGATGTGCCAAGTTTGGGGACATTTAAGAGATCCGTTGATAAGTTTATGGATGAAAAGGGAATGGTTTGGGTTAGAGGGTCATTGTTTTTTTTTGATTGGTTGGCGCAACATCGAGGGCCGAAGGGCCTGTTCTGCGCTGTAATGTTCTATGTTCTATAAGAGCTCTTCTAGTCTCTTGGCCAATATTCATTCTTTTAACTAACATCAGCAAAACTAGAGTAAAGGTAAAGTTCTGAAAATACCAGGATCTGAAAAAAACAATAAGTGCTGGAAAAACTCAGCAGGTTTAACAACATCTGTGGAGAGAGAAATGCATCCCACAAATAATGTCAGACCTGCTGCGTTTCTCCAGCAATTTCTGTTTTTGTATCACAAAGGCTAGGTTAGATTTCATTCATCACATTACTGCTTGTGGGCTTTTGCAATTGCAGATGGTTACTGTGATTGTCTAACTAACAATAATCAGCATACTTCAAAGTAATTCATTGTTTCTGAACTGTTGTGAAATATTTTTGAGAATTGTGATTAAGCACAGCGCAAATATTTATCCTTTGTGTTTGTGTTTAGCTGGGCAGTGATGTCAGTGTCACACATTTGAAGCATTGATTTGGTTTATTCATGTTTTTATGAGCAGAGTTACTTTACTCAGATCTTCCTCTTCAAAGTCAGGCAAAAAGGAACAATGAAGCAATTGAAATAGAACATAGAACATTACAGCGCAGAACAGGCCCTTCGGCCTTCGATATTGCGCCGACCAATTAGGAAAAACCAATGACCCTCTAACCTAAACCATTCCCATTTCATCCATAAACTTATCTACTAACCTCTTAAACGCCACCAAACTTGGTGCATCTACAACTGCAGCAGGCAGGGCATTCCATACCCTTACCACCCTCTGGGTAAAGAACCTACCTCTGACATCCGTCCTATAACTACCACCCCTTAATTTAAAGCTATGTCCCCTCGTGCTAGCTTTCTCCATCCTAGGAAAAAGGCTATCACTGTCCACCCTATCTAAACCTCTAATCATCTTATATGTTTCAATAAGGTCTCTTCTTAGCCGCCTTCTTTCTAACGAAAACAACCTCAAATCCCTCAGCCTCTCTTCATAAGACCTGCCCTCCATACCAGGCAACATCCTGGTAAACCTCCTCTGTACCCTCTCCAATGCCTCCACATCTTTCTTATAATGTGGGGACCAGAACTGCACACAATACTCCAAGTGCGGCCGCACTAGAGTTTTGTACAGTTGCAACATGACGTTGCGGCTCCGAAATTCAATCCCCCTACCAATAAAAGCTAAGACTCCATATGCCTTCTTAACAACCTTATCGACTTGATTGCCAACTTTCAGGGATCTATGCACATATACACCAAGATCCCTCTGTTCATCAACACTATTAAGAATCCTACCATTAGCCCTATACTCTACACATTTGTTATTCCTGCCAAAGTGAATTACCTCACACTTTTCCACATTAAACTCATTTGCCACCTCTCGGCCCAGCTCTGCAACTTGTCCAAGTCTCTCTGCAAACTAGAACACCCCTCTTCACTATCTACCTCTCCTCCGACTTTGGTGTCATCTGCAAATTTACTAATCCATCCTTCAATACCCTCATCCAGATCATTTATAAAAATTACAAACAGCAGGGGCCCAAAACAGATCCCTGAGGTACACCACTTGTAACCGAACTCCATGATGAATAATTTCCATCAACCACCACCCTCTGTCTTCTATCAGCTAGCCAATTCCTAATCCAATTAGCTAAATCACCCTCAATCCCATACATCTGCATTTTCGGCAGAAGCCTTCCATGGGGAAGGCTTATCGAACGCCTTACTAAAGTCCATATATAACCACAAATGAACACGTGTCAATGGAATAAAATGTAAAAATCCAATATAGGCAGCCAATTTGCTATTTTTCCTTATACTTTATCTCCCAAGATGAACTTATAACCCAAATTTTCTTTGTTATTTCCTGAACATGATATAATACTTGGTTTAAACATTTTCCAAACTGTGAAATTTAAACAATTATTTATTGAATAAAAGAACATATTCCAGATGTTATTTTTGCCCTGCAGTAGGAGTGATGCAGATTGATATCTTGAGTTTACATGAACAAAAGTATTGCTCATGACATTTACACTGTTCAGCTCACTGATTCTATTCCTCATAACACAGAATATTTCACCGTATCAGACTTTTCACAATCAAAATGTCAACAGTATTTTTGCACATTTATCCCACAAAACTGCCATTTGGTGAGTCAAAGAAATCCTCCCAATGCCTGATTTTGTTGGAATTTTGTTAATTTTGTTCCCCTGCCTTCGGCTTTTATGATCAATATTTGAATCAAGTACAACATTTAAAATGTATTTATTAGTCACAAGTAAGGCTTACGTTAACACTGCGATGAAATTACAGTGAAATTCCCCTGGTGGGTACACTCCACTGCCTGTTTGGGTCAGTGCACCTAACTAGCACGTCTTTCAGACTGTGGAGGAAATCAGAGCACCTGGAGAAACTATTGCAATTTAGAATAGAAAGCATTTTAGTTCCTGTGGTTAAGTTTTAAAAACTCCTGGAATCATTTATGGCATTTTGTATTTGTATTAGATAATTTTAATATATTAAAATTAACATGTTTGATCTGTTAATATATATTATTATCATTATTATTCATTGGTTAATCAGGAATGTACTACATGTAGTCACTGACAGATTGGCCAGTCCAAATATTGCACTGAGTTCAATCCATTCTGATCCAAATATTCCAATTTTCTCTATAGTGCTGAGGATTTCGGAGTTTCTCTAACTCGGTAACAATGGCTAATCTGATTTTGTAAAATTCGTTTCCAACAGGAAAAATTCGTTTTCCTGTGACATATTTTACAGTCTTTTTTATTCCCAATCCTTTATGAATTAAGTAATATTGATGATCTTTTTATTTTGTTTCACTACTCGCTGGATGTTCCCAGGAAAATACTTTTCCGGATATCATGCAGCTTTGGAAAGAAAACTGAAAAGTTTCTTCAGTATTGAAAGGGTTAAATTATTGCGCTTTAGGGGGCATTTATTCCAGTTCATTTTCGATTGGGCTGCATCAGAAACAAAGGATTTATTTGCTTAATGAAGAGTTCAGAAAATTGGAACGAGTAATTACAACTTAAAATGTTCAGCGGACGTAAACGCTGATTCTGATAGTTGAGCGAGTTTGATAATCAAGCATTACACGGTTAAGTATACCATTCTTTAATAAGTGCTGCTGTTTCCCACTCTGTCTATTCTCTTTATGTCATAATGCAGCATTCTGATGCATATTGAATAATTCCCAATTTTTCCAATTCCCATTTTTTGAATTTGTTTACAATCTTTGTTATTTTTCTGTTTCAGTGTGGATGTTATAAAGAATGGTTTATAAGCTCATGTTATTCTAATTACCAACAATAATCAGGAGAGATCTGACACTTAGCAAATTTCAGCTGTTTTACCAAATATTTAGAATTCAGCTTGCTTTTACTATGTGCTCCTTTGTGGATAGATTTCCTGTCTACACATCTACATGCTTCAGTCAGTCTTTCATTAACAGTTCTGTAACTTAGAAGAATCTATGAGATGTGATCTAGATTGACATCTTGGGATTAATGGTCAATTCTTGCTCCATCTCCTAGTTGAAAATAAGTTAGGGTCACAGAGTCATAGAGGTTTACAGCATGGAAACAGGCCCTTCGGCCCAACTTATCCGTGCCGCCCTTCTTTTAAAAACCCCTAAGCTAATCCCAATCGTCAGTATTTGGCCCATATCCCTCTTTGCCCATTGTACCCATATAACTATCTAAATGTTTTTTAATTGTACCTGCTTCTACTACTACCTCTGGCAACTTGTTCCAGATGCTCATCACCCTCTGTGTGAAAAAATTGCCCCTCTGGACACTTTTGTATCTCTTCCCTCTCACCTTAAACCTATGCCGTCTAGTTTAGGACCTTTGGGAAAAAAATATTGACTATCTACCTTGTCGGTGCCCCTCAATATTTTATAGACCTCTGTAAGATCACTTCTCACCTCCTACGCTCCAAAGAAACAAGTCCCAGACTATCCAGCTTCTCTTTATAACTCTAACTATCAAGTCCTGGTAACATCCTAGTAAATCTTTTCTGCACTCTTTCTAGTTTAATAATATCCTTTCTATAGTACAGTGATCAGCATTACATGCAATATTCCAAATGTGGCCTTACCAATGTCTTGTACAACTTCAACAAGATGATGCAACTCCTGTATTCAATGTTCTGACCAATGAAACCAAGCGTGCCAAATGCCTTCTTCACCACTCTGTCCATCTGTGACTCCACTTTCAAAGAGCTACGAATATGTACCCCTTGATCCCTTTGTTCTGTAACTCTCCCCAATGCCCTATCATTAGGCAGCACGGTAGCACCGTGATTAGTGCTACTGCTTCACAGTTCCAAGGTCATGGGTCCGATTCTTGGCTCGGATCACTGTCTGTGTGGAGTTTGCACATTCTCCTCGTGTCTGCGTGGGTTTCCTCCAGGTACTCTGGTTTCCTTCCACAGTCCAAAGATATGTGGTTAGGTTGATTGGCCATGCTAAGGAATTGCCCCTTAGTGTCCAGGGATGTATAGGTTAGTGGGATTAGTGGGTATAACATGTAAGGATATGGGGGTAGGACCTGGGTGGGATTGTGTTTGGTGCAGACTCGATGGGCCGAAGGGCCTCCTTCTGCACTGTAGTGTTTCTATTAACTGAGTAAGTCTTACCCTGGCTCAATCTACCAAAACGCATCGCCTCACATTTGTCTAAATTAAACTCCATCTGCCATTTGTCAGCCCACTGGCCCAATTGATCAAGATCCCATTGCAATCGGAGATAACTTTCTTCACTGTTCACTATGCCACCAATCTTGGTGTCATCTGCAAACTTACTTATCATGCCCCCTATATCCTCATCCAAATCATTAACATAGATGCCAAATAGCAGTTGATGTTGGAACCGTAAGATCAATTTAGAAGAGAAATGTTGGGGGAATCTTATCAAAAATGCCAGAGAGTTATTTCCAGAGAGAAAACCATTGTGTTTTTTTTTCATAGAAACTGATTGGTTTTGTGTCCAGATTTCAGTTCCAGATCAGATACTCTGCTAAAAAAAAGGAAAAGGGTGTGATTCACACAATCATTTGGGAAGAGTGGGGAGGTGTTCTCAACAAGCTGGCAAAAACTCCGCTGCCCAGAGATTGGGGCAATATCTTTAAAGGGAATCCCAATCGGAACCTGAGTAACCTTCTCCCCCCACCCCTCACCATCAAGCTCCCCTGCCCCATCCCCAACTGAGTGGGCACTTCCCTATCCACTCCCTGATTGTCAGCATCTTCTCCATCCCCCTCTCTACCCCCAGTCTGAGCCAGTTTCCACTTCCATAACCACCTTCTCCCACCCCCGCCAATGGGCACCCCCAGCATCCCCTGCTCCCCATCCCAATAACATGTCTAGGGACTTGTAATGTTTGAAGGTGATAGGACTTACAGAGTGAGTTAGCATACTATATGGAAGTTTGGGCCTCCTACAGAGAGGTAATGAGTGTAAGAGCAGAGTGATTATGCTACACCTTTATAAACTCTGGTTGGATTACATCCAGTTCTGATCACAACACATTAGGAAAGATGTGAGGGTCATTGAGAGCATGCAGGGAGATTTACCAGAATTTAACAGTGTCATTGAGAGGTGAGAATGGTTCAGAATAGTTCCAGGGATGGGGGGAGTTTAGTTGGGTTGGAGAAACCCCAATTTCTTACACAGCAATCATAGTAATGACCTGAAATTTGCTGCTTACAAAGCTGGTGGAAATGGAGACAGTGAATGATCTCAAAATGAAAATGGATAGGTATTTGAGAGAGATAAACTCAATGGATTGCATAAATAGAATGGGAGAATGGGACTGCTGTACTATGAACTGGCATGGAATAAATGAAATAATGGCCTTATTCTCTGTCAAAATGACCCCACGGCTGGAACTTTACCAGGCCGCCTGCCATGGCAATCGGAGAGGGTGAGAGACAGAGCATGGGAAGATCCACTGACAACAGGCGGGATTTAATGGTTTTGGGATGAACAAGGATGTAATATTCGATTCCTGGCTCTGTGACTCATTCATTCAGCTTCCTCCCAATTCCATGATAACTTGTTCCGCCTGATACCTGGATGTTCTATGAATAATATGAAATATACTTAGAAGATAATTTAAATTAATGAAGTGTGAATGAAGAGTTTGATTATTATTTGAATTTGATTATAATTAGGTTTATTATAACTGCCAAGGGCGTTCAACTCATTCTCCCTACATTAGGCAGCAGAGCACATTAGCTATTCAGAGATCGTCATAGTTTTCCAGGGATAGCTGACTGGATATTGATGCAGTATAATTGTGAAATGTGTAATTATATACAGAGATTTATAGACATGAAATAGCGTCGCAGAATCAACCTCCCTCTTCCATCACCACCCCACCCATCTTCCAGTCCTGCTGCTGTCAACAGATTTTCCTGTTGTTTGCACCCACTGCTGCCAGGGAACCCACAGTATGTGGTTGACATTGGCAGTCTGGAAGATCCCACTGGCAGAAAGACTGGAAAATCCCTCCCAATGTCTAGCTTTGGTCCACCTTGTTGTCTAACGAGGGGCATACACGCGATGGGTCGTGAGAGGGCTGCTCTTGGATTTTTTTTCGAGAGTATCCTAGTGCTTCACGTCGTTAGTGTACACTTGACCTGGACCATTTGATGGGCAACACGACAGCTCAGTGACTATCGCTGTGCTGTGCAGATACATGGATTTGGGCCTGTGTCTGTGGGAGTTTGCGCATTCTCCCCGTGCTTGCGTGGGTTTCTCCGGGTGCTCCGGTTTCCTCCCACATCCCAAAAATGTGCTCTTAGGCTAATTGGCAAAACAAATTCTCCCTAAATTGTCTCAAATTTGGTTTTTATTCCATAGATCTATAAACATAGCCAAGGATCACGGGTAGAGGTGGGAACATCGGGGTGATGGCGTGGGCTTGTTGGACCAAAGGGCCTGTTTCCCATGCTGTTTTGTCCTTTGGTTTTTGTTGATAAAAATTCTCACGAACGTTTCCTGTTATACATAATGCCAAGCGGTTCCCAAGAGAATGCCTTGTTCAATGTGGTTTCAGACTTGTGTAAGTTTAGAAGTTTTATTAGGAAAGTAGGATTCATATGTCAGCTATTTAATGAGGGTGTAATGTGCAATGAACAGAATATCACAGACAGACACAGAGGCTGGGAGTTCTCACCCCTATTTTCAGTGGGCAGGAATGGCAGTGTGGGTAAGAAATACAACATCCCCCATCCTTTCTGCACCCCTCATGCTCCCCACCCACTCTCCTCACTTGGCCACTCCCCTAGGCTTGTATAAAATCTCACCTGTTATCACAATCTCATCACTTTGGTCGGGGAGAACAGAAAATTCTGGGAAGGGGGGGGAAGAAACCAATCTTGGCATCCAGCTGCTCCTTGTTAACAATCCAATCCTTCACAATCTTATGTTGATCTTTGGATTTTTTAGACATTAGGTCTAAACATTTTTGTGTATCTTTTACACAAATGAGATAGCTTAAATAGATAGTGAACGTGCGAGGCAGTGAGTGCCTGAAAATGGTTTCAATGCAATGATTAAAATGGGCTCTAAATGTTCAGACCACTCTGAGAAAACAATGCCAAAAATACAATGAAATGCCACGTACGAGGTTTTGAGTGAATGTTTGCAATGTCACTTTTAATTGCAATTAACACTGAAGTATCACCATTGTCTCCCTCCTCACATCCCTCCAAACATCCTTCTCCAGTTTCATGGTTACATTGTGAACGGTGTAATTATCACGTGTAAATTACGTGTAAATTGCATTTTCTGAACGGAAATTGTTTTGTTTCCCAAGGTTTAGAAAGATTGGAGCTGAATGGGAAGATTAAAGTCCCTGGAATTTTTCTGTCAACATATTCCTTTTCCCTGTTTTCTGTTCAATTTTAAATCTTAAAAATAATGACTGTCCATTGCAAAACATTTCTAAAATTGACAACCATGGCTATTAATACAAAATTCTGATTTCCTGTTAACAATGAAACATAGAAGTGAAAAATAAATTCCATCAAATTCTCTCCTGCAGTATGAGTTCTGAATGAAGGGTATCAATAATGATTGACAGTATCTGTCTTTACCAACGTCTGTGACACTAAGGAGGAATTAAAGGGCCAAGAATGTGTTTTCTGTTTTTTATTAGCTGCTATGTGATTTTCTAATGCTTGCTGAAGCAATTCTCAGTCTGTACAGAATGCACCTGAGCTAAAAAATGTTATAAAATTCAAGAAACTTCAGTAGACAGTGAGACCATTCAACCCATTCTTTTCAACCTTGGGTCTGCGCGCAATCAGGATCCTGACCTTCCGGTTGCTGCCATTGCTGTAATTTTTTGCCTGGGCCAAGGGGTCATGCCCCAGCTCCAGGGGTAAACCCTCCATGGGTCACGTGGTGCTGCGGGACAGGTCCAAGATTCTGGAGCATTCCTTTACTCATCTCTTCACAGAAACCATACCCTTGTAATTGGCAATCTTCCCACATGGCAGAGAGGTAGGTCCACCACTAATCTCAGGGAAGTGACCATTAATTTGGCATTTAATTGGCTTGGTTGGCCATTCACCTTTGGCAGCTGAGTCACTGCCATTCCTGCTTTAATGGTTGGACAGCAAATTGCAGCAAATAGAACATAGAACATAGCGCAGAACAGGCCCTTCGGCCTTCGATGTTGCGCCGACCAATTAACAAAAAGCAATGACCCTCTAACCTAAACCATTCCCTTTCCATCCATAAACTTATAGAACATAGAACATAGAACAATACAGCACAGAACAGGCCCTTCGGCCTTCGATGTTGTGCCGACCAAAATAAAAAGCAATGCCCCTCCACACTAAACCATTCCCTTCTCTTCCATATCCTTATCAATTAACCTCTTAAACGCCACCAAACTTGGCGCATCTACAACAGCTGCAGGCAGGGCATTCCACTCCCTAATCACTCTTTGAGTTAAGAACCTACCTCTGATATCCGTCCTATAACTCATACCCCTTAATTTAAAGCTGTGTCCCCTCGTGCTAGCTTTCTCCATCCTAGGAAAAAGGCTATCACTGTCCACCCTATCTACACCTCTAATCATCTTATATGTTTCGATAAGGTCCCCTCTTAGCCGCCTCCTTTCTAACGAAAACAACCTCAAATCCTCAGCCTCTCTTCATAAGACCTGCCCTCCATACCAGGCAACATCCTGGTAAACCTCCTCTGTACCCTCTCCAATGCCTCCACATCTTTCTTATAATGCGGGGACCAGAACTGTACACAATACTCCAAGTGCGGCCGCACTAGAGTTTTTTGTACAGTTGCAACATGACGTTGCGGCTCCGAAATTCAATCCCCCTACCAATAAAAGCTAAGACTCCGTATGCCTTCTTAACAACCTTATCGATTGCCAACTTTCAGGGACCTATGCACATATACACCAAGATCCCTCTGTGCTTCAACACTATGCAAAGAATGTTGTTCTTTGCATTTCGAAGCCATACACCTGGAGTTTGAGAAAATGGAAATGAAGATGAATGTGTCTTAGTTGCACTTGGAGCACTGTAGCAATTTTAGACATCCTTTATTCTATTCAAACTCACTCTGTTCCTTCAGTTCACTGTAAATTTCAATATTTAGATTACGTACGCATTGTCTGCCTGTTCCCCGAAATTTCCACTGAGCTGATTGCCTGTTCAATTCCCTCATCTGCTCTCCTCCAGCCTCGTACATGCTGCCCTGTCTGAATTCTGCGTTAGCAATTCTTGTTCCTACCATCCTACCTCCCACCCCATGGCCATGAGCTGTCGTCCGGAACATGGAGGAGGGAAGATGGATTTTTTGATTGGAAAGCCCTGGATCACATCGTTAACTAATCTTTGTCATCACAGAATATCCATTTAGTCCTCACTTAAACAAATAGGTTTTGAAATTCTACATTAGCCACATTTACTGCATTTCCTTCCTTTAAACCTTTAATAATTTCCTTGAGGAGGTTGTTTAGTCATGAACATGTATTGACTGCTTCTGATTAGCCCACACTTCACAAAGTGACGGAGGGAGTTATCACAAATGTAATTCTTGCTCCTTTGGTAGATTTCAAGATTATGAGGGGTATAGATAGAGTAAACAGGGTTAAGCTTTTCCTGAGGATGGACTCGAATAGCACGAGGGGTCACGGGCTTAGGGTGAGGGGGGTAAGGTATAATTTGGATGCTAGAGGGAGATTTTTCGCACAGAGGGTGGTGGGGATATGGAATGCACTGCCAAGCAAAGTGGTGGAGGCAGGCACTCTGGAGTTATTTAAGAAATACTTAGATGGGCACATGAACAGAATTGGAATGGAGGGGTATAGAAAACTGATTTAAAATAGGGATCATGAGCCTTGGGAGTCCCCTGGGGAGTGTGTAAATAGATGATGATATTGATGTACTTGTTCTTATCCTACAGGTGCTTTAGTCCACCTTGTTGTCTAACAAGGGGCATACACGCGATGGGTCATGAGAGGGCTGCTCTTGGATTTTTTGAGAGTATCCTAATGCTTCACGTCGTTAGTGTATGCTTGACCTGGACCATTTGATGGGCAACACGACAGCTCAGTGACTATCGCTGTGCTGTGCAGATACATGGATTTGGACCTGTGTCTGTGGGAGTTTGCGCATTCTCCCTGTGCTTGCGTGGGTTTTCTCCAGGTGCTCCAGTTTCCTCCCACATCCCAAAGATGTGCTCTTCGGCTAATTGGCAAAACAAATTCTCCCTAAATTGTTTCAAATTTGGTTTTTAATCCATAGATCTATAAACATAGACAGGGATCACTGGTAGAGGTGGGAACATCGGGGTGGCGGCGCAGGCTCGTTGGGCGGGAGGGCCTGTTTCCCATGCTGTTTTGTTCTTTGTTCTATTTGTTTTTGTATAAAAGTGGAGGACTTCCACTTTATATTCACACCTTTCACAATTTCAGGATATCCTGAAGCACATTGCAGCTGAAGAAAGTATGTTGGGAGCGTATTCACTGGTGATGATCAGAGGGTTAGATAGGGTGGATAGCGAGAGCCTTTTCCCTCAGATGGTGATGGCTAATACGAGGAGACAAAGCTTTAAATTAGGGGGTGGTACTTATAGGACAGATGTTAGGAATGGGTTCTTTACTCAGAGGGTAGTAAGGGCGTGGAATGCCCTGCCTGCAGCAGTTGTGAACTCGTCAAGTTTAAGGGCATTCAAATGGGCAATGGATAGGCGTATGGATAGCATTGGAATAGTTTAGGATAGAGGGACATAAGATTGGTTCCATTGGTCAGCGTAACATTGAGGGCCAAAGGTCTTGTACTGCGCTGAAATTTCAGAGACGTGGATAGAGCAGGGGCAGGAATGGTTGTTGCAGGTTCCGGGGTTCAGGTGTTTCAGTCAGAGCAGAGGTGGTGGTAGAAGAGGGGGAGGAGTGGCATTGTTAGTTAAGGACAGCATTAAGGTGGCAGAAAAGACGTTTGATGTGGACTTGTCTGCTGAGGTAGTGTGGGCTGAGATTAGAAACAAGAAAGGAGAGGTCACCCTGTTGGGAGTTTTTTATAGGCCTCCAAAAAGTTCCAGAGAAGTAGAGGAAGGGATTGCAAAGTTGATCCTGGATAGGTGTGAAAGTAACAGGTAGTTGTAATGGGGGACTTTAACTTTTCTAATATCGATTGGAAAAGCTATAGTTCAAGTACGTTAGAGGGGTCAGTTTTTGTTCAATGTGTGCAGGAAGGTTTCATGACTCAGTATGTAGATAGGCCAACAAGAGGTGAGGTTATATTGGATTTGGTATTGGGTAATGAACCAGACCAGGTGTTAGACTTGGAGGTGGGTGAGCACTTTGGTGATAGTGACCACAATTCGGTTACGTTTACCTTAGTGATGGAAAGGGATGGGCACATAACGAATAACAGTAGTTATAGCTGGGGGAAAGGTAATAATGAGGCTATTAGGAGAGATTTAGGATGCATAGGGTGGAGCAGGAAATTGCAGGGGCTGGGGACATCTGAAATGTGGAGCATATTTAAGGAACAGCTTCTGCATGTCCTTAATGAATATGTACCTGCCAGGCAGGGAGGAAGTTGTCGAGTGAGGGAACCATGGTGTACTAGGGAAGTTGAATCTCTGGTGAAGAGGAAGAAGGAGGCTTATATAATGATGAGACGTGAAGGCTCAGTTAGGGCAATAGAGAGCTATATATCAGCCAGGAAGGAGCTAAAGAGGGAGTTGAGAAGAGCTAGAAGAGGACACAAGAAGACTTTGGCGGATAGGATTAAGGAGAATCCTAAAGCTTTTTACAGGTATATAAATAATAAAAGATTGGTTAGGGCAAGATTAAGGCCAGTCAGAGATAGCAGTGGGAAGTTGTGCATGGAGCCTGAGGAGATAGGAGAGACACTGAATCAGTATTTTTTGTCAGTATTCACGCAGGAGAAAGACAATGTTGTCGGGGAGAATACTGCGATACCAGGTTGTAGACTGGGTAGGATTGAGGTTCATAAAGAGGAGGTGTTAGCGAATCTTGAGGGTATGAAAATTGATAAGTCCCCTGGGCCAGATGGGATTTACCCTATGATTCTCTGGGAGGCTAGAGAGGAGATTGCAGAGCCTTTGGCTTTGATCTTCATGTCGTCGTTAGCTACAGGTATAGTGCCAGAAGAGTGGAGGATGGCAAATGTTGTCCCTCTTTTTGAAAAAGGGGAGTAGGGACCATCCTGGAAATTATAGACCGGTGAGCCTGACTTCTGTTGTGGGCAAGGTCTTGGAAAGAATTATAAGGGATAGGATTTATAAGCATCTAGAGAGGAATAAATTGATTAGGGATAGTCAGCATGGTTTTGTGAAGAGTAGGTCGTGCCTCACAAACCTTATTGAGTTTTTTGAGGAGGTGACCAAAGAGGTAGATAAGGGTAAGGCAGTTGATGTAGTGTATATGGATTTTAGCAAAGCGTTTGATAAGGTTCCCCATGTAGGCTACTGCAGAAAGTGCAGATGCATGGGATTGAAGGTGATTTAGCAGTTTGGATTAGGAATTGGCTAGCTGATAGAAGACAGAGGGTGGTGTTGATGGGAAATATTCAACCTGGAGTGCAGTTACAAGTGGTGTACCTCAAGGATCTGTTTTAGGGCCACTGCTGTTTGTCATTTTTATAAATGACCTAGATGAGGGTGTAGAGGGTTGGATTAGTAAATTTGCTGACAATACCAAAGTGGGGGGAGTTGTAGACAGCGAGGATGGATGTTACAGTTTGCAGAGGGACATAGATAGGTTGCAGAGCTGGGCCATGAGGTGGCCAATGGAATTCAATACGGATAAGTGTGAGGTGGTTCACTTTGGTAGGAATAACAGGCATATGAAATATAGGGCTAATGGAAGGACCCTTAATAGTGTTGTCGAGCAGAGGGATCTTGGGGTACAAGTACATACTCTTTGAAAGTTGGCACCCAGGTTGATAAAGTTGTTAAGAAGGCGTACAGTGTGTTAGCTTTTATTGGTAGAGGGATTGAATTTAGGAGCCGTGAGGTTATGTTACAACTGTACAAAACTCTGGTGCGGCCGCACTTGGAGTTTTGCGTACAGTTCTGGTCGCCGCATTATAAGGAAGATGTGGAAGCATTGGAAAGGGTGCAGAGGAGGTTTACCAGGATGTTGCCTGGTATGGTGGGAAGGCCTCATGAGGAAAGGCTGAGGGACCTGAGGTTATTTTCATTAGAGAGAAGAAGGTTACGCGGTGACCTAATTGAGGCGTATAAGATGATCAAGGGATTGGATAGGGTGGATAGTGAGAGCCTTTTTCCTCGGATGGTGATGACCAACACGAGGGGACATAACTTTAATTAAGAGGTGGTAGTTATAGGACGGATGTCAGAGGCAGGTTCTTTACACAGAGGGTGGTAAGAGCGTGGAATGCCCTGCCTGCAGCAGTTGTGGACTCGCCTACTTTGGGGGCATTCAAATGTTCGGTGGATAGGCATATGGATGATATTTGAATTGTTTAGGTTAGAGGGTCCACTGGCCGGCGCAACATCGAGGGCCGAAGGTCTTGTACTGCGCTGTACTGTTCTATGTTCTATGAAATGTCCTATGTTCTATGTAATATGCAGAGTATAGTGTTTGTGCACAACAAGCTCGCAGAACAGCAATATGATGTTTGACTGGGTAATCAGTGTTTAGTAATGTTGGTTGAAGGATAAATATTGGCAGAACATGTGGAAAACATCTTTCTCTTCTTGAAAGAGTGTCTTTCAATCTTTTACATCAAACTGAGAGGATAGATGTAGTATTGTCCTTCAAGGCAACTCTGTTTTATCAGAACTAATATGTTGGCCATTTAAATCACTAACCTGTGTTATTTTTCATCAAACTTTATTCATTTTTTTCAGCTGTGCAAAGTGTTCTATGCCTTGTCTAATAAATAGCCACTGAAATGATACTTGTCTATCCTGTTACTGGAAGGAACACATGACAAGCTGTAGAATTGATAGCACTGGCTTCCATTAGTCGTACTTTGCATGCTGTAAATAAAAGTGTCACCACAACAAAGAGCTTCCATATAGTTTACCTTCATTAAAAGTTACTGTCCACACGTGGTGATGATCGCTCTAAGGCATCACAGACCATGTGATCCTGACTCTGCTGTGATGCCTCTAAAGAGAATGTTCCTTTAAGGGCAACTCACTGTGTTAAAATGCTAAGTGATTAATTTCATTTGACATTACTTTGTTACAAAAAGACGTTTTATTGGCAGGGCACTCGAAGAATTGGTTTCACTTACTAAAGAAATACATTCAAAATTGTTGATGCGATTATGTCTCCAGAAATCTATTGAGCTGGAATTATTACCATCTGAATAAATCAATGTTTCCTCTCTAATGACATTAAAGAATTGCTATTGTTAAAATCCTGCAATATAATTAGGTCTTGGGCATTCCTACATCAGTTGGTGAATTCTAAAATCCCCTCACTGTGCTATTTATAAAATTGTGGATTAATTTATATCGATATTTTTAATAACATTGTTTTGCAATCACTTTATCTTCCAGAAGGATAGAATTTGCTGTTTCTATTTACAACCCTGTGCTCAGATCTGCAACAGATCTTCTTATGGAACTTTAATTAGTCTACAGTGAGTGATCCAACAGACTGAATTCAAGTTAGGGGATAGAGAGCTGATTAAAAGGCAGGATAGAAATGAGTGCTATAATTAGTTCACATTTCCCATTCCAACGTGGAGCTGGCTGAGTCATTCACAGTAACCATCACTGAAGAATAAGATTCAGGGTGAGGCATTCTCAAATATAGTGCTTTCCAAAATACACAACACAGTCTCATCTGGCACGTGTACAAGAGGAATTCATTTTCCATTCATGAAATAAAGCTGTTCCACATGCAGGTGCCAGCAACACTGTGGACCTTTTGACAACAGTTGTATTAACTAGAGCAGGAGTGGTTAGATTGGGACAGGGGCAGGCAGTTCTAGAGAGCTGAGCTCAGTGAGAATAATGAAGAGTGTGCTTTCTGAGAGAGGAAGTGATGACCACATCTTTATTAAATCCAATGATTTCAGCAGTATCATGGAAGAGAAGGTTGTCTGTTGATATAATCAGTATGACGAAACTCCTTACAATTTGAGGGAATTCCTTGGGAAGCATTCCTAGAAACTGATTCAAAATAAATATTATTTTCTATTGATCAAGATTTTGGAACATTTCCTCTGTCCAATATATGTGTTAAAACCTTACCCACTTTCTTTGCAAAGACTGAAGTACAAAATTATCATTCCACTTCCTTTAAAATGTTACTTTGTATTTTGAACCTTTTCACTCATTGTTGGATCTATCCCAAATATAAACACATTTATAAAAACTGGGTTAATAATGATATTGCACAGTAACAGAAGTTAGACTTTTATCCTCAGGGAGATTCTGCTCTTGCTCTTTTACGCTGAGATTTTATTGAATGTTTTGATTGTAAATGTACCAAACTAGAATTAGCGATATAAATCCAACCAACGTGGACCTTAGATTTTAATCATTATACAATCAAGGAAAGACAGAATGAAATCGTCGGACATTATTGGTTGAGCAGAGAAAGGCATCCTGAATGTGGACAGCACAGTGACTACCACTGCTGCTTCACAATGAAAATGGGTTCAATTCCAGCCTTGGGTGACTGTGCGCCCTCTGCATAGACATTCTCCCTGTGTCTGCATGGGTTTCCTCCGAGTACTCCAGAGGGATTCCTCCCATTGTCCAAAGATGTGCAGGTTAGGTGGATAGGCCATACTGAGTTGCCCTTTAGTGTTGCAGGTTATATAGGTTAAGGGATTAGTGGTTAAATACATGGGGTTATGGGGTAAGCCTGGGTTTGAGTTGATGCAGACTCAGTGAGCCAAATGAACTTCTTCTGCACTGTAAGGATTATGTGACTGATTCATTCTTGTTACTCAAAAGTATTAATCAATAGAGGACAATGGTAAGTATATAGTTTCCTACCAGTTATGATCTTGCTGAATGATGGCAGAGACTCCAGGGGTAAAACATAACTCTGTTATTTTGAATGATGTGATGGTGTTAAACATTCATGTGTTAATACCTGATAGTTTTTGCAAATCTGACGTAAGTGTTCCAGTCAGACATGTTTGTAGATTGTTTCACAATTGATAGAGACTAGGCTGTCATATCGATATGCAAACTCCTTTCCTGCAGTTAAAGGAAATAAACAGCTATATGTATACCATAGACAGGTCCATGAATTAATGCTGCAACCTTGAAAAATGCAGTAACATTATCCTGTTCAGTAAAATCGTTTAAAAAGCCATTATGAGCTTTATAATTGTCTCATTAATCTTGGTGTTAAAGATTGAATTATTTGCTTCAGTGAGAGTTGAGAGTTATATTAATCATTGTATATCTTTATGCAAACAGGAACATGTATTCAAACTCGAAACATCGCATTTTGAGAATGGAAGAGGGAAAAGCCCATATGACCCAAAGCTGCTGACCACTTCCATTCTGATTGGTGAGTAAACGTGGAGTTTGACAGGAATTCACTCAATTCATTGTTGATGATTACCTGGTTACATGATAGTCTATTAAATGCTTGTACATATTCATTGCAATCATGACCAGTCTCAAACAGCCGATATAGAAATCAAACCGTCCAAGTAATGAGTTCTGCTGTTTTCAATCCCAACAAACCTCATGCTTTTCAATCTCTTCTAAATGAAAGTTTGTGATGTGATCAATATAATCAGATTTGTGTCACATCCCCTGAGGCAACTGCATTGAACCAGTCAAGTCTGTCAATTGACATTACCTGAAGCTACTACAATTATTTCAAACTGTATTCCACCAATCATGTGTGACTTCTGCCTTTCAATATAAAACAAATGTACAAAGCCAAAAACTATGCAAAAAAATTAATACCTTAACCAGTGAGTAACCACTAGACTTGTTTGGAGTTTAGTTATATCCAATATGATAAGAAGTGAAAAATCAGGCACGGAGAATCAGTGATGTTGATCAGAAACTTGCAATAATGTAGCCGATCCATTAAGGTAGAAGCTTCCAGTCCTTCCTCCCAATGTGCGACGTGAGGACTGGAGAGTGTTTCTGTTATAATTATAATGGGGAGAAAGTCCTATTGCACAAAGAGAACATTTTGGAAGAGCATCTCGAGAGGCAGGGCAGTCAGTCAAAAAAGATGGCACTTCTCTCTAGAGCAGCTCTCCACCCCTGCCAGTTTAATTAACCCTTAAGAGAATTATCCAACTATCTAACCGAAGGATACTGAGTCAGAAAGACTTTACAGACAGCAGACAGCAAGGAACTCCAAAACTTGCACTATATGCTGGTCGTACATTTTCTTTGAGAGTGATAAAAATTCTGTTATTACTGTTTTGGTAATGATGTTCCTTGTATTATTTGAACAGCATTTCAGTCAAATGTATCTTGTTCAGTTAAAGTTCCTGGTTATTTTAATAAAACACCTTGTTAATTATACACTTAAAGTGAGCATCAGGCCTTTATATTAATGAATCTTGAGCCATTAATTAAGAACAGATAACACTTTACCAAATAATTTGTGGATGTAGCCCAATCCATCAGGCAAATCAGTCTCCCACCCACTGACTCTGTCTACACTTCCTGCTGCCTCAGCAAAGCAGCCAGCATAATTAAGGACCCCACACACTGTGGACATTTTCTCTTCCACCTTTTTCCATCAGGAAAAAGATACAGAAGTCTGACATCACGTGCCAATCGATTCAAGAACAGCTTCTTCCCTGCTGCTGTCAGACTTCTGAATGGATTTACATTGCATTAAGTTAATCTTTCTCTACACCCTAGCTATGACTGTAATACTCCATTCTGCACCCTCTTGTTTCTATGAATCATATGTTCTGTTTGTAGTGCAAGAAGCAATACTTTTCACTATATGTTAATACATGCGACAATAATAAATCAAATCAAAATAAAAAAAATTAATAGATTATGACACAAGGTAAAAGGGATTAATCTCTGTGTTGTAACAGATTTTGAACAGGCTACCTTCATACTTGGCAGCCCCTATTGCTGCGTTCAGACTCTCCCTGGGGAGGGTGATGGTCGCAACTCGAATTATCATCTACCGTTTCAGAACAAAAATCTGCAGGTATCTCCTCCTGAAACACAGTGGGCTGAGCCAGGAAATTTCCTGACCCTCACTACTCACTTCTCGGAAGAAAATCCATCTGATTGCGAGGGAAATCTGTTGGAGGCTGTGTTTCATATTGTGGTGTTGTATCCATAAAGACTGTAATGTGCTGCTTCTGGAGTTTAGTATATTCGATGTGCTATACTTGTTATAAGGAAATTTTGCAGTAACACAATTTAACTCTAAGTTTCCTTTCTTGTTTTATGTTATCTGATTTTAATTCTGGGTATTTTGTTTCTCTAAGCAGCTTCTTCTTTCAGATATTTTATTAAACCTTTACAAAGACTGCCATTTGTAGCTAATACAAAATCAGATTTTAAGAATGCTGGGGTCACTGAGGGATGAAAGTCTGATAACAATGAATTGAGTCTCAGATTGATAACATCAGCTGAGTTGAATTAAGAGATTAACTCTGTCCTTCACTATGTTCACTTTACTTATGTCTCAATACAAGAACATTAGTTAAAAAGTTGTTTTTACCAATGATAAGTTTACAGCAACTTATAAGCAAATATAAGCAAATAAGAATATAAGCAAACCTGAAAAATTTATTTTGAAAGCAAATCTAACACTCAGAGAGTAAGGAATTTCTCTGCTAATCCAACAATCCTGAATAAAGCTAAACACTTGAAGTAACACTTGAGGAAAAGTGTTGCAAGATGAGTTAGTGTTTCACTTATCAATTCAGATTTTCCAAAGTTGCATTAAAATATTCAATCTTAATTGCATTTTAACATTGTCATTGTGCTGGTATATATCTTGCATCTTAAAATTAAACATCAATTGCCTAAATTATTGCTGTTGTAGATGCGCCAAGTTTGGTGGCGTTTAAGAGGTTAGTTGATAAGTATATGGATGAGAAGGGAATGGTTTAGTTAGGAGGGGCATGCTTTTTATTTTGGTCGGCACAACATCGAAGGCCGAAGGGCCTGTTCTGTGCTGTATTGTTCTATGTTCTATGTTCTATAAGTAGCAAATCATATCAAACAATGGTTTTTTAGGCCTGGTTTGGTAATGGGATCGTCATTATTTGCATTCATCTCATTTGGCCCTGACTGCAGATTTAGGGTGATTTTAAGACACTTTTGCTGTTCACTCTGTTCCACTGATTCACCCACTCCAGGTTGGGGTCGTGATGGTGGGGGGTGGGGGAGAGATGTGCAGTGGGAATGTTAAAGGGGGAGATGGTGGGAAAAGAGAGGGGTAAAGGGGACGGGTGGTGGAGATGACAGCAATTGCAGTGATACTTTCTACAGATAGACTGACAGTAATTGTGATAAGAAAGGGAAAGAAAAACCTTGGGTTACACAGCACACTTCATGACCACAGATGCTTTACACACACTGCTATCTCACAGTGCCAGGGACCTGGGTTCAATACCTGGCTTGGGTAACTGGCTGTGTGGAGTCTACACATTCTCCCCATGTCTATGTGAGTTTTTTGGTGGCGGGATGTGCAAATAATGGGGAAACCTTTTGACAGCGGTGAGACTGGGAGATGTTGCTGCTGGCCAATGGTGGGCTGTTCCTCTTGGTTGAGGGGTTGAGGAGTGAATCGTGAGGGGGTGAAGTTTTAGTGTGCACAGCAGGAGATTCAGAGGGGGCTTGAGGAAAACATATTTACACTCAGAGGGTGGTGGGAATCTGGATTGCACTACAGGGAAGGTAGTAGAGGCCAGAAAACTTATCTTTAAAAAGTGTTTGGAGAACACTTGAAATATCAATGATATAGGACATGTGCAGAAAAATGGGATTAGTATGACTTTAGTAGTAATTATTATTGGTGCAGATCCAATGGGCTGAAGGGCCTTTTCTGCGCTGTATGACTCTATGACCCCCTCTCAGTGCTTTGATTTCCTCCCACACACCAAAGATGAGCATGTTAGGCGGGTTGGCAATGTTAAATTATCCCTTAGTGTTTAAAGATTTGGTTTTAGGGAGTTACAAGGAAAGTGTGGGGGAGAGGGTCTGTGTAAGATACTCTGTCAGCGAATCATTGCAGAATCAATGGGCTGAATGGCCTCCTTTGACACAGTAGGAATTCTATGAAATACTTCTAATGAGTCATCACCATTACAAAACAAGGTGGTGCCGGAGCGAGGTGACTTCCTGCAAGCCCCCAGCATATCTTCTAATTCTGTCCTTTACTCTCATTCTATCATGGTCCTATCACATATTAAGCTGATCATTCTCTACACCCTGTGACTGTAACACTATATTCTGCATCCACTCCTTTCCTACTCCGCTATGGATTCTCTGAAAGGAAGCATTGTCTGTATACCGCTCAAGAAAGAATACTTTTCACTGGATCCCAATACATTTGATAATAAATCAGTCAGCGTAGGAAGAAGGGCAGCTAATATGTTGCAGCGTGATAATGACCATATGGTCTGTTCCTCTGATGTGGATTAAGTGACAAAAATTGTCAAGGACACCAAGCAAATCTTCCCTTCTCATCCAAAAGACATTGGCCAAAATTCTCAGGTCTTGTCCATGACTGGAATTCTCCAGTCCCGCTGCAGTAAGGTTTACAGTAGATGTACGAGGCAGATATTTTACACAGGAGGTGGTGGGTGCCTGGAACTCGCTGCCGGGGGGAGGTAGTGGAAGCGGATACGATAATAAGTTTTAAGGGGCGTCTGGACAAATCCATGAATAGGCTGGGAATACAGAGATATGGTCCCCGGAAGGCTAGGGGGTTTTAGTTCAGTCTGGGCAGCATGGTCAGTGCAGGCTTGGAGGGGCCGTAGGGCCTGTTCCTGTGCTGTTATTTTCTTTGTTCTTTCTTTGTTCTCTATTCTTGCTACCAATAGTGACGGGGTGTATGAGACTAAAGAATTCCTGCTGCTGACTTTGCAGCACTCCCTCAGTGCTTCACTGCAATATCAGCCTTCAGTTCTGTGCTGAAGTCCTGGAGTGAGATTTGAACCTATAATTACTGAGTCTCAATATGAAATGATACCCAGTTGATTACAGCTGATTCAGATTGTCCCCCAGGCATAGCTGGGTATAATTGTTTTTACAGTGTTACTGACTTACTGCAGTTTTCTTTTCTCTAGAATTGATTCAGCTTTTCAGTCTTCACGATAACTTTCTGCTGCCTCAGCAACTTTGAATATCAGTGTTCCATTGGCAGTCCAGCTGATTCAGCATTGCCTGGAATGTGATCCTTCTACAGACCAATAACTTAAAAGAATACAAACTGATAATTGATAGGATGACATAGAACATAGAACAATACAGTACAAACAGGCCCTTCAGCCCACGCCTTGCGCCAATCCAAAATGAATCTTAACTCTCAGTGATTCACTTCTATTATTTTCCTTTTTTAGCTTGGTAACTTTTAATCATCCAAGAATCCCCCATGATTAAAGATTTCCTTGAGATTAGCACAAGCTTGGCTAATCCTCCAGCCCTAATTCAGATCCTCATGAGTCCTTTCATTCAAACTATAAGTTTTCACCCACAATTCTATGCATTGAGCCATTGAATCATTTAACCACTAGCTACTCTCTTTCTCCTAACAGACTGCCTAAATTTGTGAGTCTTTTGGGTGTCTTAGAAACTTGGCTCTTTCAAAGCCCATGTCACTGCAACATGAATCACATGGGCCTTGTATTCAAGTGGAAATGCAAATTAACTATCCTTGAGATCTCCAGTCTCGATTATCTTGAAATTAAATGAACAGTTTAAAGTACAAGTGCTGACGAGCCAACGTTTTTAGCAACTTCTTGGAAATTTGGAGATTAGCAATCAAACTCTTGTAAACACAGATGTTGTTGCCATTGTCTTCAAGTGTGAACATCTGTGCCTTCTTCCTCAAATCAACTTTAATCTTAACAACAAAGCTAGCACGAGGGGACACAGCTTTAAATTAAGGGGTATGAGTTATAGGACGGATATCAGAGGTAGGTTCTTTACTCAAAGAGTGATTAGGGAGTGGAATGCCCTGCCTGCAGCTGTTGTAGATGCGCCAAGTTTGGTGGCGTTTAAGAGGTTAATTGATAAGTATATGGAAGAGAAGGGAATGGTTTAGTTTGGAGGGGCATTGCTTTTTATTTTGGTCGGCACAACATCGAAGGCCGAAGGGCCTGTTCTGTGCTGTAATGTTCTATGTTCTATGTTCTATGTTCTAACCCCATTGTCCAGACATGTAGCTAGATAGAGTTCATAACAGAGCACATGACCCTCTTCATTTTACTCTGAACTAATGACAGAGGTCCAGAATATTACAATGTTAGAAATATTTGTAACACTTAATATTGATGACAACTTAATCATTCATTTCTATAATTATCATTTATGTCTGTCCGCCATAGGTGAGCATGTTGAACACCTGTCACCAGTATAAACATGGGTGGCACAGTGGTTAAACTGCTGCCTCACAGTGCAAGGGGCCCAGGTTCAATTCTGACCTTGGATGACTGTCTGTGCGGAGTTTGCATGTTTTCTCTACTGGATTTCCTTTGGGTGCTCCTGTTTCCTCCCACAGTCCAAAGGTTTTCAGGTTAGGTGGATGGGTCATGCTAAATTGCCCCTTAGTGTCCCAAGATGTGGAGGTTAGATAGATTAGCCATAGGAAATATATGGGGTTATGGTTATGGTTATGGAGCAAGGGAAGTTGCCTGGTAAGATACTCTGTCAGACAGTCAATGCAAACTCAATGGGCCGAATGACCTCTTTCTGTACTGTAGGAATTTTGTGATTCTATAAAATTCTGAGCATAGATCAATCCCTATAAGTAACTCAGAAACTGTTCTAAAAACATGTCCTAAACCGCCTCCAGTGCAATTACATCCCTGCTTGAGAAAGGGGACTAAAACTGTCCACAATATTCTAAGTGCAGTCTTAATAATGCTCTGTACAGTAGCAGCAACACTTCACTTTTTCTATATTTTATTCCTTTACCAATAAATGCCAAGATTCCATTTGCAAATAAAAGCTGTTACTAGTGAAAATGACCTTGAAACTACTGAAAAACCCAGTTGGTTCATTAAGATGCTGTTGCCTTTACCAGGTCTAGTTTATTTCTGACACCTCACTATTGTGACTCTAACTACCCTCCAAACTAACTCAGCAAGTGATCCAAATGTACAGCAACGAAAACTGGGAAATAAATACCAGCTTTGCATAGCTTTTTCACATTCTGAGAGTTCCATTTTAAAACCGAACCTTGTGTCATGATAATAACTGCCATTGCCATTGTTATACCTCACCTTGTTGCTTCCTGTGCTAAGATTTATTGTTGCTACAATGGAAATTCTCTGTTGAAAAGAACAAGTATATTTTTTGATAAGTTTAATGCTCTGTAACACCATTAAACAGCTTCCACATTTCTCTCAGAATTCACAAATTCTCGGCATTAATCTGGGCCTGGGTAGGAAAGTAAAATCCTTGTGTTTTGCTTGTTCTCCTAGTCACGTTAGAGATACTCATTGATATTCCTCAGAGTTTGAGTTATTGTTACTCCAGTAGAAATCAATAAAGCTTGAACTAATTCTCATCAGCACTGAAATACAGCTAAACAGAGAGAGAGAGAGAGGGATAGAGATAGAGAGAGAGGGATAGAGAATGTGAGAGAAAGAGAACGAGAGACAGGGTTAGAGAGAGAGAGAAGGACAGAGACAGAGGAAAAGAGAGAAGGAGGGTGGGATTTTCCGGCTGCGCGCTCCCAAAACCGGAAAATCCCACCCAACGTCATTGTGCACAGTCTAGCCTCTTCCACTACAAATCCTATGGGAGGTGGGACGGGAACATTCCTCCTAGAGACATAGAGACAACGACACACAGAGAGTGAGCAACTCATAAAGAGAGAGAGAAAAACAGAAGTGTGTGTGTGAGAGAGAAAGACAGATAGAGAGAAGGTAATTTTCCTTCCATCACCTTTGGGCCAGATTCACAGCTGGGATTTTCCCATCCTGCTGCATGGAACAGAAATTTGACTGAGTGCCGAGTTCCCCATGCATATTTGCACGGCTGCATAAAATCTATAGAAACAGAATAATGTGTGTCAGCCTGGAGCTTGGATGGTATAAGAATGACGAGTAACGCATGACAGAGTACGTGGTGTTCCATTTTGCTCTTTTAATGAACAGTAAAGTACATTAATAGATTGAAATGGTAAAGGGAGCCAGTTTATCTGGAGCTGCTCCGACTGAGACCACTCTGAATGAGGTTCAGTGCTTTTGCATTGAGTAAATATTTCTGGTACATGATGATATCACTGCTCAATTCAACCTGTGCCTAATTTGTAGGCCTGACATATTTTATACTCAAACCAGTTAGGTATAAGCAGCTGGGAACGGAGAGAGCATTGGAGGAATATAGACAGAGTAGGAGGGAGCTCAAACGGGGAGTTAGAAGGGCAAAAAGGGGTCATGAAATGGTTTTGGTGGACAGGTTTAAGGAAAATCCAAAAGCTTTTTACTCCTATGTTAGGAATAAAACGGTGGTTAGAGGAAAAATCAATCCTCTTAAGGACAGAGGAGGGGAACTGTGCTTAGAAGCCGAAGGAATGGGGGAGATCCTGAATGAATACTTTGCGTCAGTATTCACGAAGGAGAGGGGCTTGTTGAGCAGTATGTCTTGAAAAGAACTGCAGACCAGTTGAGGGAAATATCCATTACGAGGGAGGAAGTGTTAGAGCTTCTAGGTAGCATTAAAACTGATAAATCTCCGGGGCCTGATGGCATTTATCCCAGGCCGCTTAGGGAGGAATGAGGTGAAATTGCTGGGCGTCTGATGCAAATCTTTGTCTCTTCTTTGGAGACAGATGAGGTCCCAGAGTACTGGAGAATAGCTAATGTTGTACCGTTGTTTAAAAAGGGTAGTAGGGATAACCCTGGAAATTATAGGCCGGTGAATTTGACGTCAGTGGTAGGGAAGCTGTTGGAGGGGATTCTTAGAGATAGGATGTATAGGCACTTAGAGCATTGTGATCTTATTAGGGATATGCAGCATGCATTTGTTAAGGGGAGGTCGTGCTTTACGAATCTGGTAGAATTTTTTGAGGAGGTGACAAAAATGGTCAACAAAGGGCGAGCCATTGATGTCGTCTATATGGATTTCAGTAAGGCGTTTGACAAAGTTTCTTATGGGAGGTTAGTTGAAAAGGCTAATGGGATACAAGGACAGGTAGCTAGATGGATAAGTAACTGTCTTAGTAATAGAAGACAGAGAGTAATAGTGGAAGGGAGTTTTTCTAGCTGGAGGTCGGTCACTAGTGGTGTGCTGCAGGGCTCGGGACTGGGACCTCTTCTATTTGTAATATATATAAATGACTTGGAAGAGGAAGTAGGTGGTGTGATCAGCAAGTTTGCTGATGACACAAAGATGGCTGGACTTGTGGACAGTGAGGAGCATTGTCAGGCAATATAGCAGGACACAGATAGGCCAGTAGATTGGTCAGATATATGGCAGATGGAATTTAATCCTGATAAATTTGAGGTGATGCATTTCGGGAGAAAGAATGTAGGGGAAGTTATATGATAAAGGATTCTCCTATTAAGAGTATAGAAACACAGAGGGACCTGGGGTGCAGGTGCACAAGTCTTTGAAGGTGGCAGAACAGGTGGAGAAGGTTGTGAAGAAATTTTATGGTATGCTAGCCCTTATAGGAAGGGGTATAGAGTACAAGAGCTGGCCTTTATTGTTGCAGTTGTATAGAACGTTGGTTAGACCTCATTTGGAATACTGCGTCCAGTTCTGGTCGCCTTACTACTGGAAGGACGTGGAGACCCTGGAGAGAGCACAGAGGAGGTTTACCAGGATGCTGCCTGGTATGGAAGGACTGGGTTACAAGGAAAGGTTAGGCAAATTGGGGCTGTTTTTTTTAGAAAGATGGAGACTGAGAGGAGGTCTAATAGAGGTGTACAAGATTATGAGCGGTATAGATAGAGTAAACAGTGGTAAGCTTTTTCCTGGGTTGGAATCAAATATCACGAGGGGTCACGGCTTAGGGTGAGGAAGGGGGAGGGGGGAGATATAATTTGGATGTAAGAGGGTGGTTTTTCACACAGAGAGTGGTGGGGGTATGGAATGTACTGCCAAGTAAGGTGGTGGAGGCAGGTACTCTGGAGTTATTTAAGAGAAACTTAGATACGCACGTGGACGGAATAGGGATGGAGGGATATAGAAGACTGATTTAAATAGGGATCGTGAGCCTTGGGACATTCCTGGGAATTACATAAGTTGTGCATGTTGTTGATATATTTCTCTTTTATCCTACAGGTGCTTTGGTCCGCCTTGTTGCCCAACAAGGGGCATACACGCGATGGGTTGTGAGAGGGCTGCTCCTGGATTTTTTCCAGAGTAGCCTATTGCTTCATGTCGTTAGTGTACGCTTAAACTGAACCAGTTGATGGGCAACACGACAGCTCAGTGACTATTGCTGTGCTGTGCAGATAAATGGATTTGGGCCTGTGTCTGTGGGAGTTTGTGCATTCTCCCCGTGCTTGTGTGGGTTTTCTCCAGATGCTCCGGTTTCCTCCCATATCCCAAAGATGTAATCTTAGGCTGATTGGTGAAACAAATTGTCTTAAATTGTCTCACCACATTGGGTCCAATGTAGATCTCCGTAAACATAGACAAGAATCATGGGTGGAAGTGGGAACGATAAAATGGCAGTGCGGGCTCGTTGGGTCGAAGGGCCTGTTTCCCGTGCTGTTTTGTTCTTTGTTCTTTGTTCAGTTAAGGAAATTTCCCTATTTAACATAAATTGCCGATTCTGTCACGTCCTGGCATTTCATTCCAATTTCAAGGGTGAAATATCTGGGTAGATTTTATGAATGTGAGGTGCAGATTTGAAGCTGTGAATTACAGAAGCATAAGGCAAGACCTAAAGTGGAAGTCAGTGATGAAAGAGAAATTCTTCAGGACTTGGGGATGAGAATATCCAGCTTGTTCCTCAAGGGCACTATCAGAGCAAACACAATGTCAGGTTAGATACTTTAACCTGCAAACAGAA
Source organism: Sphyrna mokarran (assembly GCA_024679065.1). NCBI lineage: Eukaryota > Metazoa > Chordata > Chondrichthyes > Carcharhiniformes > Carcharhinidae > Sphyrna > Sphyrna mokarran. The sequence goes on from JAGIQG010000019.1 coordinate 52,170,157, forward strand.
TAAGAAATCTAAGCATTGACTGTAAAATACCACTATATTTGAACTCAACAGAAACAAATGATATTTAAATTTACTTGGAAATCTTAGACTCCGAAGCAGGGCATATGTTGTTAGATAGTAGTACGTTGTTTACGTAGGTTTACACACTAAGTTAAAGTTGTGAACGAACTGCCTGCTTTTACAATGTTTCAATGTTTCCTCCTCCTGCTTCCATTACTCAGTCAGTTACATCCACACATGCTTTTCCTGTAGGGGAGTGTAAATGAAGCATTGGGCTCAGTACTCCTCTGAGGCACTGTCAGCAGGAAGCACGCTTTTAATAAGGCTAAAACAAACAAGAGTGTCAGCTTGTCCCAGGAGAGGGACACTCTCCAGGCACTCTCACCAAGAAAGAGCAGACAGATCACGTCACATCTATTCATTATAATAGCGTTGATTGTCAGCCACCAGAACGTGTGGAGTCAGTGACCAGAAAAGCAAACATTACGGTTTGATATGATGCTTTTCATTGCAGAGTTTACATAAAAAGATGATACATTGTAAAGCTGAATTATCAGCCTTGGAAAATTACTGTGTCATTCATCGCAATTTCATTTCTAAATTTAAATTAATGATAAAACACTTCTTCTGGAAAGTGTTACAAGGCAGTCATGTATCAAGGGGTTCAGGTGACATCATTAATCAAGCAAGCAAAGCTTGAACTGTGTCTTACTCTCACCTGGATCCCCCAACACTTTTCAAATCCTTCCAGTGCACTTGAACCCATGGTTATTCTGTACAGGTCATTCTGTGCACTTGGAAATGTATTAAGCTGCTTGGGTTTTATTATTTGCCTGTCGCAGAATGAAATTCAGTGGATGGCATCCAGCAGAATTGAACTTTTAACCAAAGAGAATTCTAAAAAGTAGGAGATAACAGCCTGTATTGATATAATGTCTCTAATGTAGTGACGATTTCAGGGTGCCTCATTGCAATATCAAACAATATTCGGCACTGAACTAATAAAGAGATAGCTTCCCCAGGGCAGGAGACCAAATATTTTACTAAAGCAATGGTTTTAAAGAGAATGATATAAGAAAAGAGAAAGATAGAGAGTCAGAAAGGGAGTTAGAATAGAATCATAGAATTCTGACAGTGCAGAAAGAGGCCATTTGACCCACTGGGTGGAGTTTTATTGGCACATCTGCCCAAGTTTCGTACAATCCAGCCTGAGGCCAACGGGGAATGCCGTTCTTCAAGCCGAGCCTGCCTCCGGATTAGGGCTGTCATGCTGGTAAAATTCTGGCCACTGAGTCTGCATCGACAACAATCTCACATAGACCTCTTACTGTGACAGAATGTATTTACTCCACTAATTCCCCGGTACTAAGCGGCAATTTATCACGGCCAATCCAGCTAACCTGCACATCTTTGGAAATAGAGAGACGAAGTTAGAAAAAATGAAGACGGAGATAGAGAGGGATGGAGATAGAGAGAGATGAAGACAAAGATAAAGAGATGGAGACGAAGATAGAGAGATGGAGGCAGAGATACAGAGTCAGAGTTGGAGATAAGAGAAAATTAATTGGGGATAGTCAGCATGGTTTTGTGAAGGGTAGGTCGTGCCTTACTAACCTTATTGAGTTTTTTGAAAAAGTGACCAAAGAGGTGGATGGGGGTAAGGCAGTTGATGTGGTATATATGGACTTTAGTAAGGCGTTCGATAAGGTGCCCATGGAAGGCTTCTGCAGAAAATGCAGATGTATGGGATTGAGGGTGATTTAGCTAATTGGATTAGGAATTGGCTAGCTGATAGAAGACAGAGGGTGGTGGTTGATGGAAATTATTCATCATGGAGTTCGGTTACAAGTGGTGTACCTCAGGGATCTGTTTTTGGGCCCCTGCTGTTTGTAATTTTTATAAATGATCTGGATGAGGGTATTGAAGGATGGATTAGTAAATTTGCGGATGACACCAAAGTCGGAGGAGTGGTAGATAGTGAAGAGGGGTGTTATAGTTTGCAGAGAGACTTGGACAAGTTGCAGAGCTGGGCCGAGAGGTGGCAAATGGAGTTTAATGCGGAAAAGTGTGAGGTAATTCACTTTGGCAGGAATAACAAATGTGTAGAGTATAGGGCTAATGGTAGGACTCTTAATAGTGTTGATGAACAAAGGGATCTTGGTGTATATGTGCATAGATCCCTGAAAGTTGGCAATCAAGTCGATAAGGTTGTTAAGAAGGCATATGGAGTCTTAGCTTTTATTGGTAGGGGGATTGAATTTCGGAGCCGCAACGTCATGTTGCAACTGTACAAAACTCTAGTGCGGCCGCACTTGGAGTATTGTGTGCAGTTCTGGTCCCCGCATTATAAGAAAGATGTGGAGGCATTGGAGAGGGTACAGAGGAGGTTTACCAGGATGTTGCCTGGTATGGAGGGCAGGTCTTATGAAGAGAGGCTGAGGGATTTGAGGTTGTTTTCGTTAGAAAGAAGGCGGCTAAGAGGAGACCTTATTGAAACATATAAGATGATTAGAGGTTTAGATAGGGTGGACAGTGATAGCCTTTTTCCTAGGATGGAGAAAGCTAGCACGAGGGGACATAGCTTTAAATTAAGGGGTGGTAGTTATAGGACGGATGTCAGAGGTAGGTTCTTTACCCAGAGGGTGGTAAGGGTATGGAATGCCCTGCCAGCTGCAGTTGTGCCAAGTTTGGTGGCGTTTAAGAGGTTAGTAGATAAGTTTATGGATGAAAAGGGAATGGTTTAGGTTAGAGGATCATTGCTTTTTCTTAATTGGTCGGTGCAACATTGAGGGCTGAAGAGCCTATTCTGCGCTGTAATGTTCTATGTTCTATGTTCTATAAAGAGTCATAGGCAGAGATGGAGAGAAGCAGAGGCAAATAGAGAGACTGAGAGACAAACAGAGAGAGAGATTGAGAGATGCAGTGGAAGATTGAGAGATGCAGTGGGAGATAGACAGAGAGGGAGATAAATGCAGTGGGATTTAGAGAGATGCAGTGGGAGATAGCTGAGAGGTTTAGGGAAGGAATGGTAATATTTGGAGCTCAGGCAGTTAAAGACACCACCTCCAATAGTGGGTGGAGCAACGAACGTTGGAGATGTGTACGAGGCCAAAATTAGAAGTGTGTCAAGATCTCAGGACATGTTGGATCTACAAAGACAGGGAAGGGTAAGTCAATGGAGGGATTTTAAAATTGACAGATTGGAAGCTAATATCAGTCAGTGAGCAAGAAGTGTTGGGTGAATGGAACTTGGATTAAGATTAGAGCAGCAGAGTTTTGGGTGAAATGAAGTGAAGGGATGAGCAATTAATGCATCATTCCATCAAGTTTGAAAAGAGTAGGAAAAAAGAGAGGAATCATTACTGTCGCCAGCGTTGAGTTTTCAAAACATGTGAATTCTATGATTCTATATGTAATGTATCATAAGAAAGTGCCACAGTGAAAGAACAGTTCCAACAGTGACAGCTTTATCCTCCCCAATTCACAGATGGAGAACTATATTCCGGCACCGCTGCAGATTTCATGGGCAGAGACTTTGCAATCTTCCGCACTTTGGGACACCATCACCCAATCCGGACAGAACAGCATGATTCCAGGTGGCTGAATGGTAAGGAAATGGGACAGTTATTCCCACACGTTAATTTTCTGCAACCTCACCACCCTCCGAGATCTTGGCATTCCTCTATTCTGGCTTTTTATACATCTTCTCCTATAATGTTTTAAACTGTGCCATTCCCTTGACACCTGGGAATTTTTATTTTAATTTTATGTTCAGCTTGCTGAAAATTCATTTCAGTTTTTTCCTGATCTTCATTATCCCAAAACATATTGTTTTCCTAACGATGAATGTTGTTCCCATCGCAGCAGTTCAGTGATTGATTTAAAATCAATACCAGACATCTTGATACAGAAAAGAAGCATTTTAGTTTGTTGTATATTACTGCTTCACAATACACTGATTTAAACTAGCACGAGAAGAGGTTTTATTAATCAGTGAACGATAGCTCCCTGTTTGTTTTCCCAGTGGATCTTCCGCCTTTTCACCCCCTAGCTCCCAGCTTCCCTAATGGATTCTCCCTTTCAGCCTCTGTATTTCCAATGGAATATTGACGGAAACCCGGCTTAGGTATTGCCCCCAGAGTTTCACCTGCAGTTACAGTGTGAGATCAGGAGAACACCCAAGAAAATTCTCAGCCTGGGTATTTCTGGTATTTGCCCATTGAATACAGTGGAGCTGATCTGATCCTCTTCCTACTCAGTGCCTGGGTCATCAATATTTTCTAGCTAAAAGCATTAAAAATCCTTAATTAATTCCTTTTCCTTTCCCAAGCATGACAGCTAAGGGATAATTTACATTAAGTTTATTTCCTCAAGTCACTCACACAGCTGTGCTACTATGAGGCAAATTTAATCTCCAACACTGAGAATTAAATGTTACAATTTCACGCATATACAATCCCACATTCTTTATCATATTAAAGATGTAATTTAATTCTACCCTAAAGTAACACTTACTTTGATTCACATCCTGAGTATAAACTATTATCTAATGTTGACAAGTCATTACAAAGACCTGTTTTTGTGAATGGTTTGTTTGGGCTCTCCTGAGGGCACATATAGATTCCTGCCCAGAGAGAGAACTTGTTGTAAGATCGACACTGGTTTCACGTTTAAGGTAGACAAAATGAGACAAAGGGCCCCTAAGATTACTTGTCCGATTCCAGTTGGAGTCTAACAAAGGGGCAAAGATTAGAGACTTGCTGTGTGTCAGATTATGGGTTCAAATTAAACGTGTTGTTTGATGCTGGAACTCATTGGGAGCACACTGCTTTAGTGCCACTATCCCACCCCTTTAATTACTGGTTAAAAAGGCTGAGTTTACTACCCAGAGTCCAGCCAGCCTGCGGGAGACCCTTTGTTTGCAGCAATACAAAATGAATAAAATGAACACATTCCTTTTGAAACAGCTCTGTTATTCTCATTTAGAACCCTCCTCATTTGTTTGCTGAGGGTTTTTTCTAAAGTTTCTACTGGTTTGTTTAATCAGAGTTTCTCCCGTCAGAAACCGTGTGTTGTGATTTTGAAACATTGTGAATGTGCTCACTTCAGGCTGAGGAACCCGTCCAGACCACAGCCCAAATTTTCACTGAGATGGAAGACTCCATGTTTTCATCAAACGAATGCCAAAGCTGTGATTCTGGCAGTCCTGCCCCCAAACCCAACAGCTACAGTCGTCATCGGGGTGGTGGTGGGGGGATGTTGTGGGGAAGGGAAAGGGGATGGGCTGTAGTTTCCACATTTTGTTGGGGGAAAGACTTGCATTTGAAAAAAAAATACAATGCTTGCAATTTCACTGGCTGTGTTTTAAAGAATCCTGAGGGTTATCATTATAGATCAGTGTTGCATGGCTGGTTACACAATCTATTATTATCACAGTGAGAACAAGTAAATTCACAGCTTTCATTCACTGGATCTAAGGCTTTGATGTGTGTCTGTGAATACAGATGTTTGTGTTTTAAGAGATTAAGTACTTGAAAGAATTTAAAGGGATGATGGCCTCGTGTTATTATCACTGGGCTGTTCCAATGTATTTGTGCAAAAAAGGTGCATAATCCAGTTTACTTATAGTAATCCTAAAGAGTGCCATACCTGTCTCAAAAATGTCCTGAGACCATATTCAAAGGATGTCTTATCACTCTTAAAGGGATAGACTGACTATCCAAATTAATTCAAAATTTTCACTTTCCGTCTTACCTAATCTAATCTGTACAATTGGGTTTCATGCTCCTGCTGTAAAGAGGTTCCATGTGAGTGGAAGCAGGAGATGATTTTAGTAAACCATGCATGTGTGAACCCTGGCCTAACTACCATCACCATCGTGTAAATGGAACACAATGTTTCAGAGACAGGCTTAGAATTTCTAGGACTTTTGCCAAGATGGTCAGCCTCTCCATAGTGAATTTCTGGGCCTTAGAACTTTATTTCATGTCATCATGACTCCTAAGGTCCACCCATGGTAGATACTGGCTGATTTGGCACAGAGGGTGTAAGGAAAAAGTTGATATGGAAACTCTGAGGGGCCTTTGGAGTTGGATAGGGAGCTATTGAGATTGGGTAGAGGGCATAGGTTGCCATAGAGACAATGAGAGGCTGGGGAGTGTGTTGGAGGAATGAGTTGACATGATTTGCCATTGATAGGGATTTGGGAGTGAGGATGGGGTGAGGTAAGGGGCTGTGAATGGTGAGATCTAAAGGACTACATTTGGTTTAATTATTTTCTTTTTATCTGGGACAAAGCCCTGGAGCATTGAGGTGGGCTCTCTAACCAGTTTAAATATAAGAACGTAAGAAATAGGAGCAGGAGTCGGCCATCCAGCCCTTCGAGCCTGCCCCGCCATTCAATAAGATCGCGGCTGATCTGAAATGGATCAGTTCCACTTTCCCGCTTTCTCCCCATAACCCTTAATCCCCTTGTCTATCAGAAACCTATCTACCCATGACTTAAATATATTCAACAAGGGAGCTTCCACCACTTCAACAGGCAGAGAATTCCAAAGACTCACCACTCTTTGAGTGAAGCAGTTCCTCCTCAATTCCCATAGCTCCTGTTGCTGCCTCTGCATTGTTTCCCAGGGCGACAAGTCCAATTCACTCGCCCCTCTCCTGGGGCAGTTTCTCCTGATTTGCATAGACAGCATTTTCCAGAGTCAGGTTCAAAGTTTCAGCAATGTGTGTGTGACATGCGGGTGAATGGTTGCGATGACACAATATCCAATACTGCACCCCTCTATTTAATCTTCCATTTGGAAAAGCTGATTAATTCCTGTCTGCAGCTTGTAACGTTGACCCACAGTTTACAGAATGGAAAAGCGGTTTGATTTGTGTGGTCAATAATAGCCCACAGCGTGCTGCAGGGCTGTTTACCGAAACACTCAAAACTGAACCATACAAAGCCAGTAACTTAAAGCTGTAAATCAGACACAAGGAGACAGAGGTTAAGTACAATGTGACCAGACTTGAGAGTCTGAAGTGTTCAGATCTGGGAATGATTATAATATGGCACTCCTATTGTGCATTGTCATCTAATGAGTATCAGCAGATGTAACTCACTAACAGCAACTGAATTGAATCTTACTCATCACAGAGAAAAAGGGACATGAATAAATAAGAACAGACAGTTAGAATGGGATGAATGTCGGAATGACTAAAAATTAACTGTGAACAGTGGCAGGGAGTCCTAGCAGTTGTAGATGACACTTTATATTTATCAGCAAACTAACACCCAGTAAAGTGTACGAAAAGAGTTGATTTGCTGGTTAAGAAGAAAAAGGAGGCTTATGTCAGGATGAGGCTTGAAGGCTCAGGTAGTGCAATGGATAGCTATAGATTAGCTAGGAAGGAGGTAAAAAGTGAATTGAGGAGAGCTAAGAGGGGACACGAGAAGATGTTGGCTGATAGGATTAAGGAGAATCCTAAAGCTTTCTTTCGATATGTTAAGAATAGAAGATTGGTTAGGGCAAGATTAGGGCCAGTCATAGATAGCAGTGGGAAGTTGTGCGTGGAGCCTGAAGAGATTGGCGAGGCACTGATAATATTTCTCTTCGTATTCACCAGAGTGCTGGAAATGTAGCTGTGGAGAGCACTGAGGTACAGGGTTGCAATTGGGGAGTATTGTAGTAGATAGGGAGGATGTGTTAGAAATTCTCGAGGGTTTGAAGTTGGATAAGTCCCCTGGGCCGGACGGGATTACCCTAATTCTCTGGGAGGCAAGAGAGGAGATTGCAGAGCCTCTGGCTCTGATCTTCAGGTCCTCGTTGGTTACGGGTGTGGTTCCGGAGGACTGGAGGATGGCGATGTGGTCCCATTGTTTAAGAAGGGGAAGAGAGACCTTCCTGGGAATTATAGGCCAGTGAGTCTTACTTCTGTGGTGGCAAGGTATTGGAGAGAATTATTAGGGATAGGATTTATAGTTATTTAGAGAGAAATGAATTGATTGGGGATAGTCAGCATGGTTTCGTGAAGGGTAGGTCATGCCTTACTAACCTCATTGAGTTTTTTGAGAAAGTGACCAAGAGGTGGATGGGGGTAAGGCGGTTGATGTAGTATATATGGACTTTAGTAAGGCTTTTGATAAGGTGGCCCATGGAAGACTTCTACAGAAAATGCAGATGTGTGGAATAGAGGGTGATTTAGCTAATTGGATTAAAATTGGCTGGCAGATAGAAGACAGAGGGGTGTTGATGGGAGATCATCGTGAGTTCGTGACGTGTTGCCTCAGGGTCTGTTTTGGGCCCTGTTTGTAATTTTATAAATGATCTGATGAGGGTTGAGGATGATCAGTAAATTTGCAGATGAACTAAAGTGTGGTGGTAGATAGTGGAGGGGTGTTTAGTTTACAGAGTGATTGGACAATTGCAGAGCTGGGCCGAGAGGTGGCAAATGGAGTTTAATGTGGAAAAGTGTGAGGTAATGCACTTTGGCAGGAACAATAAATGTGTAGAGTATAGGGCTAATGGTAGGGCTCTTAATAGTGTTGAGGAACAGAAGGATCTTGGTGTATGTGTCAATAGATCCCTGAAAGTAGGCAGTCAAGTGATAAAGTGTTAAGAAGGCTATGGGTCTTAGCTTTATGGTAGGGGATGAATAGGAGCCGCAGCATCAGTTGCAGCTGTACAAAACTCTAGTGCGCCGCACTTGGAGTATTGTGTGCAGTTCTGGTCGCCACATTATAAGAAAGATGTGGAGCATTGGGGGGTACAGAGGAGGTTTACAGATTTGCCTGGTATGGAGGGCAGGTCCTATGAAGAGAGGTTGAAGGTTTGAGGTTGTTTTCGTAGAAAGGAGGCGCTAGGGGGATCTTATTGAAGCATATAAGATATTAGAGGTTTGGTAGGGTGACAGTGATAGCCTTTTTCCTAGGATGGAAAAGCTAGCACAAGGGGACACAACTTTAATTAAGGGTATGAGTTATAGGACGGATACAGAGGTAGGTTCTTTACTCAAAGAGTGATTAGGGAGGAATGCCCTGCCTGCAGCTGTTGTAGATGCGCCAAGTTTGGTGGCGTTTAAGAGGTTAGTTGATAAGTATATGGATGAGAAGGGAATGGTTTAGTTAGGAGGGGCATTGCTTTTTATTTTGGTCGGCACAACATCGAAGGCTGAAGGGCCTGTTCTGTGCTGTATTGTTCTATAATAAAGTTTATTTATTAGTCACAAGTAGACTTACATTATAATTATAATGAAGTTACTGTGAAAGCCCCTAGCTACCACACTCTGGCACCTGTTTGGGTACATCAAGGGAGAATTTAGCATGGCTAATACATCTAATAAACACATCTTTCAGACTGAGGGAGGAAACCTGGTAGAAACCCATACACGCACGGGGAGAATGTGCAAATTCCATACAGACAGTGACCCAAGCCGGAATCAAACCCGGGTCCCTGGCACTCTGAGGTGGCAGTGCTAACTATTGTGCCTCCCTGAGCCACCGTGCAGCCCTGGGCACTCATAGAATTCCTTCACTACTCATCAAAAGGTTTACTCTTTTAGATTAATTTGCTTAAGCAATGGACAGGTCAATGTTTCTCTTTGATGGACTAATGTTTGCACAGCAGAAATCAATATTCCAATTAATGGAAGCACATATATTAATAAGTGAAATTTTAAAGCAAATCATTTAAATATTTATATTTAATGAGTTCATTTGTGAGTCTTGTATAGTGTGATCACATCATAAATATCTGTCTATATATAGTGTGTGATATAGTTCAGAAGACCTGAGTTATACTGCCGGTTGCATTTACTCCATATTATAGCGTTCTGCACATGCTGATGTGTATGTTTATTCTATCCAACGTTCAGTCTCAAAGTATGAAGTTGGTTCAAAATTTACAGTTTCAATGTGATTGGGTGTCTACTCAATAATAATGATCTGCACATAAATAAAACACTTTTAACATCATTCAAATGTCTGAAAGTTTGACACCAAGTCACTTTAGGAGATATTAGAATGAAGAGATGAAGTTTCAAAGAGTTCTTTCAGGGGCAGGGGGAGGTAGAGTGAAAGAGAAGTTTATATAAGGAATTATAGATCTAAAGGCCCAGGTAGCTGAAGGCATGGCTATAATATTAGAGTAATTAAAGTTGGGATGCATAAGTTGCCAGAATTTAAGGAGTGTCAATATCCTGGAGGATTGTGAGATTGGAGGAAATTACAGAAATAGGGAGGAGTGAGGCCATGGAGGGATTTGAAAAACATCACTAAAGGCATTTTGTCAATTTCCCATTAACAGGCATCAGAAATTATTTTTGCATCGACAGGTCATTAGAGTATAAAAACACACATCATTTTCTGATGTTAAAGAAATGTGTGATGTGCAAGGCTTCAACATGTTATCAGGTTTGGAGGTGTGTAAACTTATATAAAAAAATTATATCTTTAAAGCTCATGCAATATCATTGAGTCCCCACAGTGCAGATGGTAAACATTCAGCCATCAATCAGTACTATCTTAATAAAAAGTCTCACAACACTAGGTTAAAGTCCAACAGGTTTATTTGGTAGCACAAGTTTTTGGAGAATTGCTCCTTTGTCAGATAAGTGAGGAGTTGTGTTCATAAGCAGGCATAAATAGACACAGGCTCAATTTACAAGATAATGGTTGGAATGTGAGTCTTTGCAGGTAATCAAGTCTTTACAGGTACAGCCAATGTGAGTGGAGAGAGGATTAAGCACAGGTTAAAGAGATAGGCATTGCCTCCAGCCAGAACAGTTAGTGAGATTTTGCAAACCCAGGCAAGTCATGGGGCTACAGATAGCGAAAGATGAACCCAAGATCCCAGTTGAGGCCATCCTCATGTGTGCAGAAATTGGCTATCAGACTCTGCTGAGCAACTTTGCGCTGTTGTGTGTCATGAAGGCTGTTTTGGAGAATGCTTACCCAAAGATCAGAGGCTGAATGCCTGTGACCGCAGAAGTGTTCCCTAATAGCAAGAGAACACTCCTGACTGGTGATTGTCAGGTGGTGTTCATTCATCTGTTGTTGTAGTGTCTGCCTGGTCTCCCCAATGTACCATGTCTCGGGACATCCTGAACTTGCAAAATCTCACTAACATAGAACATAGAACATTACAGCACAGAACAGGCCCTTCGGCCTTCGATGTTGTGCCGACCAATATAAAAAGCAATGCCCCTCCAAACTAAACCATTCCCTTCTCTTCCATATACTTATCAACTAACCTCTTAAACGCCACCAAACTTGGCGCATCTACAACTGCTGCAGGCAGGGCATTCCACTCCCGAACCACCCTTTGGGTAAAGAACCTACCTCTGATATCCGTCCTATAACTATCACCCCTTAATTTAAAGCTGTGTCCCCTCGTGCTAGCTTTCTCCATCCTAGGAAAAAGGCTATCACTGTCCACCCTATCTAAACCTCTAATCATCTTATATGTTTCGATTAGGTTCCCTCTTAGCCGCCTCCTTTCTAACGAAAACAACCTCAAATCCCTCAGCCTCTCCTCATAAGACCTGCCCTCCATACCAGGCAACATCCTGGTAAACCTCCTCTGTACCCTCTCCAATGCCTCCACATCTTTCTTATAATGTGGGGACCAGAACTGCACACAATACTCCAAGTGCGGCCGCACTAGAGTTTTGTACAGTTGCAACATGACGTTGCGGCTCCGAAATTCAATCCCCCTACCAATAAAAGCCAAGACTCCATATGCCTGCTTAACAACCTTCTCGACTTGACTGCCTACTTTCAGGGATCTATGCACATACACACCAAGATCCCTCTGTTCATCTAGACTACTAAGAATCCTACCATTTGCCCTATACTCTACACATTTATTATTTCTGCCATAGTGCATTACCTCACACTTTTCCACATTAAACTCCATTTGCCACCTCTCGGCCCAGCTCTGCAACTTGTCCAAGTCACTCTGCAAACTATAACACCCCTCTTCACTATCTACCACTCCACCGACTTTAGTGTCATCTGCAAATTTACTAATCCATCCTTCAATACCCTCATCCAGATCATTTATAAAAATTACAAACAGCAGGGGCCCCAAAACAGACCCCTGAGGTACACCACTTGTCACCGAACTCCACGATGAATATCTCCCATCAACCACCACCCTCTGTCTTCTATCTGCTAGCCAATTCCTAACCCAATTAGCTAAATCACCCTCTATCCCATACATCTGCATTTTCTGCAGAAGTCTTCCATGGGCCACCTTATCAAACGCCTTACTAAAGTCCATATATACCACATCAACCGCCTTACCCCCATCCACCTCTTTGGTCACTTTTTCAAAAAACTCAATGAGGTTAGTAAGGCACGACCTACCCTTCACAAAACCATGCTGACTATCTCCAATCAATTCATTACTCTCTAAATAACTATAAATCCTATCCCTAATTATTCTCTCCAATACTTTGCCCACAACAGAAGTAAGACTCACTGGCCTATAATTCCCTGGAAGGTCTCTCTTCCCCTTCTTGAACAACGGGACCACATTCGCTATCCTCCAGTCCTCCGGAACCACACCCGTAACCAACAACGACCTGAAGATCAGAGCCAGAGGCTCTGCAATCTCCTCTCTTGCCTCCCAGAGAATCCTAGGGTAAATCCCGTCCGGCCCAGGGGACTTATCCAACTTCAAACCCTCAAGAATATCTAGCACATCCTCCCTACCTACTTCAATACTTTCCAGTTTGCAACCCTGTACCTCAGTGTTCTCCATAGCTACATTTACATCACCCTGCGTGAATACCGAAGAGAAATATTTATTCAGTGCCTCTCCAATCTCTTCAGGCTCCACGCACAACTTCCCACTGCTGTCTATGACTGGCCCTAATCTTGCCCTAACCAATCTTCTATTCTTAACATATCTAAAGAAAGCTTTAGGATTCTCCTTAATCCTATCAGCCAAAATCTTCTCGTGTCCTCTCTTAGCTCTCCTCAATTCACTCTTTAGCTCCCTCCTGGCTAATCTAACTGTCCTGACTGAGACAATAACCATCTTTTTAACCTGTGCTTAATCCTCTCTCCACCTCACATTGTCTGTACCTGTAAAGAGGGACAGAGAAATCCAGAATGTTAGATCAAGGAAGTTGAGAACTAGACTTCCATGGATAATCCAGAGGAGGGAGAGTGAAAAGGAGAATAGAATGAGAAGATCAGGAAACTGTACAAACACACCTGCCTGACTGAGATTGAAGTGATGGGGCATTGACAGCATTTGGAAATGAGAGCAAAGCATTTGAACACAGATATTGGCAAACAGTGATAACTATGGAGATCGATGAGGGTTAGGTTTCAAGAGTATTGAAGTATAGTGTAGGGTAGGATGGAATGGATGTTATTTTGATCACATAGGAATTTATGAAAGGAAATAGCGCATTCTCCAATCCTCCTGCTGAGGTTCCACGCAACACATTTAGAGGTCTGGTTCAACTATTCTTCATGTGGAGACCTGTCCAATTGAATCCATCTTGTTAGAGTAAGGTAAGACAATTCATAAAATATTGACATTTTTAAATATTACTATTTGATTATAGGGAAGGTCAGGATTCAAAGAGTTTTAATGCTTTCACATGACGAGATCAAAGCTTACTCGTCTTTCCTGGCTGTTGGACTTTATATAACTCATGTGAGGGTTGAGCAGAAGCAGGTAACGGATGATGGACTGCTTTGATTCAGTAAATTTTATCCAGTGTCAAGATCAATTGCTCCCAAGATTATTGAAATTCCATTTGTTCACTAAACAGGTGCAGGCATCCGAATAGAGAGTAAATGCAGTTAACGATCCTGTGGTAAAATATTATTCCCACTCCTCGCTGGTTTGAAAGGAAAAGGTTTGTTATATTAAAATGGCGGGCCAGAGGTGAGCAGCTGGTCATGAGTTGGAGCATTAATGAGCATAGAATCCCTACAGTGCAAAAGGAGACCATTCGGCCCATCAAGTCTGCACTGACTCTCCCATAGAGCACCTCACCCAGTTGAAATAGAGGTGTGGCTAATGCAGAAGCCAACTGTTCAGTGAGACAGGAATGATAAGGGAATAGAATTTCCCAGGATTAGGGCCTGAACAACCTCCAGTTTATAGAGAAGGAAGCGTGTGAAGGGGGGGTGGTGGCAGGAGGGAGGAGAAATTGTCCAGTTTTCAGATAACGAAGGTGTGGAGTTTCAGCAACTGATTGGCTGAGGGTGGAATCATGTGATGTCATGAAGGAACTAAAGAACTGGGAATGAGTAACTATGTTGATGAAGAGTGAGTTTAAAGGAGTGACACAGTACAAGTCGAAATGGTCTGTCATTTCTGTATTACTAAAATTCAATCCTTTCCTCTTCAGTGGAACAGGAATCCAATTATTCATTTCACTTTCTTTGCCGAATTTGAGAATAAGAGAAGTGTGGCTTTTGATAGAACATACAAAATAGTCTCTGTTTTTGCAGATGCAGCAATGTCACGCAATAAAGCAAAGCTGAAGGACAGAATTCATGTAATACTTTGTCATGTTTCACAGAAATTTCTAAAGCCCTTCATAAAACATTCTGGATTGAAAATGCTTTTACTGTCATACTGCAGGATAAATGGGACAGCCATTTCCTGCACAGCAAGATCCCACAAATAATACTGAATCAAACAACCAATTATGAGACATGGGCCCTAGTCCTTGCATCTGGGAGTGACCTCTGACATTTACATACCCAGGGGATGTAAGGTCAGGTGGGGGGAAGGGCAATGAATTTGAACCCATCGAGCAGCAGCCAAAAACATGTTACAGAATCCTCCTCTATCAAACGCCTGCTCTGGCATTCTCAGTGAGCCCCAAGACACTCAATGATTCTCCATGAGGCTGGAGATTTTAGGGACACCCCAGACCTGATTAAAGATCATATTCAGGAAGAAACCATTGGATTGGTCACAGATTGTCTAAATTCAACCATTTTTGCTCATTTCCTGCCAGTAACACATTCATCAACCAATGACCATATATTTCTGACACTGTTGAAAATGTAGTGAAATTTAATTATATAAACAAGTACAATATTAGGATTAAGCAGCAGCTAGTAAAAAAAGATTATTTTTCACTTAATATCTTTTTTTTTGATTTCTCTTTTCAGAACCAAAGTTTATTGGTGCCCACTTGATACCAGAGAGTGACAATCCAGAAGATGATAAGATATATTTCTTTTTTCGAGAAAATGCATTGGATGGAGAGTATTCAGGAAAAGCAACTCATGCCCGAATAGGACAAGTGTGTAAGGTCAGTTGAATGTGTGAAATATGAAGGTGTCATTCTGGTGTAATGGTTACATAGGTAATCAGTGGAGACATGAGGGTGAAATTGGTCTACGTCAACCATTGTGAATTCAGTCAATTTTTTTTATTCCATCACGGAATATGACTGTCACTGGCTAGCCAGCATTTATTGCCCATCCCTAATTGCCCTTGAAACTGAGTGGCTTGCTAGGCCATTTCAGAGAACAATTGAAAGTTAACCACATTGTTGTGGCTCTAGAGCCACACATAGGCCAGACTGGGTAAGGATGGCAGATTTCCTTCCCTAATGGACATTAGTGAACCAGATGGGTTTTTTTTTGACAATTGACAATGGTTTCATTGTCATCAATAGGCTTTTAATTTCAGATTGTTATTGAATTCAAATTCCACCACCTGCTGAGGTGGGATTCAGGACCAGGTCCCCAGAACCTGGATTAACAATCTAGCAATAATACCATGAGGCCATTGCCTCTCGCCACACTCGAGCATCTTTCCAATGAAGTTCACAACGTAACAGAGACTCATTTCCATATCACACAGTCACTTTTACTTGGTCATAAATGAAAAATGTTGGCGTATTTGCCAAGTTAATGGAAAATGAAAGCTGCTGCAGTGAAAAATCTGATTGGCATTGAGCCTGTTTCATATTGCTGGCCACTGACCAGTTCCAGAATTATTGCTGTGGAATTCTAAGAGAAGCGTGATCTTGGTTAGAGAAAAATAGTGATAAAATAATTAACCATAACAGTGACAGTGATAGCCTTTTCTGGACAGTGATAGCCTTTTTCCTAGGATGGAGAAAACTAGCACGAGGGGACACAACTTTAAATTAAGGGGTATGAGTTATAGGACGGATATCAGAGGTAGGTTCTTTACTCAAAGAGTGATTAGGGAGTGGAATGCCCTGCCTGCAGCTGTTGTAGATGCGCCAAGTTTGGTGGCGTTTAAGAGGTTAGTGGATAAGTATATGGATGAGAAGGGGATGGTTTAGTTTGGAGGGGCATTGCTTTTTATTTTGGTCGGCACAACATCGAAGGCCGAAGGGCCTGTTCTGTGCTGTATTGTTCTATAAATTGAATGTGAACAGTAGCACACATCAAGCATTGTCAGATGGGCTGCCTTCACTACCCTTCACTTGAGATCCAGCTTGATTGAACTCAGTTGAAGTCGGTACGGGATGAAGTGGGGAGTATAAATGCTCTGTTTGTGATATTACTCAGTACACGTTCCTGGCTCAAAGAACTCGAGGAATTTTCCAATTGGGAAATCCATCCAATCAAAAATAGGAAAGATAACTAGAAACATGTTGTCAGAGGTACCTACAGGGAAATTAAAACCTGTGAAGGGAAGGTGGCTGGAAGTTCTGCCACTGAGTGTGAAAAAAGGGAGGATAAACATACAGCAGATGCAGGAGACTGGGTAGAGTGTGGAAATATACAAGGCTCCCTGTGACTGCAGAATAAAATAGAATAAGTCAGAGGATATTAAATTTGTTGTGAGAGAGGTGATGTAGGGGAGACTTGTTGTTGTTGTTGTTGCATCATTTGCCAATTCAGATACAAGTCCATTTTGGAATTGAGCCTTAATTGGTTTAGAGAGCAGTATGCAAGCAGCTCTGTGGCATGCCAGCGAACAACTGTCAGCATTTACAGAACTTAATGTAATGGATATCCGAAACCGCGAGATGTGAAAGCATCTATTTTTCTGTGCCAGTAGGGTTATCAATCTGCCTTTCCAGCACAAGTCTTTAATCCACCTCAGCACCAATATAAATGCAGCCCTTGTCTGTTAAGGAGCTCAAGGGGAAATCAATTTTGTCACTTGTGCTTAAGTCCACTACACAAAGCAGGTCTAGTTCTGGCTGTGATTAGCAAGATTCTCCAAGTTCAGGAGAATGATTTTATAGGAAAGGTGTAGTGAAAAAAGCTGGGCCAGAGCATGGCATTTATTAAAACAAGGGGAAGTAAGAATTCTGTCTGGAATTTTGTGAAAATTGTGGCTGGTTTTAGGGCAGTGTTTCTTCAGTTGTTGAATAAATAAAGGGTTTCCAGGATGTACATTAAACGTACCTTAACTGGAACAGAATATCTTGCAGTTTACCAGTTCAATCTTCAACTGCTAATTGAAAGCAGCAACTTCTTAAGGGAATGACCATTCAAATGCAGTCTATCTGTAAAATCAGCACACTGATATGCAATATAAATAATCTCATATGGACCTCATCAAAATCCATCCTTCATCCTCATTTTCCTTCAAAGAAATTCCAGGAAAGTTAGTGATTCACAGTTCATTCCCATAACAAAAACAGAAAAATATATTTAATTATCACAAGCTGTTTTGTGTTTGAATTTAAAAACTTTTATTCAAAGGGTGTTTCCCAGTTACCCAGTGAATTAAAAGTTGAGATGAGTGTGGTTACACTGATTTTCCAACATTTGTTCTCGATGTTTCTATATTAGTGTGCCAATACCCCACATACTATTGCAGCCTGCCTGATAGCTCTGCAATTCTGCCTTTTCAGAATCTGCTTTAGATTCATAGAGTTGTAGAGATTTACAGCATGGAAACAGGCCTTTCAGCCCAATTTGTCCATGTTACCCAGTTTTTACCACGAAGCTAATCCCAAATTCCCACATTTGACCCATATCCCTCTATACCCATTTTACCCACGTAACTGTCTAAGTGCTTTTTAAAAGACAAAATTGTACCTGCCTTTACTACTACCTCTGGCAGCTTGTTCCAGACACCATCCTCTGTGTGAAAAGAAAATGCCACCCTGAACCTTTTGTATCCCTCTCCTCTCACCTTAAACCTATGCCCTCTAGTTTTAGACTCTCCTATCTTTGGGAAAAGACTATCTACCTTATCTATGCTCCTCATTATTTTACAGGTCTCTATAAGATCATCCCAAAGATTCCTACACTCCAGAAGAAAAAGTTCCAATCTCTCTAGCCTCCCTTTATAACTCAAACCATCAAGACCCAATAGTATCTTAGTAAATCTTCTTTGCGCTCTTTCTAGTTTAATAATATCTTTTATGTAATAGGGTGACCAGAACAGTACATTGTATTCCAAGTGTGGCCTTATCAATGTCTTGTACCAATGTCCCAACACTTGAATCTAAGTTCTGACCAAAGAAACCAAGAATGCAGGTTTTGATTTTTTCACTACCCTGTCCAATTGTAACTCCACTTTCATGGAGCAATGAACCTGTACTCCCAGATCTCTTTGTTCTGTAACTCTCCCTAAAGCCCTACCATTAACTGAGTAAGTCCTGCTTTGTTCAATCGACCAAAATGTATCACCTTGCATTTGTCTAAATTAAACTCCATCTGCCATTCGTCAGCCCACTGACCCAATTGATCAAGATCCCGTTGCAATCCGAGATAACCTTCTTCACTCTCCACTATACCATTAATCTTGGTGTCATCTGCAAATTTACCCGTATATTCTCATCCAAATCATTAATATAAATAACAAATAACAGTGGATCCAGCACTGATCCCTGAAGTACACTACTGGTTGCAGGCCTCCAGTTTGAAAAACAACCCTCTACTACCACTGTCTGGCTTCTGTTATCAATTTTGTATCCAATTAGCTATTTCACCTCTGATTTCATGAAATTTAACCTTATGCAACAACTTACCATGCGGTTCCTTGTCAAAGGTCTTGCTAAAGTCCATGTAAACAATATTGACTGCACTGCCCTCATCTACCTCCTTCACAAAAGGTTGCTGCAAAAGGTTAAGGTGCAAGGTGTTGAGGGAAAGGTGTTAGCATGGATAGAGGATTGATTGTCTAATAGGAAGCAGAGAGTAAGAATCAATAGGTATTATTCTGGTTAGCAGTTGGTGACTAGTGGAGTGCCCCAGGGATCGGTTCTGCGGCCTCAACTGTTTACCATTTACATAGATGATCTGGAGGAAGGGGCTGAGTGTAGAGTAATGAAATTTGCTGATGACATGAAGATGAGTGGAAAAGCAAATTGCGTGGAGGTTGTGGAAAATCTGCAGAGAGATCTGGATAGAGATCTGAGTGACGAGGACCTGGCAGATGTAGTATAATGTTAGCAAGTGTGAGGTTATCCACTTTAGTAGAAATAATAGTAGGACAGATTATTATTTAAAAGGTGAAAAGCTGCAGCATACCACAGTGCAGAGGGACCTGGGGGTCCTTGTGCACGAATTGCAAAAACACAGTCTGCAGGTGCAGCAGGTGATCAAGAAGGAATGGAATGTTGGTCTTTATAGCGAGGGGGATAGAATATAAAAGCAGGGAGGTCTTGCTGCAACTGTACAGGGTACTGGTGAGGCCACAACTGGAGTACTGTGTGCAGTTTTGGTCACCGCATTTGCAGAAGGATATATTGGCCGTGGAGGGAGTGCAGAGACGGTTCACTAGGCTGATACCGGAGATGAGGGGGTTAGCCTAAGAGGAGAAATTGAGTAGACTAGGTTTGTACTCATTGGAGTTTAGAAGGTTGAGGGGAGATCTTATAGAGATATATAAGATAATGAAGGGGTTTTTAGGGTAGAGGTAGAGAGATTCTTCCCACTTAGAAAGGATAGCAGGACTAGAGGGCACAGCCTCAAAATAAGGGTGGGTGGGGGGGAAACAATTTAGATCAGAGTTGAGGAGGAACTTCTTCACTATATGGGTGGTGAATCTTTGGAATTCTCTGCCCGTTGAAGTGATGGAGGATACCTCACTGAATATATTTAAGTCATTTATATTTAAGTCATTTATATTTAAGTCAAATATATTTGAGATAGATTTCTGATAGACAAGGGAATTAAGGGTTATGGGGAGAAAGCGGGAAAGTGGAACTGATCTGTTTCAGATCAGTCATGATCTTATTGAATGGCGGGGCAGGCTCGAGGGGCTGGATGGCCTACTCCTGCTCCTATTTCTTATGTTCTTATTACCCCGTTAAAAAACCCAATCAAATTTTCCACTCACAAAGCCATGCTAATTGTTCCTATAAAGTCCTTGCCTCTCCAAATGTCCGTAGATCCTTTCTCTTAGAATATCTTCTAAGAACTTATCCAGAACAGATGTTAGGCTTACTTGTTTGTAGTTCCCAGGCCTTTCCCTGCATTCCTTTTTTAAACAAAGGCACAATATTTGGCACCCTCCAATCTTCAGGCACCTTGCCTGTGGCTGTCGATGATTCAAATATCTCTACCAGGGACTTGCAATTTCCTCCCTTGCCTCCCACAGTGTTCTGGGATAAACTTCTTCAGGTTCTGGGGATTTATCTACCTCGATGAACAAAGAACAAAGAACAACACAGCACGGGAAACAGGCCCTTCGGCCCAACAAGCCCGCGCCGCCATCCTAACGTCTTAATGACATATAGAGACCAATATAGGGACAATTTGTTACCCAATCAGCCTAACAGCACATTTTTGGGATGTGGGCGGAAACCGGAGCACCCGGAGAAAACCCACGCAACCATGGGGAGAACGCGCAAACTCCTGCAGACACAGGCCCAAATCCATGTGTCTGCACAGCAACAGCGATAGTCTCTGAGCTGTCATGTTACCCATCTGATGGTCCAGTTTAAGCATACACTAATGACGTGAAGCACTAGGCCACTCCTGAAGTAACCTCCAGGAGCAGCCCTCGCACGACCTGCCGAATGCATGCACCTTGTTGGTCAACAAGGTGAACCGAACAGCCTGTGGAAACAATTAAAGTATTTAAACAGTCCTCCTATATCCCTCTATCTGCAGACCGCTCATGTGGCTGTCCAAGAGACCCTTAAACAACCCTAGCGTGCCTGCTCCCACCACCTTACTCGGTAGTGCATTCCACACCCCCACTACCCTGTGTGTGAAAAAATGCCCTCTAATATTCGTCTTATACATAGCCCCCCTCACCCTAAGGCCGTGACCCCTCGTTCTATCCGATTCTAATGGTGGAAAAAGCTTACCACCATTTACTCTATCTATACCCCTCATAATCTTATACACTTCTAATAGATCCCCTCTCAGCCGACATCTTTCAAGGGAAAACAACACCAGTGCGTTCAATCTTTCCTCGTAAGACAGCCCTTCCATACCAGGCAGCATCCTGGTAAATCTCCTCTGCACTCTCTCCAGGGACTCCACATCCTTCCGGTAGTATGGTGACCAGAACTGGACGCAGTACTCCAAGTGAGGCCTAACCAATGTTCTATACACTTAGAACATCAAACTCCTACTCTTGTATTCTGTACCCCTTCCTATGAAGGCTAACATACTATACGCTTTCTTTATCACTTTTTCCACCTGTACTGACACCTTCAGAGACTTGTGAACCTGCACCCCCAGGTCTCTCTGTGTCTCTATACTCTGGATAGTTTTACCTTTTATCCTATAACTCCCCTCTACATTATTCCGGCCAAAATGCATCACCTCGCATTTATCCCGGATTAAATTCCATTTGCCATCTATCTGCCCAATCTACCAGCCTATCTATGTCGTGTTGTATTGCCTGGCACTGCTCCTCAGTCCCCGCCAACCCCGCCAAACTAAAATCGATGACTTTAAGACTGCCAGCACCTCTTCCTCTGTAATAAATACACTCCTTAAGATATCACTATTTATTTCCCCAAGTTCTGTAACATCCATGCTTTTCTCAATAGTAAATACCAACAAGAAACATTAATTTAGGATCTCACTCATCTCTTGAGGATCCGCACACAGACGACTTTGCTGATCAAGTCCATCTGTTTAAACTTGGCGGAGGATTAGACTTTCAAAGTCATTGTGTTAATTAATATCTGACATTTGGATAGAAGATAATTGGACTGATGATGCATCAGGCCCATCTGATTAGCCGAGGGTGTTTTAAATTGACTGAAAAGGAAGTGAGGAGGAACGTTTTTTTGAGGATGGAGGGATTCTGACTAATACCAATTGATTATTTTGCAAACTGATGCTATCTCGTCAATCTTACTTTGCGGCTGGGAACGGTAATTAAGAATGTTGCAACGCGGCCTGGAGAATATAGACAAAACCAAATGGAAACACACCAGAGCCCACAGCTGTTCCTTCTCAAACAACATGCACACTAACTGAGAGCCTCAGAAGTTTTAGTTAAGAGAGGCCGTCACAGAACTGTTGTTCCAGGAATTAAGAGTCTAAATGCAGATTTTTAAAGTGGAGTGATGCAGAAAACAAGTAGTGTCGGCTATCTACAGATGTTATGTCACTGAAGTTGGACATAGGCTGATTAGCCCACTGGGGTTTCCTTAATCTCCTCGAAGCATTTTCAACTCAACTAAAAGACCATTACATCAAACTCCTCCGTAACCTTCACTCTTCATTTTAAAATAATTTACATTAGCTCCAGCGTTCCCAAGAGAAGGACAATCAGTATCCTTACGAGTACAAAGAAGTTAAGCATATCTATCGGAAGATTACAGTTACATTGTGGATTCAGTATAACCTTGATGAATGGAACTGATCTGATAACATTGTATAGATTTAGTCTATTTCAACAGATTCTGCAAAATCAATCGATTGACTACATAATAGACGACTGAATACAAAACACATTATTTAACAAAAAAATCATTCCTTGTAGCATTCCTAATTCAAAGATAAGCTATTAGTGGGACCTCGGGCCTCACTTACATTGTATGTGGAAGCTTCGAGCACCTGTTGTGTGGAAGAATGTTTCTCTGTTAGATTTAATAACATTATCCTCATTTTACTCTCTTAATTCAGACAGAACACACTCCAATTTCTGTCCTGATCCATCGCTTAGAATACAGGCAGAGTTTAGAGTACAGGCAGAGTTTAGAATACAGGCAGAGTTTAGAATACAGGCAGGGTTTAGAATACAGGCAGGGTTTAGAATACAGGCAGGGTTTAGAATACAGGCAGGGTTTAGAATACAGGCAGAGTTTAGAATACAGGCAGAGTTTAGAATACAGGCAGAGTTTAGAATACAGGCAGAGTTTAGAATACAGGCAGAGTTTGTAACAAACCCTGTAACCATTTCATTTCAAATTGCTCATGCTCACAATCTGATTAGCTTTGAATCACCCTGTTTAGATGAGAACAAAGATTCAGATTGACATTTTATTGCAGTACCCACAGTCCACTGCAAGCAGCTCAAATTGTAGAAGGGAATCTCAGTGATTTCCCGCAGTTACTGACTGCACTGACTGTCTGCCTTCATTTTATTCTTAAATCTTGGGGTAGAAATTAACTTGTGACCCAGAGGCAAGCATGCTGCCAATTGAGCCATGGCTGACACTCTGTTGCTAGGTAACCTTTCCTCCAATATGGCTGCCTCTTGTTCTAGTTAACATTAGAACCTTCAGTCATCCTATTGCCAGCCTTATCTCGAATTCTAACAAATTCCACAGACATTTTTTAGAGAAGCCAGTTACACTCTACAAATCATTCTTACCAGGTACCTCGTTCCCGTGAGCTGGGATTATTATGTACAGCACTGATTGTCTGGACACATCACCCAAAACACAGCAACCCTGGCTGCATTATTACCCTTTATCAATCCCCTTGCCAAGCACATTTCTCAGACAGATAAAGGGCTTTGACTTGAAATGTCAGCTCTTTTCTCTCCTTACAGATGCTGCCAGACCTGCTGAGATTTTCCAGTATTTTCTCTTTTGGAGTTTTATTAGATCATAGAATCATAGAATCCTTATAATGCAGAAGGAGATGATTCCAGCCCATTGAGTCTGCACCAACCACAATCCCACCTGGGCTCCATTCCCATAACCTCACATATTTAGCACAGCTAATCCCTCTAACACTAGGGTCAATTTACAAGGCCAATCAATCTAACCTGCACATCTTTGGATGTAGGAGAAAACTGGAGCACCCGGAGGAAACCCACGCAGTCACGAGAAGAACATGTAAACTCCACACAGACAGTGAGCCGAGGCTGGGAATTGAACCCAGGTCTCTGGCATTGTGAGGCAACAATTCTAATCACTGTGCCACCATGGCATAATTATTTCAATGAGTCAATGCAAACATGATGGGCTGAAGGGCCACTTTCAATCCTCAGTGTTTCTATGTTCTCCCTAGCAGCTTGTGAAAAACTGTTGTCCTGTTAGCTTGAACTGAATTCAACCTCCAAAGGTAGAGGCAGTACATTCTAAGCTACAGCACAATTTAATTACCAATGGCTTGTTTTCTCACGTTGATCTGTGTCCTCCCTTGCTACTGATTTGACTGCAAGATGCAATTCAGTGATATGAGTTTGAGTTTGCCTGACTTCTGTTGTGAAATCAGTTCTGAACATTAGTGCTGGCGTTGGAACAAAGATTCTTTTCACAATTTTATTCTTCTACTATTCTGGGTGTAAACCTTAGCTGATCTAATGAATAAACAACATGGGGCTTTGGGGGGTCTAACTGGAGTACATTTATCATTGCTGATGAATTCTCTCACAATGATGCATGATTCCACCCATCCAGAAAGCTGTGTGATAACCACAATAGATCATTTTGTTGTTAGTACTTTGGACTTATTGGTCGAATTAAAGGCATTAAACATTTTTTCAAATAAAATTTTATACAAACATTTTTTAAAGGTGGATAAAAAGAAACTCTTTTATGTCCACCTAACTATAAAGGTAAGAAATATCGGTGTAACTATTGGCCAATAATACAAAGGTTGGTGGTGTTGTGGATAGTCTGGAGGGATGTCAGAAGTTGCAGCAAGACATAGATAGGATGCAAGACTGGGCGAAAAAGTGGCAGATAGACTTCAATGCAGATAAATGTGTAGTCGTCCATTTTGGCAGGAACAATGGGATGAAGGAGTACAATATCAAGGGTAGGAGTCTTGGCAGTGTTGAGGAGCAGAAGGATCTTGGGGTCCGGGTCCACAGGACTCTTAAATCGGCCTCGCAGGTGGAGGATGTGGTCAAGAAGGCATATGGTGTACTGGCCTTCATTAATAGAGGGATTGAGTTTAGGAGTTGGGAGGTAATGCTGCAACTTTATAAGACCCTTATCAGACCCCACTTGGAGTATTGTGTGCAGTTCTGGTGAAGAATGTGGAAGCTATTGAAAGGGTGCAGAGGAGATTTACAAGGATGCTGCCTGGACTGGGGGGCATGCCTTATAAAGATAGGTTGAGGGAGCTGGGACTCTTCTCCTGGAGAGACGAAGGTTGAGAGACGACCTGATAGAAGTTTATAAGATGTTGAGAGGAACAGATAGGATGGATTCTCGGAGGCTATTTCCCAGGGCTGAAATAGTCGCTACGAGAGGACACAGGTTTAAGGTGCTGGGAGGCAAGTACAGAGGAGATGTTAGAGGTTAGTTTTTCACTCGGAGGGTGGTGTGTGAATGGAATCGGTTGCCATCAGTGTTGGTGGAGGCGAACTCACTGTGGTCTTTTAAAAGACTTCTGGATGAGTACATGGGATTGGGAGTTACAGATAGTTCTATGGCCTAGTAGGTATGGGTATGATCAGCGCAACTTTGAGATGTTACACTTTATTCCCTGTTTGGGCCTGTTTGTGCTGTAGTGTTCTATGTTCTGTGTAACATGTAGAAGGTAATTTCAGTGTAATGAATTTTTTGTGCAACAATTTCAGATATGCATGTTGTACAATCTACTGCAAAGTGACTGCATTAATTTCTCTAGATACTGAAACTTTGATCCATGATTTGAAAGGGCTACTATATTTTGAGTTTGCCCAGTTTGCAGATTGATCCTTAGCATCCTATCCAATAATTTACCAAAGCAAGTATTTGCAGAATTTTACTTCATTAACCAACCAGTTCAAAGCATTCATACCTAAGTGGGACAATATGTCTGCCCTGAGATACACCTTTCACAGAAATTGCTCCAGATATTCGTGGAATTCCAAAATATTTATGCTTATAAGGCTCACATCGCTAGTGGGCAGAATTCTTGAATCCATTATCAATGATTTTATAGCAGAGCATTTAGGAAGAGTGGCAGTATCAGACAGAGTCAGCATGGATTTGTGAAGGAGAAATCATGCTTGACAAATCTGTTGGAATTCTTTGAGAATGTAACTAATAGAGTTGACAAGGGGGAACCAGTGAGTGTAGCCTAATTCATCAGGCAAACTAGCCTCCATTCATTGACTCTGTCTACAGTTCCTGCTGCCTTGCCAAAGCAGCCAGCATAACTAAGGACCCCATGCATCTCCCTGACATCCTTTCTTCCATCTTCTTCCATCAGGAAAAAGATACAAAAGTCTGAGGTCACGTACCAACTAACTCAAGGACAGCTTCTTCCCTGCTGCTGTCAGACTTTTGAATGGATTTACCTTGCATTAAGTTGATCTTTCTCTACACACTAGCTATGACTGTAACACTACGTTCCGCACTCTCTCCTTTCCTTCTCAGTGAACGGTATGTTTCTATATGCACATGAAACAATACTTTTCTCTTTATGTGAATACATGTCACAATAATAAATCAAATCAGATCAGTCGATGTGATATATTTGGATTTTCAGAAAATGTTTGACAAAGTCCCATCTATGAGATTATTGTGTAAGATTAAAGAGCATGAGATTGGAGGAAGTGTATTGAGATGGATAGAAAACTGGTTGACAGAGAGGGAACAAAGAGTAGGAAAAAATTGGTGCATTTCAAATTGGCAGGCAGTAATTCATGGGGTGCACACAGGGGTCAGTACTGGGACCCCAAATATCACAATATATATTAATGGTTTGGATGTGGGAATAAAATGTATCATCTCAAAGTTTGTGGATGATACAAGTTGTGTGGGAAGGTGAACTGTGACAAGGATGCAGAGATCCTTCAGAGTGAAGAGCAAAACTGAGATCAATAAACTTCCTTACCCTATTTACAAAATGCTTTGATATGTCACTGTGATTTAATGCATCTAATTAACTTGTCTTCTTTTTATCATCAGAATGACTTTGGAGGCCATAGAAGTCTTGTTAATAAATGGGTAACTTTCCTCAAAGCTCGCTTAGTGTGTGCCGTACCAGGACCCAATGGCATTGACACTCATTTTGATGAATTACGTAAGTAGGAAAGTAGCTACCATGACAAACAACTTTTAATCTTACTTCTACAATTTCACCTTCCTGATGACTAAAGCACAAAACATTGTTTTTCAGAGGATATTTACATAATGAAATCTAAAGATCCCAAGAATCCATTTATCTATGGCATCTTTACTACTTCCAGGTAAGGGAAACAGTGAATAATGTGAGCTGAATTAAAGTGGCTTTATTTGCCTTGTTGTTTTTGGATGCTGTCGCTGCCGCCATTTCTCTGTCAGATTTGGAATAGAAATCTATGATTGTGTAAACATGGTTTCTGTCACATAATAAACTTCTGATGGTTCAACAACAGAACTTCCAAAGGAATTCAGAGCTGGAAAAGACTACAGTTTATCCAAAGGGTGGATAGATTTTTCTTCACCAATGCAGTGAAGTCTGCAAACCAGCAACTCAAAACTTCATTCTTTTGAATTTTTTTCAAATACGTTTTTAAAAGAAATCTTTCACAGGATGTGGACAATGGCATTTATTGCCCATTACAAATGTGTAGAATATAGGGCTAATTAATAGTGTTTTTTAATAGTTCATCAACACTCTTAACAGTGATGAACAGAGGGATCTTGATATATATGTGCATAGATCCCTGAAAGTTGGCAATCAAGTCGATAAGGTTGTTAAGAAGGCATATGGAGTCTTAGCTTTTATTGGTAGGGGGATTGAATTTCGGAGCCGCAACGTCATGTTGCAACTGTACAAAACTCTAGTGCGGCCGCACTTGGAGTATTGTGTGCAGTTCTGGTCCCCACATTATAAGAAAGATGTGGAGGCATTGGAGAGGGTACAGAGGAGGTTTACCAGGATGTTGCCTGGTATGGAGGGCAGGTCTTATGAAGACAGGCTGAGGGATTTGAAGTTGTTTTCGTTAGAAAGAAGGTGGTTAAGAGGAGACCTTATTGAAACATATAAGATGATTAGAGGTTTAAATAGGGTGGACAGTGATAGCTAGGATGGAAAAAGCTAGCATGAGGGGACATAGCTTTAAATTAAGGGGTGGTGGTTTTAGGACGGATGTCAGAGGTAGGTTATTTACCCAGAGGGTGGTAAGGGTATAGAATGCCCTGCCTGCTGCAGTTGTAGATGCGCCAAGTTTGGTGGCGTTTAAGAGGTTAGTAGATAAGTTTATGGATGAAAAGGGAATGGTTTAGGTTAGAGAGTTATTGCTTTTTCTTAATTGGTTGGCACAACATTGAGGGCCAAAGGGCCTGTTCTGCGCTGTAATGTTCTATGTTCTATGTTCTATTATCAATGTCTTGTATAACTTCACAAGACACCCCAACTCTTGTATTCAATTTTCTGACCAATGAAACCAAGTATGCCAAATGCCTTCTTCACCTCTCTGTCCACCTGTGACTCCACTTTCAAGGAGCTATGAAACTGTACTCTCGGATCTCTTTGTTCTATAACTCACCCCAACGCCCTACCATCAACTGAATAAGTCCTATCCTGGTCCGATCTACCAAAATGCATCACATCGCATTTATCTAAATTAAACTTCATTTAAGGTAAAAGGGACCAGAAGGGCAAACTGTGGTTTCTTTAAGACTTTATATTCCAGACAAAGAAAGGATAGAGGTGCATTTAAGCAAGGGAGAAGGTAGAGCAGTTGATATTGTACACATAGATTTTAGTAAGGTGTTTGATAAAATTCCTTAAGGTAGGCTCATGAAGAAGGTAAGGAAGCGTGGGAAAGAAGGAAATTTGGCTGATTGATAAGTAACTGGCAGTCTTATGAAAGACAGAGGGTGGTGGTGGAGGGAAAATTTCCAGACTGGAGGCCAGTTACCAGCGGTGTACCACAGGGGGCAGTGCTGGGTCCTCTACTATTTGTGATTTTTATCAATGACTTGGAAAAGGGGGCTGAAGCGTAAGTTAGTAAATTTGCTGATGACACCAAGGTTGGTGGAGTAGTGGATGAAGTGGATGGCTTTTGCAGGCTGCAAAGAGACATTGATAAGATGCAGAGCTGGGCTGAAAAGTGGCAAATGGATAAGTGTGAGGTGGATTCATTTTGGTAGGACAAACTTGAATGTGAATTACAGGGTCAACAGCAGGGTTGAGGAATATGGAGGAACAGAGAGATCTTGGGTTCATATCCACAGATCTCTGAAGGTTGCACTCAAATGGATAGAGCCATGAAGAAGGCTTATAGTGGGTTAGCTTTTATTAACGGGGTTTGAGTTTAAGAGCCGTGGGGTTATGCTATAACTGCACAGGACCTTGGTGAGACCACATTTGGAATATTGTATTCAGTTCTGGTCACCTCGCTATAAGAAGAATGTGGAAGCATTGGAGGGAGTGCAAAGGAGATTTACGAGGATGCTGCCTGGTTTGGAGGGTAGGTCTTATGAGAAAAGGTTGAGGGAGTTGGGGCTTTTCTCTTGACAGCAGAAGAGGATGAGAGGTGACTTAATAGAGGTTTATAAAGACGATGAGAGGGATTGATATAGTAGACATGCAGAGACTATTCCCTCAGATGGATGTAGTTGTTTCTGGGAAGCATAACTATAAGGTTATGGTGGGAAATATAGGAATGATGTCTGGGGTAGATTTTTCACTCAGAGAGTGGTTGGGGTGTGGAATACACTGCCTGCTGTGATAGTGGAGTCGGACACTTTAGGAACTTTCAAGCGGTTATTGGATAGGCACATGGAGCACACCAGAATGATAGGGAGTGGATAGCTTGATCTTGGGTTTGGACATAGCTCGGCACAACATTGAGCGCTAAAGAGCCTGTACTGTACTGTAATGTTCTCTGTTTCTATGTTTCCCTTGTTGCCCTTGAGAAGCTGGCAGTGAACTGTCTATTTGAACCCGTGCCTCAGTCAGTCCATGTGGTGTAGGTACACCCGCAGTGCTGTTAGGGAGGGAGTTCCACGATTGTGATTCATTAACAGTGAAGGAACGGCGATATATTTCCAAGTCAGGATGGTGTGTCGCTTGGGGAACTTGCAGGTGATCCTTATCCTTCTCGGTGGTAGAGATCACAGGTTTGGAAGGTGTTGTCAAAAAGGCCTTGACTCCCAGTCTTTAAACACTCTGTAGATGCATGATAGTACTATCAACTTACTGCTCTTTTCTCTCAATATTTGGGAAATAACAGCACTTCAGGGATAAACAAGTGCATCATCAATACCCGTTTTTTGCAGGAGTGTTGTGGGTCTCTATTTGTGTATTTAAGAAAAGCTTCCAGCGTTAAAGGCAAATATAAAAATGTTGTGAAAATACGATCTGGTTGGAGGTAGTCCTATTTTCATTTTGTGAGGGTGGCGATGAACACACAATTTGGGGGGATCTTCCATTGATAAGGTAGGAAGAGAGATGAGCTTGAACAGATGGGTTTGTGGAAGTGCCTGCAGAATCAGAATGGAATTCTTTATCTCATCACCCCCAGATGGTTATTACTGATCAGCTTTGCCTTTGTTGCCTCAAAAAATCAGCATTGTTAAAGGTTGCTGGTGGGCCTCATAATTAAGTCAGTGACCTAGGAATCCACAGAAGATTGAGGTATGTCTCATCTTGGGAATGATGTGGAGATTCTGGCATTGGACTGGGGTAAACACAGTAAGAAGTCACACAAAACCAATAAACTGGTTGGATTTTAACCTGGTATTGTGGGATTTTTTTACTGTGTCATCTTGAGAACGGCAGAGTATCGATCACAACATATTCCTTACATCAGAACTTCTGCTATCCATGTAATTTAAGAGTAAGTTTACTGAAACAGTTTCCTAAACAGTCCCTTTAACATCTTTCCTTCCTGAGGTCATGACTAAGACATTCTGGAAGAGAAAGAGCATTTTGCATTCCATAGTAACATAAATGTTATTATGTTATCTCCCAACTGCATGTAGAGTCTAATTATTTTTATGATTCTTTTTCCATATAGCAACATCTTTAAGGGCTCAGCAGTGTGTATGTACAGTATGGCTGATATAAGGAGAGTGTTCTTGGGTCCGTATGCCCATCGGGAAGGTCCAAGCTACCAGTGGGTGCCATTTCAAGGAAGGGTTCCATATCCCCGTCCAGGAACAGTAAGTGTTTCTAACATTGGAGCAATAATAAATGGACTGATGAATAATGTAGAATTTTAGAAGTTTCCATGAAATCCCCATCACTCTTCTAAACTCAGTGAATGTAATCCTAGTGAGGTTAATACTGCCTCACATTCCTCTGTGAAACCAATATCTTCAGGTCTCTTAGCAGTTCTAATAAGAACATAGAACACTCCAATGCTCGATTGAAGAAGTAAAGATTTGAAATGCTTTAATCAGTTATTGATTGTGAAAGTAATATACAGCAAACAATGTTGATTTCCTTCCAAAAACTGCAATCTCCTTTTCAGTTATTGTTAATTGCATTGCCCTGTATACATTTGCTTCTTTAAAACCAGCTCACTGCTTCTTTGAAGCCCGTGATATTTTGATGTTAGAGAACTGTCGTGTGTGTGGGTGTATGTGTGTGTGTGTGGATGGATGTGTGTGTGGGTGTGTGTGTGTGTTTCTAGTTTAATCTGTCGCTGTTAAATCAACTGAAAATGTTCAACATTGCAAGTAAACAATCTAAAAGAAAACACATTCACTCTGACATGTGATGAGAGAGATTGGTTCAGCCATTGCCAAAGACTGGATTCTTCCGTTCTCAGTGAGTGAGATGAAGGTTGAGGATTCTGGGTTTGTACTCATTGGAGTTTGGGAGGATGAGGGGGGATTTTATTGAAACGCACAAGATACTGTGAGGCCTGGATAGAGTGGACATGGAGAGGATGTTTCCACCAATAGGAAAAACCAGAGGACACAACCTCAACTAAACAGATGATCCTTTAAAACAGAGATGAGGAGGAATTTCTTCAGCCAGAGAGTGGTAAATCTGTGGAACTCTTTGCCACAGAAGCCTGTGGAGATCACATCATTGAGCGCCTTTAAGACAGAGGTAGGTTCTTGACTGATAAGGGGATCAAAGGTTATGGGAAAAAGGCAGGAGAATGGGGTTGAGAAAAATATCAGCCATGATTGAATGGTAGAGCAGACTCAATGGGCCAAGTGGCCTAATTCTCTTTATTTATCTAATGGCAGCTTTTACACCCAGAGGTAGCTATGGCTGCTGTAGGAGCAACACCTCCTAGAGTTCCAGGATCAAGGGGCAACTCAGATAAAGGGCAAATGCTGTTGTGGGGAGATGTTGTGGGGTGAATGTTACAGGGTGAGGGGATCTTAGGGGCTGACAGCAAAGGGGGACGGCACAGTGGCTAGTACTGCTGCCTCACAGCACCAGGGACTCGGGTTCAATTCCAGCCTTAAGTGACTGGGTGGAGTTTGCACGTTCTCCCTATATCTGTGTGGGTTTCCTCTGGGTGCTTCAGTTTCCTCCCACAGGCCAAAATTGTGCCATGCTAACTGATTATGGATAAAAGGTGTTGGGACAGGGTGCTCCTTTGGAGACTGGGTACAGATTTGATGGGCTGAATGGCCTCCTCTCTCTATAAGTCTTCAATGTCAGAGGGCTGTTGTCAGTGACAACCTCTCTGCCCATGTCCATGCCCTCAATCATCCACATACTGGTGCATATTAAGGGAACCTCCACCCACCTTTTCAACTGACGTGTAGCCTACATATTTTTACCATTCGTGTAGACCACATGTCACTTGGTCTACCCAGACCTGGGAAGATAGAGGTGGAGGTGGAAAGAGGCACTTAATGTTTGTTAATTGGCCACTTAAGAGACTCCAGCAGAGACAGAACGGGAATGTTGACCATGGAACTTCCTACCCAGAACATCTTTCCAGTGATGATGGGCAGGTGTCAGGTACCAGTCCCAATGTCAACCCACCAAATCTTCAGGTCCATCCACCACCTTCCCCGCTTCCTGTCGGGGAAGATCAGCAGAAGCTTCTCGCCAATCGATCAGTTCATGTGAGCTAATGCTCAAAATAAGTACTCAATGCTCAAGAAAAACTGACAATAGATATTGTTATCATTGTAAGATTAATCTTTCATGCCTAAAATGTGCATTTTAAAATCATTGTTAAGTTTATGTTGCCATCAAACTTGTCCCATTGATGTTTCCCACTAACGATTGGTCCAGCACACTGAATCTCAAAATCATCAGAGAGAAACAGATATCAGAAGGAAAATATCGAAAGATGTGCAGGTTAGACGGATTGGCCGTTGCTAAATTGCTCTTTAGTGTCAGGGGAAGTAGCTAGGATAAATGCTTGGGGTTAAGGAGATAGGATCTATGTGGGATTATGGTAGGTGCAGACATGATGGGCTGAATGGCCTCCTTCTGCACTTTAGGGATTCAGTGAAAAATTGATTTTGATGGAGAGTAAAGTCTGCATCGATCCCAAATTCACCGTCTTCCTGATGGGATTAGGATGTGTAATTGTAACCGGAATTGTGCCACATTACATTTGTTGCATGTTGTTTTGGTTCAACCTCTTTAAACTAAATGGGTTAGCACCATTGTTAAAATAGTGACAAAAGAATCTTAATGTGCTAATTCTAAACTTTCCACAGTGTGATTTCATCCCACATGTGTTAACAAAACGTGTGATCTTGCCAGCCTTTCTGTTAAGCTTACTGACATGTAGGACAGGTTTATTGTTCAGTCATGTGAATTTAAACTGCTCAGCAATTGGGAGCATACACAAGAGCTTTAAACATGTCACTGCTGCAAACTCTCCTCGACAGATTGGGGGAGTGCTGCCACGGCTATTAAATATTTTCAGACAGTCTAAGTCAAGATGCCAAGGTAACTTTAGAATCTGGTTCTTTATTTTCAGTTGACTTACTGCAATCCTGATGAGTACCTGCAATGTGATGCTTTTGCAAACCAATGGCCGTATAGCATTCCATGGGCCAATGTGTAAATGTTACAGTAACTTAAGGCAATGGGCTAACGTTAAGTTAGAAACAGTAACCCAAAAGTTACTTCCCAGATGCATTGTTCCACCATTATCTTTGCAAACATTGGCTCACCATTGCAATACATTGAATGTTATGAAGTTGCTGTATTTAAGCAGTTTTTTTTTAAATACAAACAAAGATTGCCATAGAAAGTAAAACCTCACACATTTAAGTTAAAATACTCTTTTAACAATGTGATAAATATCCATTACTGAAAATCTAATAACTGCAAATTGACTATTACAAGTTTGGGATTTTATTTCTTGTGTGTTAATAGTTGCTGGAGGTTTAATTTTTAGAAAACTTTACCTTTCTATGTCTTTTCTTTGTCTCTGAAGCCAATCTTTCTCTCCCTTGGTTAGTCTGTATCTGGTTTAAGGTTTTTACCCCACATTTATTCTTTATTCAGATTATCTGATAATTGTTTCTCAATCCTTCAAATTGATTGGCTCAGGACCCTTACTCAGGCCCCAGGTCACTGTGGAATCTCCAATTGGCACTTACAGCCGCTTATTTTGTAAAAGTAAAAAATTCTAAGAATGCCGGGATAAGTCTAATAAACATTGGATACCATTTGATATCCTGTAACATTACATGATTCTCCCGTGTGTTTTGCTCTTGTTAAATTTGAATAAAAGTTTCAAAGCAGACTAGTAACATCATCACTGCTTGGAATTCACAAGCCTATATTCAGTTAATGAATATTCATTTTCAATATGACATTTACACCCATCACATTGGGCACATGTTTTACAAAATGAAGTTTTATAAAGTAGTCATATGTACGGATGAAATCATATTTCATAATCGTAAAATCCCACCTGAGGCTAAGTGGGATTTCCTTCCTGTGAGTCTCGCAGCCCAAGGGAAGGGGTAAAATTCCAGCCAGTGTCTTGTTAGTGATTCATTTGCATCCCAGGCGCATGAACTTGTCATCAGTGCCGATTTTGGATGAACAACCTGGGAACTTACTTATTTCCATGAGCTGAACTGTGTTGTTGCAGACTGGATGGGGTGAAGGGCCTTTTCTGTACTGAATAATTCTGTGATTCCGCGATCCTTGTAATTGCCATCACAGTAATCCAGCAGGATTGTCCTGAGGGTCACGTTGACATGCAGTCCACTCCCCGATGCCAGCCTGAAGTGGATATCCTGGGCAGCTTACTGCTTGTGGACTGACTCTGCCTGGACACTGGCAGGCTGGCAATCAAGACACTCACAGCGGGAGGGACTTGGGAGAATCTGGGTGGGAAAATGAGGAGGAAAGTTTTGGTATCCAACAAGGCATTGGTCTACAGTCCCTTTGTAGAGAGTAGGAATGTTCTTCCAGCCTCACAAAATAATCAGTTTCACAATCACATTGTGTGTCCTCCAGCGTTTACTGAGCATCAAACTGCAGGTTCTCACTCAGTGCATGGGATTTTACAGTCTCACGTTCCAAAACTGTAAAATCCCATCTGAGGACAACAGACCTTCCCATTCTCCGCTCCTCGCCTGCTCCAATTCCCGTGTCGGATGGGCCAGTAAAATTCCAGCCAGTAAATTGATAAAATTGTCTGGATATTCCCCACAGGATTGTATCAGTGTCTGGAATCTCCCCATCCCATATGCTGGTGAAATCCAGCAAAAGCCTGAATCATTGCAGAGCGACACTGGCTGAGGATCGGAGACAGACAGCAGATTTACTACTTGTATTTTAACTCCCATTCCACTCAGCTTCTGACAGAGAGAGCAGTTAATACTCCGAATTTTACAAAGAATTACAGTTGCTTTAAATAAACTTTTCATATTTTTTAGAAACAGAAAAGTTGGGAACTGCTGAGTCAGTTTTGAACTGAAATGTTGACTCTGTTCCTTTCTCCACTGATGCTGCTGTGACTTGCTGAGTCTTTCCAGTCTGTTCTGCTCCTATTCCACATCTCCAGAATCCGGGGTATTTTGTCTTGTTCTCAGTTGTTTTTTGAGTATGATAACTTCCAAGTTTGGCTTTTTCTCTGACAAATATATTAAATTGAACATTTTTATGGCATCAATTTTAGCTTTACATTGTTTTTCCCCAACTGATTTGTTCTTTTAAAGTGTCCTAGCAAAACCTTTGGAGGATTCGAGTCAACGAAGGACTTTCCTGATGATGTCATCACGTTTGCCAGAAGCCACCCAGCCATGTACAATCCAGCATTACCCATCAACAATCGACCAATCGTCATAAAGACGGATGTAGATTACCAATTCACCCAGATTGTTGTGGATCGAGTAGAGGCTGAAGATGGCCAGTATGATGTCATGTTCATCGGGACAGGTAACAACTTGTAAGATAATCCCCTCAGCACTTTGGCAAGTTCCATTTCTATCCTACACTCTGGTTTTCACAAACAAGCAAGTTTATAAATCTCATTAAGGATAAAGCTGTGATTAACTTTATGAAACAAAACAACTTTCAGCAGTGTGTAGATTTTTCTTCTTCCAGTTACGTGGCGGGCTTTGAACTTATTTCCCCGAAAACAGAAAATGCTGGAAAATCTCATCGGATCCAACAGCATCTGTGGAGAGGGAATAGAGCCAACATTTCGATTCAGGATCCCTGATGTTGGCTCTGTTTTTGTTTCAGATTCCAGCATCCACAGTATTTTGCCTTTAGCTTCAGACCATCAGTCAGACTTGCTGCTTTATTAGTCCGGTTATATTACCACAATACCATCATCTCCTCATTATCAGGAACCATCAATAATTCACTTATCCTTCTCAACATAAAAACATAGAAACTAGGAGTAGGCGGAGGTCATTCAGCCTTCGAGCCGCTCTGCCATTCTCCTTGATTATGGCTGATTGTCAAATACAATATTCTGATCCCTCCTTCGCCCCATATCCTTTGGCCCCATTAATAGGACAGGTTGTAGTTTCACAGCGATATGCATTTGTAACAGGCACACTTTGTTTCAGTTCAGTTTTAAACATAACTTGGTCAACTTTCTTGTAATCAGTCCCTAGGAAGCATTTAATTCTTGTGAAGTATGAATGGGAATCTGTGGCATGGAATTGTCAGTTGTTCTGGAATTTCCAGGATATTCATAATGAGCAGGTGTGAGCTAACCAATGGAGCACACTAACTCTGGGGATATTTCCATAGCTGCAAGCTTCCAGCATGAAATGTTTATCACATTGATTACTGACTGATAGATCCTACACTCAAAACTGAATAAAGTTACCACTGAGATAAATATCTGATTCGAACACTGGAATCAAATATTGATGTTTGAACATAACACAGGAAGCAGGAGTTGGCCATCTAGCCCCTTGAGCGGCTCCTGATTAATAAGATCATAGCTGATCTTTGTGTTTCCACTTAGCCACCCTCTCACCATAACTCTTAATTCCTTTACTGTTCAAATATTTCTCTATCTTTGCCTTAAAAACATTCAATGAGATAGCCTCAACTGCTTCACTGGACAGGGAATTCCACAGATTCACAACCCTTTGTGTGAAGAAGTTCTTCTTCAACTCAGTCCTAAATCTGCTCCCCTTATTTTGAGGCTATGCCCCCTAGTTCCAGTTTCACCCACCAGTGGAAACCACTTCCTTGCTTCTATCTTATCTATTGCCTTCAGAATCTTGTATGTTTGTATAAGATCTTCCCTTATTCTTCTGAATTCCAATGAATATAGCCCCAGTCTACTCAGTCTTTCCTCATAAGCCAACCCTCTCAACTCTAGTGAATCTCCTCTGCACCCCCTCCAGTGCCAGTATATCCTTTCTCAAGTAAGGAGACCAAAACGGTACACAGTACCCCAGGTGTGGCCTCACCATCATCTTATACATCTGCAACATTACTTCCATTTTTTAAACTCTATCCCTCCAGCACTGAAGGACAAAATTCCATTTGCCTTCTTAATTATCTGCTGCTCCTGCAAACCAACTCCTGTGATTCTTGTACAAGGACACCCAGGTCCCTCTGCACAGCAGAGTTCAAATAATACTTTTTAAATAATAGTCCATTTTGCTGTTATTCTTATGTATGATAGATCAATCCTCATGCTTTATGTATTTAAATTTGGGGGTTGGTCAGAGTTAACCTGATTACAATTATTATTCTTTATGCAGTTAAGTAGTGAAACAACTGCATTCAAGCTCTGTTACTACATATAGTCTTTAAAAAGTTCATTGTCACACAATTATTTGTAGAACTTTGCAAAAATGACCAGGGACAATCCAGTGAACCCAGTGTTGAAGGTTCCTGAATCTGATTCAGGAATGCAATCTTCCAGCCTGTCTGGAATTGAAATTGATGCAGAGAGTGACCTCGGGCATTGTGTTTGAAATTGTGAACAATGTTAAACAGAGCTCGCAATGTAAAATCTTTAAACTCACTCAGCACTGGTATCAGGAGGTGGTTCACTGCCAGAAGTTTGATTTGTTCTTCTGAACTTTGACTCAGGACTCCAAGACTATTTCTCCAATTGCACAGCATTGAAAAATCCTCATTTCAAATAGAATTGTACAAAAGTTTAAAGCAAGCAACAAAACGTGCGTTAAAAATAAATAACATATCGGTGACTAAAGCTTCCTTAATATCACTCTCAAATCATATATATATATATAGACCAAAAGTTTTTTAAATCAAGGCAAGTTTAATATTTCTGCCGTGAGCCTTTATCTGTAAAAGGATGTTTCCTTATAAAAGGTACAATTGTTCTTTACTGAATTCTGCTGCGTCTACATTTATTTCTTATCAAACTAAGTTTTTAAAGATATCAGAAATAATTAATCTTGAAAGATATTTCTATCA
This sequence comes from Sphyrna mokarran, assembly GCA_024679065.1. Lineage (NCBI taxonomy): Eukaryota > Metazoa > Chordata > Chondrichthyes > Carcharhiniformes > Carcharhinidae > Sphyrna > Sphyrna mokarran. The sequence goes on from JAGIQG010000019.1 coordinate 52,209,191, forward strand.
GCACTGGATGGGCTGCACTCCTCTCACAGAAAGAAGGACCTTTGGGTTAAGGAGCAGCTCAGTTATATTTTAAACATTTATTCCTTCCTTGCTTTATTGTTTTAGGTAAAAATATGGAAATAACACCTGCAGACTGTGTTCTTGTTTGGAAAATGGCTTTTATATGAAGCATTGCAGAGGCCTTTCAACATTTGGGGATTGACTAAAGCTATGGTTCAGCTATTTCAGAAATCTTTCAGAGAGGGATAAATTTAACACTCTGTGGCTTCAATAAATAAACACGGGACAAAGTGGAGTTAAACAAACCAGCAGGACCCAGGTTTCATTCTTTATTTGTGATGAGTTATTTGATCTCACTCAGAATGGAAGTTACGGGCGCTTTACGATTAGACAGCCCTTATTGGTGCAGAGAAAGTTTACCTGGATTTGCTGCTGTTGGTTGTTTTCCATTAGTTCTTGCTGTGAACAAAAGATGTGTGGGTTCGGTTGATTGGCCAAGTTAAATTGGCAGGAGGCTGGCAGGGTAAACATGTGGGATTACGGGGAGAGGCCCTGGGTGGGATTGTAGTCAGTGTAGGCTCAATGGGCCAAATGGCCTCCTTCTGCACTATAAGGATTCTGTGAATCTATGAACATACAAACATGTGACGTTCGAGCATGAATAGACTATTCAGCAATGTGAGTGTGCGGTAAGAATGAAACCTGACTTAATTCTGATATTTCCTTTAACATTATTGTCTGTTGACAGCCAATCTGGTTTCATGTGTGAATAATGTCCATTTTAAGGAATGCTGTTGGAATTACATGAGACAAAAAGGAATATAAAGTAAAAACAATCTGTTAGAACACTGGGTTATGGAATTAAACTCTGCAGTGCCTAGTTTCCCATTGCTATGAGTGACATTTTAACACTTTAACACAAGAATGGCGTCGGTTAATCACGCATTGTAACCTCAACCCTGAGTGAGGACAGCAATGCCTAATTTAGCTGCCGGGGTGTTTAACAGGAGTGGTTGTGATTCACCCATCTTTTGATCTTCTCTCTCCCTCTTCCGCCACATTTTTCAGTTCACTCCATTCTTATAGCTGTGATGGAAAGATTGTGAATTCAACTCCTACTCCAGAACTGGGCCCAAGCTGATAGCTAACTATTATCATAGCACATTTCTGTCATTTAGCTCAATGCTTCCCTCAATAACATGAGATCAAGTTAATCAGGAAGGTCCAATGGAAGAATCAGTGTTCACGTTAATAACCTCATCACTTTGAGCACTACTCTCATTGTGAAAAAAGTAGATTTTTGCTGCTGTATAATTTTTGTATTCAAATAAGCAACACTGTGGAGCAGTTTCTTTTTATAGTGACAGAGAACAATGATGAACAAAGAGTTTTGGGAAATTAATTTCTGAAACATATATTTGAAGAAAATTGCTGATCGTATTGTTTTAATAAAAGCTTCTAGCCTATTGTAATCAACATCCTTCATAAATCTTCATGAGACACAGACCACGAAACAACATTGTCTGTAAAATATGAATGAAGTAATAAATTAACTTGCATTTTATTATAATTTCTTTAAGATGTGGGGACTGTTCTGAAGGTGGTTTCTATTCCTCGAGAGACATGGCATGACCTTGAAGAGGTCTTACTGGAGGAATTGGCAGTGTTAAGGGTGAGAGTTCTCATTCTTCCATTAACCTAAAGCTTTGTCTTGCAACCGGCACTAGCAATTCATCTGTCATCACGTCTGAGTCCCTCAGTGTCTTCCTCTCAGGGGCCACAGCAGCCTTGCCAGGATGATTGGCATTTTTGACAAACACGCAACTTGATAATCTCAGATTTTTATTCACAACTTGACTTCTCTGCGCTCGAGGAGATTTTGGATGAATTGATGCATGCTTCAGAACTAATGAGTCCCATCAAAGGTCATCACACTGCCACCAACAGATGTGTGACTATCCAAATAAAAACCAAATTTCTCCCCAGGGCTGAGAGGATTTGCAGAAACAGATATTCGTGAACACATTTATTACAGAGTGTAAATATTTCATGAAACAAGACAATTTAATTTAGGAAAAACAGATAATTTCTTTTTTAAAGGAAGTGGTAGAAAAAAATGTAGGTAATAGTTTGAAACATTAAAGGATTTTTCTTTACGATCTGAAAGTGTGGAAGAGCAAAGTTTGGCACAGGGAGGATGAGAGGTCAAGCTAGTGAGTGGGGGCATAGTCTGGTATGAGAGGCATGAGGTGGTGTGGATGGGGCATAGGGCGATGTGGGGGATGAAGGGCGGTGAGGGTCGGAGGGCTCTCAGTATTTTTTTATTTGTGGGATATGGATGTCACAGGCCATGCCAGCATCTATTGTTTGACCCGAACTGACTTTGAGAAGATGATAGGGGGCCATGTTATTGAACTGCTGCAGCCCATGTGGTGTGGGTGCATCTGCAGAGGCGTTGGAGACAGGGTTTCAGGATTTTGACCTAGTGACAGTGAAGGAACGGCAAAATACTTCCAAATCAGGCTGGTGAGTGTTTGGAGAAGAACCTTCAGGTGGTGGTGTTCCCAGGTATCTGCTGCCGCTGAGGTGGTAGAGATCGCAGGTTTGGAAGGTGCTGGAAGTCCCAAGATGTGATTCTTACATTGATGCCTTGGCACTCGGGCAGACCATGTGACCACCTTTGCCCTCCTGCCTGAGTCTCAGGCCTGTTTCCAGCCTGCACTTCCCCCAGCTGTGAAGATTCTGCTTTTGCTGCCACTTTCTCCCAGGATATACCATCCGAGATGGGAACTTTCCCAATTCCCACTACCCACCTCGGGCGAAAATCTAGGTCTGAGTTTTGTATTTAAACCTTTGTTAAGAAATGAAAGCTGAAATGTATGACATTTTCACTTTTATCTTCCAGGAGCCAACACCCATCACAACCATGAAAATTTCAACAAAACAGGTGAGATTTAATTCAGTGTTGCACTGGAAATAGATTGGATGTTAAGAAAGTGAGTTAAAAATATTTCTGATTCCCAGGAATCTTGACCTAATTTAGTTTGTTGTGGAGTGACAGGAATTGGCAGGAAAACATCATTCTGCGTACCAATACTTTTGCTTATTTTAAATCTGTGGATAATGGAAAAAACCTCAATTCAGCTCAAATCTCAGCAGGGTGGATAGGACATTTATGTGATTGATTTTGGATCTCCTGTGTTATTACAGCAGATCGAACCTCTGCAAAATGGAGATCTGAGCAGAAATATTCATGCTAAATTCTGCCATTTTGGAGAACTGACCTCCAAACAAATCATTGAGCTAAAAGTGTGGAAGAGAGGGCCAGTTATACACTGAGCACAGAACTGTAGCCAATAGAACCATCTCCATAGCCAGGTCACACATAGAAACAACAATCTGCATTTATATAGCACAAAATCTCAGTGACAGCAGCAAGGAGGCAGGTCAGTGAGGGCTACTAATACAGTTAGAGATAAAGAGAAAAATTGAGAAATATTTTAATGTTCAGGAAAGCACCAGGATAAGAAGAAATAAAAAGAGAGGCTGAATTAAACCAGGGGATTGAACCTGGATCAATGAAGGGTCCAGGAGAATGTATTGGGAGGAGCATCTGACAAGGTCCAAGGAGTGAGAAGTGACGTACACCAAAAGAGAAAATGCTGGAAAATCTCAGCAGGTCTGGCAGCATCTGTAAAGAGAGAAAAGAGCTGACGTTTCCAGTCCAGATGACCCTTTGACAAAGCTTTGATAAAGGGTTATTGCGACTCAAAATATCAGCTCTTTTCTGTCCTTACAGATGCTGCCACACCTGCTGAGATTTTCCAGCACTTTCTCTTTTGGCTTCAGATTCCAGCATCCATAATAATTTACTTTTAGAAGTGAAATACAGTTTGATGAAGCAAAAGTACAAGATATACGTGCGATAAACACTTCAAGCGGCAAGTAAGAACATAAAAACATAAGAACTAGGAGCAGGAGTCGACCATTCAGCCCCCTTGAGCCTGCTCCGCCATTCAATAAGATCATGGCTGATCTTTTCATGGACTCAGCTCACTTACCCACCCACTCACCATAACCCTTAATTCCTTTACGGTTCAAAAATGTACCTATCCTTGCCTTAAAAACATTCAATGAGGTAGCCTCAACTGCTTCACTGGGTAGGAAGTTCCACAGACTTTCAACCCTTTGCGTGAAGAAGTTCCTTCTCAACTCAGCCCTAAATCTCTTCCCCCTTATTTTGAGGCCATGTCCCCTAAGTGACAGACAGAGCTGAGCAATTCCACAACAACAACTCAGCTCAAAGTTCTGCAGTTCTGTCACATCCAGCCATGAATAGTGATGGACAATTAAACAACTCACTGGAGGAGGAGGCTCCACAAATATCCCCATCCTCAATGATGGAGCCCAACACATCAGTGCAAAGACAAGATAGAAGCATTGGCCACCACCTTGAGCCAGTAGTAGATGGCTTATCTCGGTCTCCTCCAGAAGTTCCCAGCATCACAGCTGTCAGTCTTCAGCCAGTATAATTCACTCCATGTGATGTCAAGAAATGGCTGAAGACACTGGATACTGCAAAGTTTCATTGAGCAAACCCATGAATATTGGCTGACTATCCTGGAATTACTCCAGCTTCCCAAGCTGTTGCTTTTTATTTTGTTATTCATTATTATTATTGAAAGGTGAATATGATGATAGTGAATAAATAATGAGGGAAATACAATGATGACATTGAAGATATGTTTAATAACTGTTGTTGTGACTTCACACTCCAATTCAATATAGACTAACTGTCCTAAATTAATGCAAACCATGGCAAAATGGAACAGAATATTTGCACAACTTTAACAGTAAAAATTGATAGATGCATTTTACGAATCCAAAAATGAGCAAAAATGCAGTAAAACTAAACAATGATATTTCCTGTACAACTTTCATGAATGATCTCATTTTATCCCCTGCAGTATCCCAGTTTAATATATTCTTGTTTTCCTCTCAGCAACAATTGTATATCGGTTCTGCTGTCGGTGTGTCTCAGCTGCCCCTGCATCGCTGCGATGTCTACGGAAAGGCTTGTGCAGAATGCTGCCTTGCCAGGGACCCCTACTGTGCTTGGGATGGCTTTTCATGTTCTAGATACTTCCCCACTGCCAAAAGGTAGGACTGATTGCAGAGTTTTGGTGTTTGCACCTTTCTTACTAATGAAGGCATTGCTGTTCAGATGGTGTGTAGCATAAACCCTCAGTGGGAAATCTTCAATAGCAGCGGTAAATATTTATGTGAGTATTGAGTGAGGGAATACCAGGCAGATGGTCAATGCTGACAGCAGAAGAACAACACTGGGGAGCACTTGGTAATTATGTTTGGCAATATGTCACAATCCCACTCTTTGTCCCTCTGCGGCAGATTCAATTCTTTAAACTGATTGTGCCCATTATATGTTAAAATAATCCTTAGCAAGCTGGGTTTTCTCACTTTGATGATCGAATATTTATACTGCCCTGTGCCTTGATGCCAGCCTGATTATTAGCTCATCTCAAGATTACAGAGAGAGGCTGGAATTCTCCCAATCTCGATAGAGATTCAGATTTATCTTTTTTGTGAATGTGTGCAGCAAAGAAAGATATTATTAAAGAGTGCAGAAAAGATTTACTAGGATGTTGCTGGGATTTGATGGATTGAGTTATAAAGAGAGGGTGGAGAGACTGGGACTCTTTCCTCTGGAGCGTAGGAGGCTGAGGGGTGATCTTATATAAAGGTCTATAAAATAATGAGGGTCACAGATGAACTAAATAGTCAATATCTTTTCCAAAAGGTAGGGGAGTCTAAAACAAGAGGGCATAGGTTTAAGGTGGGAGAGGAGAGAAGCAAAAGTGCCCAGAGGGGCAATTTTTTTCTCATAGAGGGTGGTGAGAATCTGGAATAAGCTGCCAGATGTAATAGTGGGGGTGGGTACAATTTTGTCTTTTAAAAAGCATTTAAATACTTACATGGGTACATTGGGTATACAGGGATATAGGACAAATGCAGGCAATTGGGATTCGATTAGTGGTTAATTTAGGGGCAGCATGGACAAGTTGGGCCGAAGGGCCTGTTTCCATGCTAAAAACTTCTATGACTTTAATAATACGCGAGTCTGTTCTGCTGAGGAGATTTTCCTGCCTTCCTTGCTGTGCAGTCACACTCCAGGCCAGTTCACTCCTCATTTAAAGTAAGAAATATCTCCATTCTGACTCAAGCAGACATCTAAAATTCTCTATTGCTGGACAAATTACTCATAAAAGCACTCACCGTAAAGATAGGCTTTTGGACAGTATAAAATGATGGGTGCGATCTTACCAAAAAGATTCTGAGCGTCAAACGAGTGTGAAAATAGGAGAGATGTGCCAATTTTTTTGGCGAAGGTTAAAAATCCAATCTTATCACACTTTGAGGAAAAAATGAAGCAAGATCTGTTTCCCACCAGCAAGGGGAGAGATTGGGGCCTAACCTCGACCGAAAGTTGGCAGATTACAGCAGAGAGCACCGTTGCGCGCACACAGATCTCTCCATTCTATGCAACAGTACAGAACAGAGTGATCTGTCATTGCCTGTCCCTAGCAATAAAAGATTGGTTAGGGCAAGATTAGGGCCAGTCAGAGATAGCAGTGGGAAGTTGTGCGTGGAGCTTGAGGAGATAGGAGAGACACTGAATGAGTATTTTTCGTCAGTATTCACGCAGGAGAAAGACAATGTTGTCGGGGAGAATACTGCGATACTAGGTTGTAGACTGGGCAGGATTGAGGTTCATAAGGAGGAGGTGTTAGCGAATCTTGAGGGTATGAAAATTGATAAGTCCCCTGGGCCTGATGGGATTTACCCTAGGATTCTCTGGGAGGCTAGAGAGGAGATTGCAGAGCCTTTGGCTTTGATCTTCATGTCGTCGTTAGCTACAGGTATAGTGCCGGAAGACTGGAGGATGGCAAATGTTGTCCCTCTTTTCAAAAAGGGGAGTAGGGACCATCCTGGAAATTATAGACCGGTGAGCCTGACTTCTGTTGTGGGCAAGGTCTTGGAAAGAATTATAAGGGATAGGATTTATAAGCATCTAGAGAGAAATAAATTGATTAGGGATAGTCAGCACGGTTTTGTGAAGGGTAGGTCGTGCCTCACAAACCTTATTGAGTTTTTTGAGGAGGTGACCAAAGAGTTAGATAAGGGTAAGGCAGTTGATGTAGTGTATATGGATTTTAGCAAAGCGTTTGATAAGGTTCCCCATGGTAGGCTACTGCAGAAAGTGCAGATGCATGGGATTGAAGGTGATTTAGCAGTTTGGATTAGGAATTGGCTAGCTGATAGAAGACAGAGGGTGGTGGTTGATGGGAAATATTCAACCTGGAGTGCAGTTACAAGTGGTGTACCTCAAGGATCTGTTTTAGGGCCACTGCTGTTTGTCATTTTTATAAATGACCTAGATGAGGGTGTAGAGGGTTGGATTAGTAAATTTGCTGACGATACCAAAGTGGGGGGAGTTGTAGACAGCGAGGATGGATGTTACAGTTTGCAGAGGGACATAGGTTGCAGAGCTGGGCCGTGAGGTGGCAAATGGAATTCAATACGGATAAGTGTGAGGTGATTCACTTTGGTAGGAATAACAGGCATATGAAATATAGGGCTAATAGAAGGACCCTTAATAGTGTTGTCGAGCAAAGGGATCTTGGGGTACAAGTACATAGCTCTTTGAAAGTTGGCACCCAGGTTGATAAAGTTGTTAAGAAGGCATACGGTGTATTAGCTTTTATTGGTAGAGGGATTGAATTTAGGAGCCGTGAGGTTATGTTACAACTGTACAAAACTCTGGTGCGGCCGCACTTGGAGTATTGCGTACAGTTCTGGTCGCCGCATTATAAGAAAGATGTGGAAGCATTGGAAAGGGTGCAGAGGAGGTTTACCAGGATGTTGCCTGGTATGGTGGGAAGGCCTTATGAGGAAAGGCTGAGGGACCTGAGGTTATTTTCATTAGAGAGAAGAAGGTTACGCGGTGACCTAATTGAGGCGTATAAGATGATCAAGGGATTGGATAGGGTGGATAGTGAGAGCCTTTTTCCTCGGATGGTGATGACCAACACGAGGGGACATAACTTTAAATTAAGAGGTGGTAGTTATAGGACGGATGTCAGAGGCAGGTTCTTCACACAGAGGGTGGTGAGAGCGTGGAATGCCCTGCCTACAGCAGTTGTGGACTCGCCTACTTTGGGGGCATTCAAATGTTCGGTGGATAGGCATATGGATGATATTGGAATAGTTTAGGTTAGAGGGTCCACTGGCCGGCGCAACATTGAGGGCCGAAGGGCCTGTACTGCGCTGTGCTGCCCCCTACAGCAGGGGGCTTTAAACTGATTCGGGGGGGGGGGTGGGATCCTGAATAGTTGGGGTGCTAAGAGGGATGAGAGTAAGGGGGTCATAGAGGAAAGCCGTAAAACACAGCAGCATACGGGTGGGGTAGGGCATGGTTTGAAATGCGTATACTTTAATGCAAGGAGTATTCGCAATAAGGGGGAGGAACTTGCAGCTTGGACCAGTACCTGGAACTTCGATGTTGTGGCCATTTCAGAGACTTGGGTAGAGCAGGGACAAGAATGGATGTTGCAGGTTCCGGGGTTCAAATGCTTTAGTCGGAGTAGAGAAGGAGGTAGAAGGGGGGGAGGAGTGGCATTATTAGTCAAAGACTGTATCACAGTGACAGAGAAGAAGTTTGATGAGGACTTGTCTGTTGAGGTAGTATGGGCTGAGATTAGAAACAGGAAAGGAGAGGTCACCCTGTTGGGAGTCTTTTATAGACCTCCTAAAAGTTCTAGAGAGGTAGAGGAAAGGATTGCAAAGTCAATTCTGGTCAGGAGTGAAAGTAATAGGGTAATTGTTATGGGGGACTTTAACTTTACTAATATTGATTGGAATAGCTATAGCTCTAGCTCGTTAGAGGGGTCAGTTTTCGTACAAAGTGTGCAGGAAGGTTTTTTGACTCAGTATGTAGATAGGCCAACTAGAGGTGAGGCTACATTGGATTTGGTGCTGGGCAATGAGCCAGCCCAGGTATTAGGCTTGGAGGTTGGTGAACATTTTGGTGATAGTGACCACAATTCGGTTACGTTCACCTTAGTGATGGATAGGGATAGGCATGAAGCTGGGGGCAGTAGTTATAGCTGGGGGAAGGGTAATTATGAGGCCATCAGGAGAGAATTAGGGTGCATAGATTGGACTAGGAAACTACAGGGACTGGGAACATCTGGAATGTGGAGCTTATTCAAGGAGCAGCTGCTGCGAGTCCTTGATAAGTATGTCCCTGTCAGGCAAGGAGGAAATGGTCGAGTAAGAGAACCTTGGTGTACGAAAAAAGTTGATTTGCTGGTTAAAAGGAAAAAGGAGGCTTATGTCAGGATGAGGATTGAAGGCTCGGTTAGTGCAATGGATAGCTATAGATTAGCCAGGAGGGAGCTAAAGAGGGAATTGAGGAGAGCAAAGAGAGGACATGAGAAGACTTTGGCTGATAGGATTAGGGAGAATCCTAAAGCTTTCTTTAGATATGTTAAGAATAGAAGATTGGTTAGGGCAAGATTAGGGCCAGTCATAGACAGCAGTGGGAAGTTGTGCGTGGAGCCTGAGGAGATTGGAGAGGTACTGAATAAATATTTCTCTTCGGTATTCACGCAGGGTGATGTAAATGTAGTTATGGAGAACACTGAGGTACAGGGTAGCAAACTGGAAAGTATTGAAGTAGATAGGGAGGATGTGCTAGATATTCTCGAGGGTTTGAAGTTGGATAAGTCCCCTGGGCCGGACGGGATTTACCCTAGGATTCTCTGGGAGGCAAGAGAGGAGATTGCAGAGCCTCTGGCTCTGATCTTCAGGTCGTCGTTGGTTACGGGTGTGGTTCCGGAGGACTGGAGGATAGCGAATGTGGTCCCGTTGTTCAAGAAGGGGAAGAGAGACCTTCCAGGGAATTATAGGCCAGTGAGTCTTACTTCTGTTGTGGGCAAAGTATTGGAGAGAATAATTAGGGATAGGATTTATAGTTATTTAGAGAGAAATGAATTGATTGGGGATAGTCAGCATGGTTTTGTGAAGGGTAGGTCGTGCCTTACTAACCTCATTGAGTTTTTTGAAAAAGTGACTAAAGAGGTGGATGGGGGTAAGGCGGTTGATGTGGTATATATGGACTTTAGTAAGGCGTTTGATAAGGTGGCCCATGGAAGACTTCTGCAGAAAATGCAGATGTATGGGATAGAGGGTGATTTAGCTAATTGGGTTAGGAATTGGCTAGCAGATAGAAGACAGAGGGTGGTGGTTGATGGGAGATATTCATCTTGGAGTTCGGTGACAAGTGGTGTACCTCAGGGGTCTGTTTTGGGGCCCCTGCTGTTTGTAATTTTTATAAATGATCTGGATGAGGGTATTGAAGGATGGATTAGTAAATTTGCAGATGACACTAAAGTCGGTGGAGTGGTAGATAGTGAAGAGGGGTGTTATAGTTTGCAGAGGGACTTGGACAAGTTGCAGAGCTGGGCCGAGAGGTGGCAAATGGAGTTTAATGTGGAAAAGTGTGAGGTAATGCACTATGGCAGAAATAATAAATGTGTAGAGTATAGGGCAAATGGTAGGATTCTTAGTAGTCTAGATGAACAGAGGGATCTTGGTGTGTATGTGCATAGATCCCTGAAAGTAGGCAGTCAAGTCGAGAAGGTTGTTAAGAAGGCATATGGAGTCTTAGCTTTTATTGGTAGGGGGATTGAATTTCGGAGCCGCAACGTCATGTTGCAACTGTACAAAACTCTAGTGCGGCCGCACTTGGAGTATTGTGTGCAGTTCTGGTCCCCACATTATAAGAAAGATGTGGAGGCATTGGAGAGGGTACAGAGGAGGTTTACCAGGATGTTGCCTGGTATGGAGGGCAGGTCTTATGAGGAGAGGCTGAGGGATTTGAGGTTGTTTTCGTTAGAAAGGAGGAGGCTAAGAGGGGACCTGATCGAAACATATAAGATGATTAGAGGTTTAGATAGGGTGGACAGTGATAGCCTTTTTCCTAGGATGGAAAAAGCTAGCACGAGGGGACACAGCTTTAAATTAAGGGGTGATAGTTATAGGACGGATATCAGAGGCAGGTTCTTTACCCAAAGGGTGGTTCGGGAGTGGAATGCCCTGCCTGCAGCGGTTGTAGATGCGCCAAGTTTGGTGGCGTTTAAGAGGTTAGTTGATAAGTATATGGAAGAGAAGGGAATGGTTTAGTTTGGAGGGGCATTGCTTTTTATATTCGTCGGCGCAACATCGAGGGCCGAAGGGCCTGTTCTGTGCTGTAATGTTCTATGTTCTATGTTCTGTGTTCTAACTATTACTGGCTCCATGGCTGATACCGTCCCTACCCGCCCTTCACAGACAGCCCAGATGATCATACCTCCCGTCTCCCTAGTGGGAGCGTCTGATCACCCCTCCATTCCCCCCCCCACTGTCTTGGATGTACAGCGTACCCCCACCTGCATGACATTTATGACCCCACTCCCTTAGCAATGCCCGGTCCAACGCCAGCATCTCTACGTTGTGCCCAGTGAACACTGCCAGTGTGCCAGACTGGCATTGCCAGGGTGCCTGGGAGGCAGTGCTGGGGTACTTCTTGGGCAGTGCCAGGGTGCTGATCTCCTAGGGGGTTTCAATGTCCTCCAGTCTTACCAGCAAGGACACCATAAGAAATCCCTGTTGATGGGAATTAAATGTGATCCTTGGCTGTGAGAGCCTTCACTGGCGAGACCACAAAGGCAAGTGAGACCAGACAATTGCATCCTAGACTGACTTATAGAGTGGGATCCCCATCACATTCACCTCAAAACTGGAGAATCTCACTTGAGGTCAAAGGATCATTGCGTTCCCTGCCCATTATGATTCCCATGGTGTACGGTACAAGAGAATTTCCGCCATAATATTTAAATTATACTTAACATTGAATTTAAATATTATATTCAGCCTCATGCCCTCTCCCCAAGGTAGCTGATCTCAGCTGAAAGATCAGTGCAAACCCGCTTTTATGGTTCTCTTTCAATCTTGCTGGCTCACTGTGCCCATCGATTGGTGGGACGAGAAGATAAGATTGCTCCTGATTGAGTTCCTGAACAAACCTAACTAAATAATAGAGTCAACAGGGAAGATATAAATATTCTTCTGTACATGGAGCTACCAAATTCTGAGCAAATGACAAAAGATTCTGGCAAAAGACAAACTCACAATGTCACATTCCATTTTGCGTGAAATGTACTCCTCATGCTAATCTTCTGAACATGTCGATGGATAAAAGAATCTGCAGATACTTTAGAGATTCTGGTGGGAGTTTTCCTGTCCCGCTTGCCACAGGAATCCAAGGGGATCTGGGAAGAAGTCTATGCAAAGCCTGATTGACCTCGGGCAGAATTTCTGGTGTTAGGGCCAGCACAACCGAAAAATTCCACCCTCTGAATAAATAGAACAAAACTAAATGAATCACGAAATAAATCAAAAACACAAAGGATTAAACATATCCAAAGAAATGGTTTATGTAGAGATGATGTTTTGCTGCAAATAGATTTCTGTGGAATACTGGAATAATGGTGTCTAAAATGTAGCTCTGAGATTGGATGATTTACCTCAAGGTCATTGAGATTTTCTTTGAGACTCATTTATAATCAACTTTTTGGGTCAGAAAAGAATTTCTTGGAACTCTATCTCACCCTCAATTTGCTCAGACATTGAAAATCAGTTCTTTTGCCTCTCCTGAGAGGTTAGTGGGCTGCTGGTTTGTGCTAATCACTGACACCTCTTTGCCCAGTTACAAAACAGCTGTTCCAAACAAAATGATTTCTTTCCTTTGGTCTTTTCCATATATCCAGATGAACTCTTGTCTCCACCATCTTTTCTCTCTACACAAACAAGTACCCAGTTCAATATTTCCCATTGGGGTTTCAATACTTGCCAAACCTGTGACGATTGGGTCTCACATTTGTCACATGGTTCAAGGCTTTTCAACATGAATAAAAACTGCCCTTTTGATTGCTACGATTCCACAAACATTCATTTCCTCCATCACAGATACACAATAGCAGCCGTGTGTACCATCTGCCTATGACATGCACTGCAGGAACTCATCAAGATTCCTTTGCCAGCACCTTCCAAACCCACCATCTAGAAGGACCAGGGCAGCAGATATTCACCATCCTGATTTGGATATAAATTACTGTCCTTCCACTGTCGCAGGGTCAAAATCCTGGAATTCTCCCTTTACCAGCACTGTAGTTGTAGCTACACCTTGGGAATTGCAGAGATTTAAGATGTAGGTCACCATCAGGGGAAAACCAAGGATAGGCAATAAAAACTGGCCCAACCAGCGTCACCCAATCCTGTAAATGAATTATTTTAAAAGCTGTGCAGTTTAATCCTCATTGGTAGCAATGTAGTGCTGTCCATCGCTCACACACCTCAAAAACAGCAGTTAGAAAAAAGCAAATTTCTTATTTAGCACCCCCACGTCACAATTTCGGGAGCAAAACTATCTTTCCAGAGACCAACTCTGTGCCTCATGAACAGTGCCGCAAATCCAAATGTATCATTGTTTAAATGTTCCGAGAGAGGGAGCAGGAACAGAGAAGGTAATGAAGGATGGACGATTTCTCTTTTATTGAGATCAGGCAGGATTGTCCTCTCTCTCTCTGTGGGTGTTTGTCACAGCAGGCGGTGGTTCATCACTTGCTGACAGCAGGGTCTTATCTGCTCGCAGTTGTCAATGGGTTTTCCATTGGTCACACCCCTCACCAATGGGAAACTTGTGTTGGTGGTGTGCCATCAATGGGACAGTAAGATCCCACCAAAATAAACGCCAGCCAGATCCCAGTGAAAGTTATCTTTAGTTTCCACGCCACTCGGAATCCAACAAATGAACTATATTTTGATAAACGTGTTTGCGGTTTGCCTAATGTCTAAGAGTAATGTGGCTGATTCCTCCTCGTTCAGTTAAAGATGGCTGACAAGTGGCAGTCCAGCAGTGATGCCCGTACTCACATCCAGCACCCCAGCTTGAACACAGATTGTAGAAACAACATCAATTCACCGTGCGTGTGGCCTATTCACTAAACATGGAGAGTGGTAAATTATTGGGCAACACTAAGCCTCATTGAGTTATTTTCTGTTTCATTAGTTTTCTCTCACACAAGTTTACCAAGTCTATTGTACTTGGGCACAAATTGTTTTCTCTGACAAACCCTCTCATTGTTAATTTGTAATTGTTGTCCTCCACACCCCCCCCCCCCCCCACCCCCCCACCCCCATCCCCCTCACTGGCCCGCCATCATATTCAGACTCTTTGACATAATGAACAGTTTTCCCAGACAATCAGTTCCCTTCATTATTCTGAAAATTTGAGCCAGGAACCATTTGAATAAACAATAAAGCTGGGGGAACTTCGATGGTTGGGTTATTTTAATTATCTTGTGGCATTTGTGATACTTGGACGATTCATATGCAAGGACCTTAAACTAATCTTGACCTGAATTCAGTGTGACATGTTCAAAGTCTTGTGACCACAGTTGTCAGGGGTACGGTGGGATACATGAACGTAAAAGATTATAACGTGGACTAACTTTCATGTTAATAGTGTCATTAAAGAGATTGATTCTTACACCTTGCTGTAAACTTATTGCATCTTTTGATTCATTAACACAGTCCCATAATGACCAACATCAACACTAGGGATTGAAAGCAACAGATCCAATATCCAAAAGGTTTTCTTAGCATTCAACATATACCTGACCCAGTCTGATCTTTCATTCACTGAAAGCTTTACTCATAGAGTCACAGAATCATAGTGATTTACAGCATGGAAATGGGCCCTTCAGCCCATCTTGTCCATTCAGCCTTTTTTTTTAACCCCGAAGCTGTCCCAATTGCCTGCATTTGGCCCAAATCCCTCTATACCCATCGTACCCGTGTAACTGTTATGTTAGCCTTCATAGCGAGAGCCATAAAGGTTTACAGTTTAGAAACAGGTCCTTCAGCCCAATTTGCTCATATCACCCAGTTTTTACCATTAAGCTAGCCCCAATCCCCAATATCCTGCTTTTGGCCCAAATTCACCCATCTTACCCACGTAACTGTCGAAACGCTTTTTAAAAGACAAAATTGGATCTGCCTCTCCTCCTACCTTTGGCAGCTTGTTCCAGACACTCACCACTGTCTGTGTGAAAAAAATTAATCCTTTGGACACTTTTATATCTCTTCTCTCTCACCTTAAACCAATGCTCTGTACTCTAAAATAAGCATGATGTAAAGATGCCGGCGTTGGATTGGGGTGGTAAGAACTCAGTAAGAATTTAGCAACACCAATTATTAATCCAACCGATTTATTTGATAGTAAAAAAGCGAGCTTTCAACACTCTTGTGTCTTCCTCAGGCAAGTGCAGTGTTCTGGTCACTTGCCTGAGGAAGACACAAGAGTGTTGAAAGCTTGCTTTTTTACTATCAAATAAATCAGTTGGATTAATAATTGGTGTTGCTAAATTCTTACTGAGTTCTCTAAAATAAGCTGCAGGATTTGGAATAATGACTCCCTGTTGGAGTCAAATGGGGTCACATCCAACATTCTGTATCTGCTTATTAAATATCAAACTTCCATTTCAATGGATTTTAAATAAAGCCAGCCATAGAGAATCATGTACTTACCAATCCAGATTCATCATGACCCTGTTCCAACTCACTCGGAATAGGGGCAAGTGTGCGTGTCTGTGTGTGCGTGTCTGTGTGTGCGTGTCTGTGTGTGCGTGTCTGTGTGTGCGTGTCTGTGTGTGCGTGTCTGTGTGTGCGTGTCTTGTGTGCGTGGTCTGTGTGTGCGTGTGCGGTGTGGGTGTGTGCGGTGTGTGTGTGTGTGCGGTGTGTTGTGTGTGTGCGGTGTGTGTGCGTGTGCGCTGTGTGTGTGTGTGTCTCTGTGTGCGTGTCTCTGTGTGCGTGTCTCTGTGTGCGTGTCTCTGTGTGCGTGTGTCTGTGTGGTGTGTCTGTGTGTGTGTGCGTGTGCACGCGATGGGAGGTAATGGATGGGGGGATGGAGTGGATTCATTTCAGAATCAGGATAGAAACTGACATCACTAAACTGTCCTCTCTTAGACCTGGTGACATTTTCTGAGTGGGATTGTGCTACCTTTCTCCACTAGGATAAGGATGAAGGAGAGATTAGAGGATGAGTAGGTTTGGGGAAAAGGATGGGAATATTTCATGCAGGAATCAGCTGAAGTTCCACATCCACATCTTCCTTCAAATACTGTCACATTGGCGAGCCCTATATTCAAATCCCAACCACTTGATCTCTCTGCAACCAATTGCTGTTTAAATGTGGTCACGTGCTTTCCATGGGTATATCGAGTGCTACTGTGTGGGAGTTGACATCCCGAGTCAGTGTGGAATCTCAGAATGGGAAATGGTCAAGCTGTCTTTCCAGGAACTCTTGTGAGATGTGGTAAGGATATGAATTCATCAGAAATGGGTTCTGCTACTGGTTTGCTGAGTCTGTTCTCAAAATGCCAGATTGCTCTGTGACACAAAAGCACATTTTTAGACTTTATTGTTTGATTATATGGGGGTTCAAAATGATGTTTGTGATGTGGAGATGCTGGTGTTGGATTGAGTAAGCACGGTAAGAAATCTCACAACACCAGTTTAAAGTCCAACAGGTTTATTTGGTAACACAAGCTTTCAGAGCACTGCTCCTTCATCACCAGATCTAAAAGCTCTGCTACCAAATAAACCTTTGGACTTTAACCAGGTGTTGTGAGATTTCTAAATGATGTTTACGGTACTCATAAAAACACTTTGACATGTTCATTTGCATTGCTTTCTGTGTATATAACAAGGATATAATTGCACTCTTGTAAGCTGGATAACAATACAATGCAGGAGCATCATTCCGCACTTCCACTGAGCCTCATGCAGTCTACATCAAAGTGAATATTGCTCTGTACCAGCAACCCGATAGACCCTAAATATGTCGACACTGACAGCCATGTAATTCCATCGCTCGAGTAGATTTCCAGATACGAGAAAGTTGACTAAAACATCAGGAATACGGATGAATGTGTGTGTTGATAGAAAGCAGTGTCCTGAATATAAGTTGAATGAACATAAAACTCCATGTGTTCAGTTATAAAGTGTATCGAAACTATAGCCTGAGTTATGGGCGATAGTGTTTGTATAATGCAGTCTGTCTCCATCCTTGGGAATTAGAGTTACCTCACACTTCAATTATAGGATTTTAAATAAATAAACTGCACAAATCCTGTATTCTGCACATTGCCCCATAAAGATTAAACATTCAGCACACCTGTCACCTAAATCTGTCTTAACAACAGCGTAAACATTCAAATCTAAACTTCATATTCCACTGAAATCCCTTGTTTTCCAGATGTATTGAGACCGTCCCATTATGGCGATTATGAAATTCTTGGCACGTCATGGTGTCCCCAGACAATCACTGCTTTAACAGGGATTACAGGAATTCCTAATTTTATGTTTTATACACTTTAAAAATAGTAAGATGAAAGTTCAGGAAGCTGAACTCCTTTTATCACCCTGGGTTAAACACTCTTTGTGCCTCAACTATAAATCTGTGTGGCTCAGCAAGTTATTTGTAAATAATTGAATTAAAATGTTGATCCCATTGCCCCTACAACATAAAGCTAATATTTTGGATCCTTGTTCTTAGTATAGTCTCCCACCTTGAGAAATTGACTCCATGCAGTGAAAATTACTTACACATTCATCTAATAGATCTGGGGGGATGTGTATTTTCTCCATGACGTTATTTCTTACCTGTAATAAGTCTTTGTAACAATTGGTCTGATTTTGTTCTGATTTTGTTCCGGTCCCACAAATTGCAGTGCCTCATTCTACCAATCAGAACAAATTAATTAGAACCAGTTTGATGACAACAAATTGATTGAAAACCCAATCTTTCTACATTGCTTTTTTTAAAATTTTCTAATGCATGCATTGGACAAATTTTGATTAAATTAACTTATTCCATGTTCAGATTCCAGAGAGAGGAATAAATATTAAGAAAAATGGGAATTTGTGTAAAATGGCAGGTTTCTGAGATTGACAATAACTCAGAACAGGATATAAGTCAATTAGAAATCTGGCTTCACTTCAAGCTTGTTCTTTCAATGTTGATCATTTTTTCAGGTGAAGCTGCCTCTGAAATAGGGGCACTGTGCTAGAGGGTATGCCTTGCAGCAGAGATGGAGGCCATTCAGCCCATTGTGCTGTGCTAGCTCTTTGAAAGAGCTACCCACTAAATTCCACTGCCCTGGTCTCACCACATTGCCCTAATTCTTGGAAACATTATCATCTGGATCAAAAATTCACCAAGCAATATAACACACAGAGCAGTAATAAATGGAGAAAAGGGAATTAGTAAAGCTTCAAAGGTATTTTTTCTCTGCTGTTAAGATATTGAACTGAAGGTCCATAGATATAATATAAATGTTATTGATATTGGCAGATCATATGATCAGGTATAACATTAAAAAGCTCAACAGCATTTAAAGGAATTTGTTCTAAATGAGTAGATAGACCAAAGGATGGTATTTGCTATTTTATACAGTTATATTGAACAGAAACGCAAAAGATGTAGACAATAGCATGACAAATAATAGCAAAGGTGAGAAATAGGAAAAGATTCTGAATATTAACATTTATATTCATGGATAAACAATTCATCAGTGAAAAGCTCTTTAAGATTCGAGCACTAATGACAATCTGGGATGCATATCAACAGCCTGTCATTTCAAATTAACAGAGAACTGTGGAGGTTTAAGACATCGACCAACTTTTGGAATGCTAAATGGGTTTTTGGGCTTGTGACTTCTGGAATGCAATGGGGAAGTTACACAGCAGAATAACACTGAATGATAAAAATACCATCACCAGATTGCTTCGTGTTAATGAAGAGAAGATTTAAAGAAAGATAGCCTCATGTTTTCTAAAATGCTGAGTGGAATGTGTAATTAATTTTAAAGCTAGAGTGTGATTGTAAACCCTGATGACACTGAAAGTCAGTAAAGTTTTACAACACCAATTTTAAATCCAACCAATTTATTAGATAGTAAATTTGCGAGCTTTCGACTCTGTAGCCTTCGTCAGGCAACTGCAGTGTTCTGGTCTGCAATAGCACTCATACCAACACAGACAGTTACAGATTGCTGATTAGAATGTGAATCCTTACATCTAACCTGCTATTCAAGTGTTAAAGTGGCTAACAATGTGTGTGAAGGGAATCCTGAGCATTGGTTAGAGAATTGTGTATTTTCTCCAGACAGCACAGTAAGTGAGGTTTTTTGCTAACCCAGGCAAGTTACGGGGGTTACAGATAGTGTGTCATGAAGCCAAGATCCCTATTAAGACCGTCCTCATGTGTGCGGAGCTTGGCTATCAGTCTCTGTTCAGCGACTCTGCGCTGTCGTGTATCACGAAAGCCCCCTTGAAGAACATTTACCCGCAGGTCGGAGGCCGAATGCCCATGACTGCTGAAGTGTTCGCCCACAGGAAGGGAACTGTTTTGCCTGGTGATTGTTGAGCGATGCTCATTCATCCGCTGTCGTAGTGTCTGCATGGTCTCCCCAATGTACCATGCTTCGGGACATCCTTTCTTGCAACGTATTAGGTAGACAACGTTGGCCGAGTTGCAAGAGTATGTACCGTGTACCTGGTGAATGGTATCCTCACGTTTGATGATGTCGTCCATGTCTATGATCTGGCATGTCTTGCAGAGGTTGCTGTGGCAGGGTTGTGTGGTATTGTGGTTACTGTTCTCCTGAAGGTTGGGTAGTTTGCTGTGAACGATGATCTGTTTGAGGTTGTGCGGTTGTCTGAAAGCAAGATGTGGGGGGGTGGGGATGGTCCTAGCGAGATGTTCATCATCATCATCAATGACACGTTGAAGACTCCAGAGAAGATGTCGTAGCTTCTCCACTCCGGGGAAGTACTGGACAACAAAGGATACTCTGTCCACCGTGTTCCGTGTTTGTCTTCTGAGGAGGTCAGTGCGGTTTATTGCTGTGGCACGTCGGAACTGTCGATTGATGAGTCGAGCGCCATATCCTGTTCTCACGAGGGCATCCTTCAGCGTCTAGAGATGTCTGTCACGATCCTCCTCATCTGAGCAAATTCTGTGTATACGGAGGGCTTGTCCATAGGGAATGGCTTCTTTAACGTGTCTAGGGTGGAAGCTGGAGAAGTGGAGCATTGTGAGGTTGTCTGTCGGTTTGCGGTACAGTGAGGTGCTGAGGTGACCGTCCTTGATGGAGATGCGTGTGTCCAAGAATGCAACTGATTCTGGAGAATAGTCCATAGTGAGTCTGATGGTGGGATAGAACTTGTTGATATCATCATACAGTTGTTTCAATGATTGTTCACCATGAGTCCAAAGGAAAAAGATGTCATCAATGTATCTAGTATATAACCTTGGCTGAAGATCTCATGTGGTGAAGAAGTCTTGTTCGAACCTGTGCATGAAGATGTTGGCATACTGAGGTGCAAATTTGGTCCCCATGGCTGTTCCGTGTGTCTGGATGAAAAGCTGATTGTTGAAGGCTAAGGATATAAAGTCGAAAGCTCGCGAAGTTACTATCAAATAAATTGGTTGGGTTTAAAATTGGTGTTGTAAAACTTTACTGAGTTTACCCCAGTCCAATGCCGGTATCTCTACATCATGACTACTATCGACGCCACATACTGCCGGATCCAAGTGGAGAGGATCTCCAAGAGGATTGCACATATTGACACAGACATCAAGTTTCTACAGAGATGCAAGAAAGCAGACAGGATACCAAAGGGACTACAGATCACGAACCCACTCAGGTCAACCTATAACACAGACTACGCTGAGAGGCTTTGCCGTCGCACCTCTCTCACACTCCTCAATCACCTCATACACCAGCTCTATAGCAAACGCCGCACCCTGGAAAATAAAATGGAATACATATTCTCAACTTGCGCTCAGGACGCAGATCAGCTGCGAAACTTTGCCAAGCAGATGAGACATAGAAACTACACCATTTACATGCACACCAAGAACAGGAAACTTGAAAAACTCGGCATCGCCACCAGCAACAACCAAGCCTCCCTTGGTACCACAGTAGAAAACAACACTACCGCAGTGAGGTCCATTGTTAACCTGTCAGACTACACACTTCAATCAGAGGAAATCGAAGTTCTCAGCCAAGGGGTCAATTTCTGTCCCACCACCAAAATGAACCCCATCAGTCTCGCAGCGGACACAGAGGAATTCATCAGGTGAATGAGGCTGCATGAGTTCTTCCACAAACCCCAAGAGGCTAATAGCGGACTCAATGAGACAGCTAATGAACCAGAACAGCCGACAGAGGGATCTGCAGTGCAGCAACCGAAGAGGAATGAATTCAATTGGACTCCTCCGGAAGGCCGCTGCCCCCGACTGGACATGATGCCCAAGCCATCAGGAGGTGCGTGAACACCAGATTCATCAACCGCACTTACAAGACAGTCCCGAACATCACCCAAGCACAAAGCAAGGCCATCCGTGCTCTCAAGACCAACCACAACATTGTCATCAAACCAGCAGACAAAGGAGGCGCCACCGTCATACTGAACAGAACGGACTACTGTGAAGAAGTGTACCGACAACTAAACAATGAGAAACACTACAGACAGTTACCAGCAGATCCAACCAAAGAACACACTCGTCAACTCAACACTCTGATCAAAACCTTTGATCCGGACCTTCAGAACACCCTCCGGACTCTCATTCCACGTACTCCCCGCATTGGAGGTCTCTACTGCCTCCCAAAGATACACAAGGCAAACATACCCGGCCGTCCCATCGTATTGGGCAATGGGACCCTGTGTGAGAACCTCTCCGGCGATATCGAGGGTATCCTGAAACCCATCGTACAAAGAACCCCCAGCTTTTGTCTTGACACTACGGACTTCCTACAGAAACTCAGCACACATGGAGCAGTAGAACCAGGAACACTCCTTGTCACAATGGATGTCTCGGCGCTCTACACCAACATCCCCCACGATGATGGTATTGCTGCAACTGCCTCAGTACTCAATGCCAACAACTGCCAGTTTCCGGATGCAATTTTACAACTCATCCGCTTCATCTTGGACCACAATGTCTTCACCTTCAACAATCAGCTTTTCATCCAGACACATGGAACAGCCATGGGGACCAAATTTGCACCTCAGTATGCCAACATCTTCATGCACAGGTTCGAACAAGACTTCTTCACCACACGAGATCTTCAACCAAGGTTATATACTAGATACATTGATGACATCTTTTTCCTTTGGACTCATGGTGAACAATCATTGAAACAACTGTATGATGATATCAACAAGTTCCATCCCACCATCAGACTCACCATGGACTATTCTCCAGAATCAGTTGCATTCTTGGACACACGCATCTCCACCAAGGACGGTCACCTCAGCACCTCACTGTACCGCAAACCGACAGACAACCTCACAATGCTCCACTTCTCCAGCTTCCACCCTAGACACGTTAAAGAAGCCATTCCCTATGGACAAGCCCTCCGTATACACAGAATTTGCTCAGATGAGGAGGATCGTGACAGACACCTCCAGACGCTGAAGGATGCCCTCGTGAGAACAGGATATAGTGCTCGACTCATCAATCGACAGTTCTGACGTGCCACAGCGATAAACCGCACTGACCTCCTCAGAAAACAAACACGGGACACGGTGGACAGAGTACCCTTTGTTGTCCAGTACTTTTCCGGAGTGGAGAAGCTACAACATCTTCTCCGGAGTCTTCAACATGTCATTGATGACGGTGAACATCTCGCTAGGGCCGTCCCCACCCCCCCACTTCTTGCTTTCAGACAACCGCACAACCTCAAACAGATTATTGTTCGCAGCAAACTACCCAACCTTCAGGAGAACAGTAACCACAATACGACACAACCCTGCCACAGCAACCTCTGCAAGACATGCCAGATCATAGACATGGACGACATCGTCAAACGTGAGGATACCATTCACCAGGTACACGGTACATATTCTTGCAACTTATTTGGAGAAGCTTAGGTTGATTAGAAATAGTCAGCATGGTTTTGTAAAAGGCAGGTCGTGCCTTACAAGCTTAACTGAGTTCTTCGAAAATGTGACTGAACACATTGACGAAGGAAGAGCAGTGGACGTGGTGTACATGGACTTCAGCAAGGCATTTGACAAGGTCCCACATGCAAGACTTCTTGAGAAGGTGAGAGGCCATGGGATCCAAGGGGCTTTGGCCTTGTGGATCCAGAACTGGCTTGCCTGCAGAAGGCAGAGGGTGGTTGTGGATGGCTCTTTTTCTGCATGGAGGTCGGTCACCAGTGGAGTGCCCCAGGGATCTGTTCTAGGACCCTTGCTGTTTGTCATTTTCATAAATGACCTGGATGAGGAGGTAGAGGGATGGGTGAGTAAGTTCGCTGATGACACGAAGGTCGGTGGTGTTGTGGATGGTCTGGAGGGATGTCAGAAGTTGCAGCATGACATCAACAGGATGCAAGACTGGGCGGAGAAGTGGCAGATGGACTTCAACGCGGATAAATGTGTTGTGGTCCATTTTGGCAGATCCAACGGGATGAATGAGTACACTATCAAAGGTAGGAGTCTTAGCTGTGTGGAAGAGCAGAGGGATCTTGGGGTCCGGGTCCATAAGACTCTCAAATCGGCCTCCCAGGTGGAGGATGTGGTTAAGAAAGCTTACGGTGTACTGGCCTTCATTCATCGAGGGATTGAGTTCAGGAGTCAGGAGGTAATGCTGCAGCTTTATAGGACCCTTGTCAGACCACACTTGGAGTACTGTGCGCAGTTCTGGTCGCCTCACTATAGGAAGGACGTGGAAGCTATTGAAAGGGTGCAGAGGAGATTTACAAGGATGTTGCCTGGATTGGGAGGCATGCCTTATGAAGACAGGTTGAGGGAGCTGGGACTGTTCTCCCTGGAGAGACGAAGGTTGAGAGGCGACCTGATAGAGGTTTACAAGATGTTGAGAGGAATAGATAGGGTGGACTCTCAGAGACTATTTCCCAGGGCTGAAATGGTCGTGACGAGAGGGCACAGATTTAAGGTGCAGGGAAGCAAGTACAGAGGGGATGCTAGGGGAAAGTTTTTCACTCAGAGGGTGGTGAGTGAATGGAATCGGCTGCCGTCGGTGGTGGTCGAGGCGAACTCGCTGGGGTCTTTTAAAAGACTTCTGGATGAGTATATGGGATCCAATGGGATTGGGGGTTATAGATAGGTCTATGGCTGGGTAGGTTTTGATGTGTTCGGCATAACTTGTGGGCCGAAGGGCCTGTTTGTGCTGTAGTGTTCTATGTTCTATGTTCTAACTCGGCCAACGTTGTCTACCTAATACGTTGCAAGAAAAGATGTCCCAAAGCATGGTACATTGGGGAGACCATGCAGACACTATGACAGCGGATGAATGAGCATCGCTCAACAATCACCAGGCAAAACAGTTCCCTTCCTGTGGGCGAACACTTCAGCAGTCATGGGCATTCGGTCTCCGACCTGCGGGTAAATGTTCTTCAAGGGGGCCTTCGTGACACACGACAGCGCAGAGTCGCTGAGCAGAGACTGATAGCCAAGTTCCGCACACATGAGGACGGTCTTAACAGGGATCTTGGCTTCATGACACACTATCTGTAACCCCCGTAACTTGCCTGGGTTAGCAAAAAACCTCACTTACTGTGCTGTCTGGAGAAAATACACAATTCTCTAACCAATGCTCAGGATTCCCTTCACACACATTGTTAGCCACTTTAACACTTGAATAGCAGGTTAGATGTAAGGATTCGCATTCTAATCAGCAATCTGTAACTGTCTGTGTTGATATGAGTGCTATTGCAGACCAGAACACTGCATTTGCCTGACGAAGGCTATAAAGTCGAAAGCTCGCGCATTTACTATCAAATAAATTGGTTGGATTTAAAATTAGTGTTGTAAAACTTTACTGAGTTTACCCCAGTCCAACGCCGGCATCTCTACATCATGACACTGAAAGTGACAGCCAAAAGTTTAACTTAAATATTTGCCATGGCAGCACAGTGGCTTGATTGTTCACACTGTGGCTTCAGAGCCTGAGAGACCTGGGTTCAATTCTGGCTTGGGTCATTGTCTATGTGGAGTTTGCACATTCTTCCTGTGTCTGTGTGCGTTTCTTCTGAGTGTTCCAGATTCTTCCCACAATCCAAAAGATTGGTTAGGTGTATTGGTCATGCTAAATTCTCACTCAGTATCCCTAACAGTGCCAGAGTATGACAGCTAGAAGGCTTTCAAAGTAACTCCTTTGCATGTAAGCCTACTTGTGACAAGTAAATTTTGTGACAAGTAAACTTGTTTTCGTTAGAAAGGAGGCGGGTAAGAGGGGATCTTATTGAAGCATATAAGATGATTAGAGGTTTAGATAGGGTGGACAGTGATAGCCTTTTTCCTAGGATGGAGAAAGCTAGCACGAGGGGACACAGCTTTAAATTAAGGGGTATGAGTTATAGGACGGATATCAGAGGTAGGTTCTTTACTCAAAGAGTGATTAGGGAGTGGAATGCCCTGCCTGCAGCTGTTGTAGATGCGCCAAGTTTGGTGGCGTTTAAGAGGTTAATTGATAAGTATATGGAAGAGAAGGGAATGGTTTAGTTTGGAGGGGCATTGCTTTTTATTTTGGTCGGCACAACATCGAAGGCCGAAGGGCCTGTTCTGTGCTGTAATGTTCTATATCTATATCTAAATAAACTTTACTTATTCCTGAATGTGGATTCACATTCTTAACTAAACAATTCCACTTTAACTTTCCAAAGAAATAAAAATGGATGAACATCTATTTAGCAATTAGATGGAAACATTCTAAAACATGGGTAGAGATGGTTTAAATGATGCATACATACAGGTTTCTGTGATGCTATATCAAGGATGGTAAATGTAGTGTAATGATTTAATAGAATTATTATGATAATGAGTGATGTAGACCATGATGTAACAACAACACTAGCAACGATATACTATGTTACATCACTGTAGATGGTAAATTCCCATCTACCCAAATCACAAAGGGAAATTTTAGTCAGCTGCCAAAACGATTTAGCAATTTATATATTTAGAGGAACTTTCTTAAGTCAAGACTTGTGATTTTATATTAAAGTTTGACAGTTACTGGAATAAAAAGAAAATAACACTTAAAACATAAGAAAGCTGTTAATAATATTTTACAAGCATTTCATAAAAGATTTTGTGTTCAATAAACTCTGAGCTACGCCCCTTGGCCACAGTCCTTTATGAAATTATAAATTTCCATAACGTTATCACACAAGGCCCTACAACTCTTTTGGTGCCCTCCCATTGTGACAACAAACTGCTCTACCCCGCTCTGCCTTCAAAACATGCATCTGTCTGACTCAGGATCTCACAGCCACCATCAACACAGTTTTCAATATTTCTATAAACCTGTTTTCCTTTTGATTTTACATTCCATTATTTACTGCAATCCTTTCAAAGTTCTTTTTCTCAGAATTCTTCTTTTAACTTTACTGCTATTGTATTTTAATAGTAAATTTATATTAGTTTGCTTTATCTATTCCCAATGTTCCAATTGTATATGTTCCTTTTTGAAATACAATAGCTAACTTTAATCTGCCTCCAATTTAATTAAATCAGTCACATCCCCATAACTTTTTTTCCCAGTAAATGATAACATGATGCTGATATTGCAATAAAAAAAATCAAGGCTCTTGCTGTTCCAACAACATGGAGTCCATGGAGGTGACACAGTGCTATTGGCACTGGTAATTCAATAGACCCAGGGTAACACTCCGAGGACCCAGGTTCAAATCCTATTATAGCTGATGGCGAAATTTGAATTCAATAAAATTCTAATTAAAAGTCCATGAAACTTCTGTCAATTGTTGTAAAAGCTCATCTTGTTCACTCATGTCCTTCAGGGTCGAAGATTTGGTCCACATCCAGGTTCATTGTAATATGGTTGACTGAATGCCTTGGAAATGCCACTCAGTTCAAGGTCAATTAGAGATAGGCAGTCAATTCTGTGATCCCAGCATTGGACTGGGGTAAGCACAGTAAGAAGTCTCATAACACCAAGTTAAATTCCAACAGACGTATTTGGTAGCACAAGTGAATAGAGGGTTCTCTTCACGAACAGGGCATATAAAGACACAGACTCAATTTACAAGATAATGATTGGAATGTGAGTCTTCATAGGTAATCAAGTCTTAAAGATACAGACAATGTGAGCAGAGAGAGGGTTAAGTACAGGTTAAAGAGGTGTGTATTGTTTCCAGCCAGGACAGTTAGTGAGATTTTACAAGCATTGAGGGCATTCTCATGCGTGTCAGGGAACACTTCAGCAGTCATGGGCATTCAGCCTCTGATCTTCAGGTAAGCATTCTCCAATATGGCCTTCACAACATACGACAACACAGAATCACTGAGCAAAAACTGATAGCCAAGTTCTGCACTCATGAGAACAGCCTTAACCAGAATCCTGAGTTCACATCACACCGTCTGTAACCCCCATAACTTGCCTGGGCTTTCAAAATCTCACTAACTGTTCTGTCTGGAGACAACACACATTTCTTTATCCTGTGCTTAATTCTCTCTCCACTTACACTGTATGTATCTTTGAGACTTGCATTCCAACCATTATCTTGTAAATTGAGCCCCTGTTTGTGAACACAACTCTTCACTCACCTGAAGAAGAAGTGACACTCTGAAAGTTTGTGCTACCAAATAAATCTGGTCTTTCTCCTGGTGTTGTGAGACTTTTTACAATAAATTCTGTCCCAGCCAGTGACAACCACTCCTACAAATTAGTTTTTTAAAAAAGAAAATGAACATTCTGTACTCATTGCTGTCATTTCTACCAGTGACCTATCCGATACAGGCTGTTAATGAACCCATCTGAATGAACTACTAGAATAAGACCACAATGTCTCTAGATAAGATAGACCATGCAACCAGCAACCACTCCACCTATAAACAGTGAAAAAGTGCCAGGCTTTTCTTGTGAACAATCTAGGAATGCAAGATTAGACCAACACTGGAGTTTCACTTGATTTAACAGCGT
The DNA here is from genome assembly GCA_024679065.1 of Sphyrna mokarran. NCBI lineage: Eukaryota > Metazoa > Chordata > Chondrichthyes > Carcharhiniformes > Carcharhinidae > Sphyrna > Sphyrna mokarran. The sequence goes on from JAGIQG010000019.1 coordinate 52,237,356, forward strand.
AAGTCAGGAGAAATTTGACAAAAGGGAATAGCTCAGAGGATTAAATGGGCAGGGGGATAAGTTAAGGGTCTGCTGAAAGAAAGACTTGATTAATTAAATGACAACTTTTTGTTTAATGCTCTCTTGTGTTCTCATATTTCTGTGTTCTGGATCAATACTCGGTGAATGCAAGAAGAGGTTATTGATTTACATTTCAGCTCATTAGCTTCTACATTTAGTGCAGCTCAGGACCAGGGTTATATTTCACCAGGTTAATGAACCAATTTATAGATTGTGCATAGTGGGCACAATTTACAATTTGGAAGCATCTGTGATGTCCAAATGGGAAAAGTCAGGTATTGAAGATGGATTTATAGTCTGAGAAAAAAACTTCATCATAATTAATGTCTTATACTTTACATTGCTTAATCAATCCAGGCCGTACTGAATTCACCTTACCAATGGGATCTGAGTGTTTTGTGCTGGGTTTAGGAACAGAATATCTGAATGATTTGGGGTACCTATGACAATACTATAAATTTCAAAGATTACTGTGGAACCACAGACAGGTTCAAACTAGTGTTCTAATTGAGATTTGTCCAGAGACAGAGTTTTAGCTCTGAAAAGGCTCAGATAAGGCTATGTGATGAGAGATCTGTTTAGGAATAACTGCAGGGTTTGCAGCTTATTGCAGTGAATGATTTGATTTATTATTGTCCAATGTATTAACATACAGTGAAAGGTATTGTTTCTTACCCACTATAAGCAAAGCATATTATTCAGAGAGAAGAAGAGGAGAGAGTGCAGAATGTAGTGTCACAGATATAGCTAGGGTGTTGAGAAAGATCAACTTAACGCGAGGTAGATCCTTTCAAAAGTCTGACAGCAGCAGGGAAGAAGCTGTTGAATGATGAACAACAATGTTGAGTGTTGTTGAAGCTGCACTCATCCAGGTAAGGTGAGAGTATTCCATTACACTCCTGACTTGTGCCTTGAACAAGCTTCGGGGAGTCAGGATGATTTGATTTGATTTATTATTGTCACGTGTATTAGCATACCTTGTTTCTTACACGCTATACCGTTCATAGAGAAGGAAAGGAGAGGGTGCAGAATGTAGTGTTACAGTCATAGCTGTAGAGAAAGATCAATTTAATGCGAGGCAGACCCATTCAGAAGTCTGATAGCAACCAGGAAGAAACTGTTCTTGAGTCAGTTAGTGCTTGATTTCAGAATTTCATATTTTTTTTCCGAGGGAAGAAGTTGAAGGAGGCAATATCCAGATTGCGTGGAATTTTGATTTTGCTGGCTGTTTTTTCAAGGCAGTGGGAAGTATAAACAGAGTCAATGGATGGGAGGCTGGTTTGTGTGATGGATTGGGCTACATTCACGTCCCTTTGTAGTTTCTTGTGGTCTTGGGCATACCAAGCTGTGATAAACCAGAAAGAATGTTTTCAATGATGCACCTGTAAAAGTTGGTGAGAGTCATAGCGGAGGTGCTAAATTTCCTTAGCCTCCTGAGAAAGTAGAGGCAGATTGGTGCGTTTCTTAACCATCTGCGACATTTTCTGTCAGGTTGGATTCTGTGATTACGACAATGTCAGGCTGTTGCTTGGTTAGTCTGTGAGACAGTGCTCCCAATGTTGGCACAAACCAAATCTCAGTCAGGAGGATTTTGCAGCGATGACAGGGTTAGGTTTTGTTGTTTTCGTTTCCAGTGTCTGGGCTGATACTGAGCGTTCTGCCTGGTTTCATTCCTGATCCAATTTTCTGCGGCAGTTTAGAACATAGAACGTAAAACATTACAGCGCAGAACAGGCCCTTTGGCCCTCGATGTTGCGCCGACCAATTAAGAAAAAGCAATACTTTATGAGGACCACAATGATACTTTGCCACCCTGCGGACTTATTCCTCACTGGTCTCGGGAATTCTCAGCCAGTTATCCTTCTAGTTTTAACAAATAGAACAGATAATGTAACACATCCTCCTTAACTTAAAACTCTGAATGAAGCATCTGTAACAAAAATCATTGTGACAAAAGACCTCAGCCAGTACATTCCAATTGAATTAGTGTTACCCTAAATACAGAAGGCCAACTTTAGTTTCTTAATGACTCCCAAGAGTGGTCAGTGGCCTGGAGTTATTTATCCTGTCTTTGATTTAAGAATCAGTGTATCCATCAGACCAGAATCTTCAATTCCATTAGACACAAAACCTAATCCATTCAAAGAAACATGCGTCAGAAACTCATACCAATCACCTTTGTTTCAGGCGGACCAGAAGGCAGGATATCCGGAATGGTGACCCTCTTACCCAATGTTCTGATCAACATCACAATGGTAAGTTAACAATGGCTTAATGGCTTCAGGCTGAATAACCTTTCAATACCTCGGACCAATTCTTCCATAAAATGGTGTGCTTTGTATTTATGATGGTGCTGATGAGATTTTGCGAACAGACTGATTCTCAGGGAGTTAAATTGACTTAATTTGGCTATATTACAAAGAAAGAACAAAGTACAGCACAGGAACAGGCCCATTGGCCCTCCAAACCTGTATCAATCATGATACCCCAACTAAACCAAATAAAAGCCTTCTGCTCTTTCTCAGTCTGTACCCCTCTACTCCCTCCTTATTCATGTACCCATCCAGATGCCTATTAAATGTTGCTAATGTGCCTGCTCCCATCACCTCCTTTGGTAGCATGTTCAGGCACTCACCAGATTCTGCGTGAAAAATTTCTCCTGCACATCTTCCTTAAACTTTCCCCCTCGCACCTTAAACCTGTGCCCCCTTGTAATTGACTCTTCCATCCTGGGAAAAAGCTTCTGACTATCCACTTTGTCCATGCCTCTCATAATCTTGCAGATTTCTATCAGGTCTCCCCTCAACCTCCAGTGAGAACAAATCAAGTTTCTCCAACCTCTCCTCATAGTTAATGCCTTCCATGTCAGGAAACATAGTAAATCTTTTCTGTACCTTCTCTAAAGCCTCCACATCCTTCTGGTAGTGTGGCGACCAGAATTGAACACTATATTCCAAGTGCTGCCTAACTAAGGTTCTACAAAGCTACAACATGAGTTACCAATTCTTAAACTCAGTGCCCCAGCTGATGAAGGGAAGCGGGCTGTATGCCTTCTTGACTACCTTCCCCATCTGCATCGCCACTTTCAGTGACCTGTGTACTGTACATTCAGATCCCTCTACCTTTTAATACTTTTAAGGTTTCTGCCATTTACTGTACATTTCCTTTCTGTATTAGACCTGCCAAAATGCATTACCTCAGATTTGCCTGGATTAAACTCCATGTTCCATCTCTCTGCTGAAGCCTCCAACTGACCTATATCTTGCTGTATCCTCTGATGGTCTTCATTGCTATCCGCAAACCCACCAACATTTGTGTCGTCTGCAAATTTAATCATCAAACCAGTTACATTTTCCTCCAAGTCATTTATGTATATTGGTCCCAGCACCAATCCCTGAGGAATGTCACTTGTCACGGCCCTCCATTCAGAAATGCACCATCCACTGATACCCTCTGCCTTGACCGAGTAAGAGTCTGGCAACACCAATTTTCAATCCAACCGATTTATTTGATAGTAAATCTGCGAGCTTTCGACTTTCGTCTTCGTCAGGCAAATGCAGTGTTCTGTTCTGGCAGACCAGAACGCTGCATTTGCCTGACGAAGACGAAAGTCGAAAGCTCACAGATTTACTATCAAATAAATCGGTTGGATTTAAAATTGGTGTTGCCAGATTCTTACTGAGTTTACCCCAGTCCAATGCCGGCATCTCTACATCATGACTACTTCCTTGACCGAGCCAGTTTTATATCCACGTAGCCAGCTCACCTGTGATCCCATGTGACTTTGCCTTCTGCACCAGTCTGCCATATGGGACCTTATCAAAGGCCTTACTGAAATCCATGTAGACAACGTCCACTGCCCTAGCCTCATCAATCATCTTCATCACTTCCTCGAAAAACTCCATCATGTTAGTGAGACACGACCTTCCCTTCACAAAACCATGTTGCTTCTAGCTAATACGTCCACTTATTTCCAAATGGGAATAAATCCTGTCTCGAAGAATCGTCTCCAATTATTTCCCTACCACTGATGTAAGGCTCACCAGCCTGTAATAACTGGATTATTCTTGCTACCCTTCTTAAACAAAGGAATGATATTGGCTATTCTCCAATCCTCTGGGACCTCCCCTGTAGCCCCAGCAATTTCCTCCCTTGTGTCTCTCAGTATTTTGGGGTCTATCCCATCAGGCCCTGGGGATTTGTCTATCTTAATGTTTCTCAACAACCCAGTATTCCCTCCTGACTCAAACTGTCTGCACACTCTTCTCCAGATTCTTCATCCACCAAGTCCTTCTCTTTGGTGAACACTGACACAAAGTACCCATTTAATACCTCGTCCATTTCTTCTGGCTCCACTCGTAGATTCCGCCCCCGTCCTTGAGTGGGCCTCTCTGGTGACCCTCTTGCTCTTTATATATGTATACATTATAGATTTTCCTTAATCCTGCTGGAAAAGACAGTGTTCGGAAATTAACTAACTCCTTCCTCCCCTGTGTAAATACTGCCACTGACTTGATTATCTTTTGATTCCATAATACAGAAGTGATCGGGGAGTTTGGTGTGTGGACTCTCCGGGTGGAATTGTCCAGTCATGCTCACCCCAAGGTTGGAAATTCCTGTCCATGTTTAATGGACTTTGCATGGTCTGCCCCACCCGATTCCCGGGGTGGGCTGGATGGGAAAATTCCTCCCTCTGTGATTCTGCAGTGTTGTGGCCGAGGATCAGAATTTAATTCCACCATTACTGACCCTAAATATTCAACCTGCCATCGCTTCAAACCCACCCCTGTGTTACAGGCTGCCTGGGAGTATGTTTACGTCTCCTGTATGTAAGCTGCTCCAGTCCAGACAATTTACCTGTTAACACTGACATTCCAACCTTTATCCTGATGTTGTATCTTTGCTTCTACGTGCCCTGTTTGTGAACCCAGCTCCCCACTCACCTGATGAAGAAGCAGCACTCTGAAAGCTCGTGATTCTAAATAGATCAGTTGGACTTTAACCTGGTGTTGTGAGACTTCTTATTGTGCCCACCCCAGTCCAACGCCGACATCTCCACATCAGTACTGACTCTGACAGCTGATGGCTAGTATTTATAGATTACAGAAGTGAAGTGCAGTGGTCAAGTGAGAGAAATATTATTGTGCAGAAATATTCTTCTGTTTGCCTTGACTTTATCCTGGGACATGTTTATGCCGTCAGAGCAATAATTAATTTCCATGATCACAGCTAGTTACTGATTTACTCCCACTGCAGCTGGTTATATTCTGAATATATCACCAACATCCAACCAACATTGCTAAAAAGCATCTCAAAATATTTCAAAACAAGCGCTGAGAATTACTGGCTCCTGCACAATATTTCTTAATGCATGGGTCAGGAAAAAATGTAAAATACAGAAAGCTTTGCTCTGCTGCGCAACACATTGATAGTCATAAACTCTGACACATCCTGAAGCCGAATGTTTGACACCACTGCCCTCTGGTGGAATGCAAACAGATTTGTCACATTTTCATTACAGACGTTTTCATAAACTTTTGGAATTTTTCCATTTATAAACATGTACTGAAGTATTTAAATAGACCCCCTGCAAACAATATTGTAACAACATCAGTCAGTGTTTACACAGTACAAAGTGTGTTTATAAAATTAAACATTTCCAATTTCAGATTTTAAATTATTTGTATATAGCATTATATAGTTACATTATATAGAGAATGAAATCATATTTGGAACATTAACATACTTATGCTTTAATATTTTAACAGAAACATAAACTGTTTTAAACAATTGATATAGTTTAAACAATGCACAAAGGGATTTGATCTGAATGTGTATCACTCATTTGGAGAGGATGAATTTCACACCCAGCTTTCTGATAATTCTTTCTCGCTGAGTTTATCTTGGAGAAATCTGAAGCCTTGTACCTTCTAGAAAGAGACTCTGTCCAAGCATGAAGATAACTGCAGTGAGAGGGTTGTAATTAGGGTTTTGTTGTCAGTGATTCAACCAATAGATGATTAATTAGATGTCCACAAACTAAACCACAAACTTTCCAAAATTACATTATTAAAATGAATATATTTCCATTTTATAACAACAGAACCACAGAATCAGAGTGCAGATGAGGCCCTTCGTCCCTTTGAGTCTGTACCAACACGAGAAACAATTATTCTAATGATCTAATCCTATCTGCCAGCACCTCAATGATACAACATGGCAAGTGTTCATCTAGGTAATTTTTAAAGGATGTGATGCAATCTGTCTCTATCACAATCCACCCCCCCCCTCCCCCCTAACACATTCCAGACCATCAGCACCTTCTGGGTAGAAAAGCTTTTCCTCACATCCTCGCTAAACCCAACCCTCACCTTGAACTTATGTCCCCTCATGACTGAACCTTCAACTAAGAGGAACAGCTGCTCCTTATCCACTCTGTTCATGTCTCTCATAATCTTACACACCTCGGTCAGGTCACCCCCTCAGTCTTGTCTGCTCCAAGGAAAACTACCCAAGCCTATCCAATCTCTCTTCGTAACTGAAATGTTCCAACCCAGGCAGCATCCTGGTGAGTTAATAATTGAGTCCTTCATTGTCAAACTGAATGATGGAATTTAAATGAAGCAGACGATTGTGAAGACCCGGAACGTTACTAACTCCAATTTGCAGTCCTAGTAACTACTTTGTTGGGTCTGTCTACAGAACATTGCAAGACAGAAATACAACAGTTGCTCCTTATGAATGGGCGATAATAGTTCCTTTAATCTCTGATTATCAGCACTGAATATGATGACTCTCATATTTCTGTCGTGAAGGAGTTAGAAATGGCATCATAATCCTTCCTCCTTTTTGAGTTTGATGCTGTGGGTAACACAATACCTCGCTGGCTGATATCTAAATGGAATCTTAATCCTTCCTCAACTTTTACTTTTCCCTTTAATAAGGTTGCTTTCCAAATAATACCATTAGACAGTGCTAAGCAGTGATTCCCAGAGAGTTTGTCACTTTGCTGAAACTTGTCCAATTACAAGTGTAACAGTAATTTCCTGAGTTCTTGGCCTGAGGACAGGTCAACCCATCTGTAATCTCCACCATGGATAGAGCAAGGAGGCAGGTCCCTAATAAGACCATAACAGCCAGGAGCAGGAGTTGTCCATCTGGCCCCTCGAGCCTGCTCCACCATTCAATAAGATCACGGCTGATCTTTTTATGGATTTTGCTCCACTTACCCACCCGCTCACCATACCCCTTAATTCCTTTACTGTTCAAAAATCTATCTATTCTTGTCTTAAAAGAGGAGGTGGTGTGGCACTGTTGATCAGGGACAGTGTCAGGGCAGTAGACAAGGTGGAAGATGGGGAGGGAATGTCTACAGAGTCTCTGTGGGTGGAAGTTAGGAACAGCAAAAGCTCGACAACTTTGCTGGGTGTTTTCTATAGGTCGCCCAATAGCGACAGGGAACTTGAGGTGCAGATAGGGAAACAGATCTTAGACAGATGTAGAAATAACAGGATTGTCGTGATGGGAGATTTCAATTTCCCAAACATCGACTGGAATATCCCAAGGATAAGGGGTTTGGATGGTGTGGAGTTTGTTAGGTGTGTTCAGGAAGGTTTCCTGACACAGTACGTGGAAAAGCCTACGAGAGGAGAGGCTGTACTTGACCTGGTGCTTGCTAATGAGCCAGGGCAGGTATCGGATCTCACGGTAGGTGAGCATCTTGGGAATGGAGATCATAATTCTATCTTGTTCACGATAGCGATGGAAAGAGATAGGATCAGGCAGGCTAGGAAGGTGTATGTCTGGAGTAAGGGGAAATGTGAAAACATTAGGCAGATAATTGGACGTATAAACTGGAAGGAGGTGTTCTTGGGGAAGAGTACAGAAGGAAAGTGGCGGATTTTCAAGGAATGTTTGTCTGGGGCACTGCAAGGCAACGTTCCGAGGAATCAAGGAGGTTCTGGTAGGACGCGGGAACCGTGGTGCACGAAGGTAGTGGTGAACCTAGTTAGGAAGAAAAAAAAGGTATATAAAAGGTTCAGAGAGCTAGGGGATGTTAGGGATCTAGAGGAGTATGAGGTGTGTAGAAGGGAACTTAAAAAGGAAATTAGGAGAGCCAGAAGGGGTCATGAGAAGGCCTTGGCTGGTAGGATTAAAGAGAATCCCAAGGCCTTCTACAAATATGTGAAAAGTAAAAGGATGAGAAGAGAAGGGATAGGGCCTTTAAAAGATGAAGGGGGAAAGTCTGTGTGAATCCGGAAGAAATGGCAGAGGTGCTTAACGAGTACTTTGCCTCAGTATTCACGGTGGAAAGTGAACTGGGAGATTGCACTGCAGGTTTGCGGCATACGGAAAAGATTGAGTATGTGGATGTTAGGGAAGAGGATGTGTTAGACCTGTTAAATTCTATCAAGATAGACAAGTCACCAGGATCGGATGGGATGTACCCCAGGTTATTGTGGGAGATGAGGGAAGTGGATGCAGAGCCCCTGGTGATGATCTTTGCGTCGTCCATGGAAACGGGAGAGGTTCCAGAGGATTGGAGGATTGCAGATGTGGTTCCTATCCTTAAGAAAGGGAACAGGGATAATCCTGGAAATTACAGACCGGTGAGTCTGACTTCAGTGGTTGGTAAGCTGATGGAGAGGCTTCTGAGGGATAAGATATATGAACATTTGGAGAAGTTTGGACTGATTAGAAATAGTCAGCATGGTTTTGTCAAGGGCAGGTCATGCCTTACGAGCCTACTTGAGTTCTTCGAAAATGTGACTGAACACATTGACGAAGGAAGGGCGGTGGACATAGTGTACATGGACTTTAGTAAGGCATTTGATAAGGTCCCACATGCAAGGCTTCTGGAGAAGGTGAGAGGGCCATGGGATCCAAGGGACTTTGGCCTCGTGGATCTAGAACTGGCTTGCCGGCAGAAGGCAGAGAGCGGTTGTGGATGGGTCTTGTTCTGCATGGAGGTCGGTAACCAGTGGAGTGCCCAGGGATCTGTTCTGGGACCCCTGCTGTTTGTCATTTTCATAAATGACCTGGATGAGGAAGTGGAGGGATGGGTTAGTAAGTTCGCCGATGATACAAAGGTCAGTGGTGTTGTGGATGGTCTGGAGGGATGCCAGAAGTTGCAGTGGGACATAGACAGGATGCAAGACTAGGCGGAGAAGTGGCAGATGGATTTCAATGCGGATAAATGTGGTCCATTTTGGCAGGAATAATGGGATGAAGGAGTACAATATAAGGGGTAGGAGTCTTAGTTGTGTTGTAGAGCAGAAGGATCTCGGGGTCCGGGTCCATAGGACTCTTAAATCGGCCTCGCAGGTGGAGGAAGTTGTCAAGAAGGCGTACGGTGTACTGGCCTTCATTAATCGAGGGATAGAGTTTAGGAGTCAGGAGGTAATGATGCAGCTCTATAAGACTCTTGTCAGACCCTAGTTGGAGTATTGTGCGCAGTTCTGGTCGCCTCATTATAGGAAGGATGTGGAGGCTATTGAGAGGGTTCAGAGGAGATTTACAAGGATGCTGCCTGGATTGGGAAGCAGTCCTTATGAAGATAGGTTGAGGGAGCTGGGACTCTTCTCACTGGAGAGACGTAGGTTGAGAGGTGACCTGATAGAGGTTTATAAAATGTTGAGAGGAATAGATAGGGTGGACTCTCAGAGACTATTTCCCTGAGCTGAAATGGTCAATACGAGAGGACACAGATTTAAGGTGCAGGGAAGCAAATACAAAGGAGATGTCAGGGTAGGTTTTTCACTCAGAGGGTGGTGAGTGAATGGAACCGACTGCCGTCGGAGGTTGTTGAGGCAAACTCACTGGGGTCTTTTAAGTGACTTCTGGATGAGTATATGGAAAAGAATAGGATAGGGGGTTATAGATAGGTCTGTGGATTGGTAGATGTGATTGGCGCAACTCGTGGGCCGAAGGGCCTGTTTGTGCTGTATTGTTCTATGTTCTACGTTCTATGTTTAAAAGTATTCAATGTATTCGCATCAACTGCTTGAATGGGCAGAGAATTCCACAGATTCAACAGAGTTTCTGCTGTGTACTGAAAGTTTATCCATACTGACCAGATCAAGTGTAGGATTAGCATGAAATCAGGCATAGTGTTTGTTCTTGTTTGCTTGGATGTTGTTTGTCTCCCTTTTGGTGACCATGAATTGGATTCAATTTGAATTGGATCTTGGAGCAAGCAGGGAGATGGAATCTTCTCTCCTTGGATGATAACACAATTCCATTTCTGGATATTGATCACGCAACCAATTCAAGGGTGGCCTCCTGGATTCCACATTCCGATTCAGGATAGTGGATGGCTCTCTGACACTGTATTCCCAAACAAACATTCTGCAGTTTCGGAAGATTGGGAACTGCCAATATCAAGAGGGTGGAGTGAGGAGAGGGGTGGAGGGGTGCAAGACCACCCTCAACCTGAAGCACCCTCTGAAGAGATGAGATGTAAATTTCAGGGTGTGTCACCTCAGTTGCATGGCCCTCCCCGTGTGTGAGGAGGGGGTTGGGGATGGGGGTGGAGACCTCATGACAGGATGGCCAGTAGAGCAGCAATGATAGCTATGATATCAGTGCAGTTAGAACTGGAGGCCATACACTTCTCAGGCTGACCCAGAGCTAACGGCCTCCAGCCATCTGCCAGGCTTGGCTGCCAAGGATGGGTATCCAGGTGAGCACCCACCCCCCTCCAGGAAGATTCCAGCTGGTGCTGATCCATCCACCCGCAGGATGATTGCCCAGAATGACCCACCTTTCACAAACGTCCCTTCAGGACTTACCTAGAAAACCAAGGGGCCCGGAACGTTCCAGCTGGAATGACAAGGGTAAGAAATATTTCAATAGAGAAATTAGATTTGCCCAATGGACCCATCATAGAAAATAATCCAGCAGTGATGGACATGAGAGAAATGAAATTTCTATATTAACATAACTTGGATGATCAGAAGCTTTTTTCCAGGATGGAAGAGTCAATTACAAGGGGGCACAGGTTTAAGGTGTGAGGGGCAAAGTTTAAAGGGGATGAACAAGACAAGTATTTTACACAGAGAGGGGTGGGTGCCTGGAACTCGTTGCCGGGGGAGGCAATGGAAGTGAATACGGTAGTGAGTTTTAAAGGACATCTGGATAAATCCATGAATAGGATGGGAATGGAGGGATATGGTCCCTGGGAGGGGTTTAGTTCAGTCAGGAAAGTGTAGTTGATGCAGGATTGGAGGGTAATTTTCTTTGTTCCATAAAGATATGTTAAAATAAATTGATTGAAAAAATAATTTTTAATTGAAATCATGAGCCCAAAGTTTGTGAATGTCCCTAACGTGTTCTGTTCTACATCAGTAAATATATTCTGACCCACTCTTTTCTCAAATTGCTGTAACATTTACTAAACTAACAAAGGAATTAAAAATCATTTGTTGGTAGATAACGAGTGGAAATTGCATTATTACCAATTAATTTTAGCAAGATGTTTACTCGTTGAAAGTACTAGTCGACAATAGATCACATTGTAGAAACATTGAAACATAGGAACCAGAAGCAGGAATAGACCATTCTGCTCTTCAAATCTGCACCTTTATTCATTTTGATCATGGCTGACCATTGAATTCAATATCCTGATCTCTACTTCTCCCCATATCTCTCAATCCCTTTAGCCCCGGGAACTATATCTAATTTCTTCTTGAAATCAATGTTTTGGCCTCAACTATTTTCTGCAGTAATGAATTCCACACATTCCCCACCCTCTGGGTGAAGACATTTCTCCTCACCTCAGTTCTAAAATGTTTACCCCTTATCCTCAAACTATGACTCCTTGTTCTGGACACTGCCACCATTAGGAACATTCTTTCTCAATCTAATCCTGTTAGAATTTTATAAGTTTCTATGAGATCCCCTCTCACTCTTCCAAACTCCAGTGAATATAATCCTAACTGACTTAGTGTCTCCTCAAATGAGAGTCCTGCTGTCCCAGGAATCAGGCTGATAAACCTTCCTCTGCCCACTTTGTACAGACCACACATTTAGAATGAGACGTTGAGAAGGAGTGGTGGGAGAGGTCAGCCATTTCTGTGTAAAGTGAAACCACAAGTTAAAGTTGTGTCACTAAATCACTGAATAGTTCTGCTGACAAGAGATAAGTTGTCAAGAATTGATCTATTTTATAAACAGCCACTCATTGTAAAGTTCACCTGCTGTCCTAAACCGTGCACTTTGAGCTGCAACAGTGAATCTGCTGCAATGTTCAGTATTTTCTTGTACAATCCATAAACTCAGGGAGTTACCTGTTGACTGGATATGAGCTGATGACTCTAATATACAAATAAAGGATCCCCAACTGTCCCAGCATGTTTTGCTTACTGTTGTTTGCTGTAAATTATGAGAATATGTTATTAACAATCCACTATTGAAACATTTAGAAGGGCAGAATATTCTTCTGAATGCGCAGCGCATCTTCCATAGACACAGCCCCACTTTCTCATTTACAACCTGAGCAAAAACCTCCACAATCCCAGTACCAGTCACTCAGCTCTCTTAGATTTTTCCAAAGCTTCTGGCTGTGTTCTGCATGCAGAGTTAGCATGTGGAGCCTGAGGAAATACTAGTCAGCAGTTAAGAACATTTCTCGCCAGCACAGAGTCACAGTGAAAGGGGAAGCCTCAATCTGGAAATCAATCAAAAGATCATCAGGATTCAAAATATTGGCTCTATTCTCTCTCCACAGATGCTGTCAGACCTGCTGAGATTTTCCAGCATTTTCTGTTTTTGCACCAATCCTTACCATTCGTTTGATGACATTTAGAGATGATGCATCCACTTGTGATCCACGTACTGATAAAAACATTACCCTCTGAGAAAGTTCAATCCTGGACAGCTGGTCTCAATATGGACAATTACTCGTGGGATGAAAGTATCTCCCAGTTGGACACATCATTCGGCTGAGACAGATCACAATCTTACCTTCTAACCCTGCCAGCTGATAAGCAGGGAAAATAGTAGAAGTGCAGAGAAATCGAGTTCACATCTGATTTCTCACTTCTCACGATCTTACTGGCACCTGATATCCAGCACGTTCGGCTTCAGGCCCTGAAAGGACATGAATCTGAATATACTATTTAAAAATATTTAAATTCCTATTTATATAGAATTAGTCAGCACAGGATGGAATAGTCCGGGCTCACTTTCTTTTATAATCATTGAGGGATGGGGGGAGACTGCTGTCCACTCTGCCACAGTGTGGGGAACTGTGATTGGTCTGGGTGGAGGAAGGTGTGTTGATCATTCCAAAAATGGGGATTGCAATCAGTAGCAGGGGGAGCGCTGGGGGAGCGCTGGTTTATGGAAATGGATGCCAGCTGATAACAGTGATGAACTGACTAGTGTCTGCTGCTCCCAGACCATAGAAACCTGCGCATGTGCAATGGTGCTCTCTGCTGCTATCAGCCAGCTTTTGGGTGATTTAGGCCTTGCCCACTCTGCCTACTGGTGAAGAACAGATTGAGGGACTTTCATTGCACAAGAATGCCATTAAATTTGACTGGTGGCCTCACTGAAAAAAAATCTGAATCTTTCCCGTTTTCACGCTCATTCTGCACTAAGAATTTCTTTGGTAAAATCACTCCTACAGTCTCCAGATGAAAAGCCCATGGTTGACATGCCTCTATAACATTTTGAATGGACAGTTAAATATTTCTTAGCAATACATTAATCCCAAAACTGAATGAACTCAAAGCATTTGTAACCAACTGTGTTTCAGTTGCTAATTCTTTTCCCTGAGAGAAATTAAACGCTGGAACAAACTTTCACAAACCTTCATCTCCATGTCCACTAAGGATTAATTGAAGGAAGATTTGTTGTGCTTTTTAAATTAATGTGACCATTGGCTATAGTCAATGTGCAGCTCATGTGGCAATAAACCTGGTGGAAAAAAGAAACCTTCCCCAATGCTAATGTACAATCCTGCTCTGTACTCATATCTGGTTGTATTGATGGGTAATTGGAATTAAAGATGATATGCTGGTGACAATTATTTCAATATATAAAATTGCATTGCAAAATATTTTCACATGAGCCCTATCAAATGTATTGTGACATTAACCAGTTCCAATAGAGATAAAGAAATAAGAATTCACACAGAAACTTTCAAATGTCCAGCACATGTTCTGTGGTTACAATACATTCCATCTGCCGATAAGATCCTGTATCTCCACACCCTAATACAGGATTGTAGGAGTGAGATTCAGTTGGGACATTGTCACAAAGCAGGAAAAAGTAAATCACCCGTCAGGTTTACACTATATGTGACCTTCTTTCCAACTGATGACTTTGAAAGGGAAATTCAGGCAGATTGTAAAACGTGTTGTGACATTTAGTTTTGATTTTTGACCCGGAGAGTGGTGACCAGGGGACTGTCACAGTAACTTCATTGCAATGTAATGTACGTGACTAATAAATAAACTTTATGAGAGGCAAGGTGGCACAGTGATTCACACTGCTGTCTCTCAGCTTCAGGGACCTGGGTTCAAATCCTGTGTAGAGTTTGCACATTCTCCCCATGTCTGCCTGGATTTCCTCTGAGTGCCCCTTTTTCTCCCACACTCCAAAGATGTGCAGGTTAGGTGCATTGTTCATGCCATAAGTCAAGGATGCCTTATGATCACATTTTGTGATTTTTGACTGATTGCCTTAGAGACAGATGAAGAGTGGTGGAATAGTTAGTTTGAAATGTAACGGTGGTGTCTGAACTTGTTTCTATGTGAGAGAAATATGTTGCAGTTTAAGTTTATTGTATTATTATAAATGTAAATGCAACCCATTACTGTATATTAAGGAAGGAGGCAAATGTTTTTAACTATCTTGTTAAGAAATACGTAAGTTTTATAATTCTAGTAAAGCAGTGGATAATGTCGCTTTGTGTGAAGCTGATATTGGAACACTGCTGTGTATGACAACACAGGGTTCAATGCACTGCAAAGAATTTCTAAATAGGCAACAGCATTTAATTGATTTATATTGAGAGGGTTGAATTGAGAACGGAGTTGGTGAATTTGGAGAACTGCGAGAGGATCAGTGAGTCATAGATTCCCCCTTCCACCCCCACATCTTTGCAGGAAGGAGAAGACAGATAACCAAAGTTTGAACTGGAAGGCAAATGGAAAAATCGCTGCTTTAGACTGACAAGTGTGGGAAGTGAATTTAACAAAGGCAGACCAACACTTTCTTATTTTCTATTTTGCTACAAGTGCAGTGACATCACTGGAGATCTTTTCAACATTATGTTAAAATTAATGGGTTTATTGATTTAAATTTGAGAATGTGGTCAGTCACATTAAAGAACATAATAGAACCTCTTGTGTGAATGCAGAATTTAGTAAACACAATATGGCCTATCACTGGTGTCAGGTAACCAGACAGTGAAGGGATTGACTCCTGAGCATAGGATAAGTAGGTCTGCTTAAGAAACTTGGGAGAATATCGAATAAAGACTGAAATTTGTAATATCACACTTAAATCTTACTTTCTGAAAGAACATTTGAAGATAATGGGTTGGAGACGGGCTATTGTTTCAGATGTGCATTTTCTAAATTTATTTATTGATGTGATCAGTAAAATGTAGGAAATTTTTGAAATAATGGGCTGGATTTTAATAGGCTCTTCCCATTAGACGCTGTGGGGAAGCCCAGCAGCACTGACTGCGTGGGTGGTGTCAGGTAAAGAGGCGTGTGGGTGTGGGCAGCTTCCAGATGTGGAACTGAAGAAAAAGACCACAGCACCATGTAAGCCCCAGCTTGAGACGTAAAAATGAAAGATTAATGTACTTGTGAATCAAGACCCTGCAATAAGCTGAAAATTTTACTTTTCTTTCAACAAATGATGCACTGTGATTGGCTGAACCTTTCTTCATTTTGTGTTTTTGCTTCCTCTTCCTTCAGACAATTTACATGAGCATGAAAATATGGAGGAAAAGATCATCTACGGCGTAGAGAACAGCACCACCTTTCTGGAATGTATTCCGAAATCCCAGCGAGCAGTGGTGTACTGGCAATTCCAGAGACAGACTGAGGATCACAAAGTGGAGGTAATGCTTCCAGCTGCAGAGTAGCAATTGTAGAGATTGGAATTGGCACAGTGGCACGGCGGGGGGGCCACAATGATACAGTAGTCAGCACTGCTACTTTACAGCGCCAGGGGCCCAGGTTCAATGCTGACCTTGGGTCACTGTCTGTGTGGAGTTTGCACATTCTCCCTATGTTTGCGTGAGTTTCCTGTGAGTGCTTCTGTTTCCTTCCACACTCCAAAGATGTGCCGTTAGGTTCATTGGCCATGCTAAAATTGACAGTATCGGGGGGCAACAGGGTAAATACAGGTGGTTAGTGGGATATGGCCTGGGTGGGATTGTGATCAGTGCAGACTCAGTGACTAAATAGCCTCCTGAACTGTGGGGATTCTTTGGATTCAATGGATCTTCATCAATTACTCTCTGTTTAAAGCAGGTTACCATTCCCACTGATATAAACAGAACCCATTCCATTATCATGCTGTGTCCCCAGTATTAAGTCCTGGCCCACTTTCTAGATTTCTTTTATTAAAGGTAAGAATTGGAATGAGTAATTAGATGGTGAATTTGTACATGCTGTAATTAGTGAATCGTTGCTTATTGAAGATCAGATTCATTTGTTTATTTTGGTACACCTCATTTGGCATCTGCCCTTCCCCATTCCCTCAAACGCAGAGACTTGCACCTAACCTCTCACTCTCTCACAATATAGCACATTTCAGTTTCAGTTCCCCCAAACTCATACTCATATTTAAAAAAAATTGAATTGACAGCAAGAGGAATAAATGGATTATTGATTGGTGAGAAATTTCACACTATGCTCAGTTAGTGCAATGGATAGCTACAGATTAGCCAGGAGGGAGCTAAAGAGTGAGTTGAGAAGAGCTAAAAGGGGACACGAGAAGACTTTGGCTGATAGGATCAAGGAGAATCCTAAAGCTTTCTTTAGATATGTTAAGAATAGAAGATTGGTTAGGACAAGATTAGGGCCAGTCATAGACAGCATTGGAAGTTGTGCGTGGAGCCTGAAGAGATTGGAGAGGCACTGAATAAATATTTCTCTTCGGTATTCACGCAGGAAGATGTAAATGTAGTTGTGGAGAACACTGAGGTACAGGGTTGCAAACTGGAAAGTATTGAAGTAGATAGGGAGGATGTGCTAGATATTCTTGAGGGTTTGAAGTTAGATAAGTCCCCTGGGCCGGACAGGATTTACCCTAGGATTCTCTGGAGGCAAGAGAGGCGATTGCAGAGCCTCTGGCTCTGATCTTCAGGTCGTCGTTGGTTACAGGTATAGTGCCGGAAGACTGGAGGATAGCGAATGTGGTCCCATTGTTCAAGAAGGTGAATAGAGACTTTCCGGGGAATTATAGGCCGGTGAGTCTTACTTCTGTTGTGGGCAAAGTATTGGAGAGAATTATTAGGGATAGGATTTATAGTTATTTAGAGAGAAATGAATTGATTGGGGATAGTCAGCATGGTTTTGTGAAGGGTAGGTCTTGCCTTACTAACCTCATTGAGTTTTTTGAAAAAGTGACCAAAGAGGTGGATGGGGGTAAGGCGGTTGATGTGGTATATATGGACTTTAGTAAGGCGTTTGATAAGGTGGCCCATGGAAGACTTCTGCATAAAATGCAGATGTATGGGATAGAGGGTGATTTAGCTAATTGGATTAGGAATTGGCTAGCAGATAGAAGACAGAGGGTGTTGGTTGATGGGAGATATTCATCGTGGAGTTCGGTGACAAGTGGTGTACCTCAGGGGTCTGTTTTGGGGCCCCTGCTGTTTGTAATTTTTATTAATGATCTGGATGAGGGTATTGAAGGATGGATTAGTAAATTTGCGGATGACACTAAAGTCGGTGGAGTGGTAGATAGTGAAGAGGGGTGTTCTAGTTTGCAGAGAGACTTGGACAAGTTGCAGAGCTGAGCCGAGAGGTGGCAAATGGAGTTTAATGCGGAAAAGTGTGAGGTAATTCACTTTGGCAGGAATAACAAATGTGTTGAGTATAGGGCTAATGGTAGGACTCTTAATAGTGTTGAAGAACAGAGGGATCTTGGTGTATATGTGCATAGATCCCTGAAAGTTGCAATCAAGTCGATAAGGTTGTTAAGAAGGCATACGGAGTTTTAGCTTTTATTGGTAGGGGGATTGAATTTCGGAGCCGCAACGTCATGTTGCAACTGTACAGAACTCTAGTGCGGCCGCACTTGGAGTATTGTGTACAGTTCTGGTCCCCGCATTATAAGAAAGATGTGGATGCATTGGAGAGGGTACAGAGGAGGTTTACCAGGATGTTGCCTGGTATGGAAGGCAGGTCTTATGAAGAGAGGCTGAGGGATTTGAGGTTGTTTTCGTTAGAAAGAAGGCGGCTAAGAGGAGACCTTATTGAAACATATAAAATGATTAGAGGTTTAGATAGGGTGGACAGTGATAGCCTTTTTCCTAGGATGGAAAAAGCTAGCACGAGGGGACATAGCTTTAAATTAAGGGGTGGTAGTTATAGGACGGATGTCAGAGGTAGGTTCTTTACCCAGAGGGTGGTAAGGGTATGGAATGCCCTGCCTGCTGCAGTTGTAGATGCGCCAAGTTTGGTGGCGTTTAAGAGGTTAGTAGATAAGTTTATGGATGAAAAGGGAATGGTTTAGGTTAGAGGATCATTGCTTTTTCCTAATTGTTCGGCACAACGTGGAAGGCCGAAGGGCCTGTTCTGCGCTGTAATGTTCGATGTTCTATGCCATTAGGGAAAATATTGTGGCAAAAAGAATTTAAAATCTAGAAAAGAAATTCTCTTTGTGTCCACATGATCTTGGTGATATGTGTCCCATCTATCCTCTGATTCATTATCTGGAATGTGTCTGACATTCTATTACTTCCTTCCTTCAAGGTTACAAGATCCAGATTGCTCTGTGTTTTCCTTTGGGATTTGTCTTAATTCCAGATAATCCCAACCTTTGGTACCACAGGGAAGTAAAAACGGGGGGACATTGTTGGGTGACTTTTAAACATGTTACTCACAAGCATGATTTAATAAATCAGAAAGGATTTTTATTCCTAAATTCATATTTTTTTAATATTTAAGAAATAGGGTTAAATTGTACACTCTAATATGGATCATGTAACAAATTCCTTGTTCTTCATTGGTTAGTCATCGGATTTCTTCAAAAAGGCACCTCATTCTTTTTAGTTTTGAAGTGTAATCTTTCTGCCCTCCCCCCCCCACCTCCCCCCACCTCCCCCCCACCTCCCACCCTCCCACCCCCCTCCCCCCCCCCCCCCCCACCCCCCTCCCCCACCCCCCCCCCCACCTCCCCACCCCCCCCTCCCCCCACCTCCCCACCCCCCACCCCCCACCCCCCCCCCCACCTCCCCCCACCTCCCCCCCCCTCCTCCCACCCCCCTCCCCCACCCCCCTCCCCCCACCTCCCACCCCCCACCTCCCCCACCCCCCACCCCCCACCCCCACCTCCCCACCTCCCCACCCCCCTCCCCCCTCCCCACCCCCCTCCCCCCACCCCCAACCTCCCCCACCCCCCCACCCCCTCCCCCACCTCCCCACCCCCTCCCCCCACCTCCCCACCCCCTCCTCCCACTCACCCACCCCCCTCCCCCCACCCCCTCCTCCCACTCACCCACCCCCCCCCCCCACCTCCCCACCCCCCTCCCCCCCCTCCCACCCCCCCCCCCACCCCCCACCCCACTCCCCCCCCCTCCCCCACTCCCACTCCCTCACCACCCCCCCCCCCCTCCCCCACCTCCCCACCCCCCTCCTCCCTCCCCCCCTCCCCCACCTCCCCACCCCCCTCCTCCCCACCCACCCCCCCCTCCCACTCACCCCCCCCTCCTCCCCCTTCCCACCGCCCTTCCCCACCCCACTCCCCACCCCTCCCCACTCACCCACCCCCCTCCTCCACTCCCACCCCCCTCCTCCCACTCCCCACCCCCCTCCACTCCCACCTCACCCACCCCCCTCCTCCCACTCACCCACCCCCCCCCCCCCCCCACCCCCCACCTCCCCCTCCTCCCACCTCCCCCACCTCCCACCCCCCCCCCCCCTCCCCACCCCCTCCCCCCATCTCCCCACCCCCCTCCCCCCACCCACCCACCCCTCCCCACCCCCCACCCCCCCTCCCCCCACCTCCCCACCCCCCTCCCCCCACCTCCCCACCCCCCTCCCCACCTCCCCACCCCCCTCCCCCCACCTCCCACCCCCCTCCTCCCACTCACCCACCCCCCTCCCCCCACCCCCCTCCCCCACCCCCCCCTCCCAACCTCCCCACCCCCTCACCCTCACCCACCCCCCTCCCCCCACCTCCCACCCCCCCCACCCCCCTCCTCCCACTCCCACCTCCCCCCCACCTCCCCCCCCCCCCCCTCCCCCCCACCCCCCCCTCCCACTCCCCCACCTCCCCACCCCCACCCCCCCTCCCCCCCCCCCCACCCCCCTCCCCCACCTCCCCACCCCCCTCCCCCACCTCACCCACCCCCTCCCCCCACCTCCCCACCCCCTCCTCCCCACCACCCACCCCCCTCCCCACCACCTCCCCACCCCCTCCTCCCACTCACCCACCCCCCTCACCCCACCTCCCCACCCCCCTCCTCCCACTCCCCACCCCCCTCCCCCCACCTCCCCACCCCCTCCCCCCACCTCCCCACCCCCCTCCTCCCACTCACCCCCCCCTCCCCCCACCTCCCCACCCCCCTCCCCCCACTCCCCACCCCCCTCCTCCCACTCACCCACCCCCTCCCCCACCCCACCCCCCCCCCCCCCACCCCCTCCTCCCACTCACCCACCCCCCTCCCCCACCCCCACCCCCCTCCTCCCCTCACCCACCCCCTCCTCCCACTCACCCACCCCCCCTCCCCCCACACTCCCCACCCCCCTCCCCCCACCTCCCCACCCCCCTCCTCCCACTCACCCACCCCAAGGCTATTTGCACATTCTGTTAGTCTCATTTTAATTTAATTCCAGGATAATTAACTGAATATTCTTCAATTAAAGATGAGGTTGCACAAATTAGTAATTTGGTCTGTTTCATGCATATAGCAAGCTTTTATCCTAGAAGCTTTCATCTTGTTACAACTCAATGACAAAGTGAAAACCAGAACCATTCTAATTCTGCTGTGGAAGATGTGAAAGACATTTATCATTCAACTGAATAACCAGTTTAATTAACTCTATGCGATAGGACACAATCAAAATAAAGCATGACTCATAACACCTAATTGGCTGTGTTTATATCCACTCCTAATATTTCATGCTTTGATGAACTGGTGGTGAAGCAGGATTGGACACACGTGTGTGAAATACTATCAGTGTCTCTCGTTAACAGTAGTGTCAGTATCTTCCTATCTTCCCCTGCAGAGTCCCATTGCTTTGGTAAAGACTTCACTTGCTTTATTGTGAAAAGTGTTAAATGTCTGCATTTAATTCAGGAATTTAGGATGTCAGAAAGAAGCCTGATGACTGTAGAAGTGTAAGACATTTGAATTGACAGCAAGCTTATCCAGCTTTTGGTGCTATTAGTCCAGTTGCAGCAATGATCTGTGTCACTGTGCAGTGTGATCTATACCATATTGCCAAGCTTAACTACACATGCCATTCCTGGCCACCTTTGTTCAATACTTTTACATTCTGATCCAGGGGATTTGAAAAAAACTCTGACTGACGTTTACTGAAAGACTGGATTTAGCAGCCGTCTCAGCATTCCTCAGTCTGTTATTTTCTCTATTTTACTGAATTCCTGTCACCAATATTAAGGGCAGCACAGTGGCACAGTGATTAGCACTTCTGCCTCACAGTGCCAGGGATCCAGGGCAGCACAGTGGCACAGTGGATTAGCACTGCTGCCTCACAGCAGCAGGGACCTGGGTTCAATTCTCGGCTTGGGTCATTATCTGCGTGGAGTCTGCACGTTCTCCCTGTGTCTGCATGGGTTTCCTCCATGTGCTCCAGTTTCCTCCCACATTCTGAAAGATATGCTGATTAGGTGCATTGACTCAAATCTGGCGCTGGAGTGTGGCAACTAGGGGAATTTCACAGTAACTTCATTCCAGTGTTAACATAAGCCTTCCTTGTGACACAAATAAACTTTAAACTTTAAAAACTGATTTTCAACGGAATTCATGCTAGTGCATTCTGCAGTGTACAGAGTATGGGAGATTCATTTTGAAACTTACTATCACCCCAGTAATTGTGGGCAAAGGTATTTCTGGAATCTGATTTATATTTTTCATTAATTAACATTCTGATATAATTCCTAACTTTCCACACACCGCTGGTTTTGTTTGATTTGATGTAAAGATGCCGGCGTTGGATTGGGGTAGTAAGAACTCAGTAAGAATTTAGCAACACCAATTATTAATCCAACCGATTTATTTGATAGTAAAAAAGCGAGCTTTCAACACTCTTGTGTCTTCCTCAGGCAAGGGCAGTATTCTGGTCAGAACACTGCACTTGCCTGAGGAAGACACAAGAGTGTTGAAAGCTCGCTTTTTTACTATCAAATAAATCGGTTGGATTAATAATTGGTGTTGCTAAATTCTTACTTTGTTTGATTTCCCAGACATTAAGAACAGGTTTTGTTTATCTCTCTTTTCCTGTTTTGCTAAGTTCCATCCCACTGTTCTTATGAATATTCAACAGCTGACAATGTGACCCTCTTTCTGCTGCAGATAAAGTCTAATGACCGAGTCATTAAGACAGAGCAAGGGTTGTTACTGCGGAGTCTACAGCGGAAAGACGCTGGGATTTATATTTGTCAGACTGTGGAACATGGCTTCATGCAGCTGTTGCTGAAAGTGACCCTGGAAATTATTGACACTGAACATCTGGAGGAACTTCTGCACAAAGACGTTGATGACAGCCTGAGAGCCAAGGAGAGTCACAGCTTGATTGCTCCAAACCAGAAGGTGTGGTACAGGGACTTTATGCAACTCATAAACCACCCCAATCTCAACACCATGGATGAGTTCTGTGAACAGGTATGGCGGCGCGATCGCCGTCAGAGGAAACAGAGGCCAGCGCACACGCCTGGAAACAGCAACAAATGGAAACACTTACAGGAAAACAAGAAAGGTAGAAACAGGAGGACCCATGAGTCGGAGAGGCCACCCAGAAGTGTCTAACAATACACACCTTTACAGATACTGAATTCAAACAAAATGCAATACATACATTAACTACTTCATTGCATTATGTTGATGTTTACAAGTATATGGGCTGCTCACCAGATACACAACGGCCACCCATTGTCCTTTCTCATCTCCTTTACCCTTTTTGTCAATGCAGCATGGTGATTGTGAATGCATTTCATGGCTGGACTGGACTTGCTGTTTCAACAATACATGGAATTGACTGAGATTCAGCAACTCGATTCGGATAACTGCCCCTAAAGGTTTGATAATGCCAGAACGTGTTAACAATGAATTGCTACTTCCTTTAAAGGACTTTATTCACAATGAACACTGAACTGCAGATCAGGTGGGCAAATGTAAGATTTTTCTGTCGATCCTTTCTCATGCCTGCTATTGGTTCAGGAATGCAGTGTGCACTGACAATGCTCGAGTGTACATGAAGCTATCAACATGACCAGAGATTCTTTCAGAGTGAGGTATATGTAATCAGTACGGTGTAATGTCCTATGCATTAAGGCATAGGTCTCACTTTGACCAAAAGATAATGAACAGGAAGTTCAGACAAACCCACTTAGTGATGAACATGAGAGTGGAATCAATGTCACGTGACATTGAAGATGTTGGGTTCAGGAAGACCAAGTTGACTAAATTGGCTGGAATATTTACCATCAGCCCAGCTTGAGGAGCTGAGAGTGATGACATTCTGTTGCATATTTAACAATAACTAACAAGTCAAACTTTACCAAATAGCAACACATTGAAATACTACTAAAACAATTGGTGGTGGAAATTAAGGTGCTGTTTGACTGAAGTAAAAGACAAATGTTTCATCTAATTTGAATAGAACTTCAAAGTGTTTACTCAGGCATGTCAAAAGACATTTAGTTTGTGTTCTGGTAATGGTGCGTTTCATGGAATGAATTTTTAAAGAAGGCTATAAATATTAAGCTGATTGGTAGAATATTGATTTGACAATTTGATATTTGATTCATCTTCAGTGAAGGTCAAATCAGTTCCTATTGGTGACTGATATAGTTCCAGGGGGTGAAAGTAGCTTTGATTGTCATTTGCTCTAAATCTAGCATATTAGTACTGATTAGTAATAAATATACCAGTAAATTTTCCAGAGATAATTCACTGCACATCTTTACTAAGGCTGTAGAATGATGGACCAAATCAAAATTCTAAATGATCCCATTCCAGAGATACAATAACAGTTGTGTTGTTGGGAATGGTTATTGGGTGTGTGGTATTCTTTATGTCAGTGTAAGTCTTCTAAATTCAGAAAGACAAATGTTCTCCAGAAGAATCAGATGGAACGCAATGAGGGTTTCAACCCCCCCCACAGTCCATGTATTAGCAATTGTTGCATTGAAATATACCTTAAATAAAGCAATGGAGTGGTGACAGTGCAAAGTTAGTCAATTGTACTTGCCAGTAAATAATGCATATTAAAATTGAGAGATATTATTTGTAATAAAAATGACAATTGTTGCTGTATCTTTTAATCGTTTAGGACTTTTCTTTTTAACCAGTACAGGTGACATTTAATGTCCTGTAAAACTAGCTCCCTTCAGCTAATATATTTGATTATTTCATATTAAGATTGAAATCCAGAAGGATCCATCACTTAAACTCACCTACTACCTCAGTTGTGCGAAAAGCATCTGTCATTTAGCAATCAGATAACCAGAGAATCGTGTGAAAGAAATTCCAACTCCTCCAGCTCTCCCCTTCTCTGTCCTACGGGAAAGAAACATGTGAAGAGAAAATGTGTTACTCATTTCAAGATAGCCAATCTACTGGTAACACAGATAACAGTCACCTAGAAATCAGAGCAGTAGAGTGTCTCTTAAGGGAAATTTGGGGTGGGCAGCAATAGTGGCCTCTACCATTGCTCACATATAATAAAACTTCTCCCCTGGAGGATGCACAATACCCTGAAAATGGAGGCTGAAGAGGGAAAAAAAAACACAAGAAAATATTGCAATGTTATCACAAAAGTGGAAAGGTTCAAGGCAATTGTTTGCCATTGGGGTTTTCAGAAGTCATGTGTAACACTTCCTACAAAACTGAAACCACTGCATAAACAATCTTCTTTTTCCTGTTTGAGAGAATAAAGTGGTTTTCAGAGCTCATAGCTATTCAAAATAGCTTTCATCACCTTCTGAATGATATCTGAAAATTACTTAGAATCTAATGAGGAGGTGGACAATCTACTCAGACGGGTTGGATGACCAGCGCTTATCACAAATATCCGAGCAATGTGCGAACCAGCACATTTCCTCTCGGTGTCTGGTGGCCGATGCTCTGAGATTTGAAGTTTATGGATCAGCACTGTGTAGGCAGTATACAGATGCCGGAACAAAGAATTGTTTCAAATTCCCTGGCATCGTCATTGAAATTATTCCGGAAAACTGGGAAATTTCAATGTCTGCTCAATCCTTTGACCAATTCACGTTTTGAAAAATACTCATGTATGGATTATTTTTGTCCTTTTGCAGCAACTTGTATATTACTGTGGAGAGATATGGATAATGCCATTCTTATAATTCCTCTCCTGATGCACCTCATTTCTAGTTGTGCTTTGTGACCAGGTTGATATCCCCTGAAATGAAAGGGGTTTGAAACAACTGGGACTGATAATTAAATATATTGAGAAGTCCAATAATCCCACAGCAATGCAGACTACAGAAAGAATGTTAATTAAAGCTAACAATCTGTGGGCTGATAATCTAGTGAAGCATTAGCTTCATAATATTACATTATTGTTTAAAGGAAAGGTTTATAGACCATAAACAATCAGACAAAACATCAGACTACTTGTGATTTTGATGAGCTTTGTTTGCAGGAGAAATTCAGTCTTATGGTCTATTAAAAGGTACTGTGTAAAAAATGCATGTGGATGTGCTTTATAGATTGTTTTCCCCCAGTAAACTACTAGACAGTGATCTTTTCCATTATTTAGTACTTAGCAATGCTCTGTGTTAAATAGTTCATCATTTTGCTTATCCACTTGTCTAGACTGGTGTATATATATTTTTGTTAGACAAAGAGGAGCAATATTATGTTTTATTGCAAAGGTGATAGTTAGTTTTCATATGTATGTACCAGCTATTATAATATCTATATAATCTGCCCAGGTGAAATGCAAAAGGCTATTTATTTGGCTATTCCTGAAACAAGAAGTGTAAACTTTACAGTTCTTCAAAGCATGTGTATCTGGTAGATGAATTTTCATTTCTCTATTTATCACTGCATTTCAAAGGGGTACCATTAAACTGGAAAGGAATATTATGAAAATGCTGCTGTAAATTATTTCTTTTGGCATGTATTCAGTTGTTGAATAAACTTTTCTTTTAAACTATGGAGTTGATTTGATTTCTCATTTTGAATTGCCAGGAGACACTCCAGAAGATAATTCTGTGGCTGTTTGCGAATGGTCTTTGTTTCTGGGACTCAGATTTGATGAAAGGAAGTTGCAGCATTTTCTGATAGAATATCAAGACTGGAAAGGGATGAATCCTTCTGGTTCACTGCATAGAACTATCTCCAACTGCACAAATGAAATGTTTCTGAATCTGTAAACTTTATTACGATACAGCTTGAAAGATCTTTTGACAAACTTTGATTGCTTTTAAATTTAAAATATCCAAAAGGAACTGGAAGAATTTGATGCTAGAAGCAACTTCAATAGAAATTGCTATTTTACTTTAATGAAGTAAAGCAGACTTTTCTGTGCCTGAGCTTATTTTAATATTGTTGAATCAGCTTGATAGCATTGGCAAAAATGTACACTCTTGCAGTGGCAGAAGGGTGGCAGTGGTTAGCACTGTTGTTCAATCCCTGGCTTGGGTCACTGTCTGTGTGGAGTTTGTACGTTCTCCTAGTGTTTGCATGAGTTTCTTCAGGGTGCTCTGGTTTCCTCCTATATTCCAAAGATGTGATTGGTCATGGTAAATTCTACTTCAGTGTACCCTGAATAGGTGCCAGAGTGTAGTGACTAGGGGATTTCAACAGTAAATTCACTGCAGTTACTGATAGGCAACTTGTGACTAATAAATAAACTTTTACTTTAACTTTTTTATGTAAAATTTTAACTTTTTATTTTTATTTTAAATAATATAAACAGGATTAATTTGAGATTTTGCTCTCTGAAATTTCCAGTGAGAGTATACTGCATAAAAATGACAGTGATTCGCATTGTGTATGTGGGTGTTTCAACTAATTGCTTGTGTTATAATTTAGGCAGTTTTTTTAAGCAAATCAAATTTCACAACTGAACTCATGATTGATATAAAGAAATCCATGATTGTATGGTTGAAAACCCAGTTCAGTACATGATCAGTAAATCTTTCTACTCAACCAGTAATAGGCTATTGAACCCAGCCAATGTTAAGACAGGAGAACTCTGATTCCAGGCAGAAACCTGGCTTGATAAATCTGAATTTTGATTTTTTTCGTTTTAGAAACAGTAGAGATCAGTTATTAAACACATTCACCAGAAAAAAAATTACACAAATAAGTTGGAAATATTTCAATACAAATGATTCAAACTGACACAACTTATTTAATCCCAGCAATCTTACAGATACAGATACAGACCCCCAGTGAAGATTTATTACTATCTCATCATCAAAGTTTTTTTGCTTAGGATAGCTCAGTTTCAAAGCATTTTCCTCTGGCAGATTGCTGAGCATTCACTGGATGCTTTTCTTCAGCTGGTATCTCTCCCTGAGAGACCCAAAAACCACAATCTAAACTCTATTATTTCCATTATAGAGCAAGCATGAGCTCCCTACACTCAGTTCCTCAGCAGGCTTGTAGGATTTCTCATTAGTGAGATTAGATCTTTTGTCCACACTCTTCTATGTTTTCCTGTTTCTCGGCATGTTTCTGGACCCCTATTGCTAGGCAACATAATAGTTTTTTTCTACTGCTTTTTTTAAGTTCACTAAATTACTGACAGCTGGTAAACTCTCTCTTCACTTCAAGAATTGTAAAGCTGCATTAAAATGCATGAGTATAGTGAGGGTCCCAGACTTTCTTGCACCCAGCTCCCAAAAACCTCTGAATGAAACTAAAACCAGGTTTCATTTTCCTTAATATCCTTGAAAAAGATAAAAATTAAACCTAAAGCTATACATTGTTCCTTGCACTGCACAATACTCACTGGGTGAGGTTTTACAGCCTTGCTCATGCGAGACTGGAAATTCTCACCCTGAAATCAATGGAGATTTCCCCTATCAGACCCTCACCAGCTCCGATTCCTTGGTGGAGCAGGAGGTAGAGGCCACTGTCTGCTTCAGATTCCTGCAAATGAGTTGACAGAATATATAATTCAGCATGATAACTATTCATTTAAGCTTCCAACGAATAAAAGTGATTCTGAAACAAGAATAAATTAGTAGACAAGTGTAACAAACACTAACTTCACACTTCTTTTCCAAATCAATTAAAACTACAATATCCTCCAATTTCTCTGGGAACATTTTAACAAGAGTTACTAAACAGTATGTAAGAAATGAACGAACAGACGTGCTAACCAACAAACGTTAACTTCCTCTATCAACTCACACCCATCTCACCAAGATCAGCATGGGAGGAAACTGAGAAAACCAATCAGATTATGTATCTGCCAACTGTTTGAATCCTCATCCTGACACAATGGCAGATAAAAACTTATCCTTCCTGATGGATTGGAGATTCCCTCATTGAAGATACTTTATAGGAATTGATGGACGGAATACTGGTTTTTAATACCTAAGATCACAACTCAGGCAAACAGCCACTGATTCATATCTACCTGGGAGAGTGGCCATAACTCGAGGTGGTAAAACCATTTCCAATATCTGAGCAATTAGTGTTTTTTCGATGAGATTCGTAAATTAATATAAAGGAAAACTAAATATTTCCCTCAATATCACAGCCTGATGGGGACAGAATAGGTATGAACATGTTCACACAAACTCCAATTCCACTCTCAGAAACAGCAAAACAGACTAAATCTCTAAACAAAGAAACAGTAACAGCAATCACCGAAAATCGGAATGGAGTTCCAACCTCAGGGTTAAATGTTAATAGAAAAACCTAAAAGTTCAGCTGAATGAATCTTACTCCATCACAACTTCCAATTTGCTACAGAGCTCTTTCAGACTATTTTTAAAATCATGAGACTGTTGGTTAAATAAAACTGGGATCAACTATTGATACAAATCAATAACCAAAGTGGATAATGATAAATAAAGTATCTTGTATTTGTTAGCACAAACCATGAAAGAAATCCCTGACTGGGTTACTCATACCACACAATATTAATTGGGTAAAGAAGGTAAACCCAGATTGGAATGGTGATATCAGGGCAGTGGGACAAGGGGGGTACAGAATTTGTAAAGGCCAAGTCTTAAAGACGCCAGGAAGTATTTCTTACCCAGGAGGTATGAAGGATTTGGCAGGGAAAATGGTGCAGCAGGATTCTGGATTCTTATTAAATAACTAGATATTGTTTGTGAGTGATGGTGGAGGTGATATTCTGAAAGGTTGAACTTGGAGTCAAATATCTTCAGTTTTCCTGTGCCCAATATATAAAATCAAATCGCAACTAACGTAGTCATAATAATTCATTTTAGTTCAGATTTTGGTAAATGTTTAAATGAGGAAAATCAGAATGAAGTAAAATGTTTCAACATCATGTGGGATCACAGTAAAATTGTCCTGAAATATTATACATGATGAATTGTTAATTACTTCCAGTTTTCCAGCGTGAGGAAGCTGGTGCGATAAGCTGCATTTCTGTTTGCCTTTGAAACTGAGCCAGAAACTAAAACTAAAACATTCAGAAAATGAAGGAAATATTAAACCAAACAGAATTGGCTCTGGTTGTAAATCGAGATATTGCTGAAATACCAAAGTTTGATTATAGAGGGAGTTGGGAAATTCCTTAATCCATATCAATGAAATATACCGCGGGGTCTGTGCCAGGGGTGGAGGGAAGCTGGGAATTTGTAGGGAGGGGTGGTGATTGGGGGATATGATTGGAGTGAGGAGGTCTGGCTTACCAATCACAGAGGTAGAGCATAGCTAACCAACGGGTTAGTTAAGGACTGAGGTGGACTTGATTTTCGGGAGTTTTGTTCCAGTTGTTTTAGAAACATAAGGGATGATTCTCCCAAAGAAGTTTGAAGTGCTGAATTTACGGGAAAATTGATATAAATCATCATTGTTTTCTCAGTGGGAGTTCACACTCAAATCTATGCAATGCAGAGGTCACAATCATGAATGTCATTAGAAGTTCATGGGGGGTGGGGCTTACTGATGCTGGAGTCTAACCATTCCGGACTCTGCACATGTGCAGTGGCTCCGAATGGTCAGCCTGCAGATTGCAGTACAGCTTAATCACCGGCCAGCTCGGAACTCCGACACTGCTGCCCCGTCCCCCCCAAAACTGCCACAGCTCGATCGTGACCCCCACAAGCTTTGAGTGACATTCACTATTGTGACCTCTGCATTGCGATCGTGGGAGATTAAAGTGAAGAAATAATCATTTTGTTTTTGGCTTTGGGCCAACTTTGAGGCATTCCTCTCCACCTGGAGCATCCCCATCTCCAGCCCACTCCAGTGATGATGCTCCCACTCCCAGCTTCCACCACAGCAGTCTCTTCTACAGGCCAGCAGACCCTTCCTGGCAGATCACCACCCCAGCCCCACACCCATGGCTGGCCTCCTTCCCGTCATCATTGATCCCAATGCAAAGTGGCAGTGGGACCACTACCCACCAACCCACCAATTGCTCCTAAGCCCCACTTCCAGTAGGCCCCACCCCTTACACCGCACTTCAATGAACCATGCCCCCATGGCACTGCCTCATACCCAATGGGAAGTCCTGGGCTTGGACATTTTGCCCTGGGACAGTGCTAGGGCACAGACTGGCACTGCCAGGGTGCCCATGCCCAGGGGGCACCATGTTCCCACCACCAGACTCCCTGAGGGGGTCCTGATTGCCCCCCCACCCCCCAGACTTTTACTCTGGTAGTTCTGGGAATGTGAGTGAATTTGTATTGGCAGGTTGGGTGATGCTATCAACTTGGGGAAATTCAGTCCCAGGCCCAATAATCTCATTAAAATAAGATTAAAGACTGATTGAAATAACTGAGCTGGTCTTCTCACCGCTTTCCAATGTGATCCCGACTGTGGCGGATATCTAGCGCTGAGAGATGCGCGTACATTGGGAATGCATGTGCAAAAACCATGTATTGACCAACTCGCAATTCGCCCAGCCCACACTCGGCCCTTCGATCCTGTTCTGCCATTCATTTTGATCATGGCTAATCATCATATTCAATATCCTGATCCCCCTTTCCTTCCATTTCCTTTGATCCCTTCAGCCTCAAGAACCTCAAGATTTCTTCTTGAAATCACTCAATGTTTTGACTCAATGATCTGGAAGAGGGGGCTGGGTGTAGGGTGACAAAGTTTCCTGATGATACAAAGATGAGTGGGAAAGTGAATTGTGTGGAGGATGCAGAAAGTCTGCAGACGGATTTGGATAGGCTACGTAAGTGGGCGAGGATCTGGCAGATGGAGTATAACAGTGACAAATGTGAGGTTATCCACTTTGGAAGAAATAATAGTAAAATGGACTGTTATTTAAATGGTGAAAAATTACAACATGCTACTGTGCAGAGGGACCTGGGGGTCCTTGTGCATGAATCACAAAAACTCAGTCTGTAGATACAGCAGGTGATCAAGAAGGTGAATGGAATGTTAGCATTTATAGCGAGCGGGATAGAATATAAAAGCAGGGAGGTCTTGCTGCACTGTACAGGGCACTGGTGAGGCCACAATTGGAGTACTGTGTGCAATTTTGGTCCCCTTATTTGTGAAATGATATATTGACCTTGGGGAGAGTACGGAGAAGGTTCACCAGGTTGATTCCAGAGATGAGAGGGTTAGCTTATGAGGAGAGATTGAGCAGATTGGGTCTGTACTCATTGGAGTCTAGAAGGCTGAGGGAGGATCTTATAGAGGCATATAAGATAATGAAGGAGCTAAGTAAGGCAGAGGTAGAGAGATTCTTTCCACTGAGAAAGGAAGCAAGAACTAGAAGGCACAGCCTCAAAAGAAGGGGAAGTCAATTTAGAACAGAGTTGAGAAGGAACTTCTTCTCTCAAAAGTGAATCTTTGGAATTCTCTGCCCAATGAAGCAGTGGAGACTACCTTGTTAAGTCTGTTTAAGTCACAGGTAGATAGATTTCTGACCAATAAGGAATTAAGGGTTATGGGGAGCGGGTGGATAAGTGGAACTGAATCACTATCAGGTCAGCCATGACCTTATTGAATGGCAGGGCAGGCTCGAGAGGCTGGATGGCCAACTCCTGCTCCTATTTCTTATGTTCTTATGTTAACTACATTCGGTAGTAGTGAATTCTACACATTCACCACCATCTGAGTGAAGAAATTTGATTTGATTTGATTTATTATTATCACGTATTAACAATGAAAAGTATTATTTCTTGTGCTACACAGATAAAGCATACTGCTCATAGAAAAGGAAACGAGACAGTGCAGAATGTAGTGTTATATTCATAGCTGGAGTGTAGAGAAAGATCAACTTAATGCAAGATAGATCCATTCAAATGTCTGACAGCAGAAGGGAAGAATCTGTTCTTGTACATGACATCAGACTTTTGTATCTTTTTCCCAAAGGAAGAAGATGAAAGGGAGAATGTCCGGAGTGCGTGGTGTCCTGAATTACGCTGACTGTTTACCAAGGCAGTGGGAAGTATAGACAGAGGCAATGGATGGGAGGCTGATTTGCTGGACGGGACTATATTCACAACCTTTTGTAGTTCCTTTAATTGCTCCTCACATCAGTTCTAAAAGATTTATCCCTTATGTTTGAACTATGTCCCCTCGCATTGTACTCCTGCACCATTGGAAACATTCTTTCTGAATCTGCCCTGTCTAACACTGTCAGAATATTATAAGGTTCTATGAGATCCCCCCTCACTCTTCTAAACTCCAGTGAATATAATCGTAACCAATTTAGTCTCTCCTCATATGACAGACCTGCCATCCCAGGAATCAGCTGGTAAATCTTTGCTGCACTCCTTCTACAGCAAGGACATCCTTCCTTAGATAAAGATACCAAAACTGTACACAATACTCCAGGTGTGGCCTCATGAGGGCCCTATACAATTGCAGCAAAACATCCCTAACCCAACATGTCATGTGTCTTAATTACTGCCTGCTGTATCTTACTTTCAGCGATGCACTGGGATTCCAAGGTCTCGTTGAGTATCTACTTCTCTCTTTTAGGACTTGTGAAGTTATTAGGCTCTTTATTCCTCACACCTGCTCAGCCTCAACCCATCGCCTTTGTTCCTTTACAGCCCCCATACCAACTCAATGGTAACTCTTGCTAATCATTCACTATCTTCATGGCTCCATTGTAACTCATCCAGCATCACAATGGACAGCCCTTAGGAACCACATGAAGGTAGCAAACTTCTAACAATCCAACTTTAGTAAGGCGTTTGATAAGGTGGCCCATGGAAGACTTCTGCAGAAAATGCAGATGTATGGGATAGAGGGTGATTTAGCTAATTGGGTTAGGAATTGGCTAGCAGATAGAAGACAGAGGGTGGTGGTTGATGGGAGATATTCATCTTGGAGTTCGGTGACAAGTGGTGTACCTCAGGGGTCTGTTTTGGGGCCCCTGCTGTTTGTAATTTTTATAAATGATCTGGATGAGGGTATTGAAGGATGGATTAGTAAATTTGCAGATGACACTAAAGTCGGTGGAGTGGTAGATAGTGAAGAGGGGTGTTATAGTTTGCAGAGGGACTTGGACAAGTTGCAGAGCTGGGCCGAGAGGTGGCAAATGGAGTTTAATGTGGAAAAGTGTGAGGTAATGCACTATGGCAGAAATAATAAATGTGTAGAGTATAGGGCAAATGGTAGGATTCTTAGTAGTCTAGATGAACAGAGGGATCTTGGTGCGTATGTGCATAGATCCCTGAAAGTAGGCAGTCAAGTCGAGAAGGTTGTTAAGAAGGCATATGGAGTCTTGGCTTTTATTGGTAGAGGGATTGAATTTCGGAGCCGCAACGTCATGTTGCAACTGTACAAAACTCTAGTGCGGCCGCACTTGGAGTATTGTGTGCAGTTCTGGTCCCCACATTATAAGAAAGATGTGGAGGCATTGGAGAGGGTACAGAGGAGGTTTACCAGGATGTTGCCTGGTATGGAGGGCAGGTCTTATGAGGAGAGGCTGAGGGATTTGAGGTTGTTTTCGTTAGAAAGGAGGCGGCTAAGAGGGGACCTAATCGAAACATATAAGATGATTAGAGGTTTAGATAGGGTGGACAGTGATAGCCTTTTTCCTAGGATGGAGAAAGCTAGCACGAGGGGACACAGCTTTAAATTAAGGGGTGATAGTTATAGGACGGATATCAGAGGTAGGTTCTTTACCCAAAGGGTGGTTCGGGAGTGGAATGCCCTGCCTGCAGCAGTTGTAGATGCGCCAAGTTTGGTGGCGTTTAAGAGGTTAGTTGATAAGTATATGGAAGAGAAGGGAATGGTTTAGTTTGGAGGGGCATTGCTTTTTATATTGGTCGGCGCAACATCGAAGGCCGAAGGGCCTGTTCTGTGCTGTAATGTTCTATGTTCTATGTTCTAATACAACTCATACTTTTCTTACTTGTCCCATTCGTAAAATCCATTAAAATTTTTAAAATCTGAAATGGTTAATCTCTTATAAAAATGATTAAATCATTCAAAATCCACATCAAAGATAACTCATTATTTAATGGCTCTTTTACGTTGTCAAACTGAATTCAGAAATTCCTATTGGGATAGTTGAAACTTTTGAAACTCAGCCAAGCATTGTAATAACATGACAACAGACCTTGATAAAATGTCAGTAAAACAGAACTCCATTGAAACTGCATTATCAGATGTTATTGTTTTTTTTCTAACCTGAGTCTGTCAGTCAAAGCAATCCAGTCATGGTTGTTAAATGTCCTTATAAAAATATAAAAGGAAGATCCCAAGTACAGGGTAGCGCCAGGCATGACTCTCCACCTCCAGCAGCTGTACTCACCAATGAGCCCCCAGCAAGTTCTATTCGCCAGAGGTGTGGAGTTGAGCCTGGCATGAGAGCAGGTGAACATGAATGGACAATCTAATCTGGGAGATAATGAGATTTAGAAACCTAACGAGCCAGAGCAAGGGAGGCAGCAAATGGAATGCAAGACTGCACATGCGCCTGACATCAGCCAGTAGCGTGCAGAAGATTTAAAAAGCAGGCCGCTCTATCCAGCGGGCAGCATTGAGAGCGGGTGGCAGAGTAAGAAGGAGCAGAGTGGGACAGCTTTGGCTCAAGCAGGCTTCAGTGTGAACAGGCAGAGGCGAGGGTAGGTTCCAGTAAGTTTTTTCATTTCTTCAGAGTAGAAAGAATGCGAGGCAGGATATTGGAATGATCCTTCTGCAGGATGTGGGAAGTCAGGGAGATCTCTGGTGTCCCTGACAGCGAGACCTGCAGGAGGTGTATCCAGCTGCAGCTCCTAACAAACCGCATTAGAGACTGGATAATTTCTGGAACATTCGGGAAAATGAGAACTTTACAGATAATAACTTCAGGGAGGTGGTCATGCCAAAGGTACAGAGCACGGGTAATTGGATTACTGTCAGGTAAGGGAAGAGGAAAGGACAGGCAGAGCCATTCCCCTCCACAACAGGTATATCGATTTGGATACTGTTGTAGAAGATGCCTTAGCTGGGACAAACTGCAGCAGCTGGATCTCTGGAACTGAGTCTGGTTCTGCAGCACAGAAGGGAGGAGGGAAGAAGAAGAGAGCATAGAACATAGAACATAGAACATAGAACAATACAGCACAGAACAGGCCCTTCGGCCTTCGATGTTGTGCCGACCAAAATAAAAAGCAATGCCCCTCCTAACTAAACCATTCCCTTCTCTTCCATATACTTATCAACTAACCTCTTAAACGCCACCAAACTTGGCGCATCTACAACAGCTGCAGGCAGGGCATTCCACTCCCTAATCACTCTTTGAGTAAAGAACCTACCTCTGATATCCGTCCTATAACTCATACCCCTTAATTTAAAGCTGTGTCCCCTCGTGCTAGCTTTCTCCATCCTAGGAAAAAGGCTATCACTGTCCACCCTATCTAAACCTCTAATCATCTTATATGTTTCAATAAGATCCCCTCTTAGCCGCCTCCTTTCTAACGAAAACGAGCAGTAGTGATAGGGGACTCGATAGTCAGAGGTACAGATAGGAGGCTCTGTGGTTGAGACAGAGACTCCGGATTGTTTGTGCCTCCTGGGTGCCAGGGTCAGGGATGTTTCTGGTCGCGAGCATTCTGAAGTGGGAGGGTGATCAGCCAGATGTCATGGTACGCATCGGTATCAATGACGTAGAAAGGAAGGATGAGGAAGTCCTAAAGAGAGAGTAGAGAGAGCTTAGAAGGAAGTTAAAAAGCAGGACCCTGAGGGTAGTAATCTCAGAATTGCTATCTGTACCATGTGCCAGTGAGGATAAGAGTGGGATGCTTAGGTGGATGAACAAGTGGCTGAGGAACTGGTATGGGGGCAGGGTTTCTGATTTCTAGATCATTGGGACTTCTTCTGGGGCAGGTGGAGCCTGTACAAGAGAGACAGGTTGCATCTGAACTACAAGGGGACCAATATACTTGCAGGGAGGTTTGCTAGTGTTATTGGGGAGGGTTTAAACTAGATTTTCAGGGGGATGGGAACCAGACTGCCAGAGCAGATAGTGGAGCAAGAATGAAAATAAATGATGTTAATAGTTCATGCAAAATCACAAATAGAAGGGTTGTGTGTGGTGGTAATAATCTTCTGAGGTGCATTTATTTCAATGCCAGGAGTATTATGGGGATGGCAGGCGAGTTAAGAGTGTGGATTGACACATGGAATTATGACATTATAGCCATTAGTGAAACTTGGCTACAGGAGGGGCAGGACCGGCAGCTCAATGTTTCTGGGTTCCAATGTTTCAGGCATGATAGAGACAGAGGGATGAAGGGTGGGAGGATTGCTAGTCAGGGAAAATGTTGCAGCAGTGCTCAGGCAGGATAGATTAGGGAGCTTGTCTACCAAGGCCCTGTGGATGGAGCTGAGAAACAGGAAAGGTATGACCACATTAATGGGGTTGTATTATAGACCACCCAATAGTCAATGAGAATTGGAGGAGCAAATCAGCGGAGAGATAGCAGACAACTGCAAGAAACACAATGTTATGACAGCAAGGGATTTTAATTTTCCACATATAGATTGGGATTCTTATACTGTTAAAGGTCTAGACGGGTTAGAGTTTGTAAAATGTGTTTAGGAAAAATTTCTGAATCAATGTATAGAGGTACCAACTAGAGAGGATGCAATATTAGATCTCCTATCAGAAAATGAGTTAGGATAAATGATGGAAGTGTGTGTAGCAGAACACTTTGGTTCCAGTGATCATAATGCCATTAGTTACAAAGGCCAAATTTGAAGAAATGAGAATGGATCTCAAAAGTGTGGATCGGGACAGGCTGTTCTCTCGCAAGGATGTGATTGGTAAATGGGAGGCCTTGAAAGGAGAAATTTTGAGAGTGCAGAATTTATATGTTCCTGTCAGGATTAAAGGCAAAGTGAATAAGAATAATTTGAACCTTGGTTCTCGAGGGATATTGCAACTCTGATAAAGAAGAGGAGAGAGATGTATGACATGTATAGGCAACAGGGAACAAATAAGATATTTGAGGAGTATAAAAAGTAAAAGAAACTACTTAAGAAGGAAATCAAGAGAGCTAAAATAAGACAAGAGATTGCTTTGGCAGTCAAAGTGAAGGATAAGAGCTTCTACGGGTATATTAAGAGCGAAAGGATAGAACATAGAACATAGAACAATTCAGCACAAACAGGCCCTTCGGCCCACGAGTTGCACCGATCACATCTACCAACCACAGACCTATCTATAACCCCCTATCCTATTCTTTTCCATATACTCATCCAGAAGTCTCTTAAAAGACCCCAGTGAGTTTGCCTCAACAGCCTCCGATGGCAGTCAGTTCCATTCACTCACCACCCTCTGAGTGAAAAACCTACCCCTGACATCTTCTTTGTATTTGCTTCCCTGCACCTTAAATCTGTGTCCTCTCGTAGTGACCATTTCAGCTCAGGGAAATAATCTCTGAGAGTCCACCCTATCTATCCCTCTCAACATTTTATAAACCTCTATCAGGTCACCTCTCAACCTACGCCTCTCCAGTGAGAAGAGTCCCAGCTCCCTCAACCTATCTTCATAAGGCCTGCCTCCCAATCCAGGCAGCATCCTTGTAAATCTCCTCTGAACCCTCTCAATAGCCTCTACATCCTTCCTATAATGAGGCGACCAGAACTGCGCACAATACTCCAACTGGGGCCTGACAAGAGTCTTATAGAGCTGCATCATTACCTCCTGACTCCTAAACTCTATTCCTCGATTAATGAAGGCCAGTACACCGTACGCCTTCTTGACCACTTCCTCCACCTGCGAGGCCGATTTAAGAGTCCTATGGACCCGGACCCCGAGATCCTTCTGCTCTACAACACAGCTAAGACTCCTACCCCTTATATTGTACTCCTTCATCCCATTATTCCTGCCAAAATGGACCACTACACATTTATCTGCATTGAAGTCCATCTGCCACTTCTCCGCCCAGTCTTGCATCCTGTCTATGTCCTGCTGCAACTTTTGGCATCCCTCCAGACCATCCACAACACCACCGATGTTGACTTCAGTGGTTGGTAAGCTGATGGAGAGGCTTCTGACAGATAAGATATATGAACATTTGGAGAAGTTTGGACTGATTAGAAGTAGTCAGCATGGTTTTGTCACGGGCAGGTCATGCCTTACGAGCTTAGTTGAGTTCTTCGAAAATGTGACTGAACACATTGATGAAGGAAGGGTGGTGGACGTAGTGTACATGGACTTTAGTAAGGTGTTTGATAAGGTCCCACATGCAAGGCTTCTGGAGAAGGTGAGAGGGCATTGGATCCAAGGGGCTTTGGCCGCGTGGATCCAGAACTGGCTTGCCAGCAGAAGGTATGTATCGTCGGCGAACTTGCTAACCCATCCCTCCACTTCCTCATCCAGGTCATTTATGAAAATGACAAACAGCAGGAGTCCCAGAACAGATCCCTGGGGCACTCCACTGGTTACCGACCTCCATGCAGATCAAGACCCATCCACAACCACTCTCTGCCTTCTGCTGGCAAGCCAGTTCTGGATCCACGCGGCCAAAGCCCCTTGGATCCAATGCCCTCTCACCTTCTCCAGAAGCCTTGCATGTGGGACCTTATCAAACACCTTACTAAAGTCCATGTACACTACGTCCACCACCCTTCCTTCATCAATGTGTTCAGTCACATTTTCGAAGAACTCAACTAAGCTCGTAAGGCATGACCTGCCCGTGACAAAACCATGCTGACTACTTCTAATCAGTCCAAACTTCTCCAAATGTTCATATATCTTATCTGTCAGAAGCCTCTCCATCAGCTTACCAACCACTGAAGTCAAACTCACCGGTCGGTAATTTCCTGGACTATCCCTGTTCCCTTTCTTAAAAATAGAAACCACATCCGCAATCCTCCAATCCTCCGGAACCTCTCCCGTTTCCATGGACAATGCAAAGATCATCGCCAGGGGCTCTGCAACCACTTCCCTCACCTCCCACAATAACCTGGGATACATCCCATCCGGTCCTGGCGACTTGTCTATCTTGATAGAATTTAACAGGTCTAACACATCCTCTTTCCTAACATCCACATACTCAATCTTTTCTGTATGCCGCAAACCTGCAGTGCAATCTCCCAGTTCACTTTCCACTGTGAATACCGAGGCAAAGTACTCGTTAAGCACCTCTGCCATTTCTTCCAGATTCACACAGACTTTTCCCCCTTCACCTTTTATAGGCCCTATCCCTTCTCTTCTCATCCTTTTCGATAGTAAGAGATAAAATTGGTCCTCTTGAAGATCAGAGTGGTTGGCTTTGTATGGAACCAAAAGAAATGGGGGAGATATTAAATGGATTTTTTGCATCAATATTTACTAAGGAAACTAGCATAGAATCTCTGGAAATAAGGCAAATAAGGAGGTCATGGAACCAATCCAGATTAAAGAGGAGGAGGTACTGGTTGTCTTGAGGCAAATCAAAGTAGATAAATCCCCAGGACTGAACAGGGCATTCCCTTGGACATTGAAGGAGATTAGTGTTGAATTTGCAGTGGCCCTGGTGAGTCTTACTTCTGTATTGG
The DNA here is from genome assembly GCA_024679065.1 of Sphyrna mokarran. Lineage (NCBI taxonomy): Eukaryota > Metazoa > Chordata > Chondrichthyes > Carcharhiniformes > Carcharhinidae > Sphyrna > Sphyrna mokarran. The sequence continues at coordinate 52,277,932 of JAGIQG010000019.1, forward strand.
CAAAGTATTGGAAAGAATTATTAGGGATAGGATTTATAGTTATTTAGAGAGAAATGAATTGATTGGGGATAGTCAGCATGGTTTTGTGAAGGGTAGGTCGTGCCTTACTAACCTTATTGAGTTTTTTGAAAAAGTGACCATAGAGGTGGATGGGGGTAAGGCGGTTGATGTGGTATATATGGACTTTAGTAAGGCGTTTGATAAGGTGGCCCATGGAAGACTTCTGCAGAAAATGCAGATGTATGGGATAGAGGGTGATTTAGCTAATTGGGTTAGGAATTGGCTAGCAGATAGAAGACAGAGGGTGGTGGTTGATGGGAGATATTCATCGTGGAGTTCGGTGACAAGTGGTGTACCTCAGGGGTCTGTTTTGGGGCCCCTGCTGTTTGTAATTTTTATAAATGATATGGATGAGGGTATTGAAGGATGGATTAGTAAATTTGCAGATGACACTAAAGTCGGTGGAGTGGTAGATAGTGAAGAGGGGTGTTATAGTTTGCAGAGAGACTTGGACAAGTTGCAGAGCTGGGCCGAGAGGTGGCAAATGGAGTTTAATGTGGAAAAGTGTGAGGTAATTCACTTTGGCAGGAATAACAAATGTGTAGAGTATAGGGCCAATGGTAGGACTCTTAATAGTGTTGAAGAACAAAGAGATCTTGGTGTATATGTGCATAGATTCCTGAAAGTTGGCAATCAAGTCGATAAGGTTGTTAAGAAGGCATACAGAGTCTTAGCTTATATTGGTAAGGGGATTGAATTTCGGAGCCGCAATGTCATGTTGCAACCGTACAAAACTCTAGTGCAGCTGCACTTGGAGTATTGTGTACAGTTCTGGTCCCCGCATTATAAGAAAGATGTGGAGGCATTGGAGAGGGTACAGAGGAGGTTTACCAGGATGTTGCCTGGTATGGCGGGCAGGTCTTATGAAGAGAGGCTGAGGGATTTGAGGTTGTTTTCGTTAGAAAGGAGGCGGCTAAGAGGAGACCTTATTGAAACATATAAGATGATTAGAGGTTTAGATAGGGTGGACAGTGATAGCCTTTTTCCAAGGATGGAGAAAGCTAGCACGAAGGGACAGAGCTTTAAATTAAGGGGTGGTAGTTATAGGACGGATGTCAGAGGTAGGTTCTTTACCCAAAGGGTGGTTAGGGTATGGAATGCCCTGCCTGTGGCAGTTGTAGATGAGCCAAGTTTGGTGACGTTTAAGAGGTTAGTAGATAAGTTTATGAATGAAAAGGGAATGGTTTAGGTTAGAGGGTCATTGCTTTTTCTTAATTGGTCGGTGCAACATCGAAGGCCGAAGGGCCTGTTCTGCGCTGTAATGTTCTATGTTCTATATATTTAAAATGTTGGTATCCACGGCTGAGGTGCCGGATGATTGGAGAATAGCTCATGTTGTTCCATTGTTTAAAAAAGGCTCAAGAAGTAATCCAGGAAATTATAGGCCAGTAAGTTTGGCATCAGCAATAGGTAAATTATTGGAATGAGTACTAAAAGATAAGATCTACAAATATTTGGATAGACAGGGACTTATTAGGAAGAGTCAACATGGCTTTGTGTGTGGTAGGTCATGTTTAACCAACCTATTGGAGTTTTTTGAGGACGTTACCAGGGAAGTGGATGAAGGGAAAGCAGTGGATGTTGTCTACATGGACTTCAGCAAGGCCTTTGACAATGTCCCTCATGGGAGGTTAGTTAGCAAGGTTCAGGCACTAGGTATACATGGAGAGGTGGTAAATTGGGTTAGACACTGGGTCAATGGAAGAACTCAGTAAAGTTTTACAACACCAATTTTAAATCCAACCAATTTATTTGATAGTAAATTCGCGAGCTTTCAACTTTATAGCCTTCGACGAAGGCTATAAAGTCGAAAGCTTGCGAATTTACTATCAAATAAATTGGTTGGATTTAAAATTGGTGTTGTAAAACTTTACTAAGTTTACCCCAGTCCAACGCTGGCATCTCTACATCAATGGAAGAAGCCAGAGAGTAATTGTGGATGATTGCTTCTCTGAGTGGAGGCCTGTGACTAGTGGTGTGCCACAGGCATCAGTGCTGTGTCCATTATTGTTTGTCATCTATATCAATGATCTGGATGATAATGTGGTAAATTGGATCAGCAAATTTGCTGATGATACAAAGATTGGAGGTCTGGGGACAATGAGGAGGTTTTCAAAGCTTGCAGAGGGATTTGAGCCAACTAGAAAAATGGGCTGAAAAACGACAGATGGAATTTAATACAGACAAGTGTGAGTATTGCTTGCAAACCAAACTAGGACATACAAGGCAAATGGTAGGACATTGAACAGAGTAGTAGAACAAAGGGATCTGGGAATACATATAGATAATTCCCTAAAAGTGGTGTCATAGGTAGTCAGGGTTGTAAAGAGTGCTTTTGGTGTATTGGCCTTTATAAATCAAAGTATTCAGTGTAAGATTGGAATGTTATAATGAGATTGTATAAGACATTGGTGAGGCCGAATTTAGAGTATTATGTGCAATTTTGGTCACCTAATTACAGGAAGGATACTAATAAGATTAAAAGAGTGCAGAGAAGGTTTACAAGGGTGTTGCTGGGACTTGAGAAATTGAGTTACTGAGACAGGTTGAATAGGTTAGGACTTTAATCCCTACAGCATAGAAGAATGAGGGGAGATTTGATAAAGGTATATAAAATTAAAATGGGTATGGATAGAATGAATGCAAGCAGGCTTTTTCCACTGAGGCTAAGGGAGAAAAAAAACTAGAGGACATGTGTTAAGGGTGAAGGGGGAAATGTTTAAAAGGAATATTGGAGCGGGCTTCTTCACACAGGGAGTGGTGTGAGTGTGGAATGTGCTGCCCGATGAAGTGGTGAAAGCGGGGTCAGTTTTAACATTTAAGAAAAACTTGGACAGGTAGATGGATGAGAGGAGTGTGGAGGGATATGGTTCAGGTGCAGGTCAGTGGGACTAGGCAGAGAAATGATTCAGTACAGACAAGAATGGCCAAAAGGCCTGTTTCTGTGCTGTAATGTTCTATGGTTCTATATTGATTAAATGATGTCACTGGCCAGGTCTGGAGGAGGCTTGCTGAGTTTGGGTACCCTCGTGAGTCAATCTTGTTCCAAGTCTTTCCCCTTGCTGCCAAAAATCGGACCTTTGCGCATTTGCCTGACAAAGACACAGAGTGTTGAAAGCTTGCAGATTTACTGTCAAGTAAATTGGTTGGATTTAAAATTGGTGTTGCTAAATTCTTACTGAAAAATCAGACCAGTCAGAGGTGGAGCTAAAACTTAAACATCCAGATTCCACGCCCTTTTTAAATTTCTTGAGCATCTCCCTGACTCTGTGACACCCCAGCCTACAATCTTAGACATTTTCACAATACGTAGATTGGACTGTCTTTTTTAAAAATCATTTTGCTGTATTTATTCAATTATTTAAATAAACCAAGAACATCATAGGATTGCTGTGTGTCAGGATTTAATTTTTTACACAGTGACATTTACAGTTATCTTTCTGTATAAATTGATATTTTTGTGGGCACTTTCTCAGATTGCTTTGTTTAGGTTTTATATTGAACAGTTTTGAATTCACCAGTAAAAAATCTGGAGCCAGAGTTGTGATTTTGTGGAAGCTGAAATTTCCAGCATATTCCCACATTCCCATCTCACTTGGTTCACACTGTTTGCTGCCATTGCTTATTCCTCTTATCACAATGAGAAATGCTGGAATGCTGTTGACTATCCTGTCGACTATTTCACTGTCTATTCCAAAAGTCAGCAACAAGTATTCACAATTCATGGATAACACGGCCGGATATGTAAAGCTGCTTCCACATTGTGCAGATAAACTGCTCTTCAACAAACCTCAGGAAAACAGAAGAACAGGAGGAGGCCATTTAGCCCCTTGAGCCCACTCTTAATTTTCTCATCAAATTTTCACTTCCCCTCATCTGTCATGTATTGAAGCTGGCAACACCAGGTTTAAATCCAACCGATTTATTTTATAGTAAACTCACAAGCTTTCGACCTTGCGGGTTTACTATCAAATAAGTCGGTTGGATTTAAATCTGGTGTTGTCAGACTTCTTACTATGTTCACCCCAGTGCAACGCCGGCATCTTTACTTCATGTATTGAAGCTGCCAGAAGTGCCAATTTGTAGAACGATTTGTTCTATGGACTTGGAACCATAGAATCCCCACAGTGCAGAATGAGACCATTCACCTCATTGAGCCAGTAACAACAATAATCTCACCCAGGCCTTTTCCTGTACTCCTCATATTTACCTGATAATCCCCTAACGTTAAGGGGCAATTTAGCATGGCTAATCCACCTGATCTACACATTTTATACGGCAGGAGGAAGCTGGAGCACCCAGAGGAAACCCACGGAGATATAGAGAGCACACACAAACTCCACACTGTCGCTCAGAATTGAACCCGGGCCCCTGACACTCTGTCAGTAGAGATATTGCCACCATGCCACTCACTTGCACCAGCTTTATTTACTTCCTTCAAGACGTTTGCAACCAGGGGGAGTTAGTGTGGAATTTCCCATTGAGAGACAGTGTTAAGTGTTGGACTGGAATGTCAATGTGATTCCTACTGGGCGGCGGGTCAGATCAACCTACACAACCTCCTGTTTCTCAGCTGATTAATTCTGCACCAGTGAGGAACTGGGCTGGATCTCGGGGTGGAGTGGGCAGATTGATCCACCAGTCATTACCTTATGGAATTGAAAATCTTGGTGCCATGTTTAAACATCACCCACTCTGATATTCACTCACTGCAGCTCAGGTGCTGATTATTGAGTGGGATTAGCTTCCAACTCCCCCTATTCACCCACCAAGTTCCTCCCTTCCTCCTCCACATTCAGCATCTCCCAATTCCCATTCCTCCGGTCCCCATCCAGCCTCCCCATTACCCCTGACCTTATCATTCCTGGATATTCCTTTTCTCTCCTTGACTATCTTCAATGTTGATGTCCCCTTTACAATTTGTCAACATCATCAACCTTTCTGAGCCCACATGCATGTTTATTTTTCAGGATACCTTCCCACATGAGACCATCCCACCACCCCCATGACTTTTCAGCTCTCATTTTGTATGCCTCCATATCGTCACTGTGCCACCATATTGTGCATGGGCATCACTACCCAGAGAGAGCTCCAGTGCTCAAGATCAGGACTATACAGACAAAGTGTTACAGTCATAGCTAGAATATAGAGAAAGATCAACC